>OY979677.1:22400000-23059329 GCA_963855955.1 Luperina nickerlii
TCCTTTCATTGCTTAGCTTCACAACCACGTTGACACAAGTCATTGACGAAGTGGTTCCTTTCGCGAGCTATTTGTGTTCCAGCTCGCTCGAGTGGACATATATCCGCTCCTTAAATACCTCCACAGTTTCGCTTCTATTACAAGGAGTGCACTTTATCTCGTAAATTGGTTCTAATTTACAACACTCTCTCTTCGATGTTAATGTTAAAAAGAAATCAACGTATCGGCTGCTTTGTGTTCTAAGAGTGTTTGTATGTCGCTCGTTACTGCGGACTCGTCAGTTCATTCTATTTGTGTACACACAGCGGTGTTCACCGGAGTGTTACGACTGTCTTTGATTCTGCTTTGTTGTTACCTGAACTGAAGCTACTGATTCGTATAATTAATGAGTTGTATTTGATGTGCGCTCCACTTGTGACATTAAGCTCCATGTAACACTAGCAGGGCGCAGCTCATCCCGCATTATAACACGCTGACTAAGTACGGTTCCATGTATTACACGCTCATTGTATCAGATTAATAGGATTTTGGTTCGCGACGCCACTCACGCTATTATGTTCTTTATACACATGAAATAACGCCTTCAATGGCTCAGCCTTTGAAAGCGGTGCAAAGTAATTGCAGAACGCATTATCAGCTTGAATGACACTTTTTACTCAAAGAGCTCAATTTCGAATGTAGCCGACATGTGGCACATTATTGAAATGTTCAGTAGGAGTAGGTCTACTGGGTGTAGTGTGATATTCGCGCATCCTAGAGAATGGTTATATAGTCATTGTCGCGTATGGTGCGGTGGCTGCACTGTATCGCGCTGTCTATTTCCGCCCGGCCGCACATGTACATGGAACACGTACAGTCGCTGGCAGTAGCGGCTGCGCAAGATGTCGACAACTTAGTATCGCGACGACAACCACTTCCAGCAAGTTGGACAACTCCGTCACTGTTGCCTAAATTTACCAAACTTTATATATGCAGCGCTACAATTGTATAAATACTGCCAAAATCCGTCCATTTGGAACATTTGGACGATTCCGTTCTAAAATCTATTTCGCCATGTTTATTTCGAATTCAATTTGTGTATTTCTGTGTTACGGTTCAATTTTAACTTTTCATCAACTTGATATTTTAAAGTAAAGTTGAAAGCATTTTAAACCATTTATAACCGGATTATTTACTCCGGCCGCCGTCGCCGGTCCCATTATTTTTATTCATTTCTCAGCAGTTCCACGGGCGGCGCCGGCGCTGCGGCGTACGGTGAATCCGTTTACGGACAAAGTAAAAGATCCATCTATCTAGACGAGCCGACGCGACGGTCCCCATTTGCGATCCAGGAATACGTTTTTATTATTCTTGGAACGTTTAGCGTACCCTATATTTATGGAGGTTTATGGTTGTAGAAAACTGTGATGTGAGGTAGTAGGTGAGTTGTACAAATATAGAGTATGTTTGTGGCAGAAATACAAGTGAATAAAAGCTCGTTCTATAATAGCTTGAATATAGTAAATGTGAACTTATTATAATCAAGCTAATATAGCCCTTCAATGAACCTGCTAACAATTGAGACGTGTTTCACAAAACGAGCCATTATGTTGGAAAGCTCCACAAAACTTCATTATTAAGCATTTATTTTTCATTTGAACTTATTTTAATTACGTATGTGCATTAGTATTTTCATACTTATGGAGCATTTTCTTTACGACTTTCAAGTTTTATAGTAGGTATACCTACCTAGCTTAGGTAGCTAGGTAGTTCGCTAGTAATATTTTATTTAACAGTCTGCATTATTCAGCTGATGTCTAAATGTTATCACGAATTAACTTTTGTGTGATCCTGCGTTTTATAGAATGGTCTCTTTATAAAGTAAAGGTGAAAATTATCTTTCAGTAAATTGAATTGTATTAAAGCTATTGAAAAATAAATAGAAATTGCCAGTCCCTTCAGAATAATGGACGAATAAAGGCTCCTGCAAACAGGCGCGACGCGCGACCCGAATCGCGCGCGGCACAAAGGCACAGCTCGTTGCGCGACTTGCGGTGCCTTTGTGTCGCGTGTCGCGTCGCGCCTGTGTGTACGAGCCTTAAAGGCTCCTGCAAACAGGCGTCACCCGCGACGCGAATCACGCGCTACACAAAGGCACCGCTCGTTGCGCGACTTGCGGTGCCTTTGTGTCGCGCGCAATTTTATCGCGTGTCGGGCCTGTTTGAAGGAGCCTTAAAACAAAATATTATGAGAAAACTATTTACGAACAATCCATGTGCACATAGGTCAGGTACCATTGTCATTGTGTTCCAAAATGAATGCAAAAATAAGTATTCAATATCGAACAACAAAACAAGATGATAACCCGCTAAGATACGCGCTTATCTTAGCAGGTTATCACCTCGTGTTGTTGTTCAGACTGTAGAAACAGCATCGAATGACGATACGTTTAAAATGTATAAAAGACAGGCTGTTCGAATAATATGATCGGCGGCGAGGCACGTCTCGCCACTTTATTCGCGGAGGGGCGCAGGGGGCGACAAGTACCCTCCTTCACAACTTTGACAAAGAGTGTCAACCTCTTAGCTGTCAAAATTAAGAAGCGTGGCAGGTGGCTTCTGCAAATAATTAGGGTGCACTCGATTAGCTCTCTGGAGCCTCTCGTCACGAGGGAGGTGAAACGACTCGCTGCGTGTTTAAAATGTCGAGTCTCATTGTTATCTTGTCGCGTTTGTTTTAAAATTATTCAACTTTAAGACAAGTACAAATTGCTCGTTGTTACGGTTATTAAGTGGGCTTTCGAATACAACAACTTGTTCCGTCCACTCTGTGCTTCTTATAAGATTAAAAAAAAATTAGAAATAGTTTATTTTCGTAACTTTCTTGTACAATATTATTCTGTGGCTAGAACTTCCCAGGAAGCATGTAGTAATGCTTGTATTGGGTGGTTCTGCTCCTCCCTCGGGTCAACATATTTTTAGGTAAATAGATAACTAAACTATTTTAAGTCATTACAAACAAGTACACAATGAATGAAAAGTTAGAGATTCTGGTATGACTTCTCTTTATGTGTGTGTGTGCGTGCGTGTGTGGTGTGTGTGTGGTGAATGTGTGTGCGTGTGTGTGTGCCTTTATGATAGTAGAACATACTATTTCTCATATAGGCTGTGTGAATTTGACTCCTAATTAGGAGACTTCTAGCCCTACGATGTAATATCTTGGGATCGGGAAGTACCACTAAAAGTCACGAAGATTCAATGCCTAAAAAATACAATCAGTGAAGTAACTCTTCGAATTCACCTAAATATAAAACTGACCGCTGTAACCATGACAGTGAATGAGTATAGACGAGGGTCGAGGTTACTTAATGTGGACAAAGCGTTGATAACGAAGCCTCCAAGATGCAAGTAAACTAAGTTGTTCACATAAGACAGCCCCGAGCGACAACACTCTTTCATTCCATTCCATCTTCATCTAAAAGAACCGTCTTCTTTAAAAACATTTCAACATTCAATCTTTAATATAGATATTGTGCTTTTAGGACAAGTTTTATCGCAAAATCTTCATTTTCGTTTTTGTTTAAGTAGGTACCTAAATCAAAATTTCAAATTTAAGCATAAGGTACTGTCAAAAATCAAAGTTAACCAAAAAGTTAACCCTGTTGAATCCTGAAGTAACCAAACAATTAACATTGGAGTGAAACATTTTGCAAAGTTCTGATAAAAGCCTAATCTACATAGATTGTTGAGGCGTTCATTACAGCACTCAGATACCGCGGCGGCAACTTCTCGCGTAAGTACTTGTGTGAGCGGTGTATTTAAAAAAAAGTCGGTGTTCTAACTTTAATGGTCGAAACTTACGTTCATTGTGCAGTTGTTAAACGTCATAATAAACATCATATTAGCCTACAGAAGTACACAGTTACTCAAAAGCTTTTTTTAGCAATAGCGATAGATAATAATAATATAATAATAATAGGGAAGTAATAGGTAATACGGGGTGGTGTCCGCAACTCCACGTCAATGCGCGTATTTGGCGTACGGATAATATAATAATAATTCATTCTTCAAAAAAGTACAAAAGCGTTCCAAGAAACAAAATTTTTCATCTATTTTAGTGAGGTGAATATACGGAGGCATTTTAATTTAAAACTACGACTCCCAAACTGAGACATGCTCGTATCTTGGATGGGCGGCGGTCGCCCGTTTTAGATGTCGTATCAATATCACCGCCTTATTTTGTGCTAAAATTTTACACATAACAATGTTACATAATTAGCATTTTAACAAAAAAAATGTGTGTTTCGTGTTAAATTATTATTTAAAAATTCAAAGACTAACTTTTATTTTACTATTTCAATAAGTTTCTTAGTCTCATCATAACTTAACAACTTTAACCAGTTAGTTAAATTGTGCTTATTTAATTTGTATTTTCTTTGGCTATAATCGCCATGAAGTGATGACGGTCGTGTGATGTTATTACCGGACAAGAGTTTTGACTCATTCTTTATTAACTCGCGAAAGATGAAAGGAGTAGAGGGAGGCCATTGACCAGGAGTAAGAAAAAACTTATGACATCCCCGAGTTGTTCGTTTTTCTGGGAGCCACCTAAGTAACTAAATGAGTACGTATTCATTAAGTTACGAAATTATGTTGAATTAAAAACGTATCCATGTAGAGACAATTGTCCATGTTCCATATGAAAGTAACGTCGTCCTTTAAATCTTACAAAAGTTATAAGACCAATGTAGAACATAATCGCAGGTATGTTACGATGACACAATTGTCTTCTTTGTTATACATATAATGTTCGCTTGAACGCAAATCAGCGAAAAATATCTTATTAGTCCAATTTTCCTCAATTATTCGGAGAGTCCTCGGAGCACACGAGTAGATAAGAGATGAGGATGAGCGCCATTGTGCCGGAGTACTCCAATGTACTCCGTTCATTATTCAGACATCACTGCGTACTCATGTTGTACGCGTGGTGTGTGTGTGTGTGAGAGTTATTTATAGTTCGAGTACCTACGATTGTAATCCGATTTTTCTGTCGTTAGAATGCTATTATTTTTATTATGTAATCACCGATAAGCTGAATTATGATAGTTATCAAAAGTATATGTCGTGCATTTTAGATACATCGGAGTATACAACTAAAGATATCATAAACTTTGCTAACGTCATTATAGCTTGTCGTTATACTCGTGCCACAGTGACCTAAAATAAAAGCTTAAAGGGCACATTAAAAATACAGTCCGTCAAGATAACAGTCGTGATTAAATTAGTTTACAAAAGAACAAATTTGGTAAATAAAAACGTAAATAGATAAAATGTAACGTAGTCACCATTAATTCCACAATCTCACGAACTTTTCACAATAAACACTTTCTAACTAAATCTAAATGAATAAGCTATTCTGTAATAAAAAGTAAAGACTGTGAGTCAGACAGTGAGCTATACGAAGTCAGCGATACGACACCAAGAAAGAAACGTTTGCATACTTTACTTACTTTGCATAGTCTGCCTCGTTCATAAGGCCACATTGGCTAAAAGATTAACATGGTTGATTAAAATATATAAATAGGTGTGTATTGTTCGCGTGGAGCTTAGAACATGACTTCACCGAGAGTGAGCGCCTCAGCGACACGCCAGCAGCTAACCGCGCCTCGCGTGACCGATAATGAGTGCATTATGTCAAGTCGGATCGCAGCAATCACGTGTCACAGAGCAAATAAATTGTAACATTTTGTTCCACCGCTCACCAGTTAGGTGAAAATTGTTTAAGAATTTAATTTTCAGTACACTTTGTAGTAACATGCGATGGCTCTGTTGAATTTTAGTTCATTCATTGGTAGACTGACATTGAGTGCTCTGTAACGATTGAATTTTTTAGAGCTGTATGAGAATGTAAATGGATTAATCTTTGAAAATGAAATCTAAAAAATATGAAAATGCACTCATTTTACCAGCCAAGCGAATGTGAACAACCTACTACTTTATTGTGGATTATTTCAATTGTCCGACATACTCGTCAAGGGTCAACAAATATGGGTTAGGTACTACAAACTGATGGACGTAAAGGGCCTACATTTCCTTCTGTATGCTCTAAATAAATAATTATCTACTGATGTTGTACTTATGTCGACAAATTGATTCATTCAGGAACATAAATTACTTTTCTTCCACACAGGACGGCGGCACAGAATGCATTAACTATAGTAATTATTTTATTGATCTAGTCACTCTAGTATATACTGGTTGTAACTATCGTTAGGACTTTGAATACCACTATTCAAGTCTAGGTTATTTCGGGTCAAGCGAATCTTGAATGACCAACTATGTACTTCACCCATAGATATCCGATATTAGATATCCGTGACTTCACCTAATGATATAATTTGCGACGTTTCTTATCATAATTTAATGATCTTGTATAACCTACGTCTAATAAGAGCAAGTGCAAACGTTATACTTTGATTAGAAATTATTATTTTATCGAAACTCTTGTAGTGAAAAGAACGAGCAACATCATACGAATTTTTTGTTCACGGTATTATAATACTCATCAAACAAAACCTTTACAAAGAAATTACAACAATTTATAAAAATCTTTGACGTAAAATCAGTCCAAAGAAACAATAATGAGCTTTTAATTGAACGAAACAACGTAGAATAATGCGTGAGTAGCTCCACAGCCACACAGTGCGCAGCTAGATTGTGTGATAAGATAACCTACAACTGCTACAACTGGCAAACATCCACTTGATTTAACCTGAATGTTTTACGTTTGGGTATTGAGTACACGGGTTCAGCATATTCAACTGGACGGGACTGCAAGTTATAATAGTATAAGGTATATTTGTGTTCAGCACATTATACTATAACCCGGCCTGTTACAAGATTAAGAGCGTTTCCTCTACCTACTGAGCTAGCCAAGCTACAGTAAATTTATAGGGTATAATCTGTTAGGGAAAGATTCAATTAAACAAGTACCTACTTACACAATACAAAGTTTATTGTAATAATACAAAAATGAAGGTACACATACAAATAATGTGGCAAGCCACTAAACTAAGATATTATCTTTCCCAAACACCTGGACATTCACACCCATACAACCAATCTCCGTACCTGGTTGTACCGGAGTGTACGCCTGCAATGAGACAATTACAATTTCTCAGAGTCGCTATAGCGAGTCCGTGAGATGAACCACTGAATAACTTCTTGCTCAACCGTACAAGTATCAACCTATCAGGATTGTGCTCATATAGGGAAAATAACTATTATGCAAAGCAAACCCGAGACACAATACTTTGGAACAACTGGTCTTATCACATAGTTCCTACAAAAGGCATAACTCTCTCATAGATTAAATTATGACACTATAGGTCAACTCAATGTTCTCTCAGTATACATAATTCCATCAGTTACCGCGATCGTTTTACCCTCTCAGTTTACTCAATCAGTTGACACTATCAGTTGACGGGCCTTAAGGACCTTGGCATCATGTCCAGGATAAACCTGTGCACACACGACTAATGTGGCCTACGAGCATAGATGGTGACGCTTGCGTTTCCAGGAGTGGCGAACTTCCCTCATCACCTGGATTCGGGTAGGTAAGGCCTTCTTGAACAACAGATAACCACACCACAAGGGATAACCTCTAAGTTGCCGGCGCCCGGATCAATTCCAAATCATCTGACCACAGGACTGCACCAAGACATCACGACTTAACCGCGCATAGCACCGATATTAAAAGGCTATTATAACAGCCAGACCTGTAACAACGTTCTCGTGTCAGAACACACATGCAAGACCTAAGGTTGTCTAGCGGTAACAAAGAAAATGGTTAAATACTCACAGGATTCAGCTTCTACTGAATTAAATAAAACCCCATCGGGTTATTTGGGCACATCCAGGTCAACCTGGAATAAGTCCCGCTCAATCAGCCTTTTGGCTCGTGTCCTCTTTTCAAACCTACCTGTCAGTTTGAACTCTCGAATATTCCTCCACAGACTAAATAAAATCTAATCGATTTGTAATTTTTAGTTTAAAATTACAAATCGATTAGATTTTATTTAGACATTGTTTATAAATAAAAAGTGGAAATTATGTCTGTCTGTTTATTTACTCTAAATAAGTAATAATAATTGTAATTAATTTACTAAACACCACGACCCTAGCGCCATCTAGTGACGCGGAGACTACGCTCCACGAGCCTGCACAGACCCACGATAGACGTCGCCACTTGTTGCGATAAACATCTATTTTTGCAACGTCACAACACATAATGTATTACATAATTCTCGTGTGGTTTACGGTTGAGAATTACTGTTAGATGATGTTGTAAGCCATCTTGAGGTGTACTGCCCTTTCACACGGCGGGTCTAGCTGCGACGCCGACGTGTATATGGCTGCGGGCATAGAACGCGGCGCGTGTCAAAGCTCTTCGGTACCACCTTACACTTCAGCGACTGCCCCAGAGAAGTGTGAATGAAGGTGTTATGAAATTATGTTTGAAGAGTAAGAAACCAAGCGGGAAGGAACGCATTCACCTACGTTAACTGATGAGTTTCATTCAGAAATACATCGTGCTTAAATGTGCCAAAAGCAATTTTCTGATTCTTAGGACCAAAATTTCTGCTCTCAAAATCAATCAGGAAAATTATCTGTCTTTCACCGAATCTCTCACTGTCTTATTAATCTTTCAAATCTTAGGAATCAGATATCCGGTGATAGAATGACCTCTTATCCAGACAACCCCTATGGAATGGTCAAATTCAAAGCATTTATATCAAATAGGCACCTAAAAGGTACTTTTGTACGTGAAAAATTACAAAAAAATAGAATTAATTCTAGTCGCCCCAAAATGTTTTACAATCGCTTGCAAATATAGGGACACATACGAAACTGACATTAACAATTCTATACAATCAATGGTAAAATGCTTGGAAAGCAATAACCTTACGATAAACCCTGGGAAAACGAATATTTCGCATTTTGCCCATGTCCATTATTGTAACAAAAGCGTAGACAAAGTGAACATAACCAAATTTCTTGGAGTAACTATTGACAGTAAATTAGATTGGAAAGCGCTTACGGAAGCATTAAGCAAAAAAAATAGTAATTCCACATAGTGCATATGTGTATAAATTGGCCCCCATCCTAGATGTTGATGTGCTGCTAACCGCTTATCACGGCTTAGTGTCCTCTAACTTGAGATATGGACTAATTTTTTGGGGAAATTCAACAAACAAGGATGCGATTTTTAAAACGCAAAAGAGAAGCCTGAGGGCTATGTTTGGACTTCATGTTACAGAGAGTTGCAAACCGTTTTTTAAAGCATATAAAATCCTTCCGTCAATGTACATTTTAGAGACCATTATGTTTGTCAAATCGAATCCACACCTAGTCCCCTTCCGTGTCAGATAGAGAAGTTCGAAATAGACGCGACAATAGTAAACTATGTATCCCGAGATTCAGGACAACTCTAATGCGTAAAAGTGTATTCTGTGTGGCGCCAATTCTTTATAATAAGTTGCCAAAGCATTGGAGGGAATTGACCACTGGAAAATTAAGAAATAGATTAAAAAGCCTTCTGTTAGAGAAAGTCTATTACAGCACTGACGAATTTCTGACTGACAAATTAATTTGACATGTATAATGACATCCTAATTTTTATCAATAATTGTTTAACATTTAATTTTGATTTGTATTATTTGATTTGTATTTTTTGCTATGATGAGCTTATGACACTATTTTATTTTATTTGTACCTTTTAGTTTAAGTATGGTCTAAATTGGATTGTTAACTGCCAGGTTTGCTGTGTATAATGGACGAATTTAAATTAACTTGATGCTGTGTAGCGTCCGACAGTATTATATTTGTACGCCGTTCTGGCAAAACGTGACTGTCATAATTATAATTATTTGATGTAACATCTTGCATGCTACGTGTGTACTCATGTTTTGGACAAATAAAATTATCTTATCTAAATATTTTTAATAATTTGTGAAGACCTAAATTAAAATTTGTATTATGTGATAGATACATAGATACAGTCTTAGCAAGTGGTATCGTATTACCCAGTAACTGGGTTGTGGAGGTCAGATAGGCAGTCGCTCCATGTAAAATACTGGTATTCAGCTGCATCCGGTTAGACTGGAAGCCAACCCCAACATAGTTGGGAAAAGGCTAGGCAGATAATGATAATGATGTTGTGATAGATACCTAGTACTATCATATTTACAAACATTGTCAAAGTAGACAATTTTTACTAAAAAAAAAAACACTGGCACTCCGGTAGTGCCGACAGAAGTGAAAACTTGAACAATTACGAGTGTATTTTGTGAATCGTCTTATAAACAAAACACGCGTGTTAAGGTGTGTTCCTTATTTTATAGGGTTTTTTGCAAATCAGGTATGATGACCAAAGTGACTGGTTTATTCTTCTCGTGAAAGGAATTTATTCAGATTTACAAATCGTGGTTCAGCGCCAACTCGTCGTTGTTGGATGAACTACGTAGTTAGTACGCGAGGCCTACGTAGTTAGTACGCGAGGCCCTCGTAGTTCTTCCCGATGTGCATAGATGGCGCTGTCCTCAACAACGCGCGTCACGTCTTACGAATTTTCGATCAGGGTCACGTGACCTGACGCGAATTTAGAAGTTTTTACCCATTCCAAAAAAAGTACACAGCGCCGCTAAAGAAGTTTTCACTTCAAAAATACAACTACTAAGTCAGGGCGTGAGTTATATTAATTACAGAATGCAAACCAATGTCAAAAAAAGAATATATTTTTACAATTAAATGAGCAACCAGTTTGATTTTATCTAGACTCTAGATTGTCCTATGAAGCAGGACCAGCATGTTTCCAAGCATTCTTATTTTGGATATAATCCTCTTATTTATATGTGCTTCTTTACAAAGTGTCCCTACTTTTATTGTGAGTCTTAAAATAACATGGTGTATGGCAAATGTTTTGTTTCTAGACCATTTATAACGTATTTGTACATATCACAGCACATTTCAATTGGGTCTTTTCAGGCGACTATATGAACTCACACAGTGTTCCATAGCATCAATCATGGTGATATCATATTGCCAGATCATTAGTATCAAGAGACGAACATTCAAACCACGATTAGTTACTCACATTTAGATCGGTATTGTTTGCCTCAATTCGTATAACAAATAGTGGTAGGTAATGAAATATTCCGCACATTATCAGTAGGTATCCCAAGTAGCAAATAAATGTCTTAAAAAGGTATTGTAGATATCTTGAAGGCAAGTAGACGAATTCCAGCTGTTGTCTTGGCTAAAACTAGTATGTCCCTCAAGATATCTTCTAGATACACTCCAAGGGTCAGTTAAGTACAAGTGGGCACAGCATTTAAGAACGTGTTAAGACAGAGTAAATTAATTAATTTAGATAAACTTTAACTCTATTTAAGAATGTGGCTTTACAGAACTATTAAACACTGATTTCAAGATATCTTGTAGGTTGCCTTCAGATCAAGAAATAGACTTGAAGATATCTACAATACCTAATTTAAACTATCAATATTGAATTGCAGATATTCGATCTTAAAATTAAAAACTTATTTGCTTTAAAGTGCTTTAAGTTACTTTATTTTAGAAAATATAATGGTGAACTATTAAACTATTACAAAAACTGTTTTATGATTTATAAAAATGGCGATTAAACAAAAAATTGGTAAGTCTAGAAAAGGCTTTCATATGTCGTTGAATGTATTGGAAATTTAAAACACATAATCATTTCTCGTGTAAAATCTATATCACACCAATATTATAAAGGCGAAAGTTACATTAAGTTACACCAATATTATAAAAGCGAAAAAAAGAAGTGAGCGTGTGTGTGTTTGTATGTTTGTTACTTCTTCACGCTCAAAAGGCTGTACCAATTTTGATAACATTTTTTATGGAGGTAGCTGACACCGTAGATTAACATATGGGCTACTTTTTATCCCGATATTCCAACGGGATCGACATTTACGCGGGTGACACTCCGGGAGCAGCTAGTCGTGCTATATATAACACAAACGGGCTCTTAAAGTACTGGAAAACAGACAATAATATTTGTATAATAATATTGCAAATTAAAAAATTTTGTGGCATTTACTGTAATCCGTTAACGACACATAGGTCACTTTATCCATATTTTTACTTGGTTCTGTTTGATGAGAAAGTCCTGTTAAATGTATTTTTACTCTAAACTTACTAATTTTAGTAAAAAAGGAAAAAAAACATAGTCCAGAAAATCAGTTTCTCGAATTCGAAATTTTTTTCTTTTTACGTTTTTAAATTATATTAAACGTTAATTGTAGATTTTGAATATTATAGAAACGGAATATTATACTAAATGAATATATTTTAAGAACTATCATTATCTATATTATCTATCTATTATATAACAAAATTAAATTCTAACTTAGCTAAAACTATACAAATAATTAAAAAAGAGCGTCGAAAAATTCATCCGCATCGCTGTCGAAATTTTTTTCAAATAAATTCGAAATTGGTATTACAATTATCTTAAATGTATCTACAAAATCATTTTTTTCTTTTATTCAATTGAGTTTTAAGTGAGCTTTCAGATAAACAGAGTATAGTAAAAAATATTTTTTAAATTTTTTTTTTATTTTTTAAGTTTTAAGTATACTTAATACAAACTAGTTTTGAGAATACCTAACATGGTTTTTGGTATTCCTAACTTAAGTAGCGGTAGTTTAAAACGATTTAGTATTACAGAAAGAAAAGACTTAAGGGGCTTACATGACCTTAAGCGCGTTACTGTCGGACTGCATAGAAAAGAATGAGAAGCGCGATGACACAACGCTGGTAATTTATTGCAAAATATGAAGCAAACAAAAATCTATTGTATGGACGAAAAAAAATAAAAACTAGTATTTTAGTATGTTGCTTGTAGAATAATCTGACAAAAAATCAGAATGTTGTATGTATATGAGTATGGTTTTTATTGTAAAAAGAAAGCTTTTAGAGGTATTTTCATGATTTTTCCTATCGTATCAAATTAGTTGTATTATGTTTTCAACAGACTATCTACCTAGCATATATCCTGAAAAATATCATATATTTTTCTGATTTTGTTTGCTGTAGTCAAGCATGTACTTTTATTGTTTCTAAAACTTGCATTTGTTGTGTTTAGGTCCTGTAAGCCCCGTAACGAAATACTTTTTGATTTAGTAAAATCCAACTTTAAATAAAGTACAGATATGTAAGATTTAATCACTATTATTGTTTTCTACTTGGGATTATACTCTGTAAGTCAGATAATTATACCTTTCTTTTAACGGTCGTATGTCTGTACTACAAGGGTGTGGAAACTTAATCTGGGCTTAAGAACTTATTAGTAAGGGGTTTTAAATGAAGTATGTGAGTTCACTTCAAAAGAAAAGGCATAGATACAATGCAATCTCATTTAAATGATAAGGAATTAATAGTATAGCATGACATCATAATCCCTGAAGAGTAGTAATATTACAATTTGCTGCCCTCACATTACGCTAGGGAAGATATGAAATCCTAAGTGATTCAGTAAGCAATCAGTATTCTAATGAGACGTATGTCAGAAAAGTGTAACAATTTTAAATCAACTTATAAATAGATAGATTTATTTATTTGCATAGAATGTAGATAATTAATACAATTAGGTGTTACAATATTTTTGAATCCTTATACATTCTGCCTCATGGCATGGAAATTTTTTATATTACTATACTACAATTATTCCATTTACTTGAGGGGATTACAGAACCTAAACGCAAAAACTGCAAGTTTTAGAAACAATAAAAGTATATGATCGACTACAGTAAATAAAATCAGAAAAAAGTATGATATTTTTCAGGATATATGCT
This sequence comes from Luperina nickerlii, assembly GCA_963855955.1. Taxonomy (NCBI): domain Eukaryota; kingdom Metazoa; phylum Arthropoda; class Insecta; order Lepidoptera; family Noctuidae; genus Luperina; species Luperina nickerlii. The sequence goes on from OY979677.1 coordinate 22,413,877, forward strand.
AGATAGATAGTGTGTTGAAAACATAATACAACTAATTTGATACGATAGAAAAAAACCGGTCAAGAGCGAGCCGGACTCGCGCACCGAGGGTTCCGTGCCGTCATGTTTTTAATTTTTCATGGTCGAGGCCTATATTTGTCAGAGAATTTTAACACTGTGCACTGCGGTGTAGAATATTGCAGTTTTATGTGTTTTATTTTTCCTGTAATCTTTACATAAACTTCTATCACATTGAATAATTTCAGCTTTTTTTCTTTGCAAATTTTGGAGATAAGGAGGGGGGAACTGTATTTTTTTTTAATTTTTCATCAATATTCGAAACTATGTGGTGTTGGCGAAAAAAATGTTTGAGTTTGCAAACTGCGCGCTTTTATATGATACCCCACATGCCCTAGTAGCCCCACTTAAAATTTGTCAGACCTCCTTTCAGTCCCTGTTGCAAAAAATATACATACTTTTTTATTTCTTTCTTATATTGCAAAATAGTTGGGTAAACGTCATCCAAAACTATTCCAAATTTTAAGTTGATAGCATTAGTAGTTCTTGAGATATACAGCTGTGACAGACAGACTGAGGCTGCTACCCCTAGAGTGTATATAAAAACCGGAGGCGTTAGGTTACAATAAATAGATAGATTACATGAAAAAAGAGCTTTCATTGACCATTATTTGATGACAATAATAAGGAATTTTATGTACAATTATAGAAGATTCGCTCATCAATTACTTATGCTTATACTAACGTATCAAAATATAGGTCAATATATAAAATTAGAGTAGGTACGTTGAAATTATTTTATAGATGCAGCTGATACACTTATTAGAAGCTGGCAAAGCGTAGACATTTCACAAATTTTGTTGCTTTAGAATTATATTATCAAAGTCTAAATCAAAGTCAAAGTCAAACTATTTATTTCAAATAGGCACATTAAAGGCACTTTTGAACATCAAAACTTACAGTAAAATTGAATTGTTTCTAGTCGCCCCTTCCAAAAGGTAGTTTTCGTATGGAGAAGAAGGAGCAAGAAACTCCACCGTTACTCTTTTAAAATGTTTTGCAAGGTTTTGTATACATAATATAATTATATGTGAAGACTATGCACCTAGAATAAAAGAAGTCTACCCCAAAAAAAATAAAAAGAATTTAAAATGAAGCAATTACCTACAGGTAAATCAATTATGTGATAGATACATTTACAAATATTGAAAAGTAGATGATTTTTCTAGAATTTTAACAAGTGTGTCAGTTACTGTAGACACAGATTATAAAAATCAATGTCATAAACATTTTAAAAATATAAATTAAATTAGGAACCAGTTTTATTTTGTCTAGACACTAGATTGTCCTATGGAGCAGGACCAGCATGTTTCCAAGCATTCTTATCTTGGATATAATCCTCTAATTTGTAATATCCTTGTTTACATAGTGTATTTTTATCACCATGCTGCGTCTTATTAACATTAGCTAGTTTTATAACATATGGTCGCTTGAAAAGCATTTATGCTAGCTGCCTTAATTAGCACACTAAATTAAATAGTCTTGTCTTTTAAAAAATCTGATACAGTGTAATAGCATTTTTGAACTAGTAATGTTTTAAGGTGCTTTTTAAATCTTCTTAAAGGTTGCTCTTTAATCATTTTTGGTACGTGGTTTTAAATAAGAGGAGTCATGCACGTAACACTCTTTCTCAATAACGTAGTTTTATATCCACTTATGCATAGCTTTTCTTCGTATTAAACTTGTAGTCCTGTTTATAGTATTTTTCAAAGTCGTGAATAAGTGATCATTTTTAGGGTTCCGTACCTCAAAAGGAAAAAACGGAACCCTTATAGGATCACTTTGTTGTCCGTCCGTCCGTCCGTCTGTCAAGACCCTTTTTCTCAGGAACGCGTGGAGGTATGAAGCTGAAATTTATATCAATTACTCAGGTCTACTGTCCCTTGAAGCTGTGAAAAAATCAAACTTCTAAGCCAACGCAATCAAAAGATACAGCCGTTTATGCCGCAAATTTTCGACACTTACAAGGGAATCAAAACCTACAGGGTGCTTCCCGTGAACTCAGAATCTTGAAATTTGGTACGAAGCAACGTCTTATAGCATAGATAAAGGAAAAATTACGAAAACCATAAATTTTTAGTTACATCACATAATATATTTTTTTTTAATAATTTTAAACTTACTACCCATTTCCTCATAAACGCGTAAAGGTATTAAATTGAAATTCATACCAAATACTCAGGTCTATAATACCTTTAAGCTGTAACAAAATCAAACTTCTATGTCAACGCAATCAAAAGAAACAGCAATTTAAGCTGCATATTTTGAAACTCGCAAGTACTCGCAAGGGAATCAAAACCTAAAGGGTACTTCCAGTCGACCTAGAATCTTGAAATTTGGCATGAAGCAACGTTTTATAGCACACATAAAGGAAAAATTCCGAAAACCTTAAATTTTTAGTTACATTACAAAATATATATTTATTTTTTAATAAATATAAACTTATTACTTTTTTCCTCATGAACGCGTAGAGCTATCAAGTTGAAATTCATATGCAATAAAAATACCATAGTTATGACTCGATTGTCGTAATGAACGAACTTTGTAAACCTTGCAGGTTTGTACGGAACCCTCGGTGCGCGAGTCCGACTCGCACTTGGCCGGTTTTTTTTTTTTAACAAAAATGGCAATTTTTAGTATATAATATAATTATAGGCATGCAAAAGTTGAAAGATTATATATTTTTTAAAACACGTATACTTTGACATTAAACATATAAGTAATATAGATAGGTACTAATACAACGTTCTTGCGCCTTAAAAATATTTTCTCTTTTGCTACAGTTGCCAGAATATTATACCAAATAACTACACATCGAGGCTAAGAAAATATGGCATAACCTTATACCACCACAAAGGTAAACCTTACATTCTAAACTAAGCCTCAAACGCCTCGACACCACTGAAGCGACGAATTGAAATCATACTCCGATATTTTAAAGACATATTTTCCCCTTTCCTGCGCGCCTGGTAGCCTGGTAGCCTGGTACGGGTAGCATGCGACCGTCGCGCCGGTAATCTGCGGGGATTAGCAGAGGCGTGCCCCGCGCCGCCGCGCACCGGCCGCCTGTCACGGTATTACGACTGTGTGATTGAGGTTTATCGAGCACCGACGTAATCTCTATTGATGGAGAATTGATAATCGAAGACTGTCATTACTTATTGACCCCTAAATAAGGTGTAGGCAGAGTTTGGGTAAGGTCTTACTAGTTTTTAGTCAAGAGCGATTTGGAATTGTAGTTTCTCTAGATATCGTGTATAATTGTATAGTGTATAATTGTTATTTATTCGTCAAAAACTAGTTTTCAAGCTAAGTTTAAGAAGTAATAAAATATGAAATAAGTCGGTTTCTAATACTCCCATTTTGCCTGAAACAACATTATTACCTACTATTATTTGGCAGTTTCTTTAAAACTTGCTAGCAGTGTTTAGTCCGCATTGCACACTGTTAAGTCATAATGTTCAGCACTTAATAATACAAGACTGACAAAAGTGTCAATAAAAGTCCACAAGTCAAAAGGCTGGCGAACCACTTCGCCTCCAGCCCATTATTACTTGCGGTAACTTTTATAACTTGCAAAAGAAAAACTTGGAGGAAAAAGGGCGGTTTCCATTTATCTATGATTACCATTAAGATTATTTTAAGTTGTGCTGAGTTAACAGTTAAGTCGTTGACTAGGTTAAAACTTTTGTCGTGTAACATAATAACTTTCAACTTTAGTTTCTTGGTTTTCATTCATGTGGGTTTTCGGTACTTATGAGTAACTTAACGTTTACACATAATAAGCGATAGTTTATTTGATAACATTTAAGTACTTATATTTCCTTCTAAATTTCGTTTAAATATCAGAGTAAAAATTATAATAGTCAGGTAAATATGTATTCTTTTGAGAATACCAATCTTTATTTAGTCGTAAATAAATTAATGTATTTGATTTTAAACTAAAAAGCAATCTGCTCAAGATTTTGAGTGACTTTTGAAAAATAACTGAAACAATCCTAACATTTACGGCAAATTAATTTAAACAGAAGTAAGTCGTTGTCATTTAATTAATTTATTTGCAAGCATTTGAATCGTTTCAAAGAATAATTTATTTATTTGAAAGTTGGTGCGAGTTGTTATTTTAACCGTAGTCTTTCATCTAGTAAATGGATTAAGTTTATACTTATTTGAAATTAATCACAAAAATGTTTGACTGTTACTAACGGGACTGCGTCGTCGGTCCTGTGGTTGCAAGCGCTACTGTTCAGGCAGCCCAGGTCAGGCAATGTATTACTGGGTTTTTCCATCCAGAATTTTTCAGTAGCCGCCAGGAGTCTGGCTTTGTGCCCGGTTGATAATGGCAATTGGCTCGCCCCTTACTTGGGACTGAAACATTACTGGCGCAATCTGGATGTACTATTGGTACACCACTGCCCAGCCCTTCGGGGAAACAAGGCGTGATACTGGCGTGTGTAGAGTTTGTTGAAACAAGGCGTGATACTGGCGTGTGTAGAGTTTGTTGAAACAAGGCGTGATACTGGCGTGTGTAGAGTTTGTTGAAACAAGGCGTGATACTGGCGTGTGTAGAGTTTGTTGAAACAAGGCGTGATACTGGCGTGTGTAGAGTTTGTTGAAACAAGGCGTGATACTGGCGTGTGTAGAGTTTGTTGAAACAAGGCGTGATACTGGCGTGTGTAGAGTTTGTTGAAACAAGGCGTGATACTGGCGTGTGTAGAGTTTGTTGAAACAAGGCGTGATACTGGCGTGTGTAGAGTTTGTTGAAACAAGGCGTGATACTGGCGTGTGTAGAGTTTGTTGAAACAAGGCGTGATACTGGCATGTGTCGAGTTTGTTGACTCTATGTAATTAAGGAATACAGACCGCCCTTAAATTATGAATGTATTTCTCCTGATAGTAGAGACACGAACGTGGGGCAAGCAAACACGGGTATCATTACCATAAACACACTATTAATAAATCTCACGACACAGCGAAACTAACTGCATCCCGCTAACTGAATCCCGCTTCACGCACAACACTACGGAGAAGTTTTTCTGAAATAGAACTCAGTAACGATGTACAGAATATTTTTATTTTTAACACAATTTATTGGATGAAAGATTAGCTGGCTGTTTTGGAAGTCAGTTATTAGTAACTAACTACCAAAATAGACAGCTAATCTCCCTCCTATCCCGATCCCACACATCCCTAAGGATGTTCAAGCTCAGTATCTAATGTAGATGGCTAAGATAGTCGTAAATAATGTAGTTATTAATAAATGTTACTTTTAGAAGTCTAGTTTGCAATATTAAAATCGAGTATAAATAATAATATATAATATGTATAAACTTAGAATTCTAACTAAATAATACCTATTATTATTTAGTTAGGATTCTATGTTTATACATATTATAAATTAAACTCGCTATTCGTGTCTGTCCATGTGACCGCGTTGCTCTTTAAGCTACGCAACTGATTTTGATGCAGTTTTCATCATATTTAAAGAGTTTATTCCGGAAGGATTATACGTATAACACAATCGTTAATATTTAACTTAAATATAATAAATAATTCCCGAAATTTTGTCGAATCCTAAACGTAATACGAAGCAGGGGCGGGTGGTTAATTATTATAATAAAACGCAGCCACGAGACTCCACTTATTATATCGTTCGATTTTTATCCCTAGCAAGTTGTTCACCAGCCGCGCGGCATGTCGCGATAATTTATGCGATGCTCGTTTACATCGACAAGTTTTAATGTGCGGCCATCGCTCGTGCAGAGAATAATTAACAATGTATGTCATGCTGTTCGACAACGCCGCCATGTGCTGCGTTCCCGGGTACAACGGCTTTTTAAATAACCCCTGAACAAAAGTGGGCAAGTTTTGTTGAAATTGTCTTTGTGTTAGCTTTCTTTGGGTAATTATGCTGTCGGAAACATAAAGTTCTAAATCCTGTAATTATTTGGCAACATATTTTATTACTTTGATCAAAACTTTGTTAATTGACAGTGTAACTAAAATATAGTAAACAAAATCTGTTATTATGGCTATTTCCTGAAACTAAAATAGTCTTGTCGTGCAAATGAGACGGAGAGGGGCTAATTTACAGCAGTAGACATTTAAACTTGGGTTTAACAGGCATTGATATATGTTTGGTAGTGGTTCACAAAGTACAGGAGAGTGTCACCTGGTCGCCCTACATCAAAGGAGCTATATTTACGACGTTGCTCTGAATAAGGACGGGCAGAAGGCCCGCTCCTTTATAGCTCTCTCGCAAATTCAGTTGCTACAGTGTAACTGAAACGAATTTGTATTGAACTATAATGCTTTGGTAGATTGTACCGTTCAACCGTAAATATAGTTGCAACGTTTTCTCTGAGACGCATATAAAACCACTACTTAACATACTAAGTAAATATTCAAGTTATTGAGTTTAACAATTTTATTTAGTTCCATAAGATAGTAACATGATTTAAATGTGACACTGCATCCCGCACTACAAGGTGTACCCTGTGTCCAATCTCTTTCGACAGGGATTTATAATGTTATACAAACCTACAGGTGGATGGATTGGAGAATAGTGAACATAATTGTTGACTGACATCTACTAAAGCACCCAAGAGTTGACCTTCTCTGATAACATTGTTCATTCTCACTCGCGCAGCCCCTGAACGCCCCGCCGACTTGGCGCAGCGCGGCGCGCCCGCGCCCGACACACGCACAACACACGCACGACGCCGCACAACATACGTACAGCTGCACAGTGCACAAGTCGCCGCGCGGTGCCCTTTACAACTTCCGCCAGAGTTGAATACTATTAGACTATCGGAAATGTTGTACGAACCATTTGTCTTCCTGCAAATGTTTTGTAGCGCGCTCCCGTTGCCAAATAATACTGGGGGACTTTTTAGTAATTTTACGTAACGTATTTGCTCTACTTAGGCTTTATGACAGATTGTCGACAAACAAGCAAGCAAAATGCTGTGAAGCAATAATAAGATCTTTGACCAAAAAATATAAATGATGTTGTTTCGATGATTGGACACGCTAGCTTAGGTTATGCAAAGTTGATAACTGAAAACCTTCCTGCATTATTAATGGCGCCACCGCCATCAACATACTTATTATTGCTGTTGAAAATTAACCGTACGCAAAATACGCGCTTTGACGTGGAGTTGCGGACACCAGCCCGTATTACCTATTACTGTTGAAAGACAATGTTACATCAGGTTTCGAGTATGGCCAAACAGTTTGTGGGTTTCAAAATATTCTGCATTCAACGTATTTTCAGTATAAGGATTAAACTTATACACAAAGTAATCCGATATCACGATGATTGTGCGGCTGCACCAGGCGGAGGTCGCAGTTCAGTGAGGAGCCGCCTAATTGTGCGGCTGCGCCAGGCAGAGGTCACAGTTTAGTGAGGAGCCACCTAACTGTGCGGCTGCGCCAGGTGGAGGTCGCAGTTCAGTGAGCAGCCGCCTAATTGTGCGGCTGCTGCGCCAGGCAGAGGTCACAGTTCAGTGAAGAGCCACCTAACTGTGCGGCTGCGCCAGGTGGAGGTCGCAGTTCAGTGAGGAGCCACCTAATTGTGCGGCTGTGCCAGGCAGAGGTCACAGTTCAGTGAGGAGCCACCTAACTGTGCGGCTGCGCCAGGTGGAGGTCGCAGTTCAGTGAGGAGCCGCCTAATTGTGCGGCTGCGCCAGGCAGAGGTCACAGTTCAGTGAGGAGCCACCTAACTGTGCGGCTGCGCCAGGTGGAGGTCGCAGTTCAGTGAGCAGCCGCCTAATTGTGCGGCTGCGCCAGGCAGAGATCGCAGTTCAGTGAGAAGCTACCTAATTGTGCGGCTGCGCCAGGCGGAGGTCGCAGTTCAGTGAGAAGCCATCTAATTGTGCGGCTGCGCCAGGCGGAGGTCGCAGTTCAGTGAGGAGCCACCTAATTGTGCGGCTGCGCCAGGCGGAGGTCGCAGTTCAGTGAGGAGCTACCTAATGGGGATTGTCCAAAATTTCTGAACTGAGGGGCAACTCACTGGTCTGAACTGTGGGGCAATTCCCGTATTTTGACGAACGTTCGTTTTCTAATAACAACTCGTCTGATTTCCCTATATTTCTGACTAGTTTTTGACATTGATTATCGCTCAGATAAAATTGTGGCTTGAATTTGAACATATTTTGAGTAGGTACGTGAATTGACCTACAGAGCTCCAAATAAATGCAAGAAAGAGCGGCTGTAACGTAATCATTTAGTTTACTTCGCTGATTGATATTTTTTGCTTTTTGCCAAACTTAAAAAAAAAACACTACTGCTCACCGATAAAATTCCATACTTCATATTTGTCGACACCTCACACATATAATAATGCTAAGAGACTAATATAAAGCAAGTCGCCGTATGAATGTTTATCTTGCGACTGAATACACCGCACTTTATTGGCAAGACTTGCCGATATTCTGCATCGGGCCGGTTTAAACTGACTTATTACTTTTTTTTTCTTTTGAGGATAGGAAATCATCAAATGACCCCTCCCGGGTGGAGCGGAAGGGAGTGTCTGACTCTTACTGACTAAAACCCACCCGTGTTCCATCCTTAGCCCTTTATGTTCCGAGCCAGCGGTAACCCTTTCAGACAATTCCGCTGACCCGGCAGGCTTCGGCCCTGACAGGGCCCCTTCTGTTGATGCTGACATCTTTAGGCTTCATTTTGATGGTTAATGATCTCCCGGAAGTTGTAAAGGAGGCGAAGTGTCTGCTGTTCGCAGACGACCTCAAGTTGTTCCTGTCGGTAGCAGATACTTCGGACTGTGAACGGCTTCAACAGGATATTGATAGGGTGGTGCAGTGGAGCCTAGATAATAAGTTAAGTTTTAACGTTTCCAAATGCTGTATAATGAGCTACACTCGCGCGCGGGAACCACTGCTGCATCAGTATGAGATGGAAACCGCATTCATGTCACGAGTCACGCATGTAAGTGACTTGGGGGTGGAGATGGTTCCAGAATTAATGTTTCGTGAGCACATCTTAGACATATGCGGCAAGTCCTTCCGAAATCTTGGATTTATACTTAGGCAGTGTAAAGACTTTCATGATACGGCAGTGGTTAGAATCATGTACAATGCGCTGGTACGGAGCCGTCTTGAGACCAGTGCGATCGTGTGGAACCCCCATGAGGCCAAATATAGTGTCATGGTGGAAAGAATCCAAAACAAATTTACTCGGTTTTTATTTTTTAAGCAGTACGGCGTCTATCCCTTCTTCCCGCTCATGTACCCGAGTCTTTTTGTAATAGGGATGGTAGGGTACAGTAGGCTGGCGGTGCGGAGGGACGTTGCTCTGTGTAGCTTCGTGTTTCGGGTGCTGCGCGGCTGGCTGCACCTCCCCGATCTGTTAGCGGGGCTGGGGCTGCGCGCGCCACCCGGTTGCGGAGGTGCGCGTCGCCCCACGCCTACGCTACTGGAGCAGTCCTCTAGGACTAACCTGAACAAGTTTGCCCCCTTGTCACGCGCCATAAGACTGTTAAATATTATTTCAGTTGAGATAGATATATTTCACTGCACTCTGATGAAGTTCACAGGAGTAGCACTGAAGTGCATTGAGAATGTTTAGATGTGTATTAATTGTTTTTTTTTCTAATTGTTTTAATTTTTTTATTTTTGTATATGTATCTTGGTTGTAACATCGCATTGGCGTCATAGCTGTTAAGGTGTTATTTACGTAATTTTAAATAAATAAATAAATAAATCTCTTTGAGGCGCACGTAGAACACGTACGCGCCGTCCGGCACGGGTCTGGTCCTGATCGGACGGTGAGCTACCCATTACTCACCACCCGCAGGCCCGCGCCTTCGGTGGCTGGGAGTCGTCGCGCGGCTCCCGACGCCCGGAGCGTCTCCCGCGGCGGCTGGGACGGGTGGCTCTCTCCCTCAGCCTTCCCGCCGCCTCCTTCGCTAGCATGACTGCTTCGGGCAGAAGGGAAGGAGGCGACTGCCCCCCACTCCCTCTCGCCCCGGATCATAGCTTGAACCAGGCCCGGACGCGAGAGGTCGCCGCCGCTGCCGATCCACCGTGTCCTCTGGGCGATCCTGACAATAGTGACACCCGGGCGTTTCCTCCCGCCTGATTATGTGCAGGAACCTCCCGAAACTTCCGTGTCCGGTGAGGACCTGCGTCAGGCGGTAGGTGAGGGCGCCGTGACGCCTCTCTAGCCACTCCTCAAAGAGGGGTCTTACCGCCGCTATCGTGGCGTGTCCTGCGCTGAGTTGCGACAGTCGCTCTTTCCATGCCGCCATGAGATCGCGCCGGAGGCCCGTCCGCTCTGCCGGAATTTGCTGCGGAAGTGGAGTTTCCCCTCGGCGTAGTGCCTCCGCGCGCCACTCATACAGGCGCGCGAGGACTATCACCTCCAGATCCCATGGCGGCGGTCCAGCAAGGAGGCTTGCCGCCTCGCCCGAGATCGTGCGGTAGCCCCGGATCAGCCTTGTGGCTACCACCTTCTGGGGCGCGTTCAAATAATGGGCGGCGCGCCGCCGCAGTGAACGCGCCCACACCGGGGCCCATATAGGGCCATGGACCGCACGACCCTCGCGTAAAGCCTCCGGCAGGGCCTTTGGCCCCCTCAGGTTGGGCAGGAGCCGCTTGACGGCGGCCCCGGCCCGTTCCAGTTTGGGAGCCAAACGTCAGAAATGCTCGACGAAGTTCCACCGGCTGTCGAGAACGAGACCCAACTGGCTTATTACTTCACGAGCCCATAGCGATATCCTGATGTCGTTCGAGGCTACCGTTAATAGATATATACGTATTATGTGCAAGCGGCACATACATACATGGTCCCGTAGAATGGCTGAAAGGAACGGGAATATTGCCATAATTGACAAGCTCTCTAGATAAATTGATAATATTAGTATAATGTTATAGAACGATACTGAGGAACGATATAATCACCTATTTACTGAAAGCATGTTTATCCATATTCGAAGAGTAACACGTACTCGTATTATTCAATTTGCCTCGAAAGCTTCGGGAGCTCATTTTGAAATTGAATATAATGTGTGTAAGAATATTTCAATATTCGCTATATGACAAGGTTGATGTTCATAGAGTTACTGTATTTGTAGTAAAATCTCGCCCTAGAATCTATAACCTCAATTTGACAAAATACTGTTGTGTCGGTCGCAATAACTGACATTAGTGGTGCCCTTACCGCTCACGGATCAATAGAGGCGCTCTTCTTTTGTTCATTCACTTCGCTCACTACATCCATAGCTAATTTCGCGATATCAACCAGTCGTGAATGAACGAACGAACGCTTTTGATGTCTCTTGGCAATATCGCCAGCCCCGACAGATTCCACTTTGTATCCACGGACTCCCTCACAATTTATTGGCACAACGTGATATTTTAGCAGCCCATTATAAATGTATAGGACGACATTTCTTTTACAACTGAACTCATAAAATCGCGTTGAATATAAATTGGATTAGATAATTACGTCGAGTTCACGTAATTTATTTCGGACTTAATTTGTTATTCATCGTTAAATATCTCCTTATTTTAATTTGATTCTGCAATAATTCACTGCATATACATATTTTCTCAAGTGTACTCGTAGACTGAAGAAGGGTAACATTGCCGAAACATAGGAGATAGGTGTGTGGCCCCGAGCCCCGAGCCCTTCGCGAACGTATCACGTACACAATTTACTTGCGCCGCCCGTGGGTGGGGTGTGGGCATAGGTTTAGTATATACTATGGGTGTAGGAGTGTGCATACAAACATTATGTATCACTAAAACACGCAGTTGCCACGTTTAATACAAAAAGTACACATGTTAGAGGATGATAAGAATCGACCATAGCCAGCGATGTTTGTTGAAGGGAAAAACGTGCACGAGAAAATATATGAGGGAGTTTTGCTTCATAATACACCTATTGGTGCGCTGAGAGATATTGGCTGAGCGGAGGGTAGTTTTGGATATTAATAGTATTAGCTCAAGCAGCTGGGATGAAAAACAAACAGTTTGGAGAGAGTGCCTCAACTCGGCCGGATCTCACGCGACGGCTGCGTTTACACTCAACTTTGATGTAGGTGGTAGGTATATGAAGCTCAGTAACGTATTCTGAAATAATAGCCGCATCAACATAGCTAATATTCCATCAACATTCATATTGATTTTGAAGGCAGTAATAATTGACATTAGCTTTAATTTTGTTTTTCGTAATGAGTATTTTGAAAATAACTAACTTAAGTACCTAAGTATTAAGAATAACGCAATTACGCTGTGTATCAGGAAAATCAGATTCATCATATCAGAATCAGAATCTTTATTTGTAAAACATAGGTACATATTTACATAAAGGTCTTATAGTAACATAATTGAGCACTATACTTTGCCGTGAAGGCATATCGTACGGAATGTGCAAGATTCTCAATTCCCAATTTATAAATTCCCGTGTATAAATTCTTCCAACGCTTAGTTATTTTTGTTCCGCGTCACGTCATACATCGCATGTGTCAGACCACAAATTCTTTAGTTGTCACAATGTCCTGCTAGCTCCACTCATTCCTGCGTCAGTTTGTTCTAGAAATGACGCAAGAACAACGCTCCTGTCACTAAAATGACATCACAAAATAGCTCTGCTACATTTCAGGCCGTACCTATCTGGATTTCGGTTTTCCAAAACGTTACGATTTTATCGACAAAGAAAAATTCCAATAGTTTGAACTACGCGGAAATCGCCGGAATATCCGGGATTGAGTCACACTGACGCATGTACCTAAACATTAGAAACGTTTTGTTTGAAACGGTAGTCTATTTGAAATCCATATCTCTGTTACAAAAGGTTTCCGCTCTTGGTTCCGTTTGAATATTCACAACATTTGGAATACATTTCTTAACGATCTTAGGACGCACTTAGGTGAATGTTTGAGAGTCACAAAGCTCAGATGTACATAGAGCAGCAGTCGCCGAGATCCGCTAAAGTCCGGCAAGGTCCAGGAACCACATCTGCGCCACGAATATGATCCGTTACGGCTCCGCTTACTATTCCGGGGTCGTCGCAGATGGGATTGCCCTATACAATTTCAGGGCATCGCTGGCTGCGACCATAAAACTGACCGCCATTACTCTCGGTGCTACCGCGAGTGAGCAACTCGCACTCGATCGGTTCTCGTGTATGTGATGTGAGTGAAGATGACGATGTTGTTGTTATGATGGTCGTAAATCGAATACGAATTTAGTAATGTTGGAACAATATAATATTATTATGTCTCCGGAAGATGTCTTATAATGGATTGTTTATCGAGATCTTGTTCAGAATAGGTAAGTTGATTACCTATCTCTAAAAGATAATCTCGGATCTTCAGATGAAGAATATGGTTGTTAGAGTTTTAAACGTATCTACTTACATTCTGAATCTAAGTGTCATTTTAAACAGAATAATAGAATTCTAATGTTTTAGCGATGAGACAAATATTGTCACATAAATGTATATAGCAACAGTATATCCAGGACGCACTAGTAGCCGATCGGACGGGTTCCGTCCGTCGTCGCATGCACTTTATTTCGTCCATTACTGTAATGAACCGCAAAATAGCGCCTTCTACTGAAATATGGCGCAATTATTTTTTTGCGCGGGCGGCATGATTGCGCCGAGACGTGCCCCTATATCACGCTGAGCGACAACCCTAGACCGCGCCCCCCGCTACCCGCCCCGCACCGCGCGCCCTCTGTGATCACCACAAAAAGCAGATACAACAGAAAGACCAGCTCATACAACACTTGCATTGCACTACTCTGAAACGCTCACGGAGTCTGCTAAAAGACAAATGTTAACTACAGTGCTGTTTTAGACTAATGTAAATAATAATATGGAGTTATCTATGGTGCGACCGTTCAATGTGTTTATAACTGCCCACTCCCCACGTACTCACACGTACTCACCAGTAAAGTTCTTGTTTTATTCTTGAGCGTGGCACACACAAATGCGTTCCTATAGTGTATAAATGACTCGAACGTTCCAACTGTACCGCTCCACGACACAGTCCGTCGAAAAATATCAACACATTACTCTCTGCGCCGTTACTCCAGATGCTTTACTAACGAACGGCGCACAAATGAAACAATAATACAATACAAAGAAATATTAACATTTATGTCGTATTAGCAGTAAAGAAGTTTGAAGTGATGGAACACGATCGGCAAACACTTCAGATCGTGTCGGCCTAGGCGAGGCTAACGCTGGATAATCTCACTAAGTTATTTTTGATGGCAACATCGTACATAGCAAGATTAATGGGGTCCTTCGTCACGAGTACGGGACCTTAACTATGATGTGTCTCAATTTATATTCTTTTATGGAGCAGAGTCGACAGTTGTAAAGTTTAGTGAGGATACAAAAACAATGGGCGGCTGACCACTAGGCAGAGGGGCGCAGAAGGTCACGTCTGTGCAGCGTGGCATAGACAACGATACTGTAGGTACTTACAAAAATGTTATTCAAATGCGTTCAATTTTCGATTGCATTATGTTGTAATCATTAATTTTACTTTGATCCATGTATATCTACAGATAATGTTTACATCTGGCTGTTATTGTAAACCATCAGCCTACTGTCTCCTCCTTTGCTTGTCCCTGACAGGGTGAGGTCACACAAGCCGGAACCATGGGACTTATGCGCTGTTGTGTGCACGTCCTAACCTCGGCCAACTTTGAGCTGGGACCAAAGTTGTGTCTTCATTGTAACGCGGATAGAATGAGGATCAACTCGCGGAGGCTATTGAAAATCAAGGATGCAGGATGTGTTGTTACGAACTTTCGCTATTATTATTTTTTTCTGCGTCTCAAAATGTACTGTAAACTTGTCTGTAATGATTTAACGGCACCACCCCAGGACGTAAGTAGGTAATAATAGATTGACATAAAACCAAATAAACCTGTTTAATTAATTTAAAGTCGGCAATGTTACGTCCATTTTTTTAAATCTATATTACTTTGCGCAAACACATCGATTTATTAAAGGAAAAAAAGGAAGCTCATTAAATAAACATGATATAAATAGTTCTTTATTTGATTAATTATAAAGTATTAAATTCATTTGGACGTAAGAAAATTGTTAAAATCATAAAATTAACCATGACTTTGGCTTCGTGCGGCGGATCGTTGCCTAGACTACTAAAAAAAAAAGACTGCGTGTAAGTTCTCCAATTTCAAATATAAAGTCAAGTGGTTTTAGAAGTGAATTCGAAATGCAAGTTTGTTTGTTTATGACAATATTGTTCGCGTTTGGTTCTTTTTAGTAAGAAATAATTACTGTCCGCTAAGTTACTCAAGTAATTAGTATTACAGTTTTATACAAATGGTACCAAGTAAATAGATAAACAACTTCTTTTTATAGTAATGTTTTTCTAACGAACGCCGAACGTTTTTATGTGAATAGTGAACATGACCGAGTTATATACCAGTGAAGAGATAAATAAGTTAGAATATGTAAAAGTGATGGTTATAATAGGATAGCTAAGACCCTAAAGCATCTAGCGTGGGAGTCGATATGTGCTACTACTGTTTTACTGAGTAAGATTTTCATTTTCTAATTAAATTGTTTTGTTCTAATTAGCTTCCTAACTGGTTTTTATTATTAGTTTTCGTATTAGAATCTGATATGAATATTTAACGTAGAATTTTTGATAATTTTAATGTACGTAGAAAAATAATTATTATTATTACGTAACTTGAAAACGAGGTTTTTTTGTATATTTGCGAGATTTTAGTGTGAAATGAGAGGATTATGTTTAAACTTATATTCTAGTTTGAATTATGTAAATCGGTGTACGGGTTTTAGAGATAGAAAGAATTTTGTATAATGAAATAACATGCTGAAATCTAAGTTATTGTTCTAAAAAGTTTTTATTGTATAGAGATAGGATAAAACTATTGATAGGTATAGGAGGAAAGAGGAGTAAAATCCTTGCTCACTCTATAATTTGCTTTAAATGTGTACTCATTCATAGAAAACGCTTTGTCCGTATAAAGGCTCGTGCACACAGGCGCGACGCGACACGCGACTTAAAGGCACCGCAAGTCGCGCAACGAGCGGTGCCTTTGTGTCGCGCGCGATTCGCGTTGCGCGTCGCGCCTGTTTGCAGGAGCCTTAACGCATCATCCGACACTCACCTCGTCTTTGTTTCAGTTGTTTTTTATGGGAATTGATCTACTAATCTACTGTTTACAATTCTTTCCAAAATCTTTGAGAGGCCTGTTAAACTGAAATTGGCCTGTATTTATTAACACAATATTTGTCTCCAGCTTTAAACATAGGGTGTGACTACGGCTTTTTTAAGCAATTTAGGAAATATTCCTTTTGTTAACTGAAAAATGTGAGTCAAGGCCCTTCCTTGACCATGACATATTTAAATCTTTTGAGTATGCAATTAGTTATGTCGTCACATCCTACGGCATGAATTTTCTTTAAGGCGAAAGCGCCAGGGTAGCCCGCGAAATTCATTTTTTTTAGGTTTTTTGGAATTTGCTGGTCAGTATTAAGTTGTACGTTGATTAATATATGAATCGCGGCCGTAAGAAATATGTGTTTACAGAATTATAATCATTAAAGTCATCAACACAACTCTAAGACCACGTAAGTCCCAAGAATAACTGTTTCATGAAATCATCATTCTTTGGACTTACGTGGTCTTAGAGAGTTGTGTTGATGACTTTAATGATTATAATTCTGTAAACACATATTTATTACGGCCGCGATTCATATATTAATCAACGTACAACTTAATGCTGACCAGCAAATTGCAAAAAACTTAAGAAAATTTGAATTTCGCGGGCTACCTTAGCGCTTCCCCCTTAATCTATCTATTATACTTATTACCTCATTAACATCAAAAATTCCGATGTAAATGTATTAATAGGTCGCTCTGAGTCATATTAATTTACGTTCGTAAAATGACGTTGGTTTTTTGATATTCTGTTGGAATACTAAAGATGATGAATTAATATAATAGAAGCTGTTCTATTA
Source organism: Luperina nickerlii (assembly GCA_963855955.1). Lineage (NCBI taxonomy): Eukaryota > Metazoa > Arthropoda > Insecta > Lepidoptera > Noctuidae > Luperina > Luperina nickerlii. The sequence goes on from OY979677.1 coordinate 22,430,935, forward strand.
TTTATCCGACAAAGAAAATTACAGGTCAATTTCGTTGGCGACAGTAGTAGCTAAGGTGCTGGACGCTGTGCTTGACTCAGAACTTGAGAAGCATCTCAGGATTCATGATGCGCAGTTTGGGTTCCGCCCCGGATTTTCTACTAAAAGCGCCATTCTGAGCCTCAAGCACATCATGCAATACTACACGGAGAGGCGTACACCTGTGTATGCTAATCAGACCAATAATGTCAGATGGGCAGGCAATCTCTCCAACGTGTACGGATTGGAGTGCGGGACGATGCAAGGTGGTTTGACCTCCCCTAATCTATTTGACCTGTACATTAACGACCTGCTAGCTGAGCTCAGCAGCACTCATGTCAGTTGCTCAATTGATAATGTTTGTATGAATAATATTAGCTATGCGGATGACATGGTGCTGCTGAGCCCAGCTGTCAGTGCAATAAGGCAGTTCTTACTGGAAACTGGTCTGTGAAAAGTATGCTCTTGAACATGGTCTCTTGTATAACTGCAAGAAAAGTGAGTTCTTGGTCTTCAAGGCCTCTGATAAGTGTCCACCCAGTGTGCCCGCCTTGAAACTGAATGGTGTTGAGCTAAAAAGGGTCAACCGAGTTTGCAGTTCAAATATCTAGGGCACTATGTCACTGAGAATCTTGATGACCAAGTTGACATTGAAAGGGAGCGCAGGTGATTGGCGGTTAGAAGTAATATGCTGGCACGCAGGTTTGCTCGCTGCAGTAAGCAGGTAAAGGTTACACTTTTTAAAGTTTACTTTTTACACGAGTAGCCTGTGGGTCAGCTGTGCTCATAAGTCGATCAAGGCCTTGCGTGTCCAGTATAATAATGGATTCAGGATGCTGCTAGGGCTGCCCCGCTTTTGTAGCACCTCGGGTATGTTTGTGGAGGCTCATTGCAGGTTGGTGGTTTTCATGCTATAATGCGCAAGCAAACCGCCTCCCTACTAAGCAGAGTGTGGGGCAGCACTAACAGTATCCTTCGAGTAATTGCTGAGAAGTATGACTCGGCAGTCATGAAGGCTTTCGTTCGGATTCTGGTCAGATAGCGTGGCAATCTACCCTAACCCGAGCGAGTTTTCATGACTACACACCTTTTTTGTACCTACCTTTTTATATGTCTGTACTAACATTGTTTGTAAGATAATTTTTGTAACTAACAATTATGGACTTTTGTCGGAATCAATTAATAATTATTATTAACTCGTTGCCTACATACAAAAAAACCGGCCAAGTCCGAGTCCTACTGCGATGTCTGGTATTTTTTGTGCACTCAAACAAGGGATCACCCACTGCGGATTTAATTTGGTCAGTCCATCTCATGGGTGAGCATTGGCGTGGTCTAGTGCCCTCCACTCTACCCTGCTCGCCAAGACGCTCAATAGAGTCTTCCTCACGCCTCGAGACATGTCCGAAGTATTTCAAGATGCGCGTTTGGACCTTAACAGATAGACCCTTTTTATGTTGAGTTCTTGGCATGGTTGGTGCGAAACTCAGTCCGCGACACCCCAAGCATTCTTCTCCAGTACCACATTTCCATAACGTCTATCTTCTTCCTCTCGATGTCTCGTAGCGTCTACGTCTCAGCAGCGTATAGGAAGATAGGGAAAACCAGTGATTGAACAAGCCGGAACTTGGTGACTTTGCTTTTGTGCTTGGTGGATCAAAGTGGCCAGATCGACGAAACGCCAATTTCATAATTATGTAAGGACCTTATTTGGGTTGAATGTAGGGGCAATAACAAGACCCTAATTATGCTGGTAATTGTTCTAGCCTTAAAATGTATTTCATTTTGTTGTAGGAATCAGACGGCAGTTGCTCCGAGAATACAAGCATAGGACAGTGGCAGCATTTAATGAGACTTGAATTTGATTTCAGGTCTCACTAAATGTGACTCTGTTTATTATTTTCTATGAAGTTAGTAACATTATCTATCGTGTTTCATTAGAAGAGACCACTTCGGACATTAACCTACACGATAGTACTCATATGATCTGACCATTACCTACAATGTAATTAAAATATTTTATTTATTTATTTTATTTTATTTTACCATTTATGTACACACATATATAAACAGACACGAAATAAAACAGAATAGAAAAATAGGTACAAAGGTGAAATATAAATATAATATGAACCATTATAATGTAACAACTACCCTCTAAGTTTATTTCAGTGTCTTCTAAGAGTTCCTAGTCGGCTAGGAAACGCAAACCTCATCTAGTTTTAATAAAACAATTGACCCGTATAAGTGTTGTTTGTAACCAATTTACAAAATACATATAATCATTTATCATAGCCATGTACACCCATCGTCAAGACGACTAGTTGTCTCATTGTGTTTCTTAAAAAAACCCAACTTGGCCCTATTTGTTTTCACCATCTTCTTAGCACCAGTTACTTAAGACTCCTTTCACCTCCTGTTTTCCGGGTAGTGTAACAATTGAGTGGCACATACACGCTGTTCGCACCTGTTCGCTGGTACATAGTTAATGAACGCTTTCGACCGTCTCTAGCTTTGAGTTAAGGTCGCTCTAGTGGACTGGGACGGCACACGATTGGGTACATGTTGTAAGGAACTGCAGAAGGTCTTGTCTTTACATTACGTGATAAGAATCCAACTAGGGAGCCTGTAGCGTACCTTAGAGTAATTTTCAAGCAAAGAACAATAATTGGCTACATCTCAGTAATAGGGCTTGATAAATATCCTGTAATACTGATGTTTTTAATTTTGTAATCTTTTATTATCGTGCGCGTGCGCCGAATGTTCTACTAACACAGATTTGAGTCATTTTTAATAGTAACACGATATGAGCCTTCGAAACCTGAAAAAAGTTTTCATTTTATTTTTATTAGCTTTTACAGCCGGCAAACGACATGGCAAGTTAGCAATCCAATATACAAAGCATATCTGTGTAACAGTGACTACAGACAAACAATGAGCCGGAGGTAACCTGAAATTACTGTTAACCACCGCTTGATCGATATAAAACCTGGAATACGTAATGGCTTTATAGTATTTTTAAATTCGTATCAACTATTATACTCTTGCATGTTTGAGCGCTGCAACCTAAAGGCTTATTTTACGTAGGCTGTCTAAGATCAAACTACATTGTATACCAAGATACCTTTTTACTATATTTATCCGCCTTTGCTCTATTAAAGACTAGGCCGTATTTATCTCCTAGTACTAGTACTCATAGCAGACAGGACAAGGCAAGTCGTTTTCAGGTTCTTGAATTCGTGATGTAAAATGTGAAACTTCTGTATTACCTGTGGAGTGAGGGCTCCGGTCGAACCTCGTGTGACGGCGCCGTGATCAAGTGTTTAGCTTTAATAAGTGATGTCTATTTATTTGGCTAGGCTGGTGTTGTCATGTGCTGCAGATTGACCGCGTTACTGTATTTATCGGGTTAGTTTATTTTGGACTTGGGTGATTAATACTATGTATATTTCATACATTCATGAAATTAAAACTAATATTTGCTGCAATATATCGCAAATATTAGCTACAAAATAAAATTGTACCATGCTAATAAACTAAACTGTAAAATTGTGATCGTTTCACGTAAATTATGATTCGATTTTATCAGATAATTGCCACAGAGACATAGGATAATAGTCATAAAAAAATGGGAATGTGATTCATTATGTCTCATTATTAAATCTCTCTGCCCCCATCTGCCCCACGCTTATAAAATCAAAAGCGTGAAGCTTGACATTTAAAATTGCCGAACATCAAGTTAAGCTCGTTATCGGCAAAAAGTGCTGCTCTAACAGAAATCAAGTTGTTTTATCAGCGAATCTGTTCGCTCAGCTCCGGTATCGAGAGGCCGAAGTTAGGGCGCGCCGTGACTCCTGACGTCACCGAGGCCGCGGGGGGATGCGCTGAACTTCAGCATGTTGTATTATTTCATAAGTGTCAACTGAAGTGCGGCACAGCTCTTGTCTTAAGTCTTCTACAATAAGTGTTGTGATGCTTGTCGTGTGAAAATCTGATAGGTTTGGTTTTTAGGGTTCCGTACCCAAAGGGTGCCAATGGGACCCTATTGCTAAGACTCCGCTGTCCGTCCGTCTGTCTGTCAGCAGGCTTCATAAACCGTTATAAGTATGCAGTTGAAATAAACACAGAGTGTGCCTATTGTGGGTTTTATTGCCGCTATAACATTTATTTATTTATTTATTTTTAAAAAACTAAGGCACTCTGCGGAGTATTTTACCATTAAAACTGTTTATTATGCCCTCTGTCAAAGCATAATAAACTACTGCATCACAGTGTGGGGTGGGGCTCCCAAGACAACGCTACTGCCTCTGGAACGAGCACAGAGAGCTGTCCTCAAGGTAATGACCTCGAAGCCGTTTAGATATCCAACCTCGGCTCTCTACAACGAATGTCAGGTCCTTACTGTGAGACAGCTCTTTGTTCTTGGCACTATTTTGCGCAAGCATCCCTCTGTGGTATACAAGCCGAATGCTGCTAAAAAGCGTAGACACTACGAAGTATACTCAACTCGTGGATGTAGAACGGCCCTTGCTCAGCGTCATTATGATGTTTTGTCTAGCCATTTATATAATAAAATAAATGAACTTTGTACCATTGCTCCCATGTGCCTAAATGAATGTAAGACCAAGGTCTCAAAGTGGCTATTGTCACTGAGTTACGATGGGACCGAAGATTTACTACATGTATCAATCGCTTAACCTAATTTAGTTAAGAAGGTCATATATCTGTAATTATATTTATACAGGATAACATAAACACAAGCTTTCACCATATTTATCTCTCTCTCAATATATACAATGGTACTTTAATGGGCCACATCTATGCATTTACTAGTAAGTAATTATCATAATAATACTGTGCTCGTCCAACAACTACTGATATACCTTGTTCAATTATAGGCGAGGACGCTGGCACCCTAAACACAAGTTAAATCTTACTTTGGGTGCCAGAGTTCATCGAAATTCACTCTATCCCTTAGTTGTAACGCTGCATAGTGTTTAGATAAGTGTTTTTGTACAACTAAAGTTAATAAAGAAACTTTTTTTTTTTTTTATAACAACATCTAAAAATATAATAAGTGATAAATGAAAGGAGTTCTCCATACAATAAACGTGTTTTTTTTTCGACGTTTTTTGCCTTGTGGCACAGAACCTTGTGTGTACTTGGACGGTTTTTTAAATAAGAAGTTACCTTTTTTGGTATAAACAAACATTGATTTAGAGTCTGTTAACATTCTGTAAGTAATTTAAATCCAGAAAGTTTAAGACATCTCTAAATTATTGTGTGTGTAGTAACACCGTGGCAGCGTTAGAAGCTTTTTGCAAAACATTTAGCGTTAGAAGCTTATTGCAAGACATCAGTAACAACAGCCGAGCAATACCTATCACGTAGTTATTTCTGCTTTCATGTTACTTTGCTAAGCACACTGCAGCGCATGTCAAATAGCAGGTACACACGTGCTGGCTCGTCATCGAGGGAGTCTACCGCGCTTATCAGAGCAGGGAGTGCATGTGTGTTGACAATACTACTGAACAGATGTAACAATAGTTACAGGCTTTTGTTTTTAATAAAGTACTGTCAGGGTAACAAATTGTTTAGCATATTCACTTTAAAGCTTAGCGCAGATTACAGCCGCAACGAGCTGTAGCGTATTTTCATACAAAAGAGTGCGTTGCAGCCCGCCTCGACTGTAGTGTGCGTTGGTTCTTAGAAAATATACGAAAGTGATGTAAGAGGATTTTTGTGATGTGTTTGGGCCCACCACAATCTGCTTTAGCCTTAGATTGTCTGTAACTATATTCAAATAACAACTGTCGTTCTTTGTCAGTCGTACACAGAGGGTGGCAGGGGGGGAGGCATCGATGCGCAAACTGGAACCGTGAGCTCAGCACATGATTGTGGACCCTCTAGCGCAGTACGTAGGTAACAAAAACAAACAAAATCTGTTTCACACAAAAGTTTTATACCTATGCGGTCAAAATGTATAGAACGGCAATTTTTTTTTCAAATAACCCACGAAATCTCAACGTTTATTCAGAATCATAATTATAGGTAAGTACTGAATGTATAGTAATATAATTATATGTCAATGATTCATGAGGTTGCGCGTCGATGTCCCAGTAAGGTATGGTTAGTGGATGTTAAAACATAAAATAATGTTTATTTCTTTATTAATATCCAACTTATATTAACAGTTTGCACCACACATACAAGTTATTAGTCAATATTAGTTATACATGTCATACAATCATAAAATTAGGTTAAATTACATAATAAAACTGAACAAAATTGGTCAAAACTAGATAAACTGGCCAAGTGCGAGTCGGACACGCACACGAATAGTTCCGTACCGTAAGGCAAAAACGCCTAAAAACACGTTTGTTTTATGGGAATCCCTTCAATATTTATTTAATTCTGTATTTAGTATTTGTTGTTATAGCGGCAACAGAAATACATCATCTGTGAAAATTTCAACTGTCTAGCTAACACGGTTCATGAGATACAGCCTGGTGACAGACGGACAGACGGACAGTGGTGCCTTAGTAATAGGGTCCCGTTTTTACCCTTTGGGTACGAAACCCTAAAAATTAGATATTATTCAATGAAATTAGACAAAATTTAATAGAATTAGGATACATTGCAATATATTATTATTAATAACAACTATTTGTTTAATTTATTTACTGCAATGAGATTGTACTGGGAGTGACAATGGACTCCAGGTATCGAGTAGCAGTGTTCAGGAATCTCAGTTCAGTACTCGTGAAGACATCTGTCGTCATTTATGGGTGAGGGCTAGGACGAGCGCGGGCGTTAGTGGGATGTTAAAGTAGAGCACCGTACCGAGTACCTACTGAAGTAAGGAGGAATTGATTTTTGAAGTGAAAACTTCTTTAGCGGCGTTGTACACTTTTTTTGTAATGGGTAAAAAATGTTAAACTCGCGTCAGGACGGCTGATCGAAAATTCGTAAGACGGATGGCCGTAGCCGGTACCGCGCGTGTTTTGTTTATAAGACGATTCACAAAATACACACGTAATTTATTGTTCAAGTTTTCACTTCTGTCGGCACTCCCGGAGTGCCACACAGTTTTTTTTTTTTTAATAAAACGTAGCCCCACACTAGGAATTACTCCTGTATTGTCGGTGCGTTTACAAACATTTAAACTCACATACACAAACAGCAACAAATGGGTAGCTGCCACGAATAAGGCGAATGTAATATTTTACCAGACTAAGATTTCTCCTTAATTCTAAACTTTGGTACCCCACCATACCAAGCACAAATGGTGTTGGGTACATGTACGGGTAATAACCATAAAGTTCCATGTCACCATGTACTATCTGGGGATTAAAACCACATCGTGTCCTTTGTAAATATAGAATGTTCTTATAAATACGGATCTTGGCCTTCCTTTGCGTTCGTCTTACGTTATTTAGGTATACTTTAGGTTTTCTACTGATTTTCCAAATAAAGTTAAAGGTAAGAATATTGAATTCAATACATTTAATATGACATGAAACAAAAAAAAATCTATAAAAAAGATAAACTAAATAATGATGAAAAAATCTATTTAAATATGAAACATGATTGTCAGCCCTTGTTGCCGGTGCTTTATGACCCTCACTGTTTCCAGTCGATATGAAACTTATAGTTCAGATACCTACTCATTATCTTAATATTCATTATGACGTGTTACGTGGGTATATTACATGTTATTTTTATGACAGCTGACAACGTCGTCTATATACGCCTTACCTCAGTTAACTTCAAAACAAACAAAACAGCTCGTATTTCACTAAGATTCGCTTCCTATACGACTGAGATTAATAATTTAATAATTACCTACACACATTATTAATTATAACATTATATAATAAAACGGTCAAACTTTAGTGTATAGTAATTTAGTAAAGATTGATGACACGTCTCATGACTCGCGACACACGCGACCACCAATAACAGGACATTTGTTTTGCTAACGCGACACGTCGCACGAGATGGCACTCTAGTGCGTCGCACGTCTGCGCTCGTTAATATTTAATTTTGTTTTGCTTTAAAATAATATGCTGTTGTATAAGAAAGAAGGGAATTCGGTTTTTCATGAATAATTCTTATTAAGTATAAGTTTGTTTGAAGTGCCCTCTTTGATTTATATTTGGACTTATAAGAATCCAGCTATTTCAGATAATTATACGTGAAGTATAAGTATGTATGATTTTGTTTGAATAAAATTGCATCCTACTACAGTTTTCGTAATGATGTGGCTGTACGCTCTTTGTAGTTTAATTGCGATTAAAGAATTCTCCTTTCCATTAAAGTACCCATCGTGTTGTGTATAATATAAACGTGAACACTCACGGTTCAAACCACAAACACATACACGGTACTATAGGTGGTGCAGGTGGGAGCTTCACGATATAATTGAAAAAGGCTTCGACTTGAATAAAATATATTTACGACTTTACATTATCATGTTACTTCTAGCACTTCCAACCTTATTAAAATATTTGACACTTGCTTGAACGTTCGAATCGAACACACCGGCAATTATAACCAGCCTGTATTGCTAAAGGTAGAGCTACAAAGATAGTTTCTACAGTACACACAATTTTGACACGTGTATTACACGTCATCAACACTTCCATCACAAATGGAACGCTTTATAAATACATTAAGTAACAATCAATACACGAACACACGCAACAAGAGATAAATATTTAATTTCCGCCGCAAGGTGCCGTCGGATCGCTCATTTCCTCGGAGATACGCGCGTAATCCCAGAGATTGATGCTACGTTTGAAACACCAATATTTTCATGTTCGCTCAAACGAATTTTATGCGCAGCTAATGGTTTTTTGGCGGCGTGCTCTGTGATATTTTTTGTTGTTAGGAAAATGATTTTACGAAGATTGATATCGAAATGTTTGCGCAAGTAGAAACAAGTCAAGACATTTATTTTAGCAAAATTAATCTAGGTTCTTGAAACTAGATTAATTTTGCTCGGACAACAATATGTTAATAGTTAAACTTCGTGACTTCAGAACTTTTGAGCAAGTTTTTAATAGATTTTAGGATCGATTGCTGAGAACGAATTGCGATTCCGTGGGTTGGAAGACACAAACATTTTGTTCACAAAGGACGCTCAACATCCTCTTTATCTTATTTGAGAGAATTGTAAAGCATCATCTCACACATGTTCGCGCCGCTTGCGCGCACGTCGCGTTCGTTAGCCAATGAGCGTGATTAACAGCTGCCGGTTAATATAATAATGTGCAGCGAACACACATATGTATATGTGTCGGATGTGCGACCGCGGCACGTGCCGGTGACGTCACGACTACGGACACGTGCGGGTGCACTGCGCTTTTATTATGCGATCTATTTCTGCCATCGAGATATAAATACTAACGTACGTACGTACTTTAGTACTTATATCTCGATGATTTCTGCAGTATTTAGTTAAAGATAAATTATTTGAATAGCACGAGCACAGCCAGCCTTAAAAAGATTTACATATATGTAACATCAGCAGGAATTCATTCAATTGTCTATTTGTGTTCCATAATACTGTATCCAATGTATAGCTACATTTACGGACCCAATGTGTAATATGTTTTGTCTTCTTTTTGAGGCTGACTACCTAGGTACGTAACTACTTTCTATACAGTCACAATTGCCTTTCGAAGAAAGTAGTACTTAAATAACTTGTTAAACTTGATTTTAAAAATTCACAAATTATGGCCTAAATGGACAATCCTCTCCGGCCGTAACATAGGATTCCACAATTCCATGGCATTGCTACGTATTCACGTAACATCCCTTCGCCCTCCATTACCCACAACTTTAGTGTAACACGGCGATATTGCAAAAGTTGTAACAAAACGGCGCATTAATTCCGTATGTGGCGATATTTGTATTGTGGCACAAAACGCGAGCGATACAATTTGCATTGTTCTTGTGCGTGGCACGTTCCGAAGAAAAGTTGGCGCGAGGGTTGTACGTGTGGTGTGACACATCGCACAGATACCACAGTAGGTGCACTCACTGACATGTCTATTGTTCTACAGATTGTCTACTACCTACTTACTATTTTCTAAACAAACAAAGCGACATTCATAGTATACAACTAGAAACAAAGATCGACCCACGACGGGGCTCCAAATATTTGTATGTCATTTAAGTGTCGAAAGTATACGTTTTTACAACCAACTCCCAAGCCATTTTAAAGGGCCTCAATAATTTTGAACCATGCAGTACCATGCAGATGCAGACTAGATGGAATACATAACTTTATAACTTTCTGGCACCAATAATTATAGACCTGTATTCGTTTTGCCGGTTTTCAGCAAGGTGTTTGAAAAGATAATGCTTAATCAAATGCTCAATTATTTTAACACGAATAAAATCCTACACGACAACAGTATGGTTTCACCAAAGGACGTTGTACGAGCGATGCTGGTGTAACTTTATTAAAACACATCTTTAACGCGTGTGAAGAGGTCCAAGATGCCATAGGAATCTTTTGTGACCTCTCCAAGGCATTTGATTGTGTCGATCACGAAACCTTGCTTTTGAAACAATGTGTAATATAAAAACAACGGATAGCTGTAGACACTATTTTAAGTCTTTAAAAATACTTACCCTTCCAGCATTATACATATTGGAAACTGCTTTGTTTGTGAAAAGAAACACACATTTATTTGAAAAAGTACCTTCCACTAAAAAAAACTCCATTGCGTGCCCAATACGTAGGTAAACTATGCCATCCAAAATGTAAGACCGCATTGGTGCGAAAAAGTTTTTTTGGTATGGCACCTAAAGTGTTTAAGTGTTGTTTAATAAAATTCCTAATGACTTAAAAAACATGACATTATGTAAGTTTAGACGAATTTTTGAACGACCAATTTTTAGAACAATGCATTTTTTACCTTTTGATAAGAAGTACTATGACTATTTATTAATTTTAATGTATCCAATGTTTCTTTTTTGTTTTGTGACATAATGTAATGACACCTAATGGGGCACTTATAAATTTGTATGTCTTAATTATGACAAAACATAGCGCACCCCTTATTTATGTAAACACCTATGTTTCACGAATAAACTGATTGATTGATTGATTGAAACTTGATCATTACGGACTTAGAAAAATTGCGCTCAGTTTAGTTAGTTCTTATTTAAATGATAGATAACAGCAAATTCAAATAAATGGTGTCAATTCACATGGTTTATCAGGAAAAATGGGTGTGCCACAGCACAAGGCTTGATATTGGGTCCTTTCCTCTTTTTAGTGTATGTTCATGATCTACTCCATTTATTAAAAAATCAACCACTGTTGATGACACTTCCTTAATTTTTAATGTAAATAGACGTGCTACAAATTTTGACGACGTAAATAACGCCCTACTGCAGGTCCAAAATTGGTTCACTGCTAATAATTTAGTATTAAATGGAAAAAAAAAACTTTTTTATGCACTTACGTGCATAAGATTTACCAAATATCTAGAGTAGTGATTGTGAGATAATATTGAATCAAGAGAAACTAGAATTCGTCGATAAAACTGTTTTCCTAGGGATCACGCTCGACTCAAGGCTCCTCATTTAACATCTCTTGCAGGACGGCTAAGTTCAGCAGCTTATGTTGTCAGAAAAATCCATCAATTTACTGATGTAGATACCGCGAGACTAGTCTATTTTAGTTACTGTCATAGTATCATGTCTTACGGTATTTTACTTTGGGGACGGGCTGCAGACATGGATTCTATTTTTATTCTGCAGAAAAGAGTCATCAGAGCCATTTATATTCTTCGCAGGCGCGATTCTCTAAGGGAACTGTTTAAGGAAATTAACATCATGACGGTGCCTTGCCAATATATCCACGAAAATATCATGTATGGAAGAAAAAACTTACATCTTTTTAGTAAAAGAGGTGAAAGATATAATTATCGTGCTAGAAATAGGGACCTATTAGTTCAACCAGGTTTCAGACTGGCTAAAGTAGACTCATCTTTTATGGGGTACTGTTTAAAATGTTATAATAAAACACCTCCCCACATTCTTCAACTGAATGAGACAAAATTCAAGTCTTGTATAAAACGCACACAATGCAGTCAGGCATATTATAGTATAGGGGACATTACATCGCTGATAAAAATACCTGGCTCAATGCTGGTCGTGCTCCACAACCACAATTAATTGATTAACACTTGAAAATTCTGTTAGAGCTGCTGAAGATTGTAAGACTATCTTTTCATTGTATAAAATCAATTTCCAAAATTGTATTATATAATTGCATAGCATAGATGTGAGTTCTATGTATGTACTATACACTATGTACCATTTACCGGGTAATGTGTCTTTCATTGACTTGAATGTGTCCTGGCGGCTGATAGTATGTCATGCTCACACAAATGTCTCGCTGACGGTGGCGTGCGTGTTGGATCATTTAGCTCCCTTCAAAATGGTTGAGCTGAAAGGTGCCGATCTATGCGTTATGTTCGTGAACGGGCACCGTCAGTTGGGGCTGGTCATCACTTAGCTGCCTCGGCTTATTTTTAATTATTTTAATTTTGAATTGTTGTTTTCTTACTATTTGCTGTAGATACTTTCGACGCTTTTAACGCGTACCTACGTCTTTTTTACATCGTTCTCACATATAATTACAAATTCAACATTTATGATGTACGGACGCCAGCACATCAACCTACCACAATCTGTCAGATTTCTTTAATAGATTTTCAACTTTATCGCTAAAGCATAAGGTTCAAAGTTGATTGGGAAAATTTGACAGTTTCGGGTAGGTTGATGTGCTGGCGTCTGTACTTAACTAATATTTTTGTAAAAATATAATTTTGTCCGTGCAGTTTCTTGCCCGTTCTTCTCCATAGGTACCTACGCTTTGGAATGGGCAACTAGCTTCATATTTTCTGGCTGACCAACTTTTTGACAATTCAAAAGTGCCTGTAAATTATTTAATTGAAATAAATGCTTTGAGTTTGAGTTTAAACCTAGTATCGACATCGCTGAACTGTCGCCAAAGCGTGTGGAGCAGTAGATACATTGCTCACCTTTATTACCAAAAGGTCAACTGAACTTTTGGTAATAAAGGTGAGCAATGTCACAAAACATCACTGCCATTAAACACAATGTTTCAATAGGTCAGTTTGTAGTGGTTAACTCTTTGTGAAACATATGATCCGTGGCAGTACTACTGTGCCTATAAGCAGTGTGGCAGAGTGTGCAGGTAAGAAGGGTACATTGTATGTAGGCAAGAAAGGTACATTGTATGTAGGTAAGTAGGGTACATTGTATGTAGGTAAGAAGGGTACATTGTATGTAGGTAAGAAGGGTACATTGGTGTTACATATACCTACAGCGGCATCTTTTCATTATTGCTTTCCTTTAAAAAAAACAACCGTTCATGTTTACACAACGGAATAAAAAGAATATTGTGCATAACGCACCTTCTTATTTTTGTCTATTGATTGTTTATGATTTTGTATTAAGAAAAATAGCTTTTGTTCTAGCGTCCAAGCCGCGCGGCGATTCTCGCCCCACCTGTCCGCGCATGAAATGTCACTTTCATTTTTACGACCGCGCGAGACCCTCTTAACAAAAACTATTACTACTGAAAAACTGCTATAGCTACATTCGAATGAAAAATACTCACGGAAAACTCAAAGAATCCACAATTTAATTTGATTACAAGTAAATTACTCTAAGTAATAATAAAGGATGAAAATAAAGTTTAAAGTTGAGGAAATCAAAAAAAATATCGTATTTATTTTTTATTTCGAGTTTTACAAGAAAAGTATAATAGTTGCTAGCAACAATTATTTTTTATTACAATAGTACATGATATACCCTTTAAAATGACACCAATATCTCAATATAAATATTTAGTTTACTGTCATGAAAAAATAAACAAAGCCAAGTACTTCTCAAAAGGTCCCACTAAAATCATGAGTAACGAGTAACATTTTAATCATTTCTAGACCCCATCTCAATATATTTCGTTTGTAAATGGCTATTAACGTGCTATTAATGAAGAATTATCTTATATTTAGCATTTATTTAACAGAAATAACCAATTAGAATACATTGTAAACAATATAGAATCATCATAGAATCAACGATGATCGCGTAGTGATCTTATAACTTTTCCAGCTAAATTATTCTATGTAACCGTTTTGAAATTGTCGTAGTAATGCATATTTCGTAAAGAAAATATCTTTACGTTTAATTTGATGTACAATAACAATAGAAATAAGGTATAAAAACAGAAATCTTACCACATTTTGCTTGGAGCTCCACACACAATAACAGTTTGTTGACAAGAAAGACGAACTGTCACTTTCATTTTTTTTTTCTAAATTTTACAGTGCGTTTGCACATATTAAATTCACTCTCACAGATGACAAATTTCACATAGCGCCATCTAGTAATTTTGTATTGTACGACTACCACTTGACTCTAGCGCTGTACACGTATAAACTGAACGATGTCGTTTGGTGACTGTAGTCACCATGGACGGTATAGGCAAGAGTTTTTTTGGGGACTGTAGTCACCATGGACGCTTGAGTGGTAGAAAGTCAGTAAAAATTTCCTACCTTTTGAAAAAGCGCCTTTCTTTTAATAGATTAAAACAATATTAAAACATACAGTCCACTCACAGTTACATATTGGTCCTTCTACCTTAAATAGCATGGTAGAAACAAGATCTGCAAGAAAAACTGATAATACCAATGCGGTGCCGGGTGCTTCGACCGTCGGGGACGGAGACCCTCCTGTAATCGCACCGAATGTGGTCGTAGAAACCGCTGGGCTGCCCAGCGCTACTACTTCTGTTTCAGGTTCTTCGAGTACGGTAAGGAGCCGTACTTTAAATATCGAGGCAGACTATGCCCTAAAAATTGCAAAGATGGAACGTGCAGCCGTAGAACGGGAGCACATGCGGGAGCGCGCTGCGCTAGAATTGGAGCGGACGGCTTTAGAACTACGCAAGCAAGCTGAACTTGCCGAAGCGATGGAAGGAGGTAGCGTGCGTAGTAAATCAAGTCGTACAAGCCATATTTCCAACAGGGAGATACATAAATGGTTAAATAAGTGTGTTGACTCTATTCAGGTTGATGCAACAAAGGAACCACAGGACGTTGTCATTACAGATTCTTCTGTTAAGAGACCTACGGTCAATTTTATACAGCGTCCGGGGGTTGCCTTGGTTCCTCAACAGGTGCTTAACAAGCATGATTCCTGTCTAGCAGACAACAGCTCCATACCTATTGCGCTAAAACCAGGCATTTTATCTACTAACAATAATAATTGTACTCCATCCTCAGATATAGCTCAACTAGCCCAAGCAATTGCGTCTTTGTCAAGCAGGAATGTATCTAGACCTAAATTTTGGGACGGTCGCCTACCTGTGTTTGACGGTAAAGCTTTGGACTGGTTAACTTTTAATAAAACGTACGAAAATACCAAGGTAGAGTATTCAACTTCAGATAATTTAGCGCGCATCAATTATGCGCTTAAAGGAGCAGCTCGTGAAGCTGTTGCGGTGCTGCTAGTGTCAGCACGCAATCCTTCTGAGGTGATGGAAGCTTTAGCGGTTAGGTTCGGTAGGCCTGAACACATTGTTTTACAGGAAGCCAGTACCCTTCGTGCGTTACCAAAGATAAATAATGACGGTAGCGATCTACATAAGTTTGCTTGTCGCGTTCGTAACTCGGCCGAGGTGATGAGGCTTATTAACCAAAGTTCTTATCTGGAGTCGCCCGAGATTTTTCAGTCTGTTTTGAGTAAACTCACGCCTCTGTTGCGGACACGCTGGGCAGACTATGCATCAGAATATTTTTCACAGCAAGGAGATTATACCAAGCTGGAGCTCCTGGCCCGGTTTCTAATTCGAGAGGTAGACCTGCAGCTCAAGTTTGGTCTAATCACCGAGCCAATCAATTATGTGAAAAAGGGTGATAAAGTTCATGTAGTACAGGCTGACGATTCTTCTTCTTCGTCAAATCCGCGCCCTTCTTCCGCTAAAACTCATGAAAAATTAAATAACAAGCTCGTTTCTAAAGATAATAAATCTTGTTGTTTTTGCAGCGAAAGTCATGACATATGTCAATGTAGCACCTTCAAGTCATTGTCTGTCGCTGATAGATGGCAATTTGTCAAAGATAAAAAGTTATGCCACAAATGTCTGCAAAGAGGTTCACGTAACTATAAAAATTGTAATATTAAAAAAGAGGTTTGTAATGATAAAAAATGCCGCTCCGCACATCATAAGCTACTACACATTGCTTATGTAGTAGAAAGCGAGGACGATCACGAAGACTCGGCTTCTCCTACCTGTCCTGAACTTGCGAACTCAGATAAATCTTCCAATGTAGAAATAACTGAATTTATTGCGCATGCTAATAGTTCGGCCGCCTCTAATAGACCTCTCCTGAAAGTCGTTCCTGTCACGGTGTCAGGTCCGACTGGTAGCGAGGACACCTACGCCCTATTGGACGACGGGTCTACGGCTACCTTTATAGATGCAGATCTCGCGGCGCGGATAGGAGCTAGGGGCCCTCTAGTGGAAACTCGTTTAAGATGCGTTGGTGGCTTATCAAAGGACACCCAAGTAGAATATGTTGACTTTAATGTCAAAGGCCACCACGTCAGCAAAATGCATCGCGTCAATCGAGCACGGTCTCTAAAATCTTTACAATTAGCTAAGCAGTCTGTCTCCCCTCACACTGTTAATGATTATCCATTTCTTTCTGAATTAAAATCTGTTCTTTGTTATGACAATGTTCAGCCCAAGGTTGTAATCGGTATTGATAATTGGCATCTCACCATACCTCAAGCCGTACGCAAAGGTTCTAAGTCACAACCAGTCGCTATTAAAACTGCCTTAGGCTGGGTATTGTTTGGTTTTAGTAGTAGCAGGACTAGACCCGTCGAACTACTGAATCACCTATTCGAAGAACATGTTGATAATCAAAATCAATCGCTGGAAAGCATGATAAAAGAACAATACAAGTTAGACTCAATAGGTATTTCTAAAAAGACACCGCATAGTGCTGACAACCTACGTGCTGTTCAGATTTTAGACCGTACTGCCAATCGTTTAGCATGTGGTAGGTTTGAAGTAGGTCTTTTGTGGAAATCTGATAGCCCTGTTGTTCCTAATAGCTATCCTCTTGCCTTGTCCCGTTTCCTTGGTTTAGAAAAGAAAATGTTGCGAGATCCAGTTTATGCTGAGCGCTACAAGCTAAATATTCACGAGATGATTAACAAAGATTATGCTGAAAAGTGTCAAATAGAGCATTCTTCTGATTCTGTGTGTTGGTATCTTCCACATTTTGGAGTAGTAAACCCAAATAAACCAGCAAAGCTTCGTGTCGTTCACGATGCTGCAGCGAAAACTCATGGCGTCAGCCTAAATTCGCTTTTGTTAACAGGGCCAGATTTATTACAGTCTCTCTATGACATTTTGCTTCGTTTTCGGGAGGGTAAAGTAGCTTTGACCGCGGATATAAAGGAAATGTTTCCTAGGTTTAAAATAATTGAACAGGACCAGGATGCGCAAAGATTTTTGTGGCGAGACAGTCCTGCTGAACCCATTCAAACCTATAGGATGTCTTCCATGATCTTCGGGGCAGTATCTAGTCCATTTACTGCTCTGTATATGAAAAATAAAAATGCACTGGAGGCCAAGGATCAGTTTCCACAAGCAGCACATGCTATTGTACATGATACGTATATGGACGACTATATTGGCTCCGTGTCTTCCAGTGACATAGCAGCTAGTTTGGCTGCTGATATAGTAAAAGTTCACGCACGTGCTGGACTTCAAATGCGTGGGTGGGTATCTAATGACCTCTCCGCACTTAAACTTTTACCTAAAAGTCTTATTTCTGAGACAGTGTGTGAATTAAACGTCAGTCTTGCTAATCTTCCTTCATCTACTTCTTGTACACGAGCTTTAGGACTATATTGGCATCCAACTACTGATCTTTTAAGTTTTAATACTCCAGGTAAAGGTGAAGAAGCTATTTTACCTAGCCTACTTACAAAACGCAAAGTACTTTCATTGATTATGAAAGTATTTGACCCACTGGGTATCCTTGCTCCCGTTGTAATTCGCGGTCGAATTTTATTTCAAAATGTCTGGCGAATGAATCTGGATTGGGACACTCAGTTTCCCTGTTCTGAAATCAAGACATGGAACGATTGGTTCCAAGATTTGATTTTAACTACACAGCTCAAAATTCCTCGTTGTTACTATCCACGGGGAACGGAGCCCAGTCAAGTTGAACTGCACATCTTTGCAGACGCAAGCGCACAAGCATATACTGCTGTAGCATACTGGCGTTTTCTTTATTTGAATGGAGATGTGCAACTCGCGCTCATATCTAGCAAATCACGGGTCACCCCTTTGAAGCCATGTAGTATTCCTAGATTAGAATTACAAGCTGCACTAATAGCTGCTCGTCTAGCTAGTTCCATCGTAGATGCAGTTAGATTAAAACCTCACAAACGCATATTTTGGTGCGATTCAATGAACGTTTTGGGTTGGCTTCGAAACGATGCACGCACCTACAAACCTTTCATAGCTCATCGACCGGGTGAGATAATAGAACTCACTGATGTCCGAGAGTGGCGTTGGGTGCCCACCAGCCTCAACGTCGCTGACGACGCAACCCGTTTGGGTCGAGGTCCTCTTATTCCAGAGTCCCGTTGGATAAAGGGACCCGATTTTTTATTGACTTCAGACTGGCCTGAAGAGCCTGTTATGACAATGAGAACTACTCATGAAACTCATGCTCATGTCATCAACATTATATCAAACGATGATCATTCATTGTCTGCGAACGCACGACGTTTTAGTTCGTGGTCTCGCCTAATCAGAGCTACTGCTTACGCTCACCGGTACTTATCATTACTGCGACTTCATTCATTACGTAAGAAAAATATTTGCGTTGATTTCAATCATAAAGTTCCAAACCTCATACTCACTTTTAATTTGCCACCAACCCCATACGTTAACAGTGGCCGTGGCTTTCTGCCTCGTACGCTGACTTCTGATGATTTACACTTAGCAATGATTCATGTTTTTCGTAAGAGTCAGATAGATTCATTCTCGGAGGAAATCAGATCCATCCGGAACAATTTACCCGTATCACGCCGTAGTAGGTTATTTAGATTATCCGCTACTATTGATAGTGAGAATATTTTGCGGTTATCTAGTAGAATAACCGCTGTCAAAGAGGTACCAAAAGCTGTCAAGGCTCCTATACTGCTTGACGGAAAACATCCTGCTGTCCGACTTCTCGTGCTAGACTACCATCGAAAGGCGGCTCATGCATACACAGAGATGATCGTAAACGAACTACGGCAAAAGTATTGGATATTGAGCCTTAGGAGCACTGTACGTTCGGTAACCTTCAATTGCCAGTTTTGCAAGGTCCGTCGAAGCATCGCGTTTCAACCACCCATCGGCGACCTTCCTGCAGCCAGACTCTCTCATCACTGTAGACCATTTTCTTTCGTGGGCTTAGACTATTTTGGCCCCATCAACGTGAAGATTGGGCGAAGAACGGAAAAGCGCTGGGTTGGCTTATTTACTTGCTTAACCGTTCGAGCTATTCACCTGGAAGTTGTCCACTCATTATCATCAGACGCTGCAATAATGGCCCTAAGAAGATTTATAGCTCGACGTGGAACACCAACTGAAATCCACTCTGACAACGGCACATCCTTTGTTGGCGCAAATAGAGAACTCAAAACCCTATACGAGGAAGCTGTCCCAAACTTCGCTGCTAGTGAAATGATCAAGTGGAAATTCATTCCCCCATCAGCACCTTTTATGAGAGGAGCCTGGGAAAGACTCATAAAATCAGTCAAGACAGCTCTAAAAGTGACCCTCGGAAATAATGTAAGGACACCGACCGATGAGATACTTTTTACCCTTCTATGTGAAGTCGAAGCATTAGTCAATTCTAGACCTTTGACACACGTTGCGAATGACCCTCAACACCCTGAAGCACTCACTCCAAATCACTTTCTTCTGGGATACTCTTCAGGACGCCCTATTCCAGCAGAATTAACTGACAGTGATGTCTGCAGCAGAGCAGGATGGAAAAGAGCAGTGCGTATGGTCAACCATTTTTGGAACAGATGGATCGTAGAGTACCTGCCTACCCTTTCCCCTAGAAGAGCAATTGGAACAGCCCCATTAATATCTATTGGTGACATGGTAGTGGTAGCTGATGGTACGTTACCACGAGGATCCTGGCCTTTGGGCCGTATTACCGCTACCTATCCGGGTAAAGACGGCGTCACACGGGTAGTAGATATTGCTACTAAGGGAGGCATACTCCGTAGGCCACTTAAGAAGGTCGTTCTTTTACTTTGAAAGGGGAGCATGTGCATAACGCACCTTCTTATTTTTGTCTATTGATTGTTTATGATTTTGTATTAAGAAAAATAGCTTTTGTTCTAGTCTTAAGAAAGTCAGTAAAAATTTCCTACCTTTTGAAAAAGCGCCTTTCTTTTAATAGATTAAAACAATATTAAAACATACAGTCCACTCACAGTTACAAATATTTTGATGTGGCTACATTCATTAATTGGCAACATTAATGGGCAATACATCGCGCGGCCGCGTCGTTATCACAACAAGTATTATGTGTACATGAATATACTCGTTGTTATTGCTCGTTTGATAATATAATCAAACACTATTTATTACCTTATCAAATTGCCCTAAAAGATACTTATATCCAACGTCTTTAAGGAAGCTTGCTAAAAGACTTATCTGTTTGTTAATATTGTAATAATAACACACAACAACATTAATATTGTTATAACAGTTCATGGATAAGTTTCGTTATGCCGGATAAAATCAGAAGAAATAGTTAATTCCATTGTTGTTATTTTCAATTTTGAAAAGGCACTGTTATTTATCAATTTTGACATTAAAGTGAATGGTCAGTTTGATAAGTAGCCCACTAGGCCACTAGATTCAGAATATCAACAAGTTGTAAGGTTAGTGAAATAATTCGAATTGTACTAAACTGTAACATTTGCATTGGTTTGATTTATATCGTTATTGCCTTGGTTTATTTGCTGTCTAAATGCCTACCTACTGTTGCTATGCCTAAGTACGAGGTAGATTCTTTTTTATTACGAGGTAGAATCTTTTTTATTATTCTGGTGATGGGAAATATTGAAATAAACGTGTGAATTTCCTTATTATATTACTGATCGCGGTATCTTTTCCCTAACACACAATCCTTTTCGCCACGCAATATATATTTTTTAATTCTTTGCTATTTTATTAACGGAAATCAGCCACAGTTTATCGAGTTTATTCTAAACGTGAATACAACAAGAAACTCAAAGTATGTAGCAGTTTTAACATAATATACCTAATATGAGTTTCCGAAGTGTGTAAAGGAAAACATCACTTATTTGAGAATAATAACTGGCATCTGAAACGCATCAACGCTCGTCTCGACGAGGTTCCTTACCTTCGAGCGTGTACCACTGTACGTAGGAGTGTGGGCGTGGGCGCAGGCGCACGCAGGGGCACACCACTTTCGGGAAGTCGTTTGTCCGGAAATAAATATAATAAGGTAACTGCGAGTGAAACACGTTTATTTACAAAATATATTGGGGAAGTGGGCGCCCTGCTCGTTGCGCGTAGGTTATGTTTTAAACTTCTGAATTATATATGAATTGGCTGGAAAGGAGTTCGCGCTCCTTGTTCTAACGTCATATTGAATAGGGAGCTTAGCTTCAAGCAAGTTTAAAAGGTGCATTTTATTTCTTCTGTTTGGTACAGATCCCTCCTGCATACGTGATAACAGCCTCGTTCGATAGGAACTGTTCCTCAAATCGGTTATTTCGGAGTCCAATAATGTTCAGCAGTAAACGGTACGTGCTTGTGGTAATTTCGGGATCCGCTCAACGAAGCTTCACTGCTCACAATGGGGTTTAATTAACATTTAAATGAAAACTGCGACAAAATACAGCATTAACATGCATGAAAGCGTTAAAAAATTAAATTAATTCGCTGCAGTAATTTCGATCACCATCAGTCTGTTCTTAATAACTGTGCTGGGACATCGACAATACGTTAATTTTTACGATAATGCGTGTGGGGCCATAAATGCGGCGGTTGTTTATGTGTGGCCGCTCCGATGGCGATTACCGCGCGTTAACAGCCTGTTAACCACCTGATTGCACGTTACGTTGATTGGCTCCGACTGCGGGGAACCGGACATGGGTGTTACTTGTACAATGCAGCTCCCGTGAAATATAAATACCTATTATTGTACCTATCCGACTGTAGTCTTGAGACTGGGTATCTCGGAGTGAACGATCTGAACAGGCCGACCTGAACGGACCGAACCGGATGCGGGAAATTATCACAATGCTTAGTTTAATCAATTACTCGTTCCGAACAACGCGACCGATCGATCTAGAGGCTGTAACTCCCACACGTGGTACATAATCAGATGGGTCTAAAAACAGCACTGACTTACTGTATGGTAGCATATACCCACAATTAAATATTAATATCTAAGTAGGTATTATATATTATGTTAGCAGTATTATATTACTTGGAGTAAAGTTTCAAGTATCCGCCGAGATATTTAATACGGTAACTTTTCATAATTCGCCGAGTGTTGCTGTTGGGCGTCATGGCAACTAAGTTTGTACCTGAGCTATTTCTGTTATAAGATATTCAGTAATGTAATTTCTACGGTGTTATTTCTAGAGACTACTTATGCTATATTTTTAGATTTTTGTGACGAAAGGGGTTTGCGTGGCGCAGGTTATAAAAATAAGACCACGCAACCTTGTCAACATAAAAATATATATTTAGAAAAAGAAAAGGTGTGGGTAGGTCTACAGGTCACAATTTTCCCAGAGTCAACCCTGTGGGTAGCGCTGTACTGCCCTGATAGCTGGCGTGGCGATGACCGCAGCGAGGTGCCACGCTGGATGCGCAGGGGTGCCGGTCGACAGGTGTTTGCGCCGACCTTCGTAAGTCAGCTCGGCCCACTTGGCAAGACGGCCAACAAATGGGACGTCCGATGCCTGGACGTTACAGCACGCACGAGTCACGACGGAACCAGCCGCGTAGCTCCAGATGTGCGGCCGTGAGCTTGAGGTGTTCCCTAACCGGAACTTTGGACCCTGGAACATGACGTCCAGCGTGTCACGAGATGACCATTGGTCAACTCCGCTGATTGCGACACCAAGCTAAGCAGAGCGAGTAGCAATACAGTGCGCTAATGAAGGTGATGGTGGATTGTCACAATCAGACGGAGTTTACAAAATGGGAGGAGTGAAAATGGCATGATGCAATACATTTTGAGTGTGAAGCACGAAAAGTCAAAATGCATTAAGCTGAAGGCCTTAGATTAAAATGAAATACATGATTTAGCGTATAATGAATTCAGATAAAATAAGCATACATGCCAAGTTAATCTGTAAGAAAAAAGAACACAAAATATACTCATGAAAATGCTATCCAACACTTACCCAGTATGGGGGTTTCAAAGACACCGAATTTAAATGCTCGATGGCGGAGAATTATGTAGATTAGGTAGTTGTTTTTAAGCCCGGATAATGGCGAGTTAAGACACGTGTGAAATCACTGATATCAATTATCTGGTGAGACGTGTGACCGCTTCGGGAAAAACCAAAATTCCTAATGACGAACGAAAGACGCGTTGGATAGAGATGGGACATGCGCGGGCGCATAGATAAATTCTCACTCACGCGCCGATAGCTGAACATTTTGTGTTTTTAGTCATTACTATTCACTACCGCACTACTTGTTATTTTCTATGGTAAGATATTTTGACGTCTGCGGCTCTTTGACAGTTGAATATATGTAAACATTGGAATGTTGCTGTGATTTTGTTATTTAAATTAGTTAAAATGTGATTTATTGTGCAAAATGTAACGTACGACGTTACAGTACCCCGCCGCTTGGTGAGGGTTTTTACCTCAGTAAAAATCCTTTACTCCTGTTATACCTCCATCTGAATTACGACCCCTTGTATTCTTCATCGTTCATCCATCATATCTCATATTCGTAATCTTTGCATACTGGCAGACTACCTTAACAAGAGGTGAGTCCGCGCGCTAGCAGCTATGTGAGAGTTACATGTCCATAGTTGACTTGTTACTCGCGCAATACAGACGTACATTCGGCTTATAGAAGCAAAGAACTTACTGGGTTTATACTATTGAAAAGGAATTTAGGCTTATTTAAGGAGTATCCATCCGCTCCTGCAAAGGCTTAATTAACGAGTTGCAAACCGCTCTGATAAGTTAAAATTGTTTTTGGAATTTAAAAAACTGGACGAAGGCTTATTTAAGGAGTATCCACCCGCTCCTGCATAGGCTTATTTAATGAGTTGCAACCGCTCAGAAATATTAACTCCCGGTAAGTAAAACGTACCGAGTTTGGCAACAACCAATCCAGAGGTTCCGATAAATGTGGAGAGACCACGGGTAAGGCACATGATAGAATCAAGTGAGCGTGGTTCTCCATCGGGGCTGAATACGGTGGCCGAAAAAATTGACGGATTACGACACGTGTGAAGACACTGATGATGACATCTAGTGAGCGTGTCTCCGTCTGAGGTTGTATTTATGCACTACAGTGTTATGCAGTGGCTTAAATATAACAAAAATAAAAAAAAAATGAAGTGAAAACAAGAATAATATGTTATTATTTCAAATTGAGTTCAAATGTAAGAATATTAAGTTATCCGTAAGACTGGTAAGTGTTGGGTAGCAATCCGCATGGTATGATAAGCGTCAATTACTCCGACTGTTACAAAATAAACTAAAATTAACGTCTTGGTTGTTGTCCGTGTGATGTGAAGGAGACTACGTTATGAAGTGAAAAAAGTAAAAAAAAATTTTTTTTTGTTTTTAAAGTTTGAAGTTTGTTTACTTATTTTAAACATATTAAAAATAATCGGTGCAACTAATGTGTACGCTTATGGTATTAAATACTGAAATTTGTAACAATACTAGTTTTTTAAAATTAAAATATAAGTCACTATTGACACCCAATGACAAATTTTTGCTGTTGACTGTACTTAGTAACAACAATATTGAACAAGGCAAGGGTAACAAGTCAATAGGCAGGTAGACAGTTAGTTGGATAATTATTAATTAAAAGGAGGTAGGTGGGAATTGTGGTTGCAATACTTGTTGGAAACAGCTGGTAGATCAATGAAATAGTACTGTACTTTTGAGTTGTCAACAATAAAAACGTTCACTGTATGGAACATTAGTGATCTAGGTCAAATGTAAACAAGTACAAGATGTATTGATAATTAGGCTATAATTCCAATATACAAGTTTGTAGATACAAGTTGTGTGATACTATTTTTAGTTTTAAGTTCTAATGCTTGATTTTAAAAATTGTTAATTTTTGTTCTTACAATGTTTTTTAATAAATAAAATAAAAATGATTCTAAGTTTTATTAAAAAATTGACTCTAAGTTATGTTTAAAAAATTGACACATATGAGTGTTATTAGATAAAACACTGTTTGTGTACCAGTAGATGTTGTTAGCTGACGTTACATTTTATATCAAGATCCTAAAGAGATTACCTCATTTAATTAAATAGGTATGTAGTTAAGTGGTTATTATAACTGAAAGTAAGTATTATAGTTTGTTTTCAATGTACATACTTATATAATATACTTATTTTTATATTTCCAATTACAGTTAAGTTTCACTGTTAGAAGAATTTCAGTTGGATCCTTGCGAGCCAGTTATTTTATTTTGTTTCTGGTAAATGCTGATAGGCCTCCCTTTGTCAGTAGCACTTTGTATTTTGTACTACATGACAATAAATACAAATCTTACTGTTTTGGGGAGGATTTTAAACATAAACCTCCACATTGTGGAAAATATAAAAGTTATAAAATATGTATTGTATTAAAGCCTACTTGTGTAGGTTTGTGCACAGTTGTGCGTGCCACTGGCCAAATAAACTGTGTTACGAGATCTCCTCCACCCACTCCCTTCAGCCCGCACCCCCTGCGTCGCCCGACCTTCAGAACTGACCCGGCCGAGTTATTGTTTCCTTTCGAAATGTGTCGCGAGCATTGTGTTCGTTTATTTTTTGTTAGAAATGTAATTAAGCTTTATTAAAAGATGTATGAATAGGAGTCTGCCGACCTGATTATAACTGTGTTCTCTGTGTAAATGTCCCTCATGCACTTGGCTGAACACGTAGTGCGTGGTATATGTAACAAACAAAAAGTGGCCTCAGGTTTAGTGCCTGCTTTACTACTAAAGGATAAAATTATTTAAAAGACCTCTGTTTCAGATTACACCTTAATAAACGGTGCGCGGCTCGCAATTTCAGCAAAAAATCATCTTATGAGAGTTAAAATACATGGCTCCTATTGGTGAAACATAATACTCCTATTCACGTGTCTCTGTTATGTGGCTATGTATGTATGTATGTGGTTCATACTGCAGGGATATTCTGATGGCGCACTGCACTGTGCATTTGCTTTTATTCCAAACAGAGCTGTATTTAAAAAGAAACACCTAGGTATATTTTCACGTCGTTATCTCGAATGGATTCGCGGCGCTACGAACCAGCGTTGCCAGAATGTTACTTTTGTAACATTTTACGTTACTTTTGACCCTCTCATGTTACCTCCATGTTACACGCCTCAAAATGTTACTTTTATGTTACTTTTAAGACTTAATAAAAAATATTTCTCAACAAACAAAAATTAACTTGAAACGGAACGCATACAAGAAAGGTTTCGTTCGTCATGTTGGCGCACTTGATTGTCTTGATTTTGTGACCAAATTCTGACGCAACGACAGCGCGAAAATCTTTCACTTCGTTTGCCGTATCGCATATTCACTCACTCGCGTGAATTTCTAAATGACCCATCCCGCTTACTTAGGCGAGTGAGCGACGGCCTAGTAGTGGCATCCGTGTTGGTTCAGATCAGTTTGTTATTACGATTCTTTCGAAGCCTACTAAGGGGACAGCTTTTTTTTATGTAATAAAGAGCCATGTTATTATTAGTGTCGTTTTCCACAAAAAATAAGGTAATGTTACTTTTCTCGTGAAAATGTTACTTTTTGAGCTCTCTCATGTTATATTTGACAATCTGTCACTGGCAACACTGCTACGAACGTAAAATAACACCATCACTATACGACACTAGCTGTGTGCTGACATCACTAACGTCATATAGGAATAGAACAAAAGATCTATTGCGTATACTAACCTGGAGCTGGTTAACTAAATACTAGTTAACTAAATACTAGTCAAGTTCTATGGAACTGCTGATACACCATGGTTTTGGATCTAAAACTACCTAGTTGTATAACATGTTGCAAAAATGCTAAAAATGTTGCCAATTTGTAGTGCCTCTTACAAATGACTGCTCAGATTTGATTATCTGAATATTTAAAAACCTGCAATTCACAGGCTTACATATCATTAGTCGTGCTTTACACTTGTTTTTGTTGAGCTCTTTGTGTTTGTGCTCCGGTATTCACTTAGTAGCCACTAGACTGACAAAAAACTGCTTAACATTTAAAATGACTATGTATTCTCAGTTAGTTGTGAAAACCTTCATTAGTAAAAATCTGCCCGCAATATATTTAGAGTAGGCTTAAAACGGCTTATCTATGCTCTAGAGAATGAGCCTTCTACACTAATCTATTGTTTGGTTTCAATGCCTGGTGAAATATTTGACGTGGTACCACGGCGGCCGATAGGGCCGATATCGGGTATCGCCACTTTAGATACCAGCGGCCCGATACCGGGCGGTTGGCGACCGATACCGCGCGAACACTTGCCCCGCCGTACGTAGTCTAATGTGTGAGGAGCCTTCAGGTACAAATTAGTGTTTATTTTAGAACAGCAGCTATTGTTCTTGCTAATTTTAATAAGCTTCATTGGCTGTCTGGTAGAAGGTATAGGGAAAACATAGGTGTCTGCGTTTATAGATAAGCTGAAAATTTTAGCCCAACAAATTATAAATCAAAATAAAAAAAGAAAAAAAAATAAACAAAAGAATCAAATCATCAACATCAATCAAATCATTTCATTCCAAAATTATATTACAATTAAAAAAAAATGTAAGTTTTTTATAATAAATGTTTTATAACATTGGAATTTAAGGAAATCCTGAAAATGAACGAGTAGGTACAAGCAAGATCTAATCACGACTGAATTTTTGATTCTTACTAACATAGGTACAAAGTAGCGGAATTTAAAATGGCATCGATCACGCAATTAGAGCCTCCTCGTGAACGATTATCTACCGGAAACCTATTACCGTAATACGTACGACCTTCAAATTACGTGAATAAACTACACCATTTCACATTGCTTTGAATCTTACAAACCGTTGGTTGATTATGAGATTAGTACAAACTAGTGATCAACTGATCACAGGCCGAATTCATGAAATAAAGGCCTATCATATCATCTATATTGACATTAAACATTCGAATAGTCAGGGTCCAGGAACGATAGGTAGGTATTCACTTTTATGTATAACCAAAATCATCGATTGTATGGATAGAAGAGACTATATAGATAATGGTCATTCGTCAACGTACTGTAAACAAAATATTTTTTGAAGTGAAAACTTCTTTAGCGGCGCTGTGTACTTTTTTTGGAATGGGTAAAAACTTCTAAATTCGCGTCAGGTCACGTGACCCTGATCGTAAGATTCGTAAGACGTAAAACGAAAGACGCGCGTTGTTGAGGACAGCGCCATCTATGCACATCGGGAAGAACTACGAGGGCCTCGCGTACTAACTACGTAGTTCATCCAACAACGACGAGATGGCGCTGAACCACGGATATATAACTGACGACGAGCTCCATGGGCTTGCTTCTCTTACCACTGCCGCGACCAACACCACGAACTGAAGTCTATCCTGTGTGCTTATTTGTAAATCTGAATAAATTCCTTTCACGAGAAAAATAAACCAGTCACTTTGGTCATCATACCTGATTTGCAAAAAACCCTATAAAATAAGGAACACACCTTAACACGCGTGTTTTGTTTATAAGACGATTCACAAAATACACTCGTAATTGTTCAAGTTTTCACTTCTGTCGGCACTACCGGAGTGCCAGTTTTTTTTTATACGAACGGTTTTTCCGTAAATGATAGTATAGGTATATTTTGATACCAACTAATTACATAATATCGATTCCTTTTAGGGAATAGAATCCCTGGAAGATATTCGTGGCATTATCGTATACGTCGTTATCTGCCGACGTAAACAACCCAAGATATAAACAATTTTATCGGACTTCAGCTACTCTGTCAGTCGAGTGGTAAACACGTTGACAGATTGTGTTACGTTTTCCCTAATTATCATCACATCAACCAAAAGGCGAGCGCAAAGGTTCGCTACAACGACTGGTCCCGTGCTGCCACTAAAACAAAGACGCTAATAAAACCTTCATACTAGCTTAAGGAGATTATCATGTAAATATATTTGAATAGATGATAAACCACGCCTTTATCTGCTAATGGAAGGGCGCAAGGCTCTATTTTATCCCTAAGAAACTTAAAAAAGTTAATAAATAAAATCTCGCGGGATCTAGTGTGCGTATATAGTTTGAATATCCATAGTTTCGTTTTAGGCATAATTTATTAGTTGAAAGTAATGCTGTGCTGTTTGTAACTTAAAACATTCCTCTAACAAAATATAATTTTCCACAAACGAATCTTCAGTTACTGGTCCTTTAATTATTTCTTCTACTTGCAGAAGGTGGGCGGCCAGTGCCGCGAGAGGCTTGCCAATTGAAATTTGATTCAGTTTCCATCATTAAAGCGAGTTCAGCTGAAATTGTAATGGAAGGATAACGTCTGCCGCGTCAACTTGCCAGACGAACTAAGTCGCGGAATCAAAGTATTTTTAGGGCTCCGCCTACATTTAAATTAGGATTTTCTTTTACCTTAATTTCTTGAAATTACAATTTCAATGTTGTGGCTGAGTTACAGCGTCTTATTATAAACAAGTTGATTTTAGGTAAGGACAACTTACGCCTTAGATAAGGACAACTTATGCCTTATATAAGGGCAACTTATGCCTTAGATAAGGACGACTTACGCCAGGAACATGTAATTGTTATTAAAAACACAGTCTACATTGTTTTTTAATCACAAATAGAATAGACAACTTTTATTTCAGACAGGACTCCATAGGGTTAGTAACAATTTACTTAACTTCTAGTGTTAGTAGGTTACAGACACAGATATACAATTAAAATTTAGCGTGGAGCTGCACCCACCTCTGCAACATCGGACAATCCCACCGACCTGTGAACACACTGAGATTACAATGTGTGTGTGTGTGTATAAATTTACATACATCAAAATTTATTTTTAGTTAGGTAATTATTCATAACCCTCAATTTGCCACAGAGCGGTATGAGCATTTTCTTACGAGAAAATGTTTACTTTATGCTAATGTTTCGCGAAGTCTTTAATTACGTGGCGCGTCATTACATCTTAAATTAAATGTAGATAACTCTACTGTATTAACTCCACGCGCACGACTCGCTGACGCTCATGTAACAGTGAGAGTGGCTGACGCGCAGAATGTAATGCGAACATAAATCATGACGGCAGGACGTATCGAGTGCATATCGGAGCACATGTGTCGTATGTATACATGCGGTCGCTCATACATAGCTCGGGTAATTGAGTGGGAGCTTGCAATGCGGTTAATGCACATTTTGATTTAGTTCAGTTAATGACTAATGTTTCTCGAAAGGTCGACATTTCCCGGAATTTAAAGTTAGATGTGGTTTATCTTTCTTGCGTAGGTAGGTATACTTAGAACAACTGTCATGTACATAACTTAAAAGCGTGTCAATTTTATAGTAAAGCCTCGCTTACGCGAGCGAGGTTTCTGGTTCGTCGAGAGGCGAGAATGCAAGAATCTATTGCACGGATCTTGCGTGGACATTGTCGCGTTTTATTGTACGTGTTTTAGGACACAAAAATATTTTGAATGAAAATCAATTACTTATATTCTTATCGCATTTTTTAATTAAATGCTTTGTGTATTTTTTTTTTGTGTGATTAATAGTGAGACGTATTGTTTCAGAGTGCGAGGTGTCGCGCAGAATGTGCGCGTGCGCGTGGCGCCTGCACGTGTTCACCGCTGCGCTCGTGCTCGCCGCGCATCTCATCAAAGGTATGTTCATCTCTCTTTCACACATGACACATCTTAATCTCTTACTCTTTTACGCGAGACTAAAAGAGAGTAAAATACTAAAAGGAAATCTGTTTTCTTAGAAAGCCTACATTGCGGAAAATTACACTGCGCAAAAAACTAGCGTAGGCTGCGATATTTACGCAACGCGACGTTCGGCTCTTCTGGGACAAAGCCTGGTATTAAAATCGACCCACACACATTAGTACGTACAAAGTACAATATGAACATCTGTCCCGGCCGCGCGGCCCAACACTTTCTCTCGTCCTAGAGCACACGTACCACCGCAGTTATTGTACGTTATCAAAACAAATGGCACAGTTCAGCTGTAATCCACCCTTTGTATCTCTCGCTGACCATAATAATAGATTCCAAATAAATTTTAGATAATGCACCTTCATCATACAAGTCACGATTACACGGATATTGTCAGATAAAATGCGAAACACACCTGTTTGTGAATAAATAACGACGAGTAGGCTTTCAAGTATGTACATAGACGTGCTCAGTGCTCACAGCTCTCACTACACAGATACAAATCCGTATGTAAATGTGGCAGTGTATTGTAAACAGCGAATAGTTATCGGGCCGGATCGAGTTTGCGCAACTTGTTACTGTAGCTAATGGATGTTTCGTTAAGTGGAGCAGTGTAAACACCCGACGAGGGTGTTCGCGAGCTCTCCACACGCTCGGCAACACTCGACAAAGCTCGGGAGCGCTCGGCGCCACTCGGCGGCGCTCGGGGCTCGCAGCAAACACTCGAGCGCGCCGTCGAACACGACACTAGTTTTAATGAATATTTAAACGTTCGTCAAGACATCAATTCCCAACCCGAAAATTTGCCGCGACTTGTTGAAAACTTGCTCTTTATTTGTAAACTTGTCGCCAGAATCATAAACAAAAAATTGTTGCGTTGGCGCCATTGCGGACGTCAAGTCAGCTTGGGGCCGGTAATGAACGTTTGTGTGTATTTTTTGGAACAGCTCTGAGCTCAGGTTGCAGTCCCGAAACGTTTAATTTAACGATGTAATTAACTCACGAAAGTAAATTTAAACAATTTGGCGCGCCGTTACTGAAAAACTGCGCTAATTACACGGAGAAAGGTAAATGGGTGAAAAAGTAGTCCTTTACGAATGTAGCGAATAAACGATCAGTATATTCAAAGCGGAGCAAACAAAGTAAAATAATGAGCGTCGTGAACAATGGACGCCTCACTCAGTGGGTTAACGTGCAGCTATTAACAAATCAAACAGAGTAGTTTCGCCGGGAGCGCATTAACACCGTCACCGGTTATTTATGAGGGCATTACGTCACCGCGCGCACCTGCCGCTCGCGTCGGTGTAACGGCGGCTTAGCGTCGGTGTCATGTGCCTAAATAGTGGCGCTCGATGTGGGGCAGAGATCCCTGGAGAGTGATGTAAGTACTGCACACTGCCTCCTCCAACATATGGTTTAGTGCTCGCCTGCTACGTATACAGCGACTTAGAGCAACCTTAGTGGGCGGAATATAAAAGACTTCATTCCCTATAATTGGATAGTAGTCTTCTGAATGTTTCGTTGACGATAACAGTGGTGAGGTCTCTAGATTTAAAAACTTCGTTACTTATCCTAGATAATTAAAACAAATGGAAAATGAAATAGACAATCGCTACGGTAAATGTGAGTCATGGCTCTTCAACCCATACGGACGATGGAATGTAGCGAAAAAAAGAAAGGAAACACGTCTTCGCCACCGAAACACGTATAATTTTGATAAAAGCCTACAACAATTAAAAGAAAAAAATTAAAATACAACAATCTCGCAACAAAACTTGATAAAAAAAGTACGATGGGTAGGTTTAAAAAAAAAACATAGAAAAAACTTGGCGTGTGTACCTACCTTATTTTATACTTTTTAAGCGTGATTGTGTTAAGGTTCCTTCGTACAAGCGCGACACGCGATAAAATCGTCCGCGACACATCGCGCGCGATTTTATCGCGTGTCGCGTCTGTTTGAAGGAGCCTTTACGCGTCGAAATATGATACAATTGCAATCGAAGCCTGACGAACACGTAGCTTAAAGAAAAGATCGCGTCTAGTATGTCTCGGCAGGAAGTCCAAACTTTCGGAAGAGACTGGAGCTTATGATTGAAAATCCACCTCACTTCGTCAGAAAAACGGACACTCAAAAAAAGATTAGAGCATTGGTTCGACGCGATCTCCGACGCTCCAATACTCGCTCTATAGAGAAAGCGATTGAGGAACATCGGGAGTCGAAAGTGTTATCCAGTCACTTGTTGGGAGGAGCCAACTGACGAAGTTGACCAAATCTAGTGGAGATATCGTCGTTTCGAAGCCGGAGATCCTTTCGAAAGTCGAAAACATCTATGGATCCCGAAAATGAGGATTCCAGAGCCACCCTAGCCCACCACTTTACTAAGGACCTGCCAGAAGTCAGCCAAGACGAAATCGAGTTGTCTCTTAAACAGCTTAAAAATGGAAAAGCCCTTGGTGGGGACGGAATTACGACCGAGCTCCTGAAGGCAGGAGGAAGTCCTGTGCTGAAAGAACTTCAGGAGCTCTTCAACTCTGTCCTGTTCTCTGGGAGAACTCCAGATGCGTGGCGAAGGAGCATCGTCATTCTTTTCTTTAAGAAGGGTGATAAGACCCTCCTAAAGAACTACAGACCCATTTCGCTCCTTAGCCACGTATATAAGTTGTTTTCAAGAGTCGTCACAAATCGTCTAGCGCGAAGACTTGACGAGTTTCAGCTACCGGAGCGGGCCGGGTTTCGAGGAAGATTCAGCACCATAGACTACATCCGTACTGTGCGACAATTTATACAGAAGTCCGAAGAGTATAATCGGCCTCTGTGCTTTGTGGATGAAAGCTTTTGACTTTATCGAGATCTGGTCTGTTTTGGAGAATCTGCAGCGATGCCAAGTCGACTGGCGATACATCCAAGTGCTGAGATGTCTTTATGAAAACGCAACAATGATCGTCCAAACTCAGGACCAGCGAACTGAACATATATCCCTGCATCGAGGGGTGAGACAAGGGGATGTAAGTTCGCCGAAATTGATCTATAGCGCATTGGAGGATGTGTTTAAGACTGGGAAGGACGTGGCATTAACATCAACGGCGAGTACATCTCACACTTGAAATTTGCAGAAGACATCGTTATACTGGCTGCAACAGATGCTGGACGGCCTAGTTGATTCTTCTATCTTCGCAAGATGGCTTGTAGCCGCTGGATGAGAGTTGCCGAACATTGAGTTGAATGGCGTGCAATAGGAGAGGCCTATGTCCAGCAGTGGACTGCTATAAGCTGATGATGATGATGAGGTCACAGCTCTAAGCGAATTCATACTTTATTTTTTTTTTCTAAAGGTGTACTTTGGATTACTACTAAAGGAAAAAAACTACGAAATATCTGCAATATCCAATCTAAGTAAGGTCTTTGCTGTGGCGATGGAGCTCTGTCAGACGTCCAGCTACCAGACATCAGGATCTTCCATTACATTAGGCGATAAATTGGCCGATCAAACGCGGCACATTGACTACGGCAGCCTAGCCTGAAACTAGTAGGTAGGTGGGTGAACCAAAATTCTGCTTGAAAAATTCTCGGACGAAACCATAAGCATATAACGTAAAAAAATTACCCGAGATGCAAGCAGAATCTTTTATAACAAAGGTGGTGTAGTTAGTTAAACTGGTTATTATACATACCAGTGGTATTATACATACCAGTTTTGTAAAACACGGAAATCACGGTTTGGTGAACTTTGGGTTTGATTCACTAACTAGCTGATTTTGAAGAGCGTTGCCTATGGCAACGAAAAATGGGATAACATAATGAAAACGAAAAAACTCAAAATAAGAAAAAAACATACCCTGATTCTGGGATTCACAATACATTCAGATTTAACACTATGGACGTTCTAAAAAGAACTTAGGTAATTGTATTATTTAATTATGTTGTATAGGTCCTAAAAAATAACGTCACCCGTTGTTTGTGATAACTTTTCTTCAAGTGGCACAGCTTCATAGAAAAACTTCCATGACACGACAAAATTCCATATTTAAAAAAAAATCGAAGGTAAAAAAATTTTCAATTCAAATTAATAAATAATAACACGTCACCCCTTGGCAAGAGTGATTGTGTGACTTTCGAGCTTCTGATTATCCGTCTACCAATGACAACAGCTTGACGTGCTTTCCGAGGCACGGAGGGGTCCCGGTATAAAATGGATGATCATCCATCCAAAGACCGACCTCAGCGAGCTATTATCACGCGCGAGCTCCCAAATATCTAAAACACCAATTTCTAGAAATGGTTACCTTCAAGCTTCGTTGATCACTAATCTCAAATAATCTGCCATCAATAGAAGGTGATTTTTGACTTCAGCAGCTGTTTGAAATCGATTTCTCAACATTGTTGACACCATACATCGATCCTCCTGTGCTGTCGTGTACCTTGTTCGGCTTGTTCTTGGCCTGCAAATATTGTACACTCTTCAGGTTTTAATGGCATGTTTTTTAATTTAATTTGATCACATTAATGAATTTCTTGAAAAAAAATGGCATGTTTATAAACAGAAACAAAAGGTTACAAAATTGATAATTTTAAAAATCGTCTTTATCATTTATTTATGATTTTTAATACAATCACCAAAAATATAAATAAAACGGTTGTACATCTTCCTATATTTGTAATGAAATAAGCTTTAATTATGTTTTTATTTTAAAATGATTGCTCAACTATTATAAAAGTTATGTCATTTTTTTATAACCGACCCGCTTTCTATACGGCCCAGTTTATATGGACTTCATAGATAGTTTATTTAGACTGACTCGTGATAGCACAAGTTTAAACCTTAGTGGTTTTTGGTTGCTATTTAATATAAATAATCCTGTATTTTGTATATATAAACGATAAATAAATTAAAAAAAAATTGCCATGGCTAATAGCAATGGAAAATAAACTCTCTATAATTCTGAATTCTTATAGATACTTTTTAATTAGAACTTAACTAAAGTACATTCAGCAAAGAAACGCCTCGCATGCGCCGTGTGCTCTTGCAAGTGAACCTCGTCAGCTGAGCTTTGATGTATGCTTCAGTTATTTCAGTGCAAGTCCCTCTTCTAACTTTAACTCGAGGTAAATGCGCGTTCGTAGTCCAGTTCCGTTTCTAAACACAAACGGAATCTGAAATATATTGTGTAGAACTATTTATGAAAGCCCAATTCAACACTTACTGTGTCAATAAATATTATTTTATCTTATGATTGATTGACGCACTTCCGTCAACCCAATTATACCTAAAGCCACAAAGACGACTGGTTTGACCTTCAAGCCGAACAATAAAAATAGAATTTAGAAACAATAATAAATTGTACAAGACAATAATCCGAAAATAGTAATATATCATTGGTTGTTACCGCTTCGAATGAATGTTGAGATGGTCTGTGAGTGGTCGGTGTTCTCTTCAATGACCTATCTGCTTAATAGCCGCCAGATCCCCGTGGCCTCAGTGCGTGGAGGTAGATTTATAGTATTGTTTACTGTCACAAATGCCAACCAAATAGAGAAGTGCTTTCATCTCTTCCTCTTTTTTAGCGTCTCGTCGCTTGTTTACGGCGTCCCCTAGAACCGGCGTCAGGGGCTCAGGACGCTTCTCACTTCCTTTAAAAAATAGTATGTTTTTCTTTGAATAACAAATAAAGTTTTAGTGTTGCCTAGAATAGAGAAAACGAGTTTTGTATTTGTACACAGATTGAGTAATAACATGTAAGACTTAATGTTTTGTCACTAGGTTATTTTTAAAATTAGCAAGTCAATCTATTAAGGCGCTGAGAAAATTATGGATGAAATATGTGTTCGGCATCTTTTACACTGATGTGCCCTTTCAGTAATATAACAATCGTCTACTAACATTAATTATATTAATGAGCGTATTGTTGACCGCGTGGTTGACAAGCGCGGTGCTCACCGGAGTGCTCTCAGTCGAACTCATCATGTTCAGGCTGCACAGAACCGTCAGATTGCCTGTCCCTTCGCACTCAGCAAAAATGACAACGTAGAAGGCTTACAGATTACTATCTGAAAGAGTGAAAGCCATATTTTATTAAATTTCGTAGCTTCGGTGGTATTGGTTTCTCATTTGCAAGTATGATAACTACAAAGATTAGATACACATTCGACAGCTGGCTGAAACAGTCCAGTCAGCCCAGCTGACTGATCGGTCACCCTCTACTGAACGACGTAGCTTTACTTCGTAGACGTACAGAAAACCGTAGCTCGACCAACCATGAAGTTATTACCTTTGTAGGACAAAGGTACGATAGGATGTAGACCTTCTATATTATTTTGTGCGTTAGTCTTTCGTTACCGCCCCCCCCCCTCGCGTCCCGCGCCTCCCGCCGGACAAATAAGAATCTTTTGATCTGCGCTTTTAACTGGTGTTCTTTTAGAATCCCTGGTTTTGTCCCGCGCCCCT
The DNA here is from genome assembly GCA_963855955.1 of Luperina nickerlii. NCBI lineage: Eukaryota > Metazoa > Arthropoda > Insecta > Lepidoptera > Noctuidae > Luperina > Luperina nickerlii. Next base: position 22,468,697 of record OY979677.1, read on the forward strand.
CCTCCGGCTGTGCCCCCCGCTCTCCCGCCACTGTGACGTCAACCCTATGCTGCTGAGATATTGTATTTTTCGCCTCAGTGGATGACAAAGACGTTCTAACGATCATCATAACAATGGCTGATGTAGAGCGAAGCTTTCAAATATTGACATACCTTCACTTGGTGGGTGATGACGTACTTACATACTACAGTATTTTTGATAATTGTATAAAATATCATTATGGTATATGACCACCTGTATGTATATTATTTGAAACTAAATCGCTATTCGTGGCAAGATAGTTTTGGGACATAAATAATCTCTATGTAATGACAATTAATATACATACCAAAATATCCGGTGTATGGCTGAATGATTGATAATTGATCTAATCAAGCTCGTAGTTACTGTATAAACATATCCCCCCTTAACCCGTTGTCGCGAGCGGTTATGTTATTAAGTCCTCCGGATATTTTATTCTAAAATCATAGTAAAAAGTGCAAATATCATTATAAAAGTCATTTATACTTAAGTGATCAACATCAACACCTACAGAACAGTGCATAAAGTATACCAGTACTCAAACTATCACCCGAGATATTAACAAAAAACTCTTTTGAAACAGTGTGATTGTCTAAAGTGAGTGAGTAACGTTCATAACCAAGAAAGTCAATAATGGACTTTCGCACATACATTTACAAATCATTTTGATCATTGAACCCTAGTGTTCGGCTGGTGTCGGAGCATAGCGACCGGTTACAAAGCGACTGAAGTGTAAGAGCGTGGGTTCGAATCTCGGCCGCACGCAGAGGACTTTTTGCATTATTTTATATTTAAAACAGCATGTGTGCAATTCACACGTGGTAGAAGTGAAACCTTCAAAAACACTGTATAATGCTTCCTATCTCATTTTCTGCCACGTTAAATCTTATGAATTTACGTGTCTCTTTTTACTGTCCATCCATCCATCCATCCATCCATCCACGTCCACGTCCACGTCCACGTCCACATCCACGTCCACGTCCACGTCCACATCCACGTCGACGTCATCTCATTTTCTCCCACGTTAAATCTTATGAATTTACGTGTCTCTTTTTACTGTCCATCCATCCATCCATCCACATCCACGTCCACGTCCACATCCACGTCCACGTCCACGTCCACATCCACGTCCACGTCCACGTACACGTACACGACGACGTCCACGTGCACGTCCACGTCTACCTCCTCGACCATGTCCACGTGCACGTCTACGTCCACGTCCACGTGCACGTCCACCTCCACGTCCACGTGCACGTCCACCTCCACATGCACGTCCACGTCCACCACCACGTCTTCGTCCATGTCCACCTCTACGTGCACGTCCACGTCCACCTCCACGTCCACGTCCACGTCCTCGTCCACGTCCACGTCCACATCCACATCCACGTCCACATCCACATCCACATCTACACATCCATTTAACCCATTAGTGCATAAAGTTTATTTCTGCCTTTTTCGTTATAATAACTATTAGATATTATCATTTAGAGTATCTTTGACGATTATATGATATAAAATAATTTGTTTTTATGATAGTTCAGATTTTATAGCCCGTCCGATAAATCGGACGCTATGCAGGGCGGACACAATTGACGTTAAAGATAGATTGCAATAAAAATACGGATTGTATGTGAACATTTATTGTAGAAAACAAAAGAAAAGAACTATATTTTAATTTATGACGTGATATGCCATATGGCATTTCGGATGAAGGCCCACGTCACATTTCTGACATTGAAATTTACTTTTCCCTCCACATTGGTTTGCACACCGCCGTTCGGTATTAATGGGACCAGCCAATGATCTCTACCGTCGTATCTCATTGTAGACAATGGTTTGGCAATCTTGCGTCCTTGATGTGGCGGTGTCCCACGAGTAGCAAGTAAGCTTCTTGCTATAAAGCGTCGAAAAGCGAACAAGGACTCAGTGTCCTTTGTACACCCATTCTTCCGAGCGAGTAACCGGCCATTTACTACTGAGACGTCTACAAAATATGCAAAAATGGGCCATGACGAACAATTATTATTCAACGTCGATTGCGTATTTGACCCGAGGGCTGTGGACGTCGATGGAGTAGAAACAGTGCCATCACCTCGAAAACGTCGCAATTCGCAGCCTGCTTGCAGCAATCTGCGTCCTAAATGATTTAGGTTCGCACCATGCTCCTCATCGGACTTGTCACTGTCTTCATCAGTAACTTGATTTGCATCCTCAATAGGGGGTTCGACATAAATTATATTTTCGGTATAATTATCATCATCGTCACACTCCAAAGCAGACAATATTTCATGCACTTGCAAACTGTAACAATTCAACAAACACCACATACAATACCCGCTGTGCATAGCGTGCGATATATCGGACAATACAAAATTCACCAGCAAAACATACAAAATAACAGTGGTTACGTAAAAATAATATTGTAAATAAATAGTATGATAGTTTAGCAATAAAAATATCAGTTTTTTACACCAATTACCTAACAAAATATAAAAAGAAACTCAATATTCTCTTACCTTCGCCGCGAAGAATCTTGACCGTTTCCCGCCATTTTGAAAACTGACAGCTGACGCGCAGTCGCGTTGTTTGATTTCATATTGGCAGTATTTCCATAAGAGTAAATATAATAAACTACTATCTTATAATGATAAACTTTAAAAATAAAAATTGTAACTCATAATATAAACATATTATTGAAGTCCGATATATCGGACGTTATGCACTAATGGGTTTGTGATGTCATTTGTACTTATAAAAAACAAAAACACTGTATAATGCTTCCTATCTCATTTTCTTCCACGTAATAGTATATTTCATTACAAGTGCGGAAAGGTTGTCATTGCAAAGAGTTCCGACAAATGTCTACCCGAGCCGAGGCGCAGCCGAAGGCGAGGGTTGACAGTCGGAACAAGTTGCAATGACGGTTTCGCACGTGTACTGAACGACTATTTTTAATACAGTTGCGAAAAAATGAAGCAATTTAATAAAGAAACTTTCTGAAAAATGGCGCCAACCGTAGAATATAAGGGGAACCAGCAATGCACAACACAGCAATGCACGGCACGAGAACGCACGACATTGGAATGAACGTGTTTTGAATTCCAATGACGTACATTGTCATGTCGCGCATTCTCGGCCCGGACCAAGAGTGTCCGGCTTGATAATGTACAGCACGGGAATTGGAATCAAAACAAACAGTGACGTCACAATAAAAAAGTAAAAAGCCATGTGAAACTAGGGATGAGATTTTGATTGATTAAGGATTGATTTTGATTGATTTTGTTTCATTTGACGTGTGGTTGACGTTCTGGAAGAAAACAAAAGTTAATGAAATACTGCCCGTATAGTAAAAGTACTCTGTGTGAAATACTTAATAATAACATCAGCAACGTGCAAGCGTTTTCAACAAGAAATTATATTTCATTTGTGATCTTGAGATGTTGCAAAATGTTTGGCAAGTAGGTAAGTGCCTATGCTATTACAAATTACAACATCATTGGTGTAAGTACGTAAGTAATACGGAAGTTTTAATAACAGCATCACAACAATTTCTCCATGAGCAACAGTGCCGGCAGTCTCGACAGAGATAACGACAAAATCGTTAACTTTTGATCGCTGATTACTAACGAATAAATGCGGTTGCATTATCGGTGCTTACGGAAAACGTAAGTCTCCACATCCAAGATGCGATTCTCGCAAGCATCATTATTGCAACTGAATGTTTTCATTGATAATTTTGCAATCGAAAGTTAACGATTTTGTCGTTATCTCTGTCGAGACTGCCGGCCCTCGTTATTAAGAGCTGTTTACTAACCCATCTCAATAGCATTATTCTCTATGATTCTTTCCGTAACTTACAAATGGTCTCAATTATGATACCTTAGATTATCAGTGTGTAAATTATTAGAGCTCATAAAACTGGGGGCTGTCAGTTTGGTCCCTTTGGCTTTGTGATGTAATTAGTCAATCCTTGTAGGTACTCTATATTATGTATGTAGGTCCTTACTATCTGACAAAAGATCTACAACATAAGACATACCTAGCTTTAATACATACATACTTATTAAAAATAGTAATACATAAGTAGGTACATACTATATCTATACCTACGTGCTAGCAAAGTGTAGCTATGAAAAAATTTCATCAGTGTTTATTTTATTAAAACTAGTAATTTTGTAGAAGGTGCCTTTAGCTGCCATCTTAATAACTTTCTAATTAATCATATTTATTTTTAGATTTTCACTGCAATCATAAGATGTGTGCGACTCACACTTGATGGAGATAATTAAAAAAGGAATGAAATATTTGCCCCAAACATAGTCCATACCACTATTGTGTTGCTGCTTGCTGCTCAAGAGGACCGCAAGCCTGACATAGAATTCCATTACATTATATATATTATATGGTTTCATCGCAGAAGAAATGAACACTTTAGTAAAAAGTTAATTGGTTATATCTAGTCAAAGCTGCCCTGAATTACATACCTAACTGCTAAGGCAAAAGAAATACCTACTATGAAACAAATTCAAGAATAACATCAGCAACCAGGACCATAATAAATTGGATAAACTAAATTATGGGCGCAACCAGAGTTATGAAGATTAAGTGTGGAGACAGTTATTATGAAAGTGGCAAAGTAAATTATTATCGGGATAGCATTATAGTTACTGCTCTATGAATGCTAAAGCTTATCTCTCTATCTAAAATAATCAAAAAAACCAACTAGGTAATACTTATATTTTTGATCCTTGACGGATAATAATAGAATAGCCTTTAAAATAGTAGGTACCACCTACTAATTGTTTATTATAAAATTTTATTTGTAATTAAATTAATTATATATTTAATTTCATTGTCTTTTTTTCACTCTTCCTCGTCTGTAGTAGGTACGTCCTGCAGGATAGTCCTTTCCCTTGTTCTCCACACACATCCCGCGACCACATAAATCATCTCTTCTCTATTTGTAGCTTGCTTCTTTCCATGATACATAAAAGTAAAATTAAATAAACAAAAATGCAGTATAAATATTATCATCATCATATCAGCCATAGGAAGTCCACTATTGAACATGGGCCTCCTCAATATAATCTTAATATACATATATAAATTACGTGTCACGTTGTTTGTCTGCGATGGACTCCTAAACTACTTAACCGATTTTAATCAAATTTGTACACAGTGTTCAGTTAGATTCAACTTGAAAGATAGGATAGCTTGCATCTCTATTTATGATCCGCAGACGAAGTTGCGCGGGTCAGCTAGTAGTCTATACTTATTAATTACCTAAGTAAGAAAGACCAATTTAACCTCTAGACCTTGTGGTGCACCTTGGCGGAGGCCTATGTCAAGCAGTGGACTGCAATTATGATGATGATGAACCATTAGCTATTTTTATTAGATCATCAACAAATTAACAGCCTCCATGCGATCCGAGGTTCTGGATTCGATTACCGGTGGGGATGGGGACACTGTCTCATAAAAATATCTTTAAGGGACTGTTCCAAGTTTAGTTAGGGCATTGCAGGTTAAAATCACCTGATTGTTTAGAAAGTAAGATGATTCCGTGCTTCGGATTCGGAGTGCACGTTACTGTCGGTCCTGGTTATTTTCTACGCGATGTAGACGAAACAGAGCCACAATGTTTCCTAGTTTTAATGCATGTTATAATCTCGCCGAAGTTTAAGTCACTAAGGAAAGCCCTAATGTTAATTCTGTATGAAAAACTTCATTCAAATCCAGTGGCGTAGCGTGCCTTGGCGGGGCCCCGTATAAAAATTTGTTTGGGGGCCCTTAGGAAGGGTAAAGATTTCGCACAAAAGAAAAAAAAAATGTTTGCATATAATTAAAAGAAATATGTAATTATATTCATCATAATTATCTATCTGTCACTTATTCCAAATTTATTAATTTTTGTATTTATTAATTTTGGCTTACGCACGTTGGGGCCCCCCGTGGCCCGGGGGCCCCATATAAATTGATACGGCAGATACGGCGGTAGCTACGCCCCTGTTCAAATCTGTCCAGTAGTACCTACTGGATATAGAATGGTTGAATGGTATGTACTAAATGCGGTTTCCAGCCCGATTTTCATCAGAAACAATGTTGAAGATCACGATAGATGACCAATCAAGACCTGTTTGTCTTATTTTTGGATTTCAAAGTTAAGAACTTTAATATAACTAAGTAGGTGGGTCAATGACCGATAGCACGACCATAACTAGCACTTACACAGTTACCTACACTATAGTAGAGGTCAGCGTGCACGCACCGCTCGGCTCACTCGTCCGGTGATCCAAGCAACCGAATTAAGTGTCACTACTAAGCAAAAATTTAAGGAACACCCATCTTTTAAACATTGTCGGATAGCACAGGCTCCATTAATTTGTACTATATTGCCAGATTGAACTATTACCGACAAATTGTGCCTTTTTATGGTCGGGGTGTTAGTTGTGTCGCAATTTTGTAGCATCGTATTAACATTTATCGATATTTTGTGCGTCGACATAACGTATTCTACTCGTGTGGGAGATGCTCTTTGGCGGCGCCTCTAGGCTCAGGCCTTAGAGGGCCTTGATCTGGGCAGGAGGCCTACCAACATTACACAATGTGAATGCTTCAGGGTAGCTATTTTGATTACGTTTTTTGCAATTTGCAGGCTAGGTTGTATGTTGATGGAAATGTTGTTCGCGGATGTCCCTCCAAGTTCATATAATTCGAGGAATGACTTTGACCTCGAAAAAGTCGTTCCTCGAGTTATATGAACTTAGGGTATTGATTTTGATGATTATAATTCTGTAACTACATACGTCTTACACCTGCAAATAGCAAAAAAAACGTAAGAAAATTTGAATTTCGCGGGCTACCCTGACGCTTTCACCTTAAGGCGAAAGCGCCAGGGTAGCCCGCGAAATTCAATTATTTTTAGGTTTTTTGGAATTTGCTGGTCAGTATTAAGTTGTACGTTGATTAATATATGAATCGCGGCCGTAAGAAATATGTGTTTACAGAATTATAATCATTAAAGTCATCAACACAACTCTCTAAGACCACGAAAGTCCCAAGAATAACTGTTTCATGAAATCATCATTCTTTGGACTTACGTGGTCTTAGAGAGTTGTGTTGATGACTTTAATGATTATAATTCTGTAAACACATATTTCTTACGGCCGCGATTCATATATTAATCAACGTACAACTTAATGCTGACCAGCAAGTTGCAAAAAACGTAAGAAAATTTGAATTTCGCGGGCTACCTTAGCGCTTCCCCCTTAAGGGTAAATGATAGCTTTAACTCATCATCATTTCAGCCGAAAGACGTCCACTGCTGGACATAGGCCTCCCCCAAGTGTGTAGCTTTATCTATCGCTTTATATTAGATCGTTGTCCATAAATAAATAAAAGATAAATAAAAACTATAAATTAGGTATCATGTTATAATTTACTAAATAGGTACTTTACATTGTTACATTTTATGTAAATTGATTAGGAATTGATTATTATAAATGTCGGCAGGTAGGTACTTCTGGCTTTATGGCTGGTAGGCCGTCCGTGCTACGTAGGTAGGTACTGCTGCTTCCAGGATTGGGAACCATGGTATTCAGAATTCTGTAATGCACAAACCACAAATTGTATTCCAAAAACATTAGCTTTGTGCGGTCGAGTTATTTCAATCAACATACAACCTAGCACTGGCCTGCAAATTGCAAAAAACGAAAGAAAATTTAAATTTCGCGGGCTGGTTGAAGCCAATCACCTTATCGGGTAATCGGCGTGATTGCAATAATAAAACTAGGAGCTTTTTTTCTTCGTGGTCCATAAAATACTGGAAAATTCCGTGGTTCCTTCTTTTTTTCTTCGTGTTCCTATATTACGACCGTATTTATCCTATGGGCGGCATGAGCACCGGGCCGTAGGCCGACGTAGGAGGCCGGCGGAAGCCCGGCACTTCGGGGACAGAAGATGGATGGAGTACCTACAATTTGTATTTCTTGGAGGAACCACGGGCAAAAAAAATACTCGCGGTCCCTTTCCAGGGACTAAGGGACCGGGACCACGGGTAAAAAAGGACCGAATCTATTATTAATCTGTGACCGACTATGAAAAAGACTACCGTAGCTTCGTAAATTCTTAAATCTCTAAAAGGCTAATTCTTAAAATGGCCAATTCGTGAGGTTCGTATTATTCTCGTAACTAAAAGAGCTATACTTAGTAGGTAATTATAAATGCCAACTCAAAAATAAACTAATACCTATATTTAAAAAAAATTGTGAATGGTATTAGGGCGGTGCCTTCCTCCTTTTACGGGCTTAGGACCGTCACATTTGTGCATGCTATTCTCTGGGGCGCAGAAACATTTTACATACAAAAAGAAATACGTAGATGGTATTTACTTATCAGCGGAGTATGAAAATTTAAGGTTCAGTACTTGCATGGTACCGTGGCCTTGCCACAGATCGTACTTTCTAAATCATTACCCTGATGGTGGCCCTGCCAGAGTCATTACACATGTCGCAAGACTCGTTCTGATATCTATGGGTGCGCCGGTGGCGCTTGGAGTTGGTGGGGCGCGCTTCAGTTAATTCTCGTTTCGCAAGCGGTCATCGCGCGTTTTGCGATACGTAGGTACCTACGTAGCTATACAGTGTTGTATCGTGTTATGCTTCAACCAGCCCGCGAAATTCAAATTTTCTTTTGGTTTTTGCTATTTGCAGGCCAGTGCTAGGTTGTATGTTGATGTTATTTTGATTCGCGGCTGTAAGACGTATGTATAGTTACAGAATTAAAATCATCAATAAAATCCTCCAACGTAATAATGGTGTAGGAACAAAAAAAAAAACAGAAAAAATCGTTTATGCACCATTATGAAGTGTACGTTACCCCAGCAAGAAAGTGTCTCCTAGAGTTATAGGAGTAGGACGTATAATATGTGCCCTATCTGCTGTAAATGTGCCCCCAAATAAAAAATGTGTGCCCCCTGTCGTTTTGGAAAAAAACGGAAAAAACGATTCCTGCTGGGGTAACGTTTTTCTAGCAGGAAAATTCTAAACGAATGATCGGAGAGAGAAAAATTGTGCATGGCCAGAGAGCTTATAGGTGTGCCTTAATGTGCCCCCAAAAAAAAAATCTGTGCCCCTTCAGGTTTTCGAGATATTGCATTTCCTGCTGGAGTAACGTTTTGATGAATCGTATATCTCTACAACCATTGCATGTGCCCCTGTAGAGTAAACATACACGAGTAGCTCTTAATGTGTGCCCCTTAGTGCCCCAATTAGTTTTAAGAAAATATTTATAGTTTTCAAGTTATAGCGGTTTTATGAAAACCCGAAAAAACATCGCAGCGCCTAAATTAGACAAGAAACAAGTTCGCTGAAAACTGTATTCGGTCCTTCTTGACGCTAATAATAACCATACAAAGTTTCAAAACTATTCATGCATGCGTTTTTGCTAAAAGTCAAAACGATGGTGTCCTAACTTTGACGGCAAAATACAAGGAACCGGCTCAATCCGAGATGTGTAGGTGTAAACCAAAATCATGTGCCTTTAGTCATAAATATATGGTGAAAATATTCAGCTTGGAATGTTTCGCATTAAGTAAATATTAACAAAAAATCAAAATATGTAAGCAACGGCTGGTTATCCGACCAAATTTGAATGACTACTAAAAAGCGACGGATTCATACATATCGATGACCTTCTTTATTGAACGTATTATACCTAAGCTGTTGTCCGTACAGTCGCGTTCAAAAGTTTTGGGGGCTAATTAAAAAATATATTAAATGCACCTTGTGACTATAATAAATGAAACAGCTTGTTGATGTGGAAATTATTATTTTTATTCCCTTAATTTTAATTCTTAAAGTAATTATTGCATCAAATCACAGATCAAAGTTCCTACCTATAAATATTAGAAATTAGTATATAAAGTAATGAAAAAAATCGGTTGTCTGTAAAGTCGGTTTACTGACGATAGTTGAACGTGACAACGTCATAAGAAAATACTGATGGAATAGTTGCATTGCATTTGTTAATATTCGCTTGCACTTCAAGCCGCCATGGAACGCTACAGAGCGAGGCCGCGAGGTAACGCTACATGAGTCATGTTTTTTCGTGAGTGCAGCCAGCTTCATCGATTTATTAGACGTTGTCACGTCAAAAATCCAAGTACTTGATAAGACAAGTATTTTTAAATAGGTAATTCAAAACAATGCCATTAAATACTTACCACCGCAGATCGTGCCATAAAATTCAACACCCCTACAACCACATAATTGTTATAAAATGCTTAATACGCCACTTTCAACCAACTCAAAAAAAAGTAAACAAACAGTATCAGTGCAACTGCGTGACTCAACGTAACAGTGTCCTTGGCGTCATAACATAACAGTGTCCTTGGCGTCATAACATAACTGCAACTGTTTACCAATACTCAAAGTTACAAACAACTAAGTAGTTCTATTAAGTAAGGTGAATGCTCCAACCAGCCCGCAAAATTCAAATTTTTTCTGTTTTTTTTTTTGTTCCTATGCCTTTATGAACTTGGAGGGTTGTATTGGTGATTTTGATGATTATGATTCTGTAACTATATACGTCTTACAACCGCGAATAATATTTTAATCAACATACAACCTAGCACTGGCCTGCAAATTGCAAAAAACGCAAGAAATTTTGAATTTCGCGGGCTAGTTGGAGCATTCCCCTTAATGATGAAAAACTTACAATGCGTGCCACGAAAGATGAGACTTGACACACCACGTGGTTTGACATGCGCAGTACACGATTTTAGGTATCTTTAGCGGTATGAGGTCTGAGTGCGGGACGGGACTGGACGTCATAGGGGCGGCGGAAAGAGCGGGGGAGGCGGGTCAAGTCTCATTTCGTGGCATGCATTGTACTGTTAATTTACCTAACCTACGGCTTATTATACTATATAAAGCTCGATTACCACTGACTGACTCACTGATTGACATAATTGTTCTCCCAGATGGTGAAGGGGGAGGTGGGTATATTTTTACAGATTCGTATAGAAGTAACTCTCACGAGTATGGGAAAAATCCCAAACCTCCCCTTTTCCACCCCACTCTCCCCCCTCTCTATCGTATCTCGGAAACTAAGAGTCCCGTGTTTTGTTGTTTTACGGATTCGTATAGAGGAGGCTCGGAAAAGTAAAATCCATTTTTCAAAGTTGCCCCCCTTGCCCCCCTTCTCCCCCCTCTCTAGGTAGATCTCGGAAGTTAAGAGACTTGGAACATTTTTTTTTCAGATTCATATCAAGGGGCCCAGAGTTGGTCAAAATCATTTGTCAAAACTCCCCCCTCACCCCCCCCTTTACCCCTCCCCCCCTCGTATCTCGGAAATTAAGAAACCTGGGTTTTGTTTTATTACGGATTCGTATAGAGGAGGCTCGGAAAAGTAAAAACCATTTTTCAAAATTCCCCCCATTCTCTCCCCCTTCTCCCCCCTTTAGGCGGACCTCGGAAGTTAAGACTTGGAACATTATTATTATATTATTATACTATATAAAGCTCGATTATTATACTATATAAAGCTCGATTACCACTGACTGACTGACTCACTCACTGACATAATTGTTCTCCCAGATGGTGAAGGGGGAGGTGGGTATATTTTTACAGATTCGTATAGAAGTAACTCTCACGAGTATGGGAAAAATCCCAAACCTCCCCTTTTCCACCCCACTCTCCCCCCTCCCTATCGTATCTCGGAAACTAAGAGTCCCGTGTTTTGTTGTTTTACGGATTCGTATAGAGGAGGCTCGGAAAAGTAAAATCCATTTTTCAAAGTTGCCCCCTTGCCCCCCTTCTCCCCCCTCTCTAGGTAGATCTCGGAAGTTAAGAGACTTGGAACATTTTTTTTTTCAGATTCATATCAAGGGGCCCAGAGTTGGTCAAAATCATTTTTCAAAACTCCCCCCTCTCCCCCCTTCACCCCTCCCCCCATCGTATCTCGGAAATTAAGAAACCTGGGTTTTGTTTTTTTACGGATCCGTATAGAGGAGGCTCGGAAAAGTAAAAACCATTTTTCAAAGTTGCCCCCCTTGCCCCCCTTCTCCCCCCCTCTAGCGGTAGATTTCGGAAGTTAAGAGACTTGGAACATTTTTTTTTTCAGATTCATATCAAGGGGCCCAGAGTTGGTCAAAATCATTTTTCAAAACTCCCCCCTCTCCCCCCCTTCACCCCTCCCCCCATCGTATCTCGGAAATTAAGAAACCTGGGTTTTGTTTTTTTACGGATTCGTATAGAGGAGGCTCGGAAAAGTAAAAACCATTTTTCAAAATTCCCCCCATTCTCTCCCCCTTTTCCCCCCTTTAGGCGGATCTCGGAAGTTAAGACTTGGAACATTTTCTTTTTCAGATTCATGTCCGTGGGCCCAGAGTAGGTCAAAATTAGTTTTTTCAAAACTCCCCCCTCTCCCCCCCTTCACCCCTCCCCCATCGTATCTCGGAAACTAGGTAGCGGTAAAGCGAAGCGTAGCGTAGGGATAAGGTCACGATAGCTTTCCGGTGGTAGGTAGGTCCTGAGTGGAGCGAACTTTCGAGACCGAGTGGAGCAAAGGGGGGAAGAATACAACATGGCGGACAGCGTTTTTGTATTGACTGCCTAAGGGCCGAGTTCACGGACTGTCATTTGACCAATGTTTGAGTAATCGGCCGATGAATTCCTAAACATCGTTTATGCAGCCGGTTAAGTATTCACTGCTCACCACGAATATTTTAACCGTGATTATTAAATCGGGCAATCAGCATTCGCTCAAAGTGAATGAACGAATGCTATAAGTGTACTCATTTGCGAAGTCACGTCGTTAGATTTAGTCAACACGAGTTTTGGTGACATCTATATTTAGTAGCATAAAATAAAACGCTTTCAACTTGAGAAGTTCGAAAACGCATTGGGATCATTATGCTAGCCTGTAGTGTCTAATTTGGATGGGTAATAACTTCACAGCGCTGTCACTGTCAATTTAATAGACATAAGATTTAACGTGGGAGCAAATGAGACAGAAAGCATTATACAGTGTTTTTGTGTTTTTGAGTGTTGTTGAGTGTTGTTGAGGGTTGTTGAGTTTTGTTGAGTGTTGTTGAGGGTTGTTGAGTGCTGTTGAGTGTTGTTGAGTGTTGTTGAGTGTTGTTGAGTGTTGTTGAGTGTTGTTGAGTGTTGGTGAGTGTTGATGAGTGTTGATGAGTGTTGTTGAGTGTTGTTGAGGGTTGTTGAGTGTTGTTGAGTGTTGTTGAGTGTTGTTGAGTGTTGAGTGTTGTTGATGAGTGTTGTTGAGTGTTGTTGAGTGTTGTTGATGAGTGTTGTTGAGTGTTGTTGAGTGTTGTTGATGAATGTTGTTGAGTGTTGTTGAGTGTTGTTGAGGGATGTTGAGTGTTTTGAGTGTTGTTGAGTGTTGATGAGTGTTGTTGAGTGTTGTTGAGTGTTTTGAGTGTTGTTGAGTGTTGTTGAGTGTGGCTGAGTGTTGTTGAGTGTTGTTGAGTGTTGATGAGTGTTGTTGAGTGTTGTTGAGTGTTGTTGAGTGTTGTTGAGGGTTGTTGAGTGTTGTTGAGTGTTGTTGAGGGTTGTTGAGTGATGTTGAGTGTGGTTGAGTGTTGTTGAGTGTTGTTGAGTGTGGTTGAGTGTTGTTGAGTGTTGTTGAGTGTTATTGAGTGTTGTTGAGTGTTGATGAGTGTTGTTGAGTGTTGTTGAAGGTTGTTGAGTGTTGTTGAGTGTTGATGAGTGTTGTTGAGTGTTGTTGAGTGTTGTTGAGTGTTTTGAGTGTTTTGGGTGTTGTTGTGTTGTTGAGGGTTGTTGAGTGTTGTTGAGTGTTGTTGAGTGATGTTGAGTGTGGTTGAGTGTTGTTGAGTGTTGTTGAGTGTTTTGAGTGTTTTGGGTGTTGTTGTGTTGTTGAGTGTTGTTGAGTGTTTTGAGTGTTGTTGAGTGTTGTTGAGCGTTGTTGAGTGTTGTTAAGTGTTGATGAGTGTTGTTGAGTATTGTTGAGTGTTGTTGAGTGTTGTTGAGGGTTGTTGAGTGTTGTTGAGTGTTGTTGAGTGTTGTTAATGGTTGTTGAGTGTTGTTGAGTGTTGTGGATTGTTGTTGAGTGTTGTTAAGTGTTGTTGAGTGTTGTTGAGTGTTGTTGAGTGTTGTTGAGTGTTATTGAGTGTTGTTGAGTGTTGTTGAGTGTTGTTGAGTGTTTTGGGTGTTTTTTAGTGTTGTTGAGTGTTGTTGAGTGTTGTTGAGTGTTGTTGAATGTTGTTGAGTGTTTTGGGTGTTGTTGAGTGTTGTTGATCACAACAAATCACAAAAGTTAACGTCTTTTGGCGCGAAAACTGTTTGACGCGCTAAAATAAGAAAAAAAAAGACTTATTTAGTTGGTTGACGTATTTTGTAGAAACAATTGTCTTGGTAAAGTTTAAAGTATGGCGGTGTAAATCACAAGTTAAAATAAGTGATTCCAGTGACAATTATAGCAATTTATTAACAACAACTCCACAAGTGTAGTATAAAGCAGTATATATCACTCGAGGGTAAGTACAGATTACTCCCCTTGGTGAATAAATAGCTATTATTACAAAATCCTATAAGTGCTAAGGATTACTGTCCAATTCTCAAAATTTTACAAGGGTAACAAATACTCCTCAAAAACACGACCCCGCGAGCTGCTTGCAGCTCGCGCAACGCCCAAAATCTAGTCAATAAATATATATGTACCTAATATATAAAAAGACAAATACGGGCTTTTTATTTATATACAAAAAAGAGCTACCTCTTTTTAGTAGTAGGTATGTTTATTAAAGCTAAAAGAATTTACACACTAACTCTATAATAGAAATAAAAATATTTACAAGTATCAAAAAGAGTTACAGGGCGTCGAAAAATTCGTCCACATCGCTGTCAACAGGAAAAGTGCCCAGAAGGCTGGCAGCATTAGTAGGTATTCATCACACATTTCATGAACTATATTTTTTTTTAAACATCGGGACCAAGTCAAAGACCTGGCAAATATCTCGATGTATTTCTTTCGTTCACACATAAATTACTGGATGTATTTTAATGAAATTTAGAATCGAGAAGATAGCTTACCTTGAAATAGCACTTAGGCTACTATTTATAATGTACTTAATCATGTGTAACGTCATAGAAACAGCTAGTAGAATATAATCCAATAACAACTTTATTTAATTACATATTACTTTTGTAAGTCAGTGTACTCAGGCACAACACGTGTGAACCGGTTAGTGAGTAAAGTAAAGAAGGTCATCGATATGTATGACTCCGTCGCTTTTTAGTAGTCATTCAAATTTGGTCGGATAACCAGCCGTTGCTTACATATTTTGGTTTTTTGTTAATATTTACTTAATGCGAAACATTCCAAGCTGAATATTTTCACCATATATTTTTGACTAAAGGCACATGATTTTGGTTTACACCTACACATCTCGGATTGAGCCGGTTCCTTGTATTTTGCCGTCAAAGTTAGGACACCATCGTTTTGACTTTTAGCAAAAACGCATGCATGAATAGTTTTGAAACTTTGTATGGTTATTATTAGCGTCAAGAAGGACCGAATACAGTTTTCAGCGAACTTGTTTCTTGTCTAATTTAGGCGCTGCGATGTTTTTTCGGGTTTTCATAAAACCGCTATAACTTGAAAACTATAAATATTTTCTTAAAACTAATTGGGGCACTAAGGGGCACACATTAAGAGCTACTCGTGTATGTTTACTCTACAGGGGCACATGCAATGGTTGTAGAGATATACGATTCATCAAAACGTTACTCCAGCAGGAAATGCAATATCTCGAAAACCTGAAGGGGCACAGATTTTTTTTTTTGGGGCACATTAAGGCACACCTATAAGCTCTCTGGCCATGCACAATTTTTCTCTCTCCGATCATTCGTTTAGAATTTTCCTGCTAGAAAAACGTTACCCCAGCAGGAATCGTTTTTTCCGTTTTTTTCCAAAACGACAGGGGGCACACATTTTTTATTTGGGGGCACATTTACAGCAGATAGGGCACATATTATACGTTCTACTCCTATAACTCTAGGAGACACTTTCTTGCTGGGGTAACGTACACCATTATGAACTTGGAGGGTTGTATTGATGACTAGCTTTTGCCCGCGGCTTCGCCCGCGTGGAGGTCGATAATTGTCCCACGGTATAATTCTTTCATCCCCTATTTTATCCCGTTAGGCGTGGAATTTATCAAAATCCTTTCTTAGGGGATGCCTACATCATAGTAGCTTTATGCATGCAGTCTCAGCCCGATCGGTTTAAAATTGACAAAGTTTCATACAAACTCATCCCCTTGGGGGTAGAATTGATCAAAATCCTTTCTTAGCGCCTGATCCGTCCAGTGGTTTGGGCTGTGCGTTGATAGATCACTGTCAGTCAGTCAATCACCTTTGAGTTTTATATATATAGATCGAGCTTTATATAGTATAATTATAATTCTGTAACTACATACGTCTTACAGCCGCGAATCAAAATAACATCAACATACAACCTAGCACTGGCCTGCAAAATGTAAAAAATGAAAGAAAATTTGAATTTCGCGGGCTGGTTGAAGCAATCTGTCCATAAAGTAGACACAATAGATAAACAATCAACCAACCATATGTGGTTCATGGGACAGGAAATGGGTTAAAGTGTAATCTCAAGTAATTTGTTAGTTTACTCAGTGTATGTTAGAAAAGAAAAAAAAAATGAAAAAAAAAAGTTTATTGTTTTGCTTCAAAGAGTGACCATGGAGTTTCTTGACGGTTCTTCTCCATGGAAATAACCAACCCGAACCGTGCACCTGAAAGAACAGTCTTCTGCCCACATTAGTCCGAGCCTACAGAAATAATTCCTGACAAACCCGACACACATATTGAGTATTTATGTATTATCATTAGTAAAAATGATTACAAATCAACTTTTTATACTCTGCTTTCCATAATTATTTTATAATACCTACGTGAAGTGTTTGTGCCTCAGAATATAACATATTTTTACACAATAATGCGGCGGAGTTACACAGCCATACCATTCTCGCAATTGGTCCGTAAGTAGGTATAATATTATTACACCATATGTAGGTAGTAATATAATATTATACCTACAAACAATAAAAAAGGCACACTGTTCATACGCATGCACTGGTTTCCCTACTACATAAACGATGGCATGCAGTATTTATTCTTCCCCAACTCTATCTTATGACTATTCAACTAAAAAAGAAACAAAAACCTGTCCCGATTACGACGCAAACGCAACAAGGTCTTAACAAATTTTAACAAGAAAAGTGAACGCGCCTAATAAATTTGGAAAAAAATATTTACATGAAAATACGCAAGGTTCTAACTATTGGAGTTCTGCAAAATGGACAAATATGCTCGTTAAATTCCTGGTGTTGTGCCTGCTGTAATGAATTTAAACAACCTGTACAAATTAAATGACCACACGGAATTAATGCGGTATTTGGGGCAGACTCCCAACAAATGCGACATACTGCTATAACAGCAGGTTCAACAGCAGGCTCTACAGGAGGGGGTGGGGGAGGGGCGACTGCTGGGGCGAAATGATGGTCTTCGCCCAAGACGACTTCATTGGCTACTTCGGGTACGTCCTCTACAGCCGGGGGTGGGGGAACTAAAGGCTCTACAGCCCGGGGTGGGGGAACTAAAGGCTCTACAGGCGGGGGTGGGGGAACCAAAGGCTCTACAGGCGGGGGTGGGGGAACCAAAGGCTCTACAGGCGGGGGTGGGGGAACCAAAGGCTCTACAGGCGGGGGTGACGGAGGGGCGGCTGCTGGGGCGAAAAGATGGTCTTCGCCCAGGATGACTTCAACAGCTACTTCGGGTACATCCTCTGCAGCCACAACCTCTACGTTTACGTCCAATAGTTGGGACGTTGCCGTCAAAAATTGACGCAAAGAAACAAGACCCCTATCAAGGGATCTGTTGTTGCCATTTAAAATATTATTATTGATGTAAGACCTTTCGCGGTTACGTCTTACCAGCCGACCTAAGCGCTGAGCCTCGAATCGTGCCGCAGTCACTGCCATCTTCTGCTGAATGATCTCTAAACAGACAAAAATTGGTCATTACGTACCTATCATGAAATTAAGATAAAACTTCATGAAAAAAAAATTGAAGTGGACAGTGATAATTAATTTCAAAAATAATCAAGGTACCAGAGAAAGATTCATAGGTATGCAAAACATTACATTTCACAGACATCTTTGTTCATCACTCAAATATTTTGCTCAAGGCAAAAATATAACCCACGACTTTTTGGAGCCCAAGCCAACCATTTCAACTATCGAATCAGTCTTAAATACGAGCAAATACCTTTGAACACTCATGCAATTGTGATTTTTTAAATTGGGTAATATTACTAATTGGGGAAAAAAATAAACATTAAACTTACCTTCAGTAATGGGGTATTGGTAGAGTAAATCTAGCTACGCTACGTACGTAAATACATCTGAAACATTCATTTTATCAATCGTAATTTTACAACACAAATACGTACAGAATATACTCTACATATATAATAATAAACAATAATGTAACAAGAATATCTGAAATTTGATTCATTTGAAAGTTACATTAGAAGTGAATAAAATATTTAGGAAGAAGAGAAGTTACTTTAGTTACAAGAAGGGTATTTAATGACTTGACTGATATACTAATAGTAAGCGAGACTGACACGAAAGGGTCGGGACCCCCGTACAAACTGAAAAAAAAACACTTATTTTCGTTATTGGCAGTGGCCGTAGTAATAAATAAGACTGAGTCTACCTATTATGGTGCAAAAGAAACAGGCCTGTGACTGAGGGATAGGAACGAAAATGGAACAGTGCTATTATAAATCTATGAATTTAACACTTAAAATGAGTCAACATCCCTTTTTATATAATGGAGAAGATTACAATTTTTTTTTTTCATAAATTTGAAAATATAAGTAAAATTAAACATAGGTGTAAAAGATTCATGAAAATATCTCTACAAATAGAGAAGTTATAGGGCCTTAAAATTGCGCTTGCAAAATACTTTCGCGCCAGGCGTGTGACGAAACTTCTTCATTAAAAATATTCAATTTACTACTTTCTAAATAATACTATTTTGCTGAACTACAATATACTTTCTACTAAATAATTGCATATTTGTTCTACCTGTGAACCTCCACACATTCGGGTTTCCGGAGAGAGATCTGCGCAAAGAAGCGTGAAAACTCTCCGCCACATTGGAGGTCCGGTGGGGCCTTTGATAGACCGAGATCCTCTCGGGTCCCTCCTGTAAAATAGAAATTACGTTTTCTATGTCCTACAATGTCTTAATTACCTAAACTAGAAACAAAGACACAAAGTTGTTAGCGGCAGGTTTGAAACATAATAAAAAAAATTATGTTTAGCTCACCCTGACCATCCATTGTGCAATAAAGTAATTATGAAATTCTTCATTGTATGGCAGACCTCTTTCTGCCGCGATAGCTGGCACTTCTGCCAGCCCGAGCGCAATGCGATCAGCTGGCAGATATGCCAGCGCGGCGTACAGCTGCACCAGCTTGTACCCAGCAGTGTTGCGGTGGGCCGCCGGGATGCCCTGTCGTCTCGCTTGTCGAAGAAGCGCCTGAAATAAATGAAAAAGGCACCCTGACACTGGCACATTTGTAACAGACTGAAGCGCTCTCTGAAGAGCCTGCTCATAGTCTGTTACTATGTGGACAGGCCTTGGGTTTCCGGCAGCCTGCCAAACGCGCAAAAGGACCGCTTCGTAAAGCAGCCTGCGACGATTCTGCATCAAGACGATGACTGGATGAAATGAGTGACCAGCGATCACCACATGCAGGGTCAAAATTTGGGCTGCAGGTAACCCAGCCGGCACTGTTAAAAATGTGCCATCCACAACCACTGTTTCAGAGGCTTGGAGGCACGCAATAAAATTAGGCATTATAAAAATGATAGCCGAGGCGCCGCCCGCGGAAACAGTCCCTAATAGCAAATTGCTATAAGTGTTATGCTCCGCGAGCGCCACCCCGTATGCCTCAAGGGTCCTGGGTACTGGAGGGACGACTGATCGCCGCCAGATACGCATCGACGACACCACTGACTCGTAGAGCAGATATGGCACAGCATCAGGATACCTATAAATAAGACATGCACTAATTTTAATAAAACGTGCAAAAAGACACAAACAGGTCAGAGAGTCAAATTTGGGGTGGGATTTAGGAGTTTGAGTATAGCCTTTTGGGCACTATGAAACGCAAAGAAAACAAATCAATTTTTTTTTCAAAGTCCCAAAAGAAGTTATGGCCCACTAAAGTCCCAGGGACCTATAAACATTTCTATCAAAAATCTGACCCCCCCATTTTATGGTTCCATCGGGTGGAGGGTCTCGAGGGTGTCAACTTTTATTTAGGTCATTAGACAATGTACTGCTTTGTGATGCAAATTTAAGCTACATCTCATATACATAAACAATAATACCTTTTAACTGTTATCAACAACACAATAGTTAATCAATTGTCATAAGACTCCTGGAGTCTTCGTAACAAGGGTTTAAGTTAGATACTCACCTAGCTGCCTCCTCTTCATATATACCACTAAGTGGTGTTGCTTCTGATGAAGCTCTCCTTTTTAGGGCTTGAAACAGATTGTTCCTGTAAAACCGAATAACATCCATTAAATAGGTATTGGTAAACAATACATATCCTATAATTAATAATAAATGATTTATTAACTACTAGCTGATGCCCGCGGCTTCGCCCGCCCGCATATTTTATACTAAAACCTTCCTCTTGAATCACCCTAGATCTATTAAAAAACACCGCATCAAAATCCGTTGCGTAGTTTTAAAGATCTATGCATACATAGGGATATAGGGACAGAAAAAGCGACTTTGTTTTATATTATGTAGTGAAGTGATAGTGTTAAGATACGTAGCGTAATGCGATATACTATCAGTCTGTTTATACTCGCCGATACAGATAGGTAAATATGTAAAATCTGTAGTGCTAGGTACCTAGTTTCTCAGTCTTCTCATAAAGCACACACAAGGCGATATGGATGGATTTATCCCGGCATCGGCAACCATCTACGACAACTTTAATTGATTTTACTAACCTGTTTCTAACCCAAGGAGTAGGCTCATGGTCATGTTCTCCTTGTATGGGTCCTGGCTGACCAGCTCTCAGGACCCATGCGACGGGGCATCTATGGGTGTGGCACCTAAGATAGGTGCTGAGCCCTGACGACCGAAAGACAACGAAGAAGTGTCCCCCTCGTTGATACCAGCGCGTAGCGCCACGGAAGCCGGGTATTTCCTCGAAGTTGTCCATACCTAGGTGAGCAAGCAAGATGACACTGAAAAAAACAAACAAGACTTTTATTTGAATAAACAAACTAAACCAGAAGATTCGTTTTTTTCAAATTCAATTCACACAGAAGCGTCACGCGTCAGACAGAATCTACCAGGGTTGCCACCTTGGATTTTCATTTTTTTAAGGCGCTAGGTCAAGAGTAAAATGTCGCCAGATTTCAGGAATGTGGATTAAGAAAAAACCACCAAATTCCGCTAAAATAATTGCTTTTAAAAATCTCAGACAAAAGAAATCCTTTTTTAAATTAAAAACTAACGAATATGTATGAGATGCTAGAAAATAATTGTATAAAAGCTAAGCTCAAAAAACCTTTATTCAATTGACCAACTCTCTAAGGATTTCCCGGTCCTCCGTGTCCGACAGCTTTTTAACCTAGATGTAGTACTACAAACACAAAAAATTAAAATCCAGACCAGACTACGACGCAGAGATAATCAGACACGCAGGCACACACGCATTCAAATTGAATCTTACAAGAATCTTATTTAGGAACATTGTTACCAAGTTTTTGTTTTTAATTACTCTTAATTTCTTTGTTCTTGCCTTAATTCAGAAATTTTGTAAATAATCACATTTTGCTTATTATTTTAAGTTATTTTTAATGTTATTAGTTACCTATAATTTTAATTTTTTTGTTTTTATTTTTTAATCAAATGATAATTATTCCAAGCTATTTTTCTTGCGCTAGCAGAACATTGTAATTTGTTTTAACTTGTGTTTTGTCTGGGTCACCAAGATACATCCACCGCTCGGGCATGATGCCGCACTGGGCAAGTAAATTCGCCAGCGTAACTTATGGATTTTCTCTTTGTGAATCGAGTCATTTTGTTTTTACACGACTGCCCAAAAAAAGGAGTGTTATTTATTTTATTGTGTTTGTCAGTGGCGGCGCTAGACCACACTTGGACGTCGGCGAAATTAGGTCCGCGAGGCCTTTTTTATTTCCCAGTCAAAAAGAAAACGTTAGATTACATGAGCCGAACTATAGTGAAACTAACGTATGAGTAAACGAGTTTTATTGCTAATCAAATGATGACAAAAATTACACAAATATAAATTAAAATAGACGAACTTTTCGGCTTTTGGCCTGACTGAACTTTTTCAGGATTACGTCTTATGGCCGCTTTACATTTGGCTTTTAGCTAGCTAAATTCAGACACGAGTGTTGAGCGAGAAAAAAGATTGCTCTTTTTATAAAGACTTCTCTGCTTAAAAACTTATCAATCGCGCAATCAATCGTCTTTCGGAACAGCACTATCTAGCTCAATTACCTAGTATCCAAGTCCCAAAATTTCGAGTCACCTGATTGGCCAACCAATCGGCCAATCACGCGATGTCGCCAATTCATGTGTTGTACACTCTCGGGTCGGACCATCAAGGTACACCCCAGGAATTGGAGACATCGCGATGTCGCCAATTCTTGTGTTGTACATTCCTGTGTTGTACAATCCAGTGTCGTGCATTGCTGGTACGTGCATTACAGTGACGTGCATTATAGGGACTCAATATAAGCAGCGATTTTTTTTTCTTCACCCATTCTGGTAGGCAAAGGGAACTATGCCCATACAGCCAAGTCTTCAGTAGAACTTTTTTATTGATATGAAATGAAAATGAAATTTAATGAGATGAAATGAAATGAAACCTAACCTAACTCATTCAATCAAATCATTAAATATGATATTGAAACAAATTAGTAGCTTCTTTTTAGAAATATACGTATTTGCATGAATCATAAAAACTTCTATGAATTTTTTTAGTAAAAACTTCATGGTTGGTTTTTCTTTTTAATAGACATTATTTTGACAGTTGGGAAAGAGAACGCACGAGTTCGGGAAAGGTAAAAAAAAGCACGAGTATGTAATAGCCCACATCCCGAACGCTATACGTCCCTGCAATACGCCACTTTTTGAGCAACTGTATTAAAAAATCTTATATGTCTCTTTTTACTGTTGCATTTTCGTTTCGTAAAATATCAAATCACAACGATGCTAAAGAAGTTTTCACTTCAATAGTACATTACGATATTAGTGCGTTAAGATGCTCGGCTCAATTACGCCCTCGCCTTCGGCTCGGGCTGAAATTCCGCCTCGCATGTTATAACCAATACGCACGTATATCGTACGACGTTTTTTAACACATTTGCGAGGAGACAGAAAAAAAAACATTTTATATTTTGTTCATTTTTAATTATTGAAACAGTTAAGTGAAATTACAATTATTAAAATGATACGTAGTTGTAGTTGGTTTTTAATTATGTTTTTATTTTTTATTATTATTATTACTATTCATAATGTCATTGTTTTGTGTTAGGGTAAATGTTGGAGACGACGAAACTTCTTGAAAGGCGTCAGAAGAGCATTCTAATTCGTCATTAGTTGTAATTTTTTTTAAATTTTAAATAAACCCAATCTGTGAATGCACACTGTTGCTTTCCCGCCATTTTAACAGCGCGCTAGCGCTGCCTACTGACTGGCGCCGCGCGGCGATTAGTTCGAAATGTGAATAGCAACAGCGCGCTGCTCACTAGCTGGAGTCGTGCGGCGGCGATCAGTTCCAAATTTGAAATGGCAAATAATACTGTTATGGAATTTGTATGGACTATAACTTAACTATTTGCTTTGGTAACACACGCGTTTTTTATGACCCTCTTTACATATTTAAAACCGGTGGAATTACATCAGCTTTACGAGCAAGGGTGTTAAAAAAATATTTATCTACTTTCATGTCGTAAAATTCTGATTA
The DNA here is from genome assembly GCA_963855955.1 of Luperina nickerlii. Lineage (NCBI taxonomy): Eukaryota > Metazoa > Arthropoda > Insecta > Lepidoptera > Noctuidae > Luperina > Luperina nickerlii. Next base: position 22,492,823 of record OY979677.1, read on the forward strand.
TTAAATTTTTTTTAACACCCTTGCTCGTAAAGCTGATGTAATTCCACCGGTTTTAAATATGTAAAGAGGGTCATAAAAAACGCGTGTGTTATCAAAGCAAATACCTACATAATTAAGTTATAGTCCATACAAATTCCATAACAGTATTATTTGCCATTTCAAATTTGGAACTGATCGCCGCCGCACGACTCCAGCTAGTGAGCAGCGCGCTGTTGCTATTCAAACGAACTAATCGCCGCGCGGTGCCAGTCAGTAGGCAGCGCTAGCGCGCTGTTAAAATGGCGGGAAAGCAACAATGTGCATTCACAGATTAAGTTTATTTAAAATTTAAAAAAAATTACAACTAATGACGAATTACAATGCTCTTCTGCCGCCTTTCAAGAAGTTTCGTCGTCTCCAACTTTTACCCTAACACAAAACAATGACATTATGAATAGTAATAATAACAATAAAATAGTACATTACGATATTAGTGCGTTAAGATGGTAATTTTTAATTATGAATAGTAATAATAATAATAAAAACATAATTAAAAAACCAACTACAACTACGTATCATTTTAATAATTGTAATTTCACTAACTGTTTCAATAATTAAAAATGACCAAAATATAAAATGTTTTTTTTTTCTGTTTCCTCGCAAATGTGTTAAAAAACGTCGTACGATATACGTGCGTATTGGTTATAACATCTTAACGCACTAATATCGTAATATACTAAACGAGTTTGTATTGACATACTTTATAAACATAATACCGAAATAGAAAAAAAAAATTCATTATAACACTATTTCTCGAACAAAATAATGTTATAAAGTAATTTTTTTCCATTACGATACAGGTTAACCAAGAAGTTAAATCACGAAGGAGAATGCATAACTTTTTTTAATCGAACTCGTTACTATACAGGGTGGCAGGGACATCGACGCGCAACCGCTTACCATGGATTCAGTACATGATTCTGGACCCCCCAGCGTTGAAAATTTTCGTCGGCTTTTTCTTAATTTTTACGTATTTTTCTGCATTTTTTTTACTGTAAACTGTATAAAATCATTATTTCTATCTGACCCAATGAGATTTTTAATTAAAAAATAGTAAATTCACTTGTTTCACTTAAAACAGCAATGTAAATAAAACTCGAAAGGGCTACCTGATCAGCTGTATTGCTAAAGTTCATTTGCGAGGTCAACAGTCTTCGTACCTACGCTATTCGCTTTCACATGCGCCGACAAAGAGACCGTGGCGCCGACCGGTCTCTTCATACCTACGCTATTCGCTTTCAAATGCGGCGACAGACACCGCGGCGCCAGACACCGCGGCGCCGTGGGGCGTGCGGTCTCCTCGTAAGAAGCTAGGCGATAAGGCGACATATCCCAATGAATCTAATAGACGCGTCACATGGGGCATTTTAATCATCTACATAATTGAATGACCCATTTACTACTTTTATTTTAGATTCGTTATGAGGGGATAATTATTTTTCTAAAGCTTCATCGATTTAAGGGGGAAGCGCTAAGGTAGCCCGCAAAATTAAAATTTTCTTACGTTTTTTGCAATTTGCTGGTCAGTGAATTTCGCGGGCTACCTTACCGCTTTCGCCTTAAGTAAAGAAGATTAAAAAAAAAAAACGTGTAGAAGTGTATTGATAGTCACGTAATTTTTCGATATTTTTTTATTATCAACATTAATTTTAGTTTTGAATGCAATTCAACTATGTAATTTACTATTTCATAAAAAAATACATCCATTTTCGCAATTAATTTCGTGAGTAGGTAACAAGGTATAACTAAATGAGTTTGTACACTCTATCGTTTTGTTGATCTGTGTTCGGTGCATGCACTGTAGGTACATTTCTTTTGCATTTCACCGACTTGTAACGGATTTTTGCCAGTTCCTAGATTTTGTTGATCGCAAACGGACGTGCTGTTTGTCGCGAATTTGTGATCTTAACGTAGTTTTTAAAATCAAAAGTAATTTTCTCTCCGTGTGTGTTTGTGTTTGAGAGTGACGTTCCTGTCCGACGCTGCCTCACCGAATCTTTTAGAGACCGGTGGATTGGAAGATTCGGTCCACAGCCATGGCCAGCTCGCTCACCGGACTTGACCCCATTAGATTTTTTCTTTGGGGTTACGTCAAGGATAAGGTGTTTGTGACCGAGTGCGATACCGCAGCAGAAATGAGAGATCGCATTGTGAATGTGTTTGCGACGCTGCGTGAGGAGTGTGTCCAGGAACCCACTTTTTTGCCCCGTGTCCACGCTGAAACTCTGCGCCGCGCTCAGATCTGCGAGCGAGTTGGTGACGGCCACTTCGAACCCTATCTCATTAGGAATGAGCGAGATTAAGGTACCTAAGTTCATTAATTAAACATTACTGGATCAGGCGATAATTCGTAGGTACGTTCACGTTCGTCCGGCAGCGGCGGCGCCGGCGCGGCGGCGCGGCGGGCGGCCGCGCCAGCGCCACAGACGTGTGTATGTGTGTGTGTAGGTTAGGTAGCGCGAGCGCGCACGCGCCATCCGCTGAGCGTTTTGATCGCGATGTTTGCAATACATTGCGCGCTCAAAAATGTAAATTTTTTTAACCGGTCATTTCCGAGATTAATGACTTTCGTAATTTTATTTAAGCCTTCAGGTGTAACCTTTTCACGACCTTTGTGCGTCGATGTCCCTGCCACCCTGTATATACGGGAGCGTGAAGTTTTGTTGTGTAAATTTTACTTATCTGTGGTTGCGCTAAAGTGCGGTGAAGAGCTGGGTTTTTGGCGCCATTTTTACGTTTTGTCTGAATGTAGTGTTTTATTCTATTTTTGCTAAAAAATGTCTGATACCCAATGATTTCAAAAGTCAATGCTGATACCAGTGAATGTGAAGGAAATTTCACTCCGCCCGATATTTTAGATGCGGCGACGGAAATTACTCACAACCTTTTACCAGCAAAGTCGAAAATAATTATTATAAGCAGTAAAGTATGTCTTACTTTTTGAACTTTGATCTTTTATTTAGTAGATTCAATCTCAATGTATGAAAGTAGATAAAAAGTTGTATAAAACTGCACATAATAAGGTATTAAACACTCTTGTGATACTAGTAAACACACACTCGTGTTTAATACCCTTCATTATGCAACAGTTTTATAAACTACTATTCTTTAACAGAAGTGTAATTAAGGCGCAAGAAAATCGTCAGATATTTTGATTTTATTCTTCTAGAAATTGTTTTTTATTTTGTATATTAAGATCAAACATGTATAACACACCGCCTACTACTCATCAAGCTACACTTTGTCGGTCCGAGTCTGATATCCAAAAACTATGTGAAGAAGAAGGCTTATCGTTAGATTTAAGCCCCGAATACATCACTCAGAGGGGCAATAAGCGCCTGTGGCCGATTAAAGATGGTAGCTATATGGGTCGCTTTGAGGAAAAAATTCTGGGTCTCAAAACGACATCAAATCTGATCTCAAGGATTTGATAAATTAATTTATTAATTCACAGAATTCCCGCATCGACAAATTTGAGGAGCATATCTTGGAAATCAAATCTCATTACACCAACATTGAGGCACCAATAAAAAAATCAAGAAATCAATGACAGCCGTAACAAATCAATTAATATCTTTGGAGACTAAAATTGCTAATTTAGAAATTGAACGAAGCACTCTGGCCAGGAAGCTGATTACATTTGAAGATGACTTGACAACATAGATCGTAACTGTATTAAGACCTTCATCGAGGTTCGTAATGTTCCCAAGTGCCAGAAAGAAACTAAAAACACTCTACACCTTGGTTCAAAATCTGTCCAATAAAGAATAAAGTCAATTTTACTCACTTAGGTTTGGATGGACCTAAGGCACCTATCTGTATTGCTGAGCAGCTTACATCGCTTACTAAGAAACTATTCTACGCAGCTAGAAACTTGGATGGGCATGGATTTGCTTTTTGTTGGACATCAAATGGATGTGTCATGTTAAAGAAAACCGTCAATGCTCAGTACCTACATAATAATTAAAAACCGGCCAAGTGCAAGTTGGACTCGCACACGAAGGGTTCCGTACCATAAGGCATAAAACGCCGATAAAGGTGAATTGCGGTTTACGATTTATGACGTATTAAACTACTAAACTACTTAGTAGAACTCGTTCAAACTAATTTTCGGTGGAAGTTTGCATGGTATTGTATATCATATTTTTTTTTAGTTTTATCCTTCTCTTATTTTAAAAGTTACAGGAGGGAACACACATTTCTTTTACTTTTTAAAATTAGTAGCTATAGATTGTTTCACTTATTTATTGTAAATATTAACTCGTGGTGCACATACACATTCTCACTCGACACGAACTGTACACTTCGGTCTATACTCTTCACTACACGCACACATTTCATACAACATGCTTGTTACGTGATTTATTCGAACCTGTTTTCCAATATTTATACGCAACATATGACCCTTGATGATGATGATGATGATGGGACTCCCTTTTCCGCACTTAGACTCCCATTCGGTCCGTTGTGCGTGGGGACTCTGGCTAACAAAGCCAGCCTAGCTCCGCCCAAAAGCACAGAAGCTTCCTGGGAGCTTCACAGGCTTGCAAAATGTATGGCTTCGCCGTTTCGCTACCGCCGTGGAGGTGATGCGAATAATTTAATTAAATAAATTAAAATAATTTATTTTCTGAAGTAAGTAACGAAACAGCCAAGCCATACATTTTTACTGATATGTAGAATTTGTGAAGTTAGAGGCGGTAGAGTTAGGCCGTGTAGATTCAGAAGCTTGGCTCTACATGAGATCTGGATATCTTTTTCACAGGACAAACCTTATGTGGTCGTCTTGGCAATATTTTACATGAAATGTTTTTGGTGGGATTTCAGTTCTTTTTGTAAGTTGCTAGGCAGTCTTTTTAGTGCTTCTTATTATTTTCTTCTTTTGGGGTGTATTTCTTACACATCAGCAGTGCCGGCTTTCATAGCCCATTCTGTCTTTGCCTTTTTTTTTGATGGTTTACTCATTACCATAAGCGATAAATCAGGGCGATATTTCGCTCGGGTTCTTGTAAGTACTTATTAATAGGTTTTTTAGTTACTGTCTATAGTCCCATGTAAACTTTCATGTCCTAATTCATAAAATTGGTGAATGTCTGATTCAAACTTCCCCATTTTAGGGGATGGGGGGCGAAAGTTATAAGTTTATGAATTTTTTTATTGGTTGTATACTAAACTTAGATTACATACCAAATTTCAGCTTTTTAGCACTTCAGGAAGTAGCCAAACATTTTGATGATCATCAGTGTGTCAGTGATGAAATCAGTGTATTTTACATATCAATAAAATCTAAATTAATAAAGCTATTCAATGAGGGTTTTCTGAAATGACGTTCGCCAGGTGGCAGCACTGGCACGTCAGGTCCAGGCATCTGTCAAAGAGCCTATATTTTCTTTAGTCATGACTGAATGATGAACGAATGAATGAATCGAATGATGAACGCCATCATATATTTTATATTGGAAGACCTCTTGTCACAGTGGTGCCAACTAGTGTCTTAAATTTTCACGAAAACCCTCATTGAACGACGAAACACTTCGAGAAAAGGTAGGTAGTTCCTCTGCGCTTCGCTTGGCTCGTCTTGGCGGGGGCACTGCCGTGCCCCTAGATTTCCACTTTTTCCTATGTCAAAACTGTAGCTATGACTGGTGACATTAATATCGATACAAAAAACCATTCTTCTTCAACACTTAAAAACCCCTCATAATACTATTACCAAACGACGTAAAGATATTATTTATTTATTTATTTATTTATTTATAATTACCTTTACAACCATCATAACAGGATTAACCTAATGCGATGGTGTGGTATTTATATACTTACAATATTAAATTAACCTAATAAGGAACTTCTATAACATACTACCTATCCTAAATTATATAAATCTCATACATAACAATAACACAGAACAATTACTGTTATATAACTTAATAACATTAAATACTTCAAAATCTCATACATAACAATAACACAAAACAATTACTATTATTTAACTAAATAACATTTAATACTTCATACTACACATTTATACACAATCCAAAAACATGTTTTGCCTAACCTATCACAACTTATGTGTAGCATAGTATGAATAATAGTACCCTTGCGAGTTCACTCCTAGTACATGTAAATGATTATTATTAATGATTATTATTATCATGTATATGATTTGTACTGTTCCACAAACTCATTTTAAATACACTAAGAGATTTTTCTACTATCTTGGCCCATGTTTGTATAATAAAATTAACACGTCCTTATATAATATCTATAATTTACCACACAGCAAATGCAAAATCGCCCTTCATGCATTCCTTATTTCCTCCTGAATAAAACCTACGACGAGACTAAAAAGTACTTATTAACACTTACATAAACGTAATCATATGTCCTATATTCAAACGCACTCACTCATTCACACACACACGCACTCATTCGACTCACCACAAAAACACTTCTGATTCTAATTTTTTTTATTGAATTTTAGTTTTAAGATTTTTGCTGTTGTGTTTTTTTACTTTTTGGCTCCATAAGTATTTATACATGATTATTGTGATACTCAAATCTCAAATATGGAGTTGAAACTGTTTCTCATAAATACAGATTACCCAGTAATCTAGCTATGAGAGCAGCGATTCACCCAACAATAAAATTCGTTGTACAGACGCCAGCACATAAAGCTACCCGAAACTGTCAAATCTCCCGATCAACTCGCTCAACTCACTCGAGTGTGTGGAGGGTAGTTGTATCGTTAACAGCTGATTCAAATCGTTCCGTATAAATAAACTCTTAAGTGTCTATAAAGCAAATTTCGGCTCAGTTATCGTCTACTCAGTATTAAAATCTAATGCGTGAAGTGTAGCACAAGAACAGGACTTAAAACAAAATTCGTGTGAAAAATTAATGACGAAAACAGAGACAAAGAAAACGGTGACAAAAACTAAACTGTTTAAGTGTGTCGGAAAGTGAATCTGACTTTTAATAGTGATTCCATTGAAGTGCATCTCAACCTTATTGTTTGGGGTCTCTTCAATGAAAGCGGACTGTATCGGTTAATATGGTATAATGAAGAATAACAAGGATTAAAAACTACAATAATACATTGGTATAAAAAATGGCGGAAGGCCCGGTTCGTTTCGCGATGTTGAGATGACGTTGACGAGATTGTTCTGCCGCCGGCCGCGCGCTCCCGGCGCGGCGGCGGCGGCGAATGGCGCAGCCTTCCAGCCTTGCCGTCCCGCGCCTCGCCTCCCCGCACGATGTTCGGGTGCGTTCGCGCGTGAACACTTATGTTCCTACGATCAAAGCTCATAACAACGCCATCTATGGATGAGTAGCTAAATCTCTTTCACCGATTTTAGATGAGCTGCAAACCATCAACGGGCACCTTTTTGCACTAACTACATCGATACGACTTCCGCCATCTACATATATTTTAGAGAACTAACTAGTTAAAATTGATTGGCTCAATACGATCCTTTTGCAAAGGATTCTCTAATTTCACTTAACACATTAGAGCTTCGATGGTCTAGTCGCTTAAGACGACCGCTACTGGAACGCGTTTATGGTCTCGAGTTCGAGCCCCGCAAACTGCAGCACTTTTTGGAAGTTTAAAATCTTTCAATTTGAAAGACAAAAAGCGCAAACAAAGACTTTATAGATAATTGACAAGAATTGACCCAAACAACTGATCTGACAAATTAAAAACCAAATATGCAGAGTTGCCAACAAACTGATGACGGACTGATTCGAGGAATTAATTTAGGACCATTCAAGAAAGCTACCTAAAATGACAAAATTAAGTGTACCAACAGCGGCCGAAAAGAGCAGCTACAAGTCACTTGTTTATAAATGCAAGAAACTAGTGGAATATAGACATACACGTCTTATTTGTGGTTCTTGTAAAAACCATTTTGAATTTGACTGTGCTGGCTATCCAGAGAAAGTGTATCGCTTGAAGAATTTAGAAGAGAACGCCAGCACGCGTTCCGAGGCCAGCTCGCGGCGCACGGCCGCCATGGCATCGCGCTGCCTATCTGTCCACACCCATACCGCGTCTTTACATAACATTTCGTGTAAAGTACTAAGAAGTGACGAGGCATTAGGTATAAAATTTCTATAGTAGTTGACTATACCTACAAACCTTTTTACCTCGGTCACATTGGTAGGCTCTGGCGCGCTCATTATGGCCTTGACCTTGTCCGGGTTGGTCATTAAACCGGATTTGCTAATAACGTAGCCTAGATACGTAACGCTATCTTTAAAGAAGGCACATTTATCTTTCTGTAAACGTAAACCGGCATCATTTAACCTACGCAGAACTTCATGTAACCTACCAATGTGTGATTTCCTGTCTGGGCCTGTGATGCAAATAAATAAATAATAAATATTCACATACCAAGTAGTGTTATATGAATTTGTTTGGAGTAGGCAGGTACAACTAAAAAGTGAAAAATAAAAACTTAAAACAAAAACAACTGACTTCCAAAAAAATACTACAAAGTGAAAAATAACTTTAATTTCGAAAGTCGGTGTCAAAAAATGAAAATACAGAACCAACGACACCGACTTCCGAAATTAAAGTTATTTTTCACTTTGTATTTTTTGGACGTCCGTTGCTTTGTTTGTAATAAAGTTTTTAGTAGGTTTTTCCTGAAATTACCGCAGGTGAAACGTCTGATATATCAGCGCACAGCCTAAACCACTGATCCTAGAGACATGAAATTTGGAAGGTGTGTTCTTTGTGAAGAGTAGGTATCCACTAAGACAGGGTTTTTAGAAATTCCACCCCTAATAGGGTGAATGAGGGGAAGATGAAATTTCACGCGGACGAAGTCGCGGGCAGAAGCTAGTAATAAATAAAATTTTTATTCAAAAAAGTAAAGTAAAAAATAGGATTTACATTAATTCCAATCGAGGAAAAATTAAATTCTAATTCTAATGTAGACCTGCCTGATCTAGGTTTATGGCAAACCTGTGTTTCAGGCCATCAATTTACATCAAACATTAAAAAAGAAAACAATAAATGTAATATAGTGTCTTAAATAGTTAATATTTGGGTATATATATTATTTTAAAACTAGATAATGTAAGATATATTATTTTAAATAAATTAACGAATAATATTAAAGTAGATAAAGTGAAGACTATTATTAATTAGGTAAATGAAGAGACTTATATTAGAGTAGGTAGATAAGACTTTATTTTAAAATTTCTAATAGTTTTTCCGTGTCTGCATAATTAAGTTTTGCCAAATATTCCCGTACTAGTAAATTACACCTATTATAACTTAAACTATAAATCTTTAACACTCTGTTAAATTGGTTATACAAGTAGGGTCCTAAAAATAAATAAAATCGGTTAGCAAAAGCATGTTTAGTCTGCGAGTTAGCACAAACCAAATCTTTTCTTCTCTTATCTGAAGGTACTGGGTTAAAATAAAGTTCAGTGTGTTGGAATAAAACTACATTCAAAATAAATAATTGACGTACTGTTAGCACCTTACATGCCATATAAAGTTGGTGTGTAGGAAATCTAAAAGGACGAAAAGTAGCAACCTTTAAAACTGCTCTTTGGGCGCGTTCTAGGTGTAGTAAGATTGATTTAGCGGCACCACCCCAGGACGTTATACAGTAGGTAATAATAGATTGACACAAAACCAAATAAACCTGTCTAATTAATTTAAAGTCAGCAATGTTACGTAAATTTTTAAAAATGTATATTAGTTTGCGCACTCTGGTGCATAATAAATCGATGTGTTTGCGGAAGTTCAGATTTGTGTCAATCGTGACGCCTAGATATTTAATATGGTCGGTTTTAGCTAAAGTGGGACAAGTGCACGCAATGTCAGCATAATGTAAATTGCAATTGTTATGCGCTCGAATGATTAGGTTAGTAAGCGTTGGATTATTGTTTCTCATTGTAAATAATAGGTACTTGGTTTTATCTGTATTTAATGTTAAGAGATTTTTATGAAGCCAATTAGACACAATATTAAAACCATTCTGTGCTACCTCATAGACTTCGGCCTTTGATTTAGCTGCGAACAGTAGAGCTGTGTCATCCGCATATGAGATAATTATACCTTTTTGGAGTGTCAAATTGCACAGCTCATTTATATAGATTAAGAACAAAGTAGGACCCAAAATACTGCCTTGTGGGATTCCATAGCAGCTATTCTTAAGTTCAGAACTCATGCACTGACCTATTTTTACACACTGCTGGCGGTCGGTAAGGTAATCAGACTGATAATAGTTGCAATTGTACTCCCCGTATTCCCAGCATTTCCAGCTTGTTCAAAAGCAAAGAACAAGAAATTATTGTGTCAAAAGCCTTGGCAAGGTCTAAAAATATCCCTATGGTATACATGCCGTTATCCAGGTTTGTGATTATAAAATTTGTCAGTTTGTGAACAGCTTGGGTTGTTGATCTTTTTGGCCTAAAACCAAATTGATGATCAGAGAGTGATTTATTACTTTCAAGATATTTTACTAATCTACTGTTTATAATTTTTTCCAAAATCTTTGAAAAGCCTGTTAAAACTGAAATTGGCCTGTAGTTATTAACACAATTTTTGTCTCCAGCTTTATACACAGGGGTGACTAAGACTTTTTAAGCAATTTAGGAAATATTCCTTTTGTTAAACATAACTGAAAAATGTGTGTCAAGGGAGGGGCAATGACATATTTAAATCTTTTGAGTATGCTATTAGGTATGTCGTCACATCCTACAGCGCAAATTTCCTTTAATCCATCTATTAAACTTATTACCTCATTAACATCTGTATCTAATAAGACAAAAGAGTTTCGTGCTGTATATGTCTTAGTTTGGCTTTGAATGGAAAAAGCTCTATTAGATAGTAACGTTTTTTCTGCTAAGCTTTTTCCAACATTAATGAAGAAGTTGTTAGCTTTATTTGCTGCTTCGGTAGGGCTTTGCTCCGAAGATAAAAGATCTAGCGCCGGTTCGGGATTTTTTGACCTAATAGTGTTAGTTTTTATGAATTTCCATATAAGTTTACTGTTTTTACTTGCTTTGTGTAGTTGACTGTGATCATATTGGTTTTTTAGTTTTTTCAACAGATTATTACAGAAATTCCTATATCGTTTGTAAATACTCGATAATAGTTCATTATCTGGTGCTTTATTCGATTTTTGGTGTAGTTTGTCTCTATGTCTGATACAGCGAACAAGTCCGGGCGTAATCCAAGGTTTAATATTACTATACTTTCTAGGTATTACTTTAGTAAATGTATTTTTCCTTATCGTAGATTGTAACAAATCGACAAAATATTGTAGAGAGACATTTGGATCATGTGAACTGTAAACGGGGTCAAAATTAATGCCGCGCAAGTCAGTTTCAAGACTCGTCATATTGAGTTTAGTATAGCTGCGCATGCAGTTATTTCTAGGTGAAGATATTAGTAATGTTAGTAAAACAGCTTGATGATCGGTAAGTGACGAATTAGTAACCAATGTTTTGGATGGACTTTTCGATTTTATAAGGATATGGTCTAGACAAGAGCCGCTCTGGTGGGTTGGGTGATAATGAGCTGGTAATAGTCCATGAAATGAGCAAATATTCAGGTAATTATGTGAAAGAGTATCGATTTTTCCGGCAGCAATGTTTATGTTGATATCACCTACCAGTACGATATTTTTAAACGAAGATAATTTTTCTAAGTTACTGTTAAGCGAATCCAAAAACCCATGAATACTTTGGGATGGAGGCCTATAAATAGCCATAATTACTGTGTCGGGAATTATTTTAATTACTAGGCAGTTGCAGTCTAGAAAATGGGGTTCTTCTACTAATGTTTTTAAATTATTTTTAATATAAACCACTATGCCATCATTCTGGTTGAATGTTCTATCGCTTTTGTGAAGATTAAAGCCATCCATAGATGGTATATTGGCCGTTTGTTTGGATAACCAACATTCTGTTAGAATGATAATGTCGCAGCATATATCAAGATTTTGTAACAAAACTTGGAAACCGTTAAAATTTCGAGTTATACTGCGTATGTTCTGTGTAAGTAAAGTCAATGTTTTATCCCCAGAATAGACTATGTTCTTGCATTCCTCAATATTACAGATTTTAGCTTCAGACACGGAAAAGTCATCTAGATCACATATTACTACCTACCTACTACCACTACCTACACCTACTACTACCTACTGTTTTGTCTCTGCATCACCCTAAGGTAGACTGGTAGAAAATGCCCAAGGCATTAAGTCCGCCTTTGTACATTATGTGCATAAAGTTTAATAAATAAATAAATAAATAAATATTAGCTGATTGGCCATAATAAAAATTATATGTAGAAGTTAAACTACTATCTATGTGCTTAATTAACTAGTTAGTCAGCGGCGCTCCTAGGCGCCTTCATAGTCAATGGAATTAATGTAATTGTCTTCTGCATATTTACGTGCCGGGCAAATTACATCACCAGTTGGATGATCGCTTTTCCTCTTGAAACGTCGGCAGGTCGCACATTGAGGCGGAGAACCTTTATTATTACAGTCCTTGTGTGAATGTCCTGTTTCGCCACAGAGGTTACAAGTAGGGCTCGTTTCTCTGCAAAATTTGGCTGCGTGTCCGAACTGCTGGCAGTTGAAACACCTGGTCACAATAGTGAAATCTCTGACTGGACATGATGTCCAGTTTATGAAAATTCGGCCTTGGTCTATCATAATTTTCCTGATATTAGCAGGAACTTCCAATATATAATTGCAGGTAGGACGATCTTTCTTCCCTGACTTATGGCTCAGTTTTATACTTTCTAAGAAGGACTCAAAAGTAATGTTCGGCAATTTATCTATCAAGTTTTGGACGTACATGCAATCAAATACCTCTTTTTCAGTCAGAGCTACGGGGACGCCAATGACAGCAATCCTGTCATCGAAAAATGCCATCGAGCCAAACGCTAACCCCGTCTATTCCCGCGAGTAGGATCTCCATTGATTTTTGAAAAATCGCCGGTGCATTAGCTAGACCATATACTAGCCTGGTATACATATACAGGCCCTTATGAGTACTTATAGTTGTAAGTGGCTGTGACGAGTCCTCTAAAATAAATTGATTGTACGCATTTTTAGATCAATTTTGCTGTACATTTCACCACCGCCGATTTTAGCAAATACCTCCTCTATCCGGGGCAAGGGGTATTTTTCTATTATTAGGTCTCGGTTCAATGTAACCGAAAAGTCGCCTGCGATTCTGACGTTCCCGTTTTCTTTCAAAACGGGTACTATTGGTGTCGCATATTCTGAATGATCAACAGAAATTAAAATACCCGCATCAACCAAACGTTGTAATTCTTTCTCGACCTTATCTTTAAGCGCAAAGGGTACAGTTCGTGGTTTAAAATACTTCGGTACGGAATGTTCTTTAACTTGTAACTTTACTTTAAATCTATTGAACGAGCCTAATTCATCACGCCATAGATTGGGGAATTTACCAAGCAAATCCGAAATATCAGTATCGATACCTACCTTGGTTTGTACCGAGTTCAAACTAGTGGTCAAAACTAAATTAAAAGCGGCCATAAAATTTCTACCTAGTAATGGAGGGCCCCCGTTTTCAATAACAAATATTTTAATCATTTTCTTCATATTATTATAAAACGCTTCTATAGTAAAAGCCCCCAGGGGAGATATTTTATGTCCGTTATACAGGGTGGCAGGGACATCGACGCACAAAGGTCGTGAAAAGGTTACACCTGAAGGCTTAAATAAAATTACGAAAGTCATTAATCTCGGAAATGACCGGTTAAAAAAATTGACATTTTTGAGCGCGCAATGTATTGCAAACATCGTGTAATAAAACTCCTTAGGTAGATAATAATATTATTTAATCACTCCAATCCAACAATCTACCTCAATAACTATTCGCTAGAATTCACTGGTCACATTACTTATTTTTCAATATCGACACCGTTACCTACTTTAGTTCGTCCGACCCGTAGCTCGACCCAAAACCAAGTGCCCGAATCGATTCCCCGATAGCGCTTGGTGTTGCCATCTAAATAATTGTTCTGAATAATCGTTATGTCAATTTAGTCGATTTAAAAATACAGATAAATAAACCTAACACTCGTCCATCCTGACCTTGTGTATGTCCTCATACACATAAGTCAGGACGAACCTAACACTCGGGCAATCGATCCGTTTTACAAAATGAGTAAAATAATAAAAATGAACACGGAATATGAATGTAAAAAAAAACAAATAAAATAATGTAAATACATATTTAAATATCATTATTGTATCTATTATGATCGAACTAGTAATTGAGCTAATACAATTTTATGGTATTTCATTCAATTGCTTTGTTTGAACAATTTTAACAAATTAATCTCATTATTTCATTAGCACGCTGGGAATATTTTACATGATTTGGTGAACCAGTCACTTGGCCGCAAAACTAGCAAACCAATCACATGGTTGCTAAACTGGCAAACCAATCACATGGTTGCTAAACTGGCAAACCCATCACATGGTTGCTAAACTAGCAAACCAATCACATGGTTGCTAAACTAGCAACCCAATCACATGGTTGCTAAACTGGTGAACCAATCATATGGTTTCTAAACTGGCAAACCAATCACATGGTTGCTAAACTGGCAAACCAATCACATGGTTGCTAGACTGGCAAACCAATCACATGGTTGCTAAACTGGCAAACCAATCACATGGTTGCTAAACTGGCAAACCAATCACATGGTTGCTAAACTGGCAAACCAATCACATGGTTGCTAAACTGGCAAACCAATCACATGGTTGCTAAACTGGCAAACCAATCACATGGTTGCTATCTTATTACCATACACATAAATCAAAAATAAATTATTCTAGTTTAAAGTAACACAAATGATCTCAACTAAAAATTTAAACTAATGCTTAACTTTTATTATTACTTCATAATAATGGTATATTTTATCCAACTAAATTGTATATAATAAATCTCTAAAATAAACTTAAGCTTATCGTAATTACTTCATAATAATGGTGTATTTTTATCCTTTTGTAAATAATACATCTGTTCTCTACTATCTAATTACTGTCAATATCATGAATTTCACTCTCTGAACCATTGTCATTCAAATTTAAGGCAGCCACGTGTACCCAGGGCTGCATACGGTCGGCAGCGACGGTCGTTTTACGTTTATGTCTACTACTACTCAATCCTGGTATTGCTACAATTCTGTATCTATCATTTCCTAGTACCGATATGACGCGATATGGTCCTGTATATTGAGGAAGAAGCTTCTTACTTTTACCGTCATTTTTAAAATTCGTATTGGTAATTTTAACTAGTTCCCCTTCAGAATAGATGCGAGCAGGACGTCTGCTTTTATCATACCGTTGCTTTTGTTTCTCTTGCTCTTCGTCTATTTTATCTTTGACTTCTTCTCTAATTGTTATTAAGTTATTATTTTCTCGCGTTTCTTGCCTAACTATGTTTAACCTCGGGTCTAACTCGCTACTCATACAACTACCAAACATGACTTCAGCAGCCTTCCTTCCCGTTGTTTTATTAACTGTGTTATTAATTCCCCACTGAATTTTGCCGACTTTATCGTCCCAATCCTTTTCATTATTGTTGAGGTTTGTAGCGGTCAAAGAAGCAAGGATTGTGCGGTTGTATCGCTCAACTTGTCCATTCGAGCGTGGACTAGCAACCGCATTCAACACATGCTTCGTCCCCCTATCCAAACAAAACCTCCTAAAGGCATGGGAAGTAAAACAAGAGCCCCGGTCACTTATTATTCTATCGGGTACTCTAAAGGTACAGAAAATTTCATCTAGAACTCTTATTGCAACTAGAGACTTTGTATTCCTTACAGGCCTTATGAAAATGAATTTGGTAAACGCATCCACCATCACTAAAATATACGAATTCCCTCTTTTTGAACGCACAAAGGGCCCAAGATGGTCAATGTGTACGGTGTGAAAAGGAACCTCGACCTTAGGAATTGGATGCAAGTGACCCTCATTACATGAAGTCTTTTTCGAGTAGGCGCATTCAATACATGCTTCAACATATTTTTTAACAAATTTTGACATTTTCGGAAACCAGTATGCATTTCTTATTCGTTCGAGAGTCTTTTCCACACCGAAATGGCCAATGTCGTCGTGGTTCATACGACACAATTGCCATCTTGCGCCCTTTGGCACAACCCAACGTAAGTTTGTTTTATCACCATCAATGCATCTATAAAGTTTGTTGTCTTTTATAATATAATTATCCCTAATTTGCTTAAGTCCTTCTACATCTAAATCTGAAGTTAAAATATCTCTGATACGACCTAGTTCGCTATCGCCTAACTGTAACGTATGGAGCCAATCATCACCGGTGATAACCATTACTCTCGGATATTGGTCAGTAATATCTAATGTTGTTTCCATATTGTTTCCGTCATTTAATATAACCGGGTTGCGTGACAAAGCATCTACATGGGCCATTCTATTCCCCGGCCTGTATTCTATTGTGCACTGAAATTCTTGTATTAAAAGATACCAACGCGCGATCCGCGGTATTATATCGCGTTTAATAAATGTGGACCGTAAAGCACTGCAATCAGTGACAATTTTAAAGTTTTGACCCAATAAATAGACTCTAAACTTTCGTAAAGAACATACTACGGCCAACGTCTCCAATTCGTATGCATGGAAGTTTTTTTCCTCTGGGGAAGTTTGTCGGCTATAGAATGCCACGGGCCTGAAACTATCAGTACCACCCCTTAAACGTTGAAGTAAAATTCCACCGACACCATATTTACTGGCGTCCGTGTGCAATTCTGTTTCCCTACTTGGGTCATAAATTGCCAAAACTGGACGGTGTATTAGCTTTTCCTTGAGCATTTTGAATGCGTTTTCTTGCTCATCTGTCCAAATCCAAGCAGCATCCTTTTTTAACAATTTATTTAAGGGCTGCGCAATATGTGCAAAATTCATGATAAATTTGCGGAAATATCCTACAAGCCCAAGAAATTGACGAATAGTGTGAACATTTATAGGGCGAGGAAAGTCTAAAACACTCTGGATTTTTTGTCACCTGGCCTAACACCTAAAGCACTAATTTCATACCCTAAATAATCAATTTTATCTTTTAAAAATTCGCACTTGGATAGGTTTAGAGTGAGATTTGCCTGTTTTAGAAGTTTCAAGACGTGCTCCAGCCTCTCTAAACATTGATCTACGGTTTTTCCATATATCAATACGTCATCTATATAAGCTGTGGCTTGGCTATACCTAGCTGACCCCAAGACTCTATTCATCATACGTTGAAACACCGCCGGCGCATTTGCCAATCCAAAGGGCATTCGATTAAACTCGAATTGTCCATCCGGAGTGACAAAAGACGTCAGCGGCTTCGACTGCTCTGATATTGGCACCTGATAGTACCCAGAAAATAAGTCGAGCGTGATGAAAAACACCTGACCGGAAAGCCTAGCAATCTCGTCTTCTATCACCGGCATCGGATAATGTTCCTTAATGGTCACGGAGTTTAACATCCTATAATCTATGCACATTCTCATTCGCCCATCTTTCTTACGCACAAGAATCACGGGACTAGCATACTCAGAAGTGGATTCTCTTACAATCCCAGCTTCTAACATCTCGCCTACCATTTCACGCACTTCATCGCGTTCTTTATGTGATAACCGGTAAGGCCTATAAACAATTGGACGTTTGCTGTTGATTTCAATGTTCATTTCGGTAACATTAGTACTTCCTAGCTCTTTTAAATTCGATGCAAAACAATCCTTAAATTTATTTAGTAATTCTAACAACTTCGATCTATGTTCATCGCTAACATGATCACCAATATGAACCTTACTAATATCGATACGATCAGTTATTAATTTATCACCCACATTAAAAACGCTATTAACTACCTGAACATTGCTAGCGCGACTTATAATCGAGCCCTTGTACAAATGACAATATTTAGATGTAGGAATAACATATATATATACGCAACCATCCTTAAGTGCATAGACACCACCGCAAACAACGTATTGAAACATTGGCTTTCCTATAACCTTACTATTTAATATAATATGCCCGTTCAACCGTGGTTCAGTATAAGCCTTGATTACAGTAGGCCCATAGATTTCAAAATTTGCCGCGGAAATAACTTTTACTGTATGATCCTTTTCTATTTCAGATTTATTGAATGGTATTTCCCGATAAATATCAATAAACTGTAACGTTTCTGCCGTTTTTAATACAAAAACATGCGACTGTTCGGTGTAAGTTTGTCCTACAAGCAAAGGTACATCTAAAATTCTATCTTCAATTACCTGACAAATAGTGTTGGCACTAACACCATCGATATTAATCTCTACTGTCACCTGTCCTAAAGAATAAACAATGTTATTCCCAAATCCCTTTATTGGGGTACGCACGCCGTCACACTCTAGCATCAAATTTACCGACTCCGATTTAGCTAATAGACAAACCTCACTTCCAAAATCTATAAAAGCCCGAATAGGAACCCCATTTACTAAGACATCCTTATAAAATTTCGAACTAGGATTAGATAATGATATGCACATTGTCTTTTGTGTACTCGCTATCTTGCTGTCGTTATCCTCTAATTTTGTGGGGCATTTGTCGACTTTGTGGCCTACCTTATGACACTGATTACATCGAATCAGCGGCTTGGGACATTTCCGGTATATATGACCTCGCTCCTTACAGTTAAAACAGAATGCTACATAATCACTTGATAAGTTTCCCTTATTATTAGATTTATCCGTTGTAACATTTCCGGATCCTATCCTACCTTTAGCATTGGTATTAAAACGTTCGAAGGAATTTGACAATTCCTTGTTGCTCATCAGGAATTGTAACAATTGATCAGGTTGAGAGCATCTTAACGCTAGTGCACTTGATTTCATTGTTCTGTCACTTAGACCATGAATAATGCAATCGACCGCACGCTTGCCAACTATACCGCACTGGTTCAGCAGAGCCAACTTTTCGTAATAATATAGTTCAATAGGTTCGTGATATTTACTTTTACGCCTGAGCATATCTTCCAAGGACTGGCCATAATTTTGCTCAAAAGGAAAAGCCTGAGACAATTTTACTTGCCACTCGGCCCAAGAAAATAAAATTGAATCTAGGCTTTCATACCACGTCTTGGCCAGTCCTTGCAATTTCTGCATTGAGAAATGGATGGTTGTCTTATCATCCCAACCATAAACAGTGGCACACTCGTTCACTTTTCTTAACCACACATCTACACGTTGATTTTTCGAAGATGGGTCAAAATCAGGCAAAATGTTTTTATGATTTTTAACAGCGTTACTAGAGTGATCGAGTGGGCTAGCCGCCAACGGTTGGTTCCTAATTGAATTTAAAATATTCATGACATCTTTCGAAGAAAACGTAGGACTATGATCTCTAACCTTTGTCCCATCTCGTGTCGTTGTAGCATCGCGTCGTCTGCTCCGTTCCTGTCGCAACTGGTTTTCTAGAGACTGTAGGCGCTCCTGTGCCGCCTCACGTTCTCGTTCAAGTTGTTCAGCTCGGTGGCTCGAACGATTTCGGACGCTTGGATTGCTGCGTCGCCCGGTTCGGCTGCACCGCGGGCTCCGACTGCGATGTGATCTTTGACTACGCTGCGGACTTCGACTGCGCTGCGGACTTCGACTGCGCTGCGGACTTCGACCACGAGCATCTCTGGTACTGATGCCCCGTCGACTACGGCTGCGACAGCATCCAGAAGCTTCGTCAAGACGTAGTGATCTTCCATGTGAAGGAGTCCTTAAACGCCTTCGCCCTTGACCCTCATGGTCGTGCTCCATAACTGGAACTCAAAATGAAAACTATGTATTTGCACTTTTTTTTTTTTTTTTTTGATGATTAAAATCTATAATAATATCTCGAAAACGGTTAGTCCAATCGCAAAAACAACAAAAATTTGCGCACCCCTTGCACGCCACAATTACCTCGTATATTAATAATAATTATGAATTTTAAACCCGTCCCATTAAAACGATGTCACGTACTGTACCTTTAATTTATAATATCACAATATCGCCTAGGTTTACTTACAGAAATATTAACAGCAATAATGTGCAGGCAAAAAGAACAGTTTAAAATTAGAAAAGTAACCGCCAGATTCAAATTTTCTGCTCATGTAAAACCAAGAATAAAAAACGTGTCGGTATCGAATGAAATATCAAGGCTATAATTAGGATTCATTATACTAGTAGTCAGCCTTAAATATTTTGTACAGTTATAATTTAAACCAACTTAAATAAATACCGACTAACTAAAAATATAAACCGTTAACCATTAGAATTGTAAACGTAGCCTTATGTAATGTGAGCAAATGTGTACTTACCACTTCTGAAATGTAATAAAACTCCTTAGGTAGATAATAATATTATTTAATCACTCCAATCCAACAATCTACCTCAATAACTATTCGCTAGAATTCACTGGTCACATTACTTATTTTTCAATATCGACACCGTTACCTACTTTAGTTCGTCCGACCCGTAGCTCGACCCAAAACCAAGTGCCCGAATCGATTCCCCGATAGCGCTTGGTGTTGCCATCTAAATAATTGTTCTGAATAATCGTTATGTCAATTTAGTCGATTTAAAAATACAGATAAATAAACCTAACAATCGCGATCAAAACGCTCAGCGGATGGCGCGTGCACGCTCGCGCTACCTAACCTACACACACACATACACACGTCTGTGGCGCTGGCGCGGCCGCCCGCCGCGCCGCCGCGCCGGCGCCGCCGCTGCCGGACGAACGTGAACGTACCTACGAATTATCGCCTGATCCAGTAATGTTTAATTAATGAACTTAGGTACCTTAATCTCGCTCATTCCTAATGAGATAGGGTTCGAAGTGGCCGCCACCAACTCGCTCGCAGATCTGAGCGCGGCGCAGAGTTTCAGCGTGGACACGGGGCAAAAAAGTGGGTTCCTGGACACACTCCTCACGCAGCGTCGCAAACACATTCACAATGCGATCTCTCATTTCTGCTGCGGTATCGCACTCGGTCACAAACACCTTATCCTTGACGTAACCCCAAAGAAAAAATCTAATGGGGTCAAGTCCGGTGAGCGAGCTGGCCATGGCTGTGGACCGAATCTTCCAATCCACCGGTCTCTAAAAGATTCGGTGAGGCAGCGTCGGACAGGAACGTCACTCTCAAACACAAACACACACGGAGAGAAAATTACTTTTGATTTTAAAAACTACGTTAAGATCACAAATTCGCGACAAACAGCACGTCCGTTTGCGATCAACAAAATCTAGGAACTGGCAAAAATCCGTTACAAGTCGGTGAAATGCAAAAGAAATGTACCTACAGTGCATGCACCGAACACAGATCAACAAAACGATAGAGTGTACAAACTCATTTAGTTATACCTTGTTACCTACTCACGAAATTAATTGCGAAAATGGATGTATTTTTTTATGAAATAGTAAATTACATTGTTGAATTGCATTCAAAACTAAAATTAATGTTGATAATAAAAAAATATCGAAAAATTACGTGACTATCAATACACTTCTACACGTTTTTTTTTTAATCTTCTTTACTTAAGGCGAAAGCGGTAAGGTAGCCCGCGAAATTCACTGACCAGCAAATTGCAAAAAACGTAAGAAAATTTTAATTTTGCGGGCTACCTTAGCGCTTCCCCCTTAAATCGATGAAGCTTTAGAAAAATAATTATCCCCTCATAACGAATCTAAAATAAAAGTAGTAAATGGGTCATTCAATTATGTAGATGATTAAAATGCCCCATGTGACGCGTCTATTAGATTCATTGGGATATGTCGCCTTATCGCCTAGCTTCTTACGAGGAGACCGCACGCCCCACGGCGCCGCGGTGTCTGGCGCCGCGGTGTCTGTCGCCGCATTTGAAAGCGAATAGCGTAGGTATGAAGAGACCGGTCGGCGCCACGGTCTCTTTGTCGGCGCATGTGAAAGCGAATAGCGTAGGTACGAAGACTGTTGACCTCGCAAATGAACTTTAGCAATACAGCTGATCAGGTAGCCCTTTCGAGTTTTATTTACATTGCTGTTTTAAGTGAAACAAGTGAATTTACTATTTTTTAATTAAAAATCTCATTGGGTCAGATAGAAATAATGATTTTATACAGTTTACAGTAAAAAAAATGCAGAAAAATACGTAAAAATTAAGAAAAAGCCGACGAAAATTTTCAACGCTGGGGGGTCCAGAATCATGTACTGAATCCATGGTAAGCGGTTGCGCGTCGATGTCCCTGCCACCCTGTATAAACACATTTTAATATTGCACTGTTCTAAGGGATACTGCGAAAAATTATCCCGATACAATCGATCTGAAATTACACTGCCACCTGAACCTGAGTCGAGTTCCATCAATATCCTATTGTTACCTAAAATCAAATCTATTTGTATTGGCTTGTCATACCTTAAATTAAAGTTTTGACATTCTTCACAACCCGCGTCCTGAACACTGCATGCCTGATCCGTTTTGACGTGGTAGACGCACGAATCTTTCGTAGTGCACACTTTTTTTAAATGTCCTTTAAGACCGCACTTGTAACCGTTATAACGGCACTTATCACTGTTATGGTTTTTCATTCCACAAACCGCACATCGTGCGCCTGCGCCATTGCCACTGGCACCGGCGCCGACGCCGACGCTGCCGCCGACGCTGCCGCCGCCGCTGCCGCCGACGCTGCCGCTGCCGCCACCACGACCCCGACCGGACTTGTCTGGGAATCCTGCGCGATAAATTGGTTCTTCCTTTACCAAACTAACGTCGCTGGTGTCGCCAGAATTGAGCATGACCTTGGCTTCCTTGGCGCAGGCCGCTTGCTCCGCCATTTCAATAGCCCGCGCTAACGTCAGCGCAGAGGGGCTCTGTTCGAACAACTTGTCCCTTTCTGGACCGGCATTCAGACCGAGGACAAAACGATCCCTAAGGTTCGTTTCTAAAGCAGTACCGAAGTCGCAGTATACAGCTAAACCTCTTATTCGTGCCGCCCATTCCCCCATTGTTTCGCCTGACTTCCTGGTAGCACCAAAGAATTTTGCCTTGTCGACAAATGAGCACTTCTTTGGCTTAAAATGGCCATCGAGTAATTCCACAAGCTCGCTGTATGTTAGCGTTTCTAATTCCTTCGGAAACGCTAAGTTGAGTACTAGACGGTAGGTCTCCTCCGTGAGATGAGTCAGTAGTATTCCACTTTTCGTTTCATCTTTTACATTGTTGATTTTTAAAAACTGAGTCAATTTGCCTTTGTAAATTAACCATTCACTTATTTTATGATCGAACACGGATAAAGTTCCTAAATAAGTGGTCATTTTTTTTTTTTTGAGCGTGGGTAGACCGACTTCGTCGCCAGTGAAGTGTATGGAGATAGTAAAACAACCTCGTTAGCTGGGAGCTGGTTTATTACTGCTTGACAAGGAGCGTGCGTCGCAGCGCGCGCTAAGTATCAATACGAGAGCTACTTGTAGGTACATAGATACAAATCAGAAAAACATTTAAGTAGATGTGCAAATCATGCTCTCAAAAAGCAAAAGAGCAAAATATACCTACCCCAGGAGTATCCAATGTGACATTGAGAAAGAAACACTATCACCTAAAGCAGAATCAAGTATACGTGTCGCACCAAACGTAACGGATGAGGCTACACCTTGGTCCACCCCTAAAAGCACAAATTCCGAAGCTTATGACTCACACATACTCTCAATGGAAAATATGTATGATGATGCAACTGCTGTATCCGATAAAACACTGTCAAGAAGTATGGACTACACAATAATTGATCCTATCCACAACCATGAGCTCAAAGAATCACTTGAACACTTCCAGATGGAACTAAGAAGTTCACAGAACGAACTTGATAATGTCATACTAGACAATAATCAGCTCCGCAAACAAAATGAAAAACTCCTTAAAGACAATATCACTTTGAAAGGATTCTTAGGTCAGTCACAAAAAGTGTTTTACAGCAATGAAGGCACAAAAAAATCAAATGCGTACACATTATTACATTCAGATATGCAATCATTCTTTACACCACCTAAAAATTTGACTAAAACTACAAAAAACACAACAGAAACAGAGAAACAGTCTAACGGGAATATCTTAAACCTACAAAACAATATCGCCAACCTAGAGGATCAGTTGAAACAGGCTGGAGAGGATATAATACGCCTCAAGGATCAAGTTTTTAAACTACAGAAACTATTAGAGTCAAAAGAGAGCGGTAAAATATTAAACGACATGAAAACTTCTGACGGACTTAAAGAAGAACGTACTAACAAAATATTTATCTTTGAAACACAGCAATGTGTTGGACTATCTTCTGCATTGTTGAAGTCGAGAGCGGCTACTCCGTACCTAAAGTATAATGTAACGGCGGAAACAAAACCCCACGCGCTTACTAGTGACATTATTAAGAATTGTCAAAATATTACAACTTTAAGTGGCGATAAACATATAATTTGTGTGGGTGAAAATAACTATGATCCAAAAATCTTGTCTGTGAAATTACGCCAACTCCTCGACGTATTCAGTAAAAATCATGTAATAGTTTTGAGTCCTTTAAAGAATATGTATTTAAATATAAATGATTTGCAACAAACTGTACGTGATATCTGCAGTGAATACAAAAATTGTAAATACATAGATACTGAATGCAAATTGTACAGTGCATGTAAATCCATAAACTATGCTATTGACTGTTACGATTACGAAGAAAAGTATTTAAATGTTAAAGAATTGAAGAAAATAATACTGCGCAATCAAACTAACTGTAAAAAACTTGTTCAAAAACAGCTAACAGCTGCGAAAGGTACAATCCCTCATTATTTTGCTCGTCATCAAACGGAATGCCTTCAAATGGTCCTGATCTTGAAATCTCTACGCTCACAAAAAAAGGTACTATCCCATACTATTTTAAAGTCATAGGTCAAAAACGGCTTTTCGTGGACAACAACAATGTAACAACTGAATCTAAAACTTTTGAAATAATGCACCAAAATATCGCTAGTATTCTTTCAAAAAAGGAAATTTTAGAACTAACGCTGGTGGAGTTGCGAGACGTAAATAAAGAACCAGACATATTATGCTTGTCTGAAACCTTTATGCGTGCCGGCAATGAGAAATATTTAAATCTAAATGACTACGCCGTAGCAGCTGCGTTTAGTAGAGACACACAGAGAGGGGGCACCTGTATACTCGCTAAAAATGGTATCAATTTTAAAGAGCTCTCTTATATTAAAAAATACTCAACTGTAAAATCATTCGAAGCCTGTGGCATTGAAATCCCGTTGCACAAATTACTAATCGTGTGTCGTTATAGAACGCCTAAGTCTGATCCTAACATATTTTTGGATAAACTTGATCAATTTATGTGCGATACGGTAAAGAAATATGGGGGAAATACAAAAATAGTTATTGCCGGTGATTTCAACATAAACACTCTCAAACAAGGAAAAGTCACCAACTACTTAAAAGATCTATGTAATAACTATAACTTGGAGATGCACATTAAAGTTCCCACACGTAAAGACTCTTGTAAAGACCACATACTAAGTAACATAAAAAAATCGTCTGCTGAGGTTCTACCCTTGTACTTATCAGATCACGCCACAGCGCAACTATTAGTTTTCCCAGTAAAAGAGCAAAGTTTGAAGCACAAATCATATTTTATCTATAAAAAAGACTATTGTTGTGAAAATATAAGTAAATTCAAAAAGTGCCTTGCAAGTTTAGCGTGGACAGAGGTACATCTCGAAACCGATTTAAATAATGCATTCAATAAATTTCACGAGTTTTTATGTTTATTGTATAATCTATGCTTCCCAAAGATTAAGATTAAAATAAACAACTCTAATGCAAATAAACAAAAATGGATAAGTACAGGTCTCAGAAATAGCTGCAAAACAAAACGATATTTGCGGTATCTTTATTATAAAAATAAAACCCTAATGTACAAACTGAGATATAAGAAATATTCCTCCATACTGAAAAAAATTATCTTTAAGTCCAAAATTAATTCAAACATTAAATTCATAAATAACAGCCAAAACAAATGCAGAGCTACTTGGTCTGTTATTAACCGGGAAATTAGAAATACAAAATGTGATGATAATATTTCTCAACCAGAATTAGATAAAAAAATACTGACTAATCCCTCTGACATAGCAAATGCTTTTAATAATTACTTTATTGATTCGACTAGCTCTATGACATTTAATAATTTACATGATAAAAACGAACCTAATAAAACCATGACAATGTCTAATTCCATGTTTCTTAGCCCGATGACTGAAGACGAGATAGAAAAAGAAATAATAGCTTTAAATAACACTAACTCAGAAGGTTACGATGGAATTGGTACAAAAGTAATTAAAACTTGCAGTGCAGAAATAATTCCTATATTGACTTATTTAATTAATCTTTCATTTTCATCTGGAACTTTTCCCGATGCCTTAAAATTATCAGTCGTTAAACCTCTGTACAAAAAAAAAAACGATAAAAATGATGATTAAAACTATCGCCCAATAACCCTTATACCCGTAGTATCTAAATTATTTGAAAAATGTATGCAAAAGAGACTTTCCGACTACTGTAACAAATACAATATCATAACAAAAGAACAGTATGGATTTCAAAAGCACAAATCAACAACGCTGGCAATTGCTCATCTTGTAGGGCTTATTCATGACTTCCTAAATAAAAATTATTTAACGACAGGACTATTCTTCGACCTGTCACAGGCCTTCGACTTTGTGGCACATTGTATCCTGTTGAAAAAATTAGAAAAATATGGAATAAGAGGTTTAGCATTGCAATGGATCGCGTCTTACTTAATAAACCGAAAACAATACGTCGTTATTAACAAAATAAATGAAAAGTTTTAACATCGTATTCATCCGACTATAGAGATAATAATTGCGGCGTCCCCCAAGGGAGTGTATTAGGGCCCTTATTGTTTCTATTATATATAAATGACTTACCACTAATGACTAAGCATAAATGTGTATTATTTGCAGATGACATTTCGATTATTGTGACATCTGACAAAAAGTGTAAAACTATATCTGATCATGAAATGGACATCAATAACACTATTGATGACATTATAAAATGGCTACAGACAAATAAATTAAAAATTAACTTGGAAAAATTATACTATACAAAGCTCGATTACCACTGACTGACTCACTCACTGACATAATTGTTCTCCCAGATGGTGAAGGGGAAGGTGGGTATATTTTTACAGATTCGTATAGAAGTAACTCTCACGAGTATGGGAAAAATCCCAAACCTCCCCTTTTCCACCCCACTCTCCCCCCTCCCTATCGTATCTCGGAAATTAAGAAACTTGGGTTTTGTTTTTTTACGGATTCGTATAGAGGAGGCTCGGAAAAGTAAAATCCATTTTTCAAAGTTGCCCCCTTGCCCCCCTTCTCTCCCCCCCTCTAGGTAGATCTCGGAAGTTAAGAGACTTGGAAATTTTTTTCTTTCAGATTCATATCAAGGGGCCCAGAGTTGGTCAAAATCATTTTTCAAAACTCCCCCCTCTCCCCCCCTTCACCCCTCCCCCCATCGTATCTCGGAAATTAAGAAACCTGGGTTTAGTTTTTTTACGGATTCGTATAGAGGAGGCTCGGAAAAGTAAAAACCATTTTTCAAAGTTGCCCCCCTTGCCCCCCTTCTCCCCACCTCTAGAGGTAGATCTCGGAAGTTAAGAGACTTGGAACATTATTATACTATAGCTCGATTACCACTCACTGACTCACTGACTGACATAATTGTTCTCCCAGATGGTAAAGGGGGAGGTGGATATATTTTTACAGATTCGTATAAAGGTAACTCTCACGAGTATGGGAAAAATCCCAAACCTCCCCTTTTCCACCCCACTCTCCCCCCTCCCTATCGTATCTCGGAAACTAAGAGTCCTGTGTTTTGTTGTTTTACGGATTCGTATAGAGGAGGCTCGGAAAAAAAAAAACCATTTTTCAAAGTTGACCCCCTTGCCCCCCTTCTCCCCCCTCTAGAGGTAGATCTCGGAAGTTAAGAGACTTGGAACATTTTTTTTTTTCAGATTCATATCAAGGGGCCCAGTTGATCAAAATCATTTTTCAAAACTCCCCCCTCTCCCCCCCTTCACCCTCCCCCCATCGTATCTCGGAAATTAAGAAACCTGGGTTTTGTTTTTTTACGGATTCGTATAGAGGAGGCTCGGAAAAGTAAAAACCGTTTTTCAAAATTCAAACCTCCCCTTTTCCATCCCACCCCACTCTCCCCCATCCCTACCGTATCTCGGAAACTAAGAGTCCCGTGTTTTGTTGTTTTACGGATTCGTATAGAGGAGGCTCGGAAAAGTAAAATCCATTTATCAAAGTTGCCCCCCTTGCCCCCCTTCTCCCCCCTCTAGAGGTAGATCTCGGAAGTTAAGAGACTTGGAACATTTTTCTTTCAGATTCATATCAAGGGGCCCCGAGTTGGTCAAAATCATTTTTCAAAACTCCCCCCTCTCCCTCCCTTCACCCCTCCCCCCATCGTATCTCGGAAATTAAGAAACCTGGGTTTTGTTTTTTTACGGATTCGTATAGAGGAGGCTCGGAAAAGTAAAAACCATTTTTCAAAATTCAAACCTCCCTTTTTCCATTCCACCCCACTCTCCCCTATCCCTATCGTATCTCGGAAACTAAGAGTCCTGTGTTTTGTTGTTTTACGGATTCGTATAGAGGAGGCTCGGAAAAGTAAAATCCATTTTTCAAAGTTGCTCTCTTGCCCCCCTTCTCCCCCCCTCTAGAGGTAGATCTCGGAAGTTAAGAGACTTGGAACATTTATTTTTTCAGGTTCATATCAAGGGGCCTAGAGTTGGCCAAAATCATTTTTCAAAACTCCCCCCTCTCCCCCGCTTCACCCCTCCCCCCATTGTATCTCGGAAATTACGAAACCTGGGTTTTGTTTTTTTACGGATTCGTATAGAGGAGGCTCGGAAAAGTAAGAACCATTTTTCAAAATTCTAACCTCCCCTTTTACATTCCACCCCACTCTCCCTATCGTATCGCGGAAACTAAGAGTCCCGTGTTTTGTTGTTTTACGGATTAGTATAGAGGAGGGTCGGAAAAGTAAAATCCATTTTTCAAAGTTGCCCCCCTTGCCCCCCTTCTCCCCCCCTCTAGGTAGATCTCGGTAGTTAAGAGACTTGGAACATTTTTTTTTTCAGGTTCATATCAAGGGGCCTAGAGTTGGCCAAAATCATTTTTCAAAACTCCCCCCTCTCCCCCCCTTCACCCCTCCCCCCATTGTATCTTGGAAATTACGAAACCTGGGTTTTGTTTTTTTACGGATTCGTATAGAGGAGGCTCGGAAAAGTAAAAACCATTTTTCAAAATTCAAACCTCCCCTTTTACATTCCACCCCACTCTCCCTATCGTATCTCGGAAACTAAGAGTCCCGTGTTTTGTTGTTTTACGGATTAGTATAGAGGAGGCTCGGAAAAGTAAAATCCATTTGTCAAAGTTGCCCCCTTGCCCCCTTCTCCCCCCCCCCTCTAGGTAGATCTCGGAAGTTAAGAGACTTGGAACATTTTTTTTTTCAGATTCATATCAAGGGGCCCAGAATTGGTCAAAATCATTTTTCAAAACTCCCCCTCTCCCCCCCTTTACCCCTCCCCCCATCGTATCTCGGAAATTAAGAAACCTGCGTTTTGTTTTTTTACGGATTCGTATAGAGGAGGCTCGGAAAAGTAAAAACCATTTTACAAAATTCAAACCTCCCCTTTTCCATTCCACCCCACTCTCCCCCATCCCTATCGTATCTCGGAAACTAAGAGTCCCGTGTTTTGTTGTTTTACGGATTCGTATAGAGGAGGCTCGGAAAAGTAAAATCCATTTTTGAAAGTTGCCCCCTTGCCCCCCTTCTCCCCCCCCTTCTAGGTAGATCTCGGAAGTTAAGAGACTTGGAACTTTTTTTTTCAGATTCATATCAAGGGGCCCAGAGTTGGTCAAAATCATTTTTCAAAACTCCCCCATCTCCCCCCCTTCACCCCTCCCCCCATCGTATCTCGGAAATTAAGAAACCTGGGTTTTGTTTTTTTACGGATTCGTATAGAGGAGGCTCGGAAAAGTAAAAACCATTTTTCAAAATTCAAACCTCCCCTTTTCCATTCCACCCCACTCTCCCCTATCCCTATCGTATCTCGGAAACTAAGAGTCCTGTATTTTGTTGTTTTACGGATTCGTATAGAGGAGGCTCGGAAAAGTAAAATCCATTTTTCAAAGTTGCCCCCCTTGCCCCCCTTCTCCCCCCCCCCCTCTAGGTAGATCTCGGAAGTTAAGAGACTTGGAACATTTTTTTTTCAGATTCATATCAAGGGGCCCAGAGTTGGTCAAAATCATTTGTCAAAACTCCCCCCTCTCCCCCCCTTCACCCCTCCCCCATCGTATCTCGGAAATTAAGAAACCTGGGTTTTGTTTTTTTACGGATTCGTATAGAGGAGGCTCGGAAAAGTAAAAACCATTTTTCAAAATTCCCCCCATTCTCTCCCCCTTCTCCCCCCTTTAGGCGGATCTCGGAAGTTTAGACTTGGAACATTTTCTTTTTCAGATTCATGTCCGTGGGCCCAGAGTAGGTCAAAATTAGCTGCTCACCACGAATATTTTAACCGTGATTATTAAATCGGGCAATCAGCATTCGCTCAGAGTGAATGAACGAATGCTATAAGTGTACTCATTTGCGAAGTCACGTCGTTAGATTTAGTCAACACGAGTTTTGGTGACATCTATATTTAGTAGCATAAAATAAAACGCTTTCAACTTGAGAAGTTCGAAAACGCATTGGGATCATTATGCTAGCCTGTAGTGTCTAATTTGGATGGGTAATAACTTCACAGCGCTGTCACTGTCAATGTAATAGACATAAGATTTAACGTGGGAGCAAATGAGACAGAAAGCATTATACAGTGGTTTTGTGTTTTTGAGTGTTATTGAGTCAAACTCAAACTCAAACTCAAAGCATTTATTTCAATTAAACCTTGTACAGGCACTTTTGAATTGTCAAAATTAAAATAGTCCGTCAGTCAGTCAGAAAGTTGAAGCTAGATGCCCATTCCAAAACGTAGATCTCTATGGAGAAGAACGGGCAAGAAACTCCATGGACACTCTTTTAAATCAAGATATTACAAATCGTGGGTACATAATTATTGTTGCTTCTATATGCGAGAACAATGTAAAAAAAAAAAAAAAACAAATGAAGAAACATTTCAAAATATAAGATTAAAAATAAGCCTTGGCAGTTAAGAAATGACCAGTCTCAACCGACGGCGCCCGTTCACGAACATCACGCGTGGATCAGCACCATCTAGCTCAACCATTTTGTAGGGAACCGAATGATCCAACACACGCGCCACCATCGATGAGACATTTAAGTGAGCATGACATGTTCTCAACCGCCATGCTCTTTCAAGTCAACATGAAAAAAATCATAGTAAACGAAAACATGGTTCTTACATTTACAAAATTTAAAAATGCTTCTAAATTATACAACACTATAGTTTGTAATTTATTTAAGAGATTAATAGAATTTTACTACCAAATAGGAAGAGATATTATTTAATAACGAAGTATTCAACAATTAAAAGACTATTGAATAAAACAAAAAAAAAAAGAATTATGTTCTTAATGTCAGAAACACAAAGAAAAAAGAAAAAGGGAAGCACCTCTTCCAATTATTGAAATTTTAACTAGTGAGCTCAAGTGCCTGTGGAGCAGGACCAGCATTAAGCCAAGCATTTTTATCATCGATATAATCATCCAACTTATAATATGCTTGTCTACATAGTGTGCGTTTAATACATGTTTTAAATTTCTTCTCATTTAGTTGAAGAATATCGAGTGGTATTTTATTATAACATTTTATACAGTAACCCATAAAAGAAGTTTTTACTTTAGACAATCTGAAACGCGGTTGATCTAATTTGTCCCTATTTCTAGTGTTAAAATTATGCCTGTCACTTATCTTACTAAAAAGATGTAGATTTTTTCGAACGTACATAATGTTTTCATATATATATTGACAAGGAACCGTCATGATGTTAATTTTTTTAAACAGTTCCCGTAGAGAATCGCGTCTGCTGAGCTTGTAGATGGCTCTGACAGCCCGCTTTTGCAGAATGAAAATTGACTCAATATCTGCAGCCCGTCCCCACAGCAAAATACCGTAAGACATGATGCTATGGAAGTAACTAAAATAGACCAGTCTCGCGGTATCCACGTCTGTTAATTGGCGAATTTTCCAAACAGCGTAAGCGGCTGAACTTAGCCGCCCTGCAAGTGATGTTAAGTGCGGACCCCACTGTAGCTTTGAGTCAAGCGTGATCCCCAGGAAAACCGTATTTTCTACGAATTCAAGTATCTCCTTATTCAATACAACATGACATTCACTACCTCTAACATTCGGTAAAGCGAATCTAATGCATTTAGTTTTTTTCTCATTTAATACCAAATTATTTACAGTAAACCAATTATGGACCACAAGCATAGCGTTATTTACGTCGTCAAGCTCCTGTGCACGTCTGCTTACTTTAAAAATCAATGATGTGTCATCAGCAAATAACACCATTTGTGGTCGGTTTTTCAGTAAATGTGGTAAATCATTAATATATACTAAAAATAGGAATGGCCCCAATATTGAGCCCTGCGGTACTCCCATTTTGACTTTTAAACCCGATGAATTCACACCATTAATTTGAACTTGCTGAAATCTATCATTTAAATATGATTTTATTAAACTAAGAGCAAGTTTACCTAGACCGTAATGCTCAAGTTTCAAGAGCAGTGTTTCGTAATTCACGCAATCAAACGCCTTGGATAGGTCGCAAAAAATGCCTATTGCATCTTGCGCCTCTTCCCATGCGTTAAAGATATGTTTTAATAAGGTGACACCGGCGTCGGTTGTGCAACGTCCTTTGGTGAAACCAAACTGTTGATCGTGTAGGATGTTATTACGATTAAAATGATTGAGCATTTGATTTAACATTACTTTTTCAAACACCTTGCTGAAAACTGGCAATACCGATACGGGTCTATAATTATTAGTGACCCTGCTGTCCCCAGATTTGAAAAGAGGAATAACTTTGCTGAACTTCATTAAATCCGGGAAAACTCCTTGATCTACACACAAATTAAATATTAAAGCTAAATAGGGTGCAATTGTCTCAATAATGGATTGACAAACTTTAGTAGACATGCCCCACAGATCTTCGGTAATTTTGATCTTCAGTTGCTTAAATACCTTTATAATGACTACAGGGTTTATATGTTTAAATTTAAATTCCACAGGACAGGCTGATACATTCGATCTTAATAATTCAATAGCTAGTGCGGGTGAGGAATTTAAAGTTTCTGTAGTTTTAATTGGGATATTGGTAAAGAAAGTTGCAAATTCCTGAGCAACATCGATGTTATCGCTAATGAGACCGCGGGATGTGTCCAGTGTGTAATCAGTATTATGTTTTTTGTTCCTGTTCGTTTCATTGTTTATAATTTTCCAAACTGTCTTTATTTTATTGTCTGCTGATTTAACCTTGTTTCTAATGAAAGAAGCTTTAGCTGCTTTGCAGATATTTTTAAAAGTTTGAGTGTTGTTGAGGGTTGTTGAGGGTTGTTGAGTGTTGTTGTATGTTGTTGAGGGTTGTTGAGTGTTGTTGAGTGTTTTGAGTGTGGTTGAGTGTTGTTGAGTGTTGTTGAGTGCGGTTGAGTGTTGTTCAGTGTTGTTGAGTGTTGTTGAGTGTGGTTGAGTGTTGTTGAGTGTTGTTGAGTGTTATTGAGTGTTGTTGAGTGTTGTTGAGTGTTGATGAGTGTTGTTGAGTGTTTTGGGTGTTGTTGAGTGTTGTTGAGTGTTGTTGAGTGTTGTTGAAGGTTGTTGAGTGTTGTTGAGTGTTAATGAGTGTTGTTAAGTGTTGTTGAGTGTTGTTGAGTGTTGTTGAGTGTTGTTGAGGGTTGTTGAGTGTTTTGAGTGTGGTTGAGTGTTGTTGAGTGTTGTTAAGTGTTGATGAGTGTTGTTGAGTGTTGTTGAGTGTTGTTGAGTGTTGTTGAGGGTTGTTGAGTATTGTTGAGTGTTGTTGAGTGTGGTTGAGTGTTGTTGAGTGTTGTTGAGTGTTATTGAGTTTTATTGAGTGTTGTTGAGTGTTGTTGAGTGTTTTGAGTGTTTTGGGTGTTGTTGTGTTGTTGAGTGTTGATGAGTGTTGTTGAGTGTTGTTGAGTGTTATTGAGGGTTGTTGAGTGTTGTTCAGTGTTGTTGAGTGTTGTCGAGTGTGATTGAGTGTTGTTGAGTGTTGTTGAGTGTTGATGAGTGTTGTTGAGTGTTGTTGAATGTTGTTGAGTGTTATTGAGTGTTGTCGAGTGTTGTCGAGTGTTGTTGAGTGTTGTTGAATGTTGTTGAGTGTTTTGGGTGTTGTTGAGTATTGTTGAGTGTTGTTGAGTGTTGTTGATCACAACTAATCACAAAAGACGTTAAGCCGCGTCCCCACTAGAGCCATGCGGCTTAACGTCTTTTGACGCGAAAACTGTTTGACGCGCTAAAATAAGAAAAAAAAAAGACTTATTTTGTTGGCTGACGTATTTTGTAGAAACAATTTTCTTGGTAAAGTTTAAAGTTTGGCGGTGTAAATCACAAGTTAAAATAAGTGATTCCAGTGACAATTATAGCAATTTATTAACAACAACTCCACAACTTGTGTAGTATAAAGTAGTATATATCACTCGAGGGTAAGTACAGATTACTCCCCTTGGTGAATAAATAGCTATTATTACAAAATCCTATAAGTGCTAAGGATTACTGTCCAATTCTCAAAATTTTACAAGGGTAAGAAATACTCCTCAAAAACACGACCCCGCGAGCTGCTTGCAGCTCGCGCAACGCCCAAAATCTAGTCTAATTATATGCAGTTCAACAAATCAAAACATAATAAATACAATTTCAAACTTAATATTGACAAATTAAACGAAGTTCCACAAACCAAATTCTTAGGAGTGCTTATAGATCAAGATCTCAATTGGAAAGTACATCTGGACGGTTTGTGTAGTAGGATTAATAAATTTGTATAATTATGCTCTCAGACAAATTAAGGATACCTATAACCAACAAAAAAACAGCAATTATCAGAGCCATTTGTGGTATCCGTCCTGACGAGTCATGTAAACCGTCCTTTATAACACTAGGTATATTACCACTTCCGTCACTGTACATATTCGAAGTTTGCAATTATGTTTATAATAATAAGGAATTGTTCAAAAAAGCATTTCAATTGAACTCTCGAAATAGAGATCCATGCAGACTTGCATTGCTGGATACTCCTAAGCACAGAACAGATAAAAGAGGTTATTATCTGTTCCGTGCTCCTAAGTCAGCCAAGTATGCAAAAAGTTTCCTAGTCATGTGTAGTATACGCATTTATAACAAAATTCCGAAAGAAATTAAATTGTTATTTAATATTAATTCATTTAGAAAGAAATTATTAAAATGGTTGAAAGAACATTTATGTTTTATGACATTAATGATTTTCTTAATAATAAACATTAAACTTCTAATTTTTGACATTGCAGTTACTGCTGAGAAATTATTGTATGGACTATACATATGTATATCTGTGACATTGAACAACAATTATCTAATAATTATTATTTTGCATGCATTTGATACATAACCTGTATAGCTAAACATGTGGACTTAAGAATAATATCTGACTATAACAACTTTATACCATGTTTAAGGCAAATAAAGACTTATCTTATCTTATCTTATCTAACTCTGAACCTTATGCTTTAGCGATAAAGTTGAAAATCTATTATAGAAATTTAACAGATTGTAGTAACTTGATGTGCTGGCGTCTGTACCTACACCATGTAATTAATAATGCATACTTTGTAGGTCCCTCATGTACTAAAAAACCTTTATGTACCTTAACAAATTTATTATTATTATTAAACCATTGATGTTGTTCAAAGCTATTAATTCCAATTTGCGGTAGTTGTTATTGTTGATGAGGCGACCAAATGGTATTTCGTACCTAGAACGCAGACATTTCCTCGTACAATTGGTCATTGCATTTTTGCCCAAACGTTGCACTGCAGACAGATGTTAGTGAAATGTGTGTTTATACACACGCATATGATATTAATTCATGCATGGTACCTCACTGGTAAACACAAAACAACATTCTTTTAACGTCTAAATAAAACCTTCCATCAAAATCATTTAACATTCCAATGTAGAGGATCTAAACCCGCAATTCTCAGCACTTATTACGCAGAAAGTAGGTGAAACAATTACTTTCCGTCGGAAGGCGCGCCGAACGTTGTGACGGCAAATAAAAAGTTTATCGCGCGGCGGTACCTACTACCCACCTACCCTGCTGGCTGTATTATTCAGTGCTGTGGCACGCACACACACACTCCTTCACGTCACGACCTGGATAATCAAACCTTGACTGACACCACTTTTTACTTTCGTGTCTATTTCTGTCCTCACAGAAGAACCGAGTTGACTTCGGATGTAGTTGTCTACCGACCTGTTATTGTTTCTAAGCTGAATTAACTCTTCTTGAACAGTCAAAAAGTTTCGTTCGATGGGTCAGTGGCTTTAATAACTTCGTGTCTCTGCTTTTTGAATATATCGTGCCTTTAAATAGTTTCAGAAAGATTCACGGTGAAGTTAGCGGGTATAGACGAAGTGCAGACAAAAAAGAATTGTCATTGAAACGGTATTTTGGAAGGTTGATTGCCGATTACAGCTGATATAATATTTTTATTATCTCACGAAGCGACGAGCGCTTTATTTGTGGTTCCCAAGTATACAAACACGCTGTGAATGTGTGTGCCAGCGCAGGAACTGTCGGTACCGTCCAAGACATGGTGAATTCGGAAGTTTCTGTGTTAAATGCTGACGCTACTCGTCTTCACGCACACATTCACAGAGTATTTGTATATTTGGTTACCACTAGTAAAGCGCGCATCACTTCGTGAGATAAAAATACTAGCCATTATTCTTCGCGGCATTTGTATCTTCCAGTGTGCCTGTGGTGTACATATTGAGACATTGTTTTGTGAATGATTTGTGTAACAAGTGTAAACCTATTTAATAACTACTTTAAAAATCACAAGGGACAAATGTCATGTCATTTACGAGTATCATACTTCACGATATGTGTCCCCGAATCACATCCATTTGTCTCCTGAATCTTGCAAATATATTATTATTGCCAAGAGATTATGATTCCTGAGAACTCAAGAAAAATACATACAGGCAAGAGTAAATAACATTGGTCAATATTAATATACTTGTCAGTCGGGATCGCATTAAAATCAAAATGTTATTATGTTGTATATTGTATTAAACAGCTGATTTTTTTTTCGCGGTTTCAGGTTTGTTCCCATAGTAAAAGTTGTTCATAATGATGAGTACAATGACCTCTTAAGAGGTTGTTGGTGTTTTTCTAATAGCCCTGTATATTGAAAAGAGAAAATCAAGCTTACTACTTACCTACTTGTAGCCGCGGGGGTATTACTCGTATTAGATAATTTGAGACTTACGAAGGTAGCCGACGGACTCCGACGCGCAATAAACGAAATGAAAGCAAATGAATGCTGCGCCTCGTCTAATTGTATTTAAATGTAATGATCGCTATTACACACAGACGTCTCCTTTGACTAACAATCTTTGTTGCTGAATTAAAACCTCTTTGAATTAATCTTTATTATTGTCATAATTTACGAAGGATATCGAAATAATTCAAGCAATCAAAGAAACAATTTTGGTTGGCAACTTGAATTCAAAACAGCTATATTGTATAAAATGTATGGAATCCGTAGCGAGGTGCCGCGCGCCGGGGAGAGACTCACTGAGAGACGATTTAAAAAACTCAATTGAATTATTGCAATCTGTGCCGCTGTGAATCCATTAGTATTAATTGAAAGCATCCAA
Source organism: Luperina nickerlii (assembly GCA_963855955.1). NCBI lineage: Eukaryota > Metazoa > Arthropoda > Insecta > Lepidoptera > Noctuidae > Luperina > Luperina nickerlii. Next base: position 22,530,852 of record OY979677.1, read on the forward strand.
ATCAACAGCAATTAGTGATAATTGAATAGTCTGTGCTGTGCCGTTCCCATGCCGTTGTGCCGTGGGGCTGGCGGGCCGTGCCGTTCCGCTACACATAACATACGCATTGGGACTCGTATCGAGAATTTGGTATGCTAATGTCAGTTTTATGACGTCACAGCGATGGTCGCGGCCGGCGATTTGCACGGAGTATGTGCGACTGCTGAACGACACACGCGCACATTTAGACGTAATTGCTAATTAATAAAATACTAATGAGCTATGTCAGTACTGCGCTACTGCTACTGTGATGGGTTTATAAAACCACCGTGAATGCACTCATGCCCGGTTTCTGAGGTACTTTTGTCGGTGGTTTATCTATTCATTAGCGCTATTGGTTCGATAACTTGTGGAAGTACGTTTCCGACCACCGCAATGTAAGATAAACTCCGTTTAAACTCAAGTTAACTTAACTGACCAATGTGCGCCTTTTATCGGTTCCATAACTATATTTGATGTTTCATTTCATAGCAACTACATCAACAACGACTATTAATGAATATAATTGCCTGTGAAAGTTAGATATTAAAATTATTCAGTAGAGAATACAATGAGTGTTAGCATCATGAATACAGAAGTCTCGTCCGTTCTTTTGTTGTCGATTATAGTATAGACAAATTCATTAGCCACTTCGATAAGAAACATCATTACTCTTTCAGTAAAATTTTTACTGCGTTTTCCAGATTACATTATGCTATTTCGCAAAATAATAATACAAAAGATTTATTGTTCAACTAGGACTAGATGACATGGTAAGGTAGGTAATATAATATAAAGCACAAGCATAAAGTTTTTGCAAAATAATGGATAAAACACTAACAATTGGAAAGACAAATAGACTTTTAACGTAATATGAAACGGCATACCAAAAATACCACACGAAACAAAAACATTGAAGTGCTAAGTTAAGGTATCTTTAAAAAAAAGACAATGATGTCGTTCATACATTTGCCGTAATAGCCCATAAATATTTTTTTTACGCGAACTCGTATACAGACCCATCTAGCGGCAACTATGGAACTAGTTATCGGTTTTATAGTAATTGAATGGTATGTTGTGTATCCAAAAACGCAGTGAGTGTTAACCAACGTTTATCTTATGCATAACTTTATTTAATCAATAGCTAGTGAGAGTTTATCTGGGGACTTCAGAAACCGGGCATCAGTGAGGCAGAGCAGAAGATTGGCCCTCTTCACTAGGACTACGACAAAGCCAAAAGGAAGGGTTACAGTTTTAGCAGTCTAATGTATGTCTATTTATGTCTGTTTTTTTATATGTCTACTTTTTGAACTATCATACTTGCGTCGTAAAAAGTGGACTTTCCTACTTCTATGTTTGGTCACAAATATTCCCTCTTTTGTGGTCGACATTGAAGTTCTCGTAAACAAAGTTAGTGACATTGTCCCATGTGTCGGTGCTAAAAAACATACACGTGTGGTGCATCAGAGCCCTATCACAACAATGAACAGTACGTTTGTTATACATAGTCCGTGTGTGCTACTTGCGGCCTTGTGTGACATCTTTTGAAAACTTATTTGTATTGTGACATTGATTGCTTTGATGTCCCGATGGCCCTCGTAGTTTGAACACGTTAATCGTAGTTTACAATAGGTTATTTGGAAAAAATGCTTGTGAATTTTGAGTGAAAAAATGTTTGTTTTAGTATAACTTTAAATTCTATTTGTTTGTACATTTAGTCTTGTAGTCCCGATGCTGAGGCTAACTAGCTTAACTTTAGCCAATCTTAACTTTACTATACTTATTTTGTATGAAAAAAAATTATCAAGATGCTGTAACTATGTATTGGTGCCCAAGACACAGGCCGTGCCTAGTTTGGGACCAACAATACCTCCATATTGTAATTATGAATTAAGAAATAAACGTTTATTATTATTATTATTAAGTCTGTAAAGGCAGATATTGAAGTACTTCACTCTCGTAGCATTGCAAGCACTGCAGTGAACTTGCCGTCTGACATTGTACTAGTTATTTAGGTGCCCATTGTAAAAATGTAACTTTAACCTGAGTGTACGTAGGCCCATCGTCCACGACGCTACTTAAAACTTTTTTAAACAGACACTACAAAGTGAAAAATAACTTTAATTTTGGAAGTCGGTGGCAAACAACGAAAATGCGAACCCAACGACACCTACTTCCGAAATTCAAGTTATTCTTCACTTTGTAGTATCTTTTTGGAAGTAGGTTGTTTTTTTTTTGTAAAAAGGCTTTATTTTCCACTTTTAAAGTTGTACGATTAGTTACCCCACACAAATTCGTATAATACTACTTGCTATGTAAATAAATATCAGTAACAGGAAGTTATTATAACATCCCCAATATAAACTAAGTGGTAAAAATTTGAAATACTAGTGCGGTGACATTCGTATTACTTACTCATTGGTGATTTGAGTTTTTGAGTAGCCTCGTGGATCATGGATAGTGTTGCCCAAAATCGGTCTTGGTCTTGCAGTCTTGGTCTTGTTCTTGCATTTTTGCAAGACCAAGACCAAGACCAAGACCGACTTATTGTAGCAAGACCAAGACCAAGACTGACCCCTGCAAGACTTGAGCAAGAACAAGACTAAGCCTGCAAGACTCTTGCGTCTCGCAGTTAAGTCAAACTGAGATTTGGGCGTTATAGTAGGTATTTGGTTTCAATCCCGATTTTGATAGACGTTCCCCAGTATCAAAACCGTAGCGTCATAACACTAACAGGTATTGTATTAATTATTAGGTATATGTTTCGACTATTTATTAAGTAGGTAGGTAGCGTGTTACTTACAAATTTGTTCCCATATGTGATAAAATTGTACCTAGCATAACTTTCTAGCAAAGTTCATTTCATACCTTGTAGGTATATCTACTTAGAGTATTATATTATACTTGTATAAGTCTAATGTGCAGATCTACCGTTAGTAGGTTGGTAAAAATTATGTCCCTAGGTATTTATGTTTCAAAGTTTATATTATTCTTCTATTCAGCAAAATTTAAAACTAACAGCGAGTCGAGTAGGTCTAGTACTAGTAGCAGTTTTTAAGCCAGCCGATGTTATGGTACAGACGCCAGCACATTTAGCTACTACAATCTGCCATATTTCTTTAACAGATTTTTAACTTTATCGCTAAAGCATTAAGGTTCATGGTTGATTTACCTTAGCGCTTCCCCCTTAAATCGATGAAGCTTTAGAAAAATAATTATACCCTCATAACGAATCTAAAATAAAAGTAGTAAATGGGTCATTCAATTATGTAGATGATTGAAATGCCTCATATGACGCGTCTGTTAGATTCATTGGGATTCATGGCCGACTCGACGCCGCGCGGGGATTCCCGCAATCTTCCGCATTTTTTGTCAGGTTCAAGCATTTATGCACTTTATTGTAATAATTTTAAAGTTTATTTTCAAGTGCGTTAATAATACGAGGAGACCGCTTGGCGCTGCGGTCCCTTTGTCGCGGCATTTGAAAGCGAATAGCGTGAGCGCGAAGACAGTGTTGACCTCGCAAATAAACTTTAGCAATACAGCTGATCAGGTAGCCCTTTCGAGTTTTATTTACATTGCTGTTTTAAGTGAAACAAGTGAATTTACTATTTTTTAATAAAAAATCTCATTGGGTCAGATAAAAATAATGATTTTATAAAGTTTACAGTAAAATAAATTGCAGAAAAAAACGTAAAAAATTAAGAAAAAGTCGACGAAAAATTTCAACGCAGGAGGGTCCAGAATCATGTACTGAATCCATGGTAAGCGGTTCCGCGTCGATGTCCCTGCCACCCTGAGCAATAGACTAATAGGTATTTGAATGTAAGCCGCGGTGCGGCTGTGGAATGCACTACCGCCTGAAATTAGGGACTGCCAAACTGTTGCAGTTTTTAAGAGAAGAGTAAAAGAACACTATCTTTCCACTTTATCATAGTTGTGTATGTATTTATTATTGTTTTTCTGATTACGTTTTAATATTTATTAACATTCTAGTGATATTTATTATAGAAGTATGTATTTTTATTTGTATTTATGTAAGTATATTCTTATAATATTTGTTTTAGGTTTATTAAGTGAATTGTTTTTAGATTAGTTTGTATGTATTATTTTTTGTCTCCTTTACTCTTTCACACGCTGTCTACATCTCTCTATTTATTGTCCTATCGCAGGTATGCTGGAAGAGATTTCTTATGAAATAAGCATCACCTTTGTACCTATTTTTCTGTTCTGATTATTTCGTATCTGTTTATATATGTGTGTACATAAATAGTAAAATAAATAAATAAAATAAATAAATGTAGTCTAGTCTAAGTAGTAGAGTCTCGCAAGACTTGCGAGACTCTTGCTGCAAGACCAAGACCAAGACCAAGACTGAGAGCGCAATACCAAGACCAAGACCAAGACCAGGTGTATTGACGCAAGACCAAGACCAAGACTGGCTAAGGTCTTGTCTTGGTCTTGCATTTGGGCAACACTAATCATGGACCTCATACACTTAACTCTTCGCAGCCAATATTCATTCGTTTCTTTCAGATGTTTGCTAACCTAACCTTTGTTCATGATATTCAAATACGAATTCATCTGTTTACCATTTCATCTCATTTGTATCTGTTCCATTATTCCCGCATCATGATAATATGCACAAAATAGTATTAATTTTCCATTTTCACAAAACATGACAAGATACTCATCGGTGTGTGTGGCGTAAAGTGCTTTCACTTTATTATTGTTAGTTACATGCTCGTATAATTTTTATTATAGACTCGAGTAAAATGTATGCGAGAACAAATTGGGATACGTCGCGTCGGCCGCTGGCAACCGATTTTAATTGGGATAAAGGTATTTATGGTCGCGCAAAAACTTTAAGAAATATTTATCATCTGATATTCTGCAACCACTCATAAATTCGTATTGCATACCCCGATAATAAATTTGATGCGTTCTGGCGTTTTCCCGTTTAAATTTATTTCAGTTCGTCTTTCAATTATTATAAACGTTCTTTTAACAACGGGTTCCCGTTGTTTGTCTTGGCTTAACTGATTCATAACTTCGCGTGTCGCACTCGCAGTAAGATTTCCTCGCCGCACTTACTCGTATCTGGCGCGCGTGTACGTTACAAGCGAGGCGCGTGTTCCCTCACGGCGGCGTGGGACGGCGGCGTGCGGCGGCCGCGGTGCAAAGTAGACGTGAATGAGAGTCTAATCGCGACGATCAAGCGCGCGTGAGGCCGGAAGACTGGCCTAACGCGCCGTTGACACGCGACGCGCGGGCCGGCACGGACGCGCCGGGTTGAACGCGGCGGGTCAAACGCAGCAACCCGCACGTAGTGGGACAACTGCAGCTTGTCAAGCGCAGAAATATATCATACTGTAAGAACTGCGTTTAAAAACAAAACAATTTAAAAAGCCGCAAAAAGCTCATATTTATGCACATTTTTAGTTACATAAAATGAATGCTTCAACATGAAACCACCCGTAATCTGAGGTAAAATACTCCGATTATTTTAACGTGCATTACCGTCAATGGTACCGTCAATTTAAATAAATGTAAATTGCTAATGTTCAACAGCGCAGTCTCATTAGAATAATCGAATTATTGAATATGTCATGTCATAAAATGGTGCGTGACGTCTGTCTTCGCACTACAGTAATTCACCTAATCAATTTATTTTTCTCAAAACTCCTTGGAAATTCGGGCATCATTTTGACAACCTTCTTCGAAATAAATCGAAAATGCTGTACTGGTCAAATACATGCGAGCAGCAGCCGACAAAGTTAGTATGAAAATCCAAATCGTGTTTAGCGGCCTTATAAATTACTATAAAAACTCATAATTATCTACCCTGTAAGTTTAAAATGTAACGAACTTTTTACTTCGAAACATGGCAAACAAGGAGGTAACTTATCAAAGATGGAACTGGCTTGCAAATAGCGCTATCTAAAGTAAAAAATAAATAAATGAACACATAGGCGCGTTTAAAATTATTGCCTATCGTCATTATTTCTGGAATTTATAATTAATTTACTTTATTTGAATTTCCTCGAATGATTTGAGAAAAGTACTTCCTATATAAGCCTTGGCCACAAGCAGGCATTGTAGGAGTCACGTAGGTGGACCCCAGTCCACATTTTCACACTCGTCCATCAATGCCCGTTTTCGGCAAGCTGCTGCAGTAATGTACTGAGTATAATATCTGCAGTAGAAACAAACGCAGCTGTAAAGCGGCTCTATTCATCGCAGTTAACTGTTTGTCATTATGGTTAGATTGCTTTCATTAAAGACTTGTCACGACGTCCGCTCTACCCTAGTTTTGTATTAATAGACTACCCTCTACCCACTAGCCACGTTGTTAATGTCTTCCTCCAATGTCGATACTTGAATTTACATGAAGTCGAAAAGACTTTGCAACATAAAGTGTAGCTCAAAGTATGAAACAGGTTGACGTTCACTCGATCTCTTATGTAAGTTGATGTAATTTAATAAAAAGAGTAAAAGAAAATTTTGTGACACGTATTTTTATAAGAAGAGATTCCATAGAGAAGAAAGAACAATTAGACATTGCTAGTGCAGTACTACAAGAATAGTGTTGTCACTAGTAACCGGTAAAAGTCGAATTTTTTTATTTCAATACTCTCACCAAATTTGAACTTTACATCTTAAGGCGAAAGCGCCAGGGTAGCCCGCGAAATTCAATTTTTTTTTAGGTTTTTTGGAATTTGCTGGTCAGTATTAAGTTGTACGTTGATTAATATTATGAATCGCGGCCGTAAGAAATATGTGTTTACAGAATTATAATCAATAAAGTCATCAACACAACTCTCTAAGACCACGTCAGTCCAAAGAATAACTGTTTAATGAAATCATCATTCTTTGGACTTACGTGGTCTTAGAGAGTTGTGTTGATGACTTTAATGCTTATAATTCTGTAAACACATATTTCTTACGGCCGCGATTCATATATTAATTAACGTACAACTTAATGCTGACCAGCAAATTGCAAAAAACGTAAGAAAATTTGAATTTCGCGGGCTACTTTAGCGCTTCCCCCTTAATCTTTTTATCTTTTTCTTTCTATATTGGCGTTGTGTTGTCCAAGTTACAGCAGCTTCATTTTTCATAAATACATATCCTGCAGTTAAAGACCTGCGCGTGAGTGTTTCTTTTGCATAATCTGCATCACTATAAGCTTCAAGATCACTCTTTGAATGTGGGTAACATAAACCATAGTCTTTTGTTCCTTTCAAGTATCTCAATATTTTCTTAATAATATTCCAATGAGTCAGATTATAAGAACTCAGACATCTGCTTACCAGTCGTGAAATCATGATGCAGTCAGCTTCATGATTTCAGGTCTGCTTACCACAGTCAGGTGCATGAGTGACCCCACCACAGCCTCTCTGTATGGAATATTCTTGCCTGGAGGCTCAGTTCCCTTCTCCAGATTAGTATGAAGGTCGACTGGAATGTTATTACAGTTAGCATCTTGCATTTTAAATCTATGTAATGACCGTTCAATATATTTTGATTGGTAAATGAAAATACACTCTTCCATTTTTTCTATTTGTAATCCTACATAAATCTTAGGATCACACTATTTAATTATAAAATTTCCTTTTAATTCATAGATTATTTAGTGAATCTTTTGACCTAGACATTAGAAGCCCATCATCGACATACAGCAGCAAGTAAACTTTATTATTGTTTACATTTCCAATTTAAACACATCTATCTGCATGCCTATTAACAAAGCCAAATTTCTTTAGTATACCGTCAAACTTTTGGTTCCAGCACCTTGGTGCTTATTTCAAACCATAGAGTGACCGATTAAGTTTACATGCCAGATTCGATTGGTGGCTTCATGTATATTTCATCCTTTACATCTCCATAGAAGAATGCAGTTTTGGCATCAAACTGGAAAGTCTGTAACTTATGTTGAACAGCTTCTGAAAGTAAAACTCTGATAATCATATCGCACCGTAGGAGAGTAAATTTCGGTGTAGTCAATGCCTTGTTTTTGTCCACATCCTTTGGCACAGAGTCTTGATTTAAAGACTGGACCAGATGGATCATCTTTTATTTTGAAGATCCATTTACAGTCAATTAATCGCACTTTTGGTTTATCAATTAGGCTCCAAGTTTTATTTTCTTCATGTGCTCTCAACTCATCTTCAATTGATTGTCTCCACTTCTTTGCATTCGCATTTTCTGAAGTTATTGCTGCAGTGTAGGTTTCTGGAACATCCTCCTATTCTGAAACTTCATTTACACACATATATGTGTTAGTCTGCATTTTAGCCACTTTTAGTTTTGATCTAGTTGTTATATTTCGTGTTAGTTCTGTTGGATCAATTGTTTGGTCTGGTTCATAAAATATCCATCATCTGAGTGAAAAGAGTCATCACTGCTTTCAGATTTTATTTCACTATCTCCAGATACATTTTTCAATGTTGTATTTAGTATCGGAAGAACTATCTTCATTGCTGTTGGTTTCTGTGACTGACTCTGATAATGTCATTATTTCATAATCTCTCTTAACTGAACTTCCAAAGAAAATCACATCTCTGCTAATCATTACTTTTTTTTCTTTGGATCGAAAAGCCTATATCCTTTTGTATGTTCGCTATAGCCAATAAAAATCATCTTATTCGTCTTTGGGTCCCATTTTTTGGCTTTTTCTTTTGGAACATGTACCATGGCTTCGTAGCAAAATATTTTCAAATTAGTAATGTCTGGCCTTTTACCATTCCACTTCTCTTCTGGTGTTGAAAATTCTAACAGTGAAAGTTTGAAATTCATTACTTAAATATTCAGTTCCATTATCTGTACGTAGAGTCTTTATAGTCATATCAAGTTGGTTTTCCACCAAAACTTTAAATAAATCTCTTAAACACATCAGATTTCTTTAATTAATTGTTAATGTGATTTATTGCGGTCTGATCTCCTGAAGCCCTCTCCTCGATCTCCTGCTAGTTCGTCTTCTGTTTTAATGTCTGTCTTATCCATTTTATAATGTGTTCAGGAAAAAAAAACATTACTTAAAAAAGCAGTCGAGAAGTGTAGTGGGACACCCGGTTGGAACGTAACGAAAGTTTAGTGATGGTCAAAATGTTACACGTTTTTCGGTGTAGCTCTCTGTCGCCAAGTGTGCAGAGTATAATGTTCGATAAGGAACTTCGTTCCAACATGTAACGTCAAGTTTGATATCGTAGCACGGCTTGTGGCGGTGCGGTGCGGAGCGGAGCGGTACGGTGCGGAGCGGTGCAGAGCGGTGCGGAGCGGTGCGGAGCGGTGCGGAGCGCTGCGGTGCGGTGCAGAGCGGTGCGGTGCGGTGCGGTGCGATACGCAGGGAAATAAATGAACATTGTTTACAGGCTAGCGTAGCCAGTTAGTCAACTCGCATTAACATACAGTTAGCCGTACCTAAGTAGGTACCGTTATGGATGGTTGTTATTATATTATTATGTTATGACAAATTACGTCCGTGTGTAGTAATTTTGAGTTTAAATAAATGTATTACTTATATTTTAATGCTAATTCCAAATACCAACAGATTTAATTAAATCGAAACAACGAGTTTTCGGAATAATTCCGTGTTCATCGTTCAACTTGTAATTATACGACATTTGTAGCAAGCCGGGTAGCCGGGTACCCGAGTATCCGTGACCGCGGACGATGAGGGACCGAAACACTACATTTAAATTTAAATAAACGCCAAATAGCCTGTAAAGTTGGCTCGCTTTCAATCGCAACTTTCTAAAATGACCCGCTATTTGACTAACTACGTTACGGTAACGGCTACTAACTATTAATGGCTCGTATTTGCGAACACACAAACATGGTTCAAGTGACGTACGGGAAACGCGTTGTTGGCAGGTGGGCACGGTACGAGCTGATAGGTACTGAGCGTGGAACCACTACATCGTAACGAGAAGATTCACTCCTGTAAATGAGTCCTAAAACCTCACACACTTAATTACTTTAGCCGAAACAAAACTGTGGAAGGCTTGAATGAAGAGAGAATAAATGATTATTTTTCCATTTTGCCAGCGATGTCTAGACGAATGACAGTTGTGTCAGTGCCTTATCGCTCATCGTTAGAAGTGAATCTTCTGCGTTGATCACTGTGAGGCAGCACTATGTAAATCGTCCGCGACCGGCAGTGCGCCGCGGCGTCGCGCGCCGTATGATACTCCATACGAGCCGCCGACACGCCACCGATACAGCAGGGCTGCCATTGGAGAACAACTTCTTAGTATTGCATTACAGTATTTGTAAGACGTAATGAGTAGTTGTAGTTCCCGTGCTAGGAGTTCGAAGCATTTCTGTGTATTGTTGCACGTCAAGAAGTAAACCTGTTGTTGAAAGTGTGTGAATGTCCCAGAAAGTCTCAGCCCTGGACGGTGCGTAAAGGAAGTGCGCCCGAAAGTATGTTCATGATAGCTCATCAAACAGTGTGCTTACATGTCTGTTTGTAGTTCATAACAGCTCATCAAGCAGTGTGCTTACATGTCTGTTTGTAGTTCATGACAGCTCATCAAGCAATGTGCTTACATGTCTGTTTGTAGTTCATGACAGCTCATCAAGCCGTGTGCTTACATGTCTGTTTGTAGTTCATGACAGCTCATCAAGCCGTGCGCTTACATATCTGTTTGTAGTTCATGACAGCTCATCAAGCAGTGTGCTTACATGTCTGTTTGTAGTTCATGACAGCTCATCAAGCCGTGTGCTTACATGTCTGTTTGTAGTTCATGACAGCTCATCAAGCAATGTGCTTACATGTCTGTTTGTAGTTCATGACAGCTCATCAAGCCGTGTGCTTACATGTCTGTTTGTAGTTCATGACAGCTCATCAAGCCGTGTGCTTACATGTCTGTTTGTAGTTCATGACAGCTCATCAAGCCGTGTGCTTACATGTCTGTTTGTAGTTCATTTTACAAAGACTGCACGGTTCTTAATTATATTGATTCTGTCGTTGATTTCTGTTTTAAAATTCCCCATTAATAACTTATATAAAAAAATATCGAGTAACATAAATGTCAGCAGAATGTTGGAAGTTCAACATAATACTGATGTTTTAAAATGTTACGTTACTCATCACCCACTTTCAGGTAATTATATTATTTTATTTTATTATGGGACAATAAACAGCTACAATATAAAATGTTTACAAATAACAATTTGACTAAATAAGTAGTATTAACAATTGAGGAGGGGCCCGTGGCTAAATAATAACAGCCGCACAGGTCGATCGATCAGGGTAAGCTACGCTTGCCGCGGTTGGTCTGTGGGTGGGTGACCATCTTTACATACCGTGACCTCTCCGTGCCTCGGAGAGCACGTTAAGCCGTTGGTCCCGGTTGTCATTCGTGGATCTTTGACAGTCTGTACTGGTAGTCAGAAGCCCGAAGGTCTGACAACCGGTTTTATCAAGGGGTATCGTATTACCCAGTAACTGGGTTGTGGAGGTCAGATAGGCAGTCGCTCCATGTAAAATACAGGTATTCAGCTGCATCCGGTTCGACTGGAAGCTGACCCGAAAATAGTTGGGAAAAGGCTAGGCAGATGACGAAGTAGTATTAACAATATCAGCCCACTACATAGTGCTGGTATAATATGAAGCAATACACAAAAATAATTGATGTCTGACGTTTGAGAACAATACCGTCCGATCTTCAAGAAGATGAGCTCCAATCGTAAATTAAAACCCTCGGGTTGTGCGCGGCTGTGAACATGTTGCTTGCGGATGGTGAGCACCAACAATAAATTCATTTCAAGCAGAAAGGTACCTACTACTCACAATACTTTAGAAAAATGAGAATCCCACACACATACATAATTATAATATGTAAAACATACATGTGTACTTATTCGCCTGTTTAGGTTTCGAAGTAACAAAGTTGGAATGAACAGCGACCCTTTATGATCAGCATTTACATACATTTGCTATTTACCTGTAACGCCACATTACCGCCACATCACCGCCACGTTGCATCATAGTCCTCGTACCGCTAACATTTGGGCTGCAACAGCCCATTTTAGATAATTACGGAAACAAAAGTGAGCGGTTTTTGTGCGATGCGGCACGCGGCGGTGCAGCGGTGCGGGAAGAGCGGCCGGTTCCGGCGGGATTGCGCGCATTGCTCCGCGCCGAGTGCCGGGCGGCCGGGGCGGCTCAGTACCGGCTCCGAGCCACGCGCGGCCCCAGCCAGGCCCCGAGGCCTTGCATTGTTTCTAATTAATCACGAGCTCTCGTTACATTGTGTTTCTTTTCTATTATGTATCTGCATGTGTATTAAGTGGCGTACCTCTAAGATTGTGTGCCCGCGGTATTAAGGCTCGTTGCTGCTTGGCTGTTCCGCACTGATTACCGCGGCGGCACAGCGTACCAACACATTGTAATGCCAGTTCATACCTATGACACCCACCATTCCGCGAGTGTAGGCGAGTTGTCCGAGGTAATAATAGGGATCGGCAAACTTACCTGAAACAGTTATGTAAGAGTAAACTTAGTTTGTGTTGATATCGTATTCAGGTTTACCCATCTCCTGAATAATACATCGTGTTCGGTTCGACGGCCTTCGAACTTATAGCAGTACTTGTCACTACTTACTGCAAGTTTCCCTATCTAGCGCTCAGTTAGTGTTACACTAGATAAATAGTATTACATAACAATACTATTTATTATTACATAAATTCCCTTTGTCCCCTTTAACGGAAACATGCCCTACGGGACAACGGGAATATATGTAGGATACCTACATGCTCTTTAAAGAGCCCTGATTTATGTGGTGTACTATAAAACGACTAAGCGTGGTTTGAAAGTAGACTGCATTTATTATAACTCTGCTCATTAACCCATTTTGCCACAACACGCACGATTATATTGTAGACAAAGGACGCAGAGGTAGTTACAATAATGCTAATCACAAAACAGTCTCTTCGTTGCTACTTTACACGACCGCACGACACTCTGAGGCCGTCGTGCCACTTCTAGGCAGCTCTCAACTTTGGTGCTTTAACAAATACTACCTAATTCCGGCAATTCCCTGTTCCGTTTCTTGATGTTGTTGTTCGTAAATTTGTTTATCCTTATAAACAAGCAATCTTAATATTATGTATTTCCACACAAATTATTTTCGTGGAACATTTTCGGAAACTTTTATCTCGTTATCTTGTTGAAAGGGACTTGTGAAGACGTTGGCCCTTTAAGCCTCAAACAGTAACAAACAAGATCTTTCATAAGCATAATATATGATGTGACAAGTACTTTATCTGGGATCTCATTAATATTCTAAGTATTGTACTTCGTCCGGAAATTCACGACTGGAATATAAGTTTTTGTTCTTGAAAAAACTACACACGACTAGTTGTTAGTAAACAAGGTCGTTGCCCTCTCGGTAGAACAATACAAAAACTCAGTTGTAGTGGCCTCAAGTGTGTATTCACATCGTCGACAAGTTGCCTCAAGCGAGGACGAATCCCAGGACAAGCGTCCACAAAGCGGATTGGGGAACTGTGGGAGAAATCCTTTTTATTTTGTTTTTCTCTTCCAACATTAGTGGAACGAAGATGACGAAGCAGTTTGTAACAATGATGGCCTCTTTACTGTTTCGTATTGGATAAAACTTGAAACGAAAGATTTTAAGAAAATGAGCTGCTCTTATAGCGATAGTTACTATTTATGGGGATTGATTGATATATAAATAATAATAATAATAAGCCTCTTATCCTGAACTACTTTCTTCTTTCTTTGTATTGTAGTTGTCTCTTTAATTATATGATATCCCTGAGTTCAGTGTGCCTCTTGGCAAAGGCCTCCTCTAACAGTTTCCATTGCACTCTGTCTCTAGCAACCCTTCTCCATTTTGGGCCTGCCGTCAGTTTTAGTTCGTCCTCCCACCTCTTGCTTTGTCTTCCTCTGTTCCTTCTCCCATCTCTAGGGTACCAGTCTGTTATAATATTGCTCCACTTCTCTTGTGTACCGCGCAGCATGTGCCCAGTCCATCTCCACTTCAAACTATCTATTCTAGTAAGTACGTCTGTGACTTTTGTCTTACTTCTTATGACGGTGTTTCGTATTTTATCTTGTTTCTTAATACCTATCATACTTCGTTCCATAGCTCTTTTGCAGTGTTCCAGCATGTTTCTGTGATGTTTCGTAAGAGCCCAGGTTTCGCACCCATATGTAATACATGGGAGAACGCAGGTATTGAAGACCTTCCTTTTAATACTAATACTAAGCTCTGTGGCTTTTATGATCTCTTTCAGTGACCAATATCTTTTCCATCCGTTAGCTATTCGTATTTTGATTTCTTTTGTTGTTGTGTCTGTATGTGAGATGATTTGTCCTAAATAAATATATTCCTCTACATATTCAACAGGTTGGTTGTTGATTTTTATTTCATGTTTGTTTGATTTGATTGATATAATGGTTTCATATTACCTCCGTGACGACGTATTTCAAACCTGTTTGCGGCTTTGATCGTTAAAAAACAATATTAACAATATTACTGAGCAAATTCCATCAAAAATTCGATCAGTAAAGAGTTATCAAACATGTTTAACTGGTGGTTCCTGTATGCAGTAGAACCTCTCTCATTAAGTAGTTAAAGTTAACCGCGGACCAGTACCGGCTGCTAATCGCGTCCGTTTATAGTCCGGTCCTAATCCGGGAAGCACGCGGACTGACCGGACATTACCAGATAACGTCACTTTGCGAACAATGTCCATTCGGCACCCTGTCCGGCTCACCCAAGTCACCTGAGTCGCGTGCTTTACTTTCCTACTACCTAATACTCTGAAACTGTTACCAAAAGGTGGTCCTTTTCGTAAAGACACAGAGTCTAAATTGTCATTACATTGGTATGTAATGCCAATGGGCATTATTCATATTTTTTTAAATGTTGTAATTGAAAAACCATTTCGAGGAATAGCGTTATTGATCATTACGGACTAATTAATTATGAAAAATAGTCATATTTTATTGATATTTTTGATAAAATACGATTGACCTTCTTTGCCCTTCAAATTAAGTCGGCTTTGGCCGTACAGTTTTGTATCGTTACCTCAGAAAAAAAAGTAAGATTGTCTACAATCTGTCAAATGTCAAATTATTATAAATATGTCAAAAATATAAACATTCTTGTTTATATTACATTACATACATTATTTCAACACTCGACAATATTTAATATACTGGAAGAGTTATGGAATACAGGAAGTGCTTTGTTCCAACTTGCAGCAATAATAGTAACAATGTCGCCGCGTGCGTTATTATTCTATTTCTAAGTCGCCGCATCGATTGTTCTAGTGACGATAGAGTAGTATATTCCTTGGAGGACACTTACACATAAAAAAAACCATTTGTAAATAAATACGCTAAGATAGGATTCGATTATTGAAGACGTCTATTCGGCCTATTGACACTTTGACAGATGTGACAGTACTCTTTGGATTGATGACGTTGTGTTGACAGATTAAAAATTTTATTTATGTCCTAGTCAGGCAACGGCACTTAATCTTTATGCCACTGATGACGTCACCTACCTTAAAAACTTAAAACAATTCAATATTTTTTTTTTTAATAATTATTGAGCCAATCATCAAAATATTCAAATTAGTTTCTCAAAATACTCTAAATTTTCAAAAAATAAAATAAAATCTAATGGTTAGAAATTTTGGACAATCCCCATTTAGGCTCTGTGTCTGTGCAATAAAGATTATAGATATGTAGGAGATAATGTGCATTTCCGTACGCGCGGACTGTCGAGTTTCACTGCATGCTATGCGAAATAGAACCCTTTTGTGTTTGAAATAAAAGTCATTTACGTTTGCATATAGCAGTGTTTTACTAATACCCGCTATCAGTGGGCGCGTGATGGAGCACTGATAGTGCGGCTTGAGGCACGAAGCGCGCTCGCGTTAGACACAGATCGCTAAACGTAAGGCAGACCGGACTGTGCGCCAGTGTCCGGCGCTTCCTCGACGTATGTTACTGCACGGTGCACTTTTAAATGACTATCAAACGGAGATATTTCCTGTGATGCTTTAGACTGGTCATTTATGACGAACATAATAACGACTACACTTCTAAATCTCTCTCTTATATCACTTTTCTTCTTTAATTCTTCTCCTTCATTTTGTTTTTTATTTTTATTTATGACTAGCTGCGCCCTGGGGTTTCACCCGCATCAATGTCGACCCCGTAGGAATATCGGCATAAAAAGTAGCTTATATATTAATCCAGGGTGTCAGCTGCCTTCATACAAAATTTTATTAAAATTGATCCAGCCGTTTTAGCGTGAAGAAGTAACAAACATATAAACACACACACACACACTCACAAACTTTCGCCTTTATAATATTAGTGTGATTGTGTTTAGTTAAGTTTGTGATCTTCCTGTACGAGACGATGATCCTTCAAGAGGGTGTCACCTACACAGCCCTACTTCCCTGAGGAACTTGCACTCATGGACATCGTCCTCCCTTGTGACTGCTTACATTATATTTTTGCAACGACCGCGCATTCGTCCAGTGCGCTGATTATATCGGGAGGTTCACGAGAACAAGTGGCTCACAGGATTCCATTCTTAGTTAACCTACAATCTATCTACATAGCCAACATTCTCGTACTGCCGGATGAAATAATGTGCGCTCAGAACGTTTAGAGGGACGGAAGAAACATTTCTTGTTTCAAGATTGTTTGGTTTTATAGTTGTGTCGTTATCAGTGAACCCATAGACCACTCTTGGTCATGGACCTGAAGGCCAATTATCCAGTAGTGATTTATTTTATTAGATAATACAAAACATGGCGAGGACGGTCACATACTGGAGGTCTCCTGTTTCCACTGGCTATCCATACTGTATCGAATTACTCAAACATTAAAAACATGTCAAGTACTGTGTGACGTGCAGACACTGGCGAGTTTTCCTCTTTGTACCAATTTTCATTAGAGTCATCTTTGTCCAGCAACACCTCAATAATATCATGACCACTACTATGCTGATAGATGATATGGATTAGATGGAGGGGGAGGCAGGAGGGCGGGTATTTCTGATGTGTTTGTTGGTCTGTGTTGACGGAAGGAGGTTCCTGTTTACGACCTCTCGCCTGTTATTATTCAATGCTTATTAGCTGATACTAAAGTTTTATGAGGACATTAAATAAAGTAAGAATTGGAAAGCTATTGGTGGAGAGAGGATCGATATTAGCACAATATTTGCCAAGTTACCATTTTCCTAAACGCAAGTCAGCTAAGGCTACTGACAATTGTTATTTATTGCATTAATGCGTCAAATATGTCCTGCAATATGGTGTATAATCTAGTCGACAAAAACACGAGTCCACGTAGTTACAATAACAAAAAACTTAGGCTGTAGTGCTGTACTGTCAATAAACTTGGAATCGCGTGTTGAAGCGGGTCACCACGTCACGTCAGCGGCGGGCACTGGGAACTTGTTCAGCAGGAGTTATCGAAAGTCGTGACATAGTTTCTCGTCGATTTCCTCGTCCAACGAACTCAATATTAACATTATTATAACCAACGATAGGTACCTAAATTTGTATGTTTTACATCCCACAAGTTTAAGCAAGCTCTATTACTTTAGTACAAAGTAGCATTTAGCTTATGAGTGTATAAGTAGACACTACGTAGTCGATGACCGTGCTGGTACAGTCATAGGCACAATGGCGGTCAGTTTACGAGCCGAGGCGGGAACGCGACGCAGCCGCTATCACACCCACTTACCATATTTCCACAATAAACACGACTCCAACACTCCGCTCCAACTAATAATCAACCTTAACATCATCCTCTTAAATACCAGATTGCCTCGCCACCACGCTCCGTGTTCGGTGTACTTAGCTGCAGTAGAGATGTTATTCAGTAATTCAAGCCAGCCCGAGCTTAATTTATTATTTTACAAGTTACGCTCCTTTCTGCGAAAACTACCGCGAGAAGTTTTCAGCTTTCTTTTTATTCCGGTGCACAAATACAACCTGGAAATTATTGAACTGTATTTAAACATTTCAGCGGAAATTATAACAAATTGAAATAAAAATTGCTGTTTAGTGTAACTGACGTATGTTTAGTAGTGTGTGCATGCAATATGCAAATCACTATGTAGACGAAACGAAACATTAATATCCGATAATATCGGAGACTAGCTTTTAATATATGGCCGGAAGCCATGTTTACATTGAAGAACGTATCAGTTCGGTTAAGCTGAGCTTCAATCATTCCTCGATGTTTGCAATATTGATAAACTGCAAATAAACTACGTACTCGTATATAGCGGCAGGTTGCTAATCCACAAGAAAGACTATCTACATACACGTACATAAATAAAACTTTCACTCAATTTCCACCCGCGGCTTTGCCCGCGTGGTTGTCAGAACTTATGCGACGGGAACGTGCTGCCGGGACAAAAAGTAGCCTATGCCCGTTCCCCAGGATGCCACCTATCTCCTCTCCAAATTTTGGCAATATCCGTTCTGTTGTTTTTGAGGGAAAAGGTAACATACAGACAGAATTATTTCTGAATGTCTAATATTAAAGTATGGATACCTAGTGTATTTATGTCCAGATCAAAATTAAAAGACTCACTGCCGCTTTGAATTCGCTTGCTAAGCGTAGTGACTAAGATATTTCAACGTCTGGGCAAGCACTTGGCCCAGCAGTAGAAAAGTCAAAAGGCCTTGAACTGAATACATAGATAACATATGGAAGTCCATTATTGACTTGGTCTACTGAATATGCATGTATTGACGCTTGACCAATATTGGCGCACTGTGTGACCGCGCGTGGCCAACACGCAAACATCAATCAGTGCCAGTGGTGCGCTGGCGCTACGGCGCGCGTAGCGTGCTACGTCGTAGTCCACCAGCCTACGAAATAGAGCGTAGTGAAATCCGCATTGAACTTTTATCCGACATAGTGATCCGATGGGAATAAGTTACCGGGAACATTTTTTACACTTTTCACAATTACGATTTTTGAGGAATTAGAATTGTAGAAGCTTGTTCTTGTCTGGTTGATCGAATTATACGGTGAAGTTTTTGTTTTCGCTCTCCAACATGCAATAACAATAACGAGACAAAAGCATTACAAAAAAACAAACAACTTATAATATTATAATTCCAACCATTTTCTTCGTCTGTTCTACAGGATGGAAGTAGACGCGAGTATCAGGATATTATTGATCCTTAGAGACCGATCAGAGTTCCATTTTCTTCCATCCATCTATTCCGTCGTCTTCTGTATGATATAGTTGTGAGATACGAGTGATAGCTACCGCCTGACCGGCATATGATAGTTGTGAGATACGTGTGATAGCTCCCGCCTGACCGTCATATGATAGTTATGAGATACGAGTGTTAGCTCCCGCCTGACCGGCATAATGATAGTTGTGAGATACGAGTGATAGCTCCCGCCTGACCGGCATATGAAAGTTGTGAGATACGAGTGATAGCTCCCGCCTGACCGGCATATAATAGTTGTGAGATACGAGTGATAGCTCCCGCCTGACCGTCATATGATAGTTGTGAGATACGAGTGATAGCTCCCGCTTGACCGGCATATGATAGTTGTGAGATACGAGTGATAGCTCCCGCCTGACCGTCATAATGATAGTTATGAGATACGAGTGATAGCTCCCGCCTGACCGTCATATGATAGCCGATAAGCGATGCGGCTTGTTACTTCGGACTTGCTCAATGTTATAACAGGTACTTCTGATGTAGAGCTTGTTCTATGATCGTTCATACTGAGTTATCATAGATAAAACATACCTATAACTAGTGGGAAATTGCTAAAACCAAAAAATATACCAATTAGGGTATCAGATTTCTTTAAGTGAATAGAAATCGATTACATAGTAACGACAAGAGACAAACAAAAATAAGGTTACATTTTTTTTAATAATTTATTCTTACCGTAAACTAAAATACTAGTGGCGTGCGCGTGGTGGCGTTCCAGTTAATTAACATTGAATCCGTTCATTAACACACATCGACCGCGTGAGTTATATGAAGCCGCGAATTACACGCGATCTCGAGGTGTCGCGCTCTGATGATCGATTATGAAACCACACACCACCACACCACACCACCACAGGCCACTGTCCATCTCTACTGAACATTGGGCTCCCCGGAGAACGAACTGGTTTAATTTGAAGATTCCAGTTTGAGTTGCGCTGCACATGCGGTCTCGGAATGGTGGACACTGACACTGATAAATATGTTGACGTTTCAATTATTAGGTACATGAAATACCTTCTGTAACTGCAGTTACGAATAATCAAAATCCCGAACTAATCTTACTTAATTTATCAACACCAATAGTAATAACGAACATATTTCACTTTATTTAATGTGTATCATTTTAATCAGTGGCTGTAACACCATACAAACTTTGTTGTTTAAAAAAGCTTTGTTGAACAAAGCTTGGCTCGTGATAGCTTGCATTCCCCGACGCAGCCAACATTTCCGTGCAACAAATAATTAGCACCCAGTGCTTTGTAATGAATTAGGAATTTAAATCGTTAGGGATAGGCAACAATTATAATTGTACCTAATTAATCATACACTGAGGCTGGTCAGTGACGAATGACATTGTTACAGCATTGTCGCCACTGCGGTCAGTTACGGCTTTAGAAATCGTTCATGTTTCATAAGAAAACTAGCCCACATTAAAGTACAGCTGCAACGAAACAGAGCGCAGCACAAATGAACGGAGAGTTTCACAAACAAAAGTTTATAATGTATTTGAGCAGTTTATTTGGTTGCGCTTACCGCTCGACGCTCGTAACTACAGCGGAACGTGACGTACTTCATTTTGAAACAAAAAGAAAGAGTTATATTCTGCGTCCATTGCCGCTCCGAGCAAATAAACTTAGCCCCTCGCACGCCACTCCTCGGCTTCGCTTCTCTCCACGACGGTCGCGCTTGGCTGTATTGTCGATTCAATTCTTACTTGCTTTGTTGTGTAACCGAATTACTCTTGTTTAGCCGGCGCCGGCGGCCGTAATTGAATAAAAACAAGAACAAAGAGCCGCACGTGAGCCTCCTACACATGAGCGGTTAGCTAATGGATGTGCTGTGTGTACTGAAATGCAGGTTATTCTGAGGTTTCAATTGTTTGTATCATTAACAAGGTGACATTCATTATCATTATCGAGTAGGTACGCATTGTCAACACGGAAAAGTAACGCACATTCATGTCTACGTTCGATAAATGTGTCCACTTCTAAATCCCATATCCTAGTTTTGTTACTAAATCACAGTCACAAGCAGAAAGAGTGCTTCATCATTCGGGAGCGAGTAGCGGGAAGTGGTAGGTGCTGCTTGCTAGCCGCATTTATTTATTTATTTTGTAAGGGAAAACAAACAATTGTACATTATATATTACATCTAAGATTACATTAGAAATGGGTAAATGTACAATTCACAACGTTTCCATAGATTACCTAGGTTAATGATACAGTGAAGACACCAGTGGCGTGCCTAGGGGTCAAAATTAGGGCAAGCCCACAGATTTTCAACGAATAATAAAAACGCCCAACTGAGGGATTGGCTGATTTTCAGTTATTAATGTTTGTGTTCGAGTTCATTGATTGGTATTTATTTAATATATTTATTTATTGATAGGTTTAAGTAAGTTTGTTGTTGTGAATTATGATTTAATTAGGGCAAGCCGGGCTTTTCGACTACTATGAAGGTACTGCCCCTGGAAGACACAATATTCAAGTTACAGAGTCACAAAAAAGAAGACAGTAAGAGAATAAAGAGGCTGTACATATTTTTAACTAAAACAAATAGTACTAAATACAATTACTACGAAAACAAACAAAGAAAAAAGACACTAAACATCACGCAAATGTAGACTATTCACTAAATATTTCTTAATTTTTTGGCAATCTAAAGCGAGTATATCCAAATTAACAAAATGCTCATTGTAAATTTTAGCCAGTCTGTGGAGAGGCGCCCGTTCACCCACGTTGGTACGACAAGGTGTCGTGGCAAAAATTGGGTAAACGCGCACCTCCCGTCGTGTAACTGTTCTGGGCACTACATAAAATATACTACTAACTAGGTCTGAGCAGTCAATCTTGTTGTGCAACAGATCATGAAGCATCATGGTTTGAAGCAACAGACGCCTTGATTCCAAGGTTAGAAGGTTAAACTTTTGTAGTGACTGAGTGTATAAAATACGTTCCATATGACATTTAAACTGCATTGATCTTAAGAATTTGCGCTGAACTTTTTCTATAGCAAGATTGCATTTAGCATAGTATGGATCCCATATCATGCAAGCGTACTCAATTTGTGGTTGAATCAAAGAATTAAAGATATGCAGGCAAGTGGCTGGTCGTTTAAAATCTCATTACAAGGATTTACAAGGATGATCTCATTACAAGGTGGCACATTTGTAATGCCTTAACAATAATCTTATCAATGTGTAGATTTAGGTGCAGTTTGCAGTCCAATAGGATACCCAAGTCACTAAAGGTTAATATAAAAGGTTAATATCATGACGGTACCTTGCCAATTCATTTACGAAAATATTATGTATGTAAGAAAAAATCTACATCTTTTTAATAAAGTAAGTGATAGACATAATTTTAATACTAGAAATAAAGATAAATTAGATCAACCTTTTTTCAGATTATCTAAAATACATACATCTTTTATGGGGTACTGTGTTAAATGCTACAACAAAATACCTTGTGATATATTGCAATTAAATGAAAGAAAATTTAAAACTCATATTAAAAGTACACTATGTAAACAGGGATATTACAAATTAGAGGATTATATCAAAGATAAGAATGCTTGGAAACATGCTGGTCCTGCTCCATAGGACAATCTAGTGTCTAGACAAAATCAAACTGGTTCCTAATTTAATTTATATATTTTTTAAATTTTATGACATTGATTTTTACAATCTGTGACTACAGTAACTCACACACTTGTTAGAGTTCTAGAAAGGTCATCTACTTTTCCAATATTTGTAAATTGTAAATATGTGAGCACCATGTATCTATCACATAATTGATTTACCTGTAATTGCTTAATTTTTAACACTTTTTATTATTTTTTTGGGGTAGACTTTTATTCTAGGTGCATCGTCTTCACATATAATTATATTATGTATACAAAACCTTGTAAAACATTTTAAAAGAGTAACGGTGGAGTTTCTTGCCCATTCTTCTCCATACGAAAACTACCTTTTGGAAGGGGCGACTAGAATCAATTCAATTTTACTGTAAGTTTTGACGTTCAAAAGTGCCTTTAATGTGCCTATTTGAAATAAATGATTTGACTTTGACTTTGACTTTGACTTTGACTAATCTGAGTTTCTCTTAGAAGTAATTCATTGCACAAAGAATAGTTAAAACTAACAATGTTTTTATTTTTCGTGAAATTCAAATACCTACACTTAGCTACACTTAATTTCAATTTATTTATTTCACAATAGGCAGATAATCTATTTAAATCTTGTTGTAGAAGATAACAATCACCAATCGTTGCAATTTTCCTATAAACTTTGAGGTCATCAGCATACAATAGAAAACCACTATTATGAAAGCAGTCTCCGATGTCATTGATGTAAATTAAAAACAACAAAGGGCCGAAAATTGATCCCTGAGGGACACCGGAGGTAGCAATGAAGGGTTCAGAATGGTACCCATTGCTCACTACAGTTTGATTGCGGTTATAGATATAAGACTGAAACCAGCGCAGCAAGTTGCCTCTGATGCCGTTGAATGCAATCTTGTTAAGTAATATTTTGTGGTCAACTATCGAATGCTTTTTTGAAGTCTGTATAGACAGCATCTGTTTGCGCTCTCACATATTATTAAACAAGTGATTCGTATATATCAGTAAGTTAGTAGCAGTCGATTTATTTTTGACAAAGCCATGTTGCTCAGTTTTGATGAATAAAAGAAAATAATTTTAAATGGACAAGTTTTTCCAATAGCTTAGCTAAAGCACAAAGTAAAGAAATAGGTCTATAATTCTCGACATTTTGTCTGGAGCCACTTTTGTAGACAGGAACTAAATTTGCGTTTTTCCAGACAGAAGGAAATATGCCATCCTAATGCATTTATTGAATATTAATGTTACAGGTTTACAAATAGTATCTGCAGACCATTTTAGAAAGCAAGGTGGTATTCCATCAGGTCCTTGGCCTTTAGTTATGTCCAACAGCTTTAACTGTTTGCGAACTAGAGGGAGGCTGAAATATAAGCTATTAGCTGAAATATACGATAATTTTGATTTTATTTAAGAAGTTATAATTTTTAATGTAAGTGCTGTGTACGCCTGTAAGTGACTAATTCACCATAACACAATGGATATGTTATTAATTTATTATGTCATTATTTCTAGTGGATAAGTCGTTGGTGTACCTTTTAAATAAAATAAATAAATAAGCTATGGAGAGAGGTGTGGCTAGTGTCAGATTGATCGGGTGTCGGGCACCAATCAGGACAAGAACAAGTTGGTTCATAGACGGACTGAAAAAATTTTGAAAAAGGGTTACATATTTTGTAAGGGTCACTAGACGTATCATTTTTGTAAAACATACGAGCTGGGACACCCGACTTGCCACGTAGCTATGTAAGTTCAAAAATGTTTAACGTTAAGGGGAGTATTGTCCTCGACACTCTTCATGTAAGTGAGATAGCATTTGTTACATTCTACCTTAAAGCGAGCTCTATAAGAGGAAAATACTTCGTAGTCTGATAAGTTGTCATACTTTTTCCACTTACACCAGGCTCTCTTTTTATATTTGAAGATATGAATGAGAGCTTTAGAAAACCAAATAGGGAAACTAGGGTTTTTAGGCTTTGCCAGAGGTACACGGCCTTTTATTATACCGTATAGGTAGTTATATAAAATTTCTACGCTTTTATCAGCAGACTGGCCATCCAAAACCATGGCCCAGTCAATTGAATCAATATCTTGGTGAATATGCAGATAGTCGGCCCTACGGACATTAAATCTTGTGGTATGTTGTGGTGGTATAAAATTATTTATTTATTTATTTAAACTTTTCGCAAAAAAAGGTACAAAGGCGGACTTAATGCCTTAGGCATTCTCTACCAGTCAACCAAGGGTGGTGAAGAGATTGGATGGCAGGTGCTTAGTTTAAGAGGAACAATGATAAAACAAAATCTATTAAAACTAGGTACACAAATACATAAATAGGTTATATACATTTACATATTATTTACTATAATATATACTTATAATATATATATAATATACAAATTCAAAGGAGAGAGTTTTGAAAATAACTCTGCAATTTCCGCTTAAATGCATACCGACTGGTGGCCGTCCTGATTTCAAGAGGAAGTGCATTCCAAAGAAGAATGGACTGAATATGAAAGGAAGAATGAACAAAGTCAGAAGTATGAGAAGGACAGAGTAGGAGAAGATTGTTAGAAGAACGCAGATTCTTAGCGTGAGAAGAACAAAGATATTGGAAGTGAGACACGAGATAAGAAGGAGGAGTGGGAGATTTGAGAAGGGAGAAAAGCGTGGTCAAAGCGCGCAAACTATGTTCTACAAATTAATATGAATATTAAAAGGAAGCAAGGTAAAAAATGGAGGATGATGATTATCAGCCTGTAGCGGCTCATGGTTGGGTTTATAAACACGGCAAATATTATTAGAGAGGAGAAGATCAAGTATACGTCTATTTGAATTAGTAAAGTGATTATATTGCTTCAAATCGTGGACAGTCAGGAAGTCTCTTAAGCGTTGGCAGATGGACGAGGTGCCTAGGCAAGCTAAGGAGTCTAGACAGGGATCAATATTTTTGCCCACTGAGCAATTGAGTCTCCTAGCAGCAGCAAATCATCAACATTTGTCGAGTTTATTATATAGTCCATATTTTCAAAATGTAATTTATAAACGCCAAGCGCAGATTGATTAGGTATGGAGGCTGCACTTATGATACTTTGTGAAGTGTTGCTGTTGCTAGGGATTGCGATAAAAATATGTTCATAATGTTTGTCAAATGTGCCTTGCATGTGTAGTGGGATACAGACAGGGTTGTATTCCCGCAAAACAGCTACCAGCACACCTCCTCCGTCAAATTTATTGGTTGCAGATCTGTTACGATCACATCTAAATATAAAATAACGATCATCGATACATTCGCAATTATTTATGGCAGGAATTAACCATGTCTCTGTCAAAACGATAATATCATAACAGTTAGAAAGAATGTTCATATAAACAGTATTTAGTTTTGTGCGTATGCCTCTACTATTTTGGTAGTAGATGCTAAGATCATGCCGAGTGTAAGCCATGGTAAGAGTCTAATATAAAAGAGTGACAAAAGAAAATAAAAAATATAATTAGTCAGTGTTTTGAGTGATCTTACGAATATCATGTACGGATTTGATTGCAATCGTAGAAGAGGTTTCACAACGCTTTGCCAGGATGGTGGCGTGTTTGACCCACACAAACATGTAATTATATTTCTTAGCCGCTTCGCGAGTTTCTCGCAGAAGCTATTTCTTCGGAAGAGTAAGGTGCTCATTTACGTAGACTGTCTGAGATGCACCCGAGACGCCAAGTTGACTGGAAGTAAGTCCTCTCTTTAAACGGCATGCGCTTAGGATATTGTCGCGCAGGGCTCGGGTATTAAACTTCGCAATGATATTCTTAGGCTTCTCGTTTGTAGCCGTGTGAGGAACACGGTGTACGGTAGTGATTTCTTCCCGAGAAATGGCAAAGCTGATGTTTTTACCTATTCCCTCGAGTATAGTGTAAAGATTCTCGTCTCGCCTCTCAGGAACGTTAGATATTTCGAAGTTACATTAACAAGCCAGGCAATGGCCTGGCTTATTGCTCGAGGTTATCTATTTTTGCTTCGAGGGCTTTAATAGCACTTTGATTTACAGACCGCTCTTCTAGAATAATCAGTCGTTTTAAATAGTCGTCATATTGGTTCGATATGTATTGAGTCGATGTGTTAAGCTCATCGACCTCTTTAGTAAGTTTTGTGAGACCTTCCTTCGTCGCGACACTTTCCAGACGAACGTGATCTATCTCCTTTTTAGATTATTTAATGTAGAGTTCAAGATCACTCTGAATAGTGCTGATATTATATTAATAACAACCAAATTGGCATCGAGACTTGTCTTCCACTCGCTGAGAGTATTTTTCATTACTGAGGGGTAAAGCATGTGTAGTGTTACGCCGGCCCACTGTGGAAAATCGTAGAACAACTGCTGATTAAAAATGGTTATTGTCAATGTCGCTACTGGCAGGCTTTTTTTATTTTACTCAATAGTTTGAAGACCAAACTTGACTATAATATCAAAAAATTATACATATTACATGAAATGATTTTTTTACAACACCATGAACTTTATAGTTTTGACGGACGTCCATGTTAAGCCAGTTCACTTCATCACTTTCAAAGTGATTTTATTGTTATACGTTACAGTAAAAGGTATAATGTATTATATATTTCTGGAAACCTCGTCTTTTGAAGAATATGAAACAACTAATATGTATTTAATATTATGTTAACGTTTACCTTAAAATAATTGCAAAATAAAATATGGCGAAAAAAAAGTTTTTTTAAAGTTCATGGAGACTTTTGACAGTTGCCCACGTTTTCCCATGCTTTACATTTAATGTTGATTTGTAGCCTAGCTATCCATAAACATAAGCAAATAAAAAAAAGCTGCGGATATTTGAGGTTTTCGGAGTAATTATCAAAAATGTGATACAAGTCAGAAAACGGAAAACCGCTCGCTATCTATTGCGGTTTGAAATATTGCTGTTTACATCAATAGTTTGTAATTTATCATTGATATTAGGGTGTTTATCTTTTATTGGTTGGAATCAGAATATTCAGTAACTTTACCGAACTCTGAAGACGTTACAACCGTCTTCACACCATCTACTTCTTCTGGAAAACGTGGAAGACCGTGCGTATCTTATTTAGACTTGTCAGAATCCAGTAAAAGAAGAAAAATACAATTTTACTTAATGAATATGGATTTGAACACGTCTATAATGCATATCTTCAAGGGTTACGTTCGATAGGAGAAGGAACAGAAGCTAAACTTGTGGAAACATTAAGGTTTGCTGACAGTGAAAATAAGACCTTATTCTCGAGTCTCATAGAATGCGCAAGGCAGACAAAAATGTTAACGGGTGACTTGGATTTAACTAAAGCACAATATTTGTACTTGAGAAATTTAACCAACGAACGAAAATGTTTTATGTTTCCACCATATTACAAAGTGCAAGAAGTTAAAACTACTTGCTATCCACCATCTTCAGCTATAGAAATTACAGACACAAGTGCAAAAATAGTAAGACTTCAAGATTTATTAGATCACACTGCAGCTAGAATATTGACAATAGATTCAGTGTATAGGAATCTTCTAGGAATGGATTGAATAACTTATTTCTATACAGTAAATGGGGCTGTGATGGCTCATCCGGTCAAAGCCAGTACAAACATAAACTAACTGCCAGAAGAATCTGAACTAATTTCTGATGCAAATTTATTTATCACTTCTTTGGTGCCTATAAAGTTAATTAACGAGCTAACAGGTGATATTGTCTGGCAAAATCCGGTACCTTCATGTGTTCGTTTTTGCCGGCCTATATTAATAGAATTTTGCAAAGAAACTCCCGAGAAAACTAAAGCTGTTGTGGATGAAATAAAACTAAAGAGTTGTGTTGATGACTTTAATGATTATAATTCTCTAAATACATATTTGTTACGGCCGCGAATCATAATATTAATCAACGTACAACTTAATACTGACCAGCAAATTGCAAAAAACCTAAAAAAAATTGTATTTCGCGGGCTACCCTGGCGCTTTCGCCTTAAATTGATTTTTATTTTGATGTACTATATGATATTTGGTTTTTGTAAACATTAAAATAATAGTATTCATTGTTAGAAAAATAAATATTGGACATTTTTGATAATTTTGAATTTGTTTTATTTTTTAATGTATGGTTTTAAATTCAGTCATAATAAATTACATTCCATTTGAAGCCATATATACTATTCTATATTTGTGCAAAATTTCAGAACATAATATTAAGAAATAAAAAAGTTATTGATTTTTAATCAGAAACAGACCTTTATTTTCCATAGTGCGGCCGCGTGACAAATATCCGAGATTATCGGCGACTGCTCCCGGCAGCGTCTACCGAGAATTATCCGTGTCACAGAGTCACAGCACTAAAGAAATGTTTCTAACTCCGTACAAATGGAGCGGTCGGCTTATTTTGCGCGTCGCGCCTCGCGCCTTTCGCAGCTGACGGATGTCGAGCCTTCAAACCGACTTCTAAAAGAACGTGATTTGGCTTACACATAGTGGAGGTAGCTTTATAGTTTACCAGTTAATGTTAAGATTTTTAACATTTTCGATTTTGTTACGGTATAGCGACTACCAGGTAACCCAATTGTTACCCAAATACCTGAAATAAAAACACCTGTCAGAACGAAAACGGATGACTGCTTGCTAACAACTGCCGTGGTTCCATACATTAGGTTGTGTCACGTGTGCACTCGCACGCTGACCTGCGGCCGAGCAGCCTGCGCAGTGCGCGGTAATGTAATCAACAAACAATAAAGTTAGAATATTGCTCGTTTCGCGACTCTATTGGGTTTCAGCGATGAATGTGTTGATATTTTGTTATTCAGCCGGAGCGAGTGGGCACCGGTACCAAAGCTAGTCGCTTTTTGTTCTCAATGTTTGTGTTCGACTTGATTTACTTCTATGTGTACAGAAATGCAATGTTTTAGTGTCAGTATTTTAATTAAATTAGTGAATAAATGTTTTAGTGTTAGTATTTTAATTCGGGTGTTCTTTGTTAGGCATTAGACAAATTGTATGTTTATAATGTCTGTTTCAGATATATTGAGTTCTAATAAAATTAGTGTTGCCCAAAATCGGTCTTGGTCTTGCAGTCTTGGTCTTGTTCTTGCATTTTTGCAAGACCAAGACCCAGACCAAGACTGACTTATTGTAGCAAGACCAAGACCAAGACTGAACCCTGCAAGACTTGAGCAAGAACAAGACTAAGCCTGCAAGACTCTTGCGTCTCGCAGTTAAGTCAAACTGAGATTTGGGCGTTAGAGTAGGTATTTGGTTTCAATCCCGATTTTGATAGACGTTCCCCAGTATCAAAACCGTATCGTCATAACACTAAAAGGTATTGTATTGATTATTATATGTTTCGACTATTTATTAAGTAGGTAGGTAGCGTGTTACTTACAAATTTGCTCCCATATGTTATAAAAAGTACCTAGCATAACTTTCTAGCAAAGTTCATTTCATACCTTGTAGGTATATCTACTTAGAGTATTATATTATACTTGTATAAGTCTAATGTGCAGATCTAACGTTAGTAGGTTGGTAAAAATTATGTACATAGATATTTATGTTTCAAAGTTTATATTATTCTTCTATTCAGCAAAATTTAAAACTAACAGCGAGTCGAGTACGTCTAGTACTAGTAGCAGTTTTTAAGCCAGTCGATGTTATGGTACAGACGCCAGTACATCAAGCTACTACAATCTGCCATATTTCTTTAACGCAATCTTCCGTTTTTATTGTCAGGTTCAAGCATTTATTCACTTTATTGTAATAATTTTAAAGTTTATTTTCAAGTGCGTTAATAATACAAGGAGACCGCTTGGCGCTGCGGTCCCTTTGTCGCGGCATTTGAAAGCGAATAGCGTAGGTACGAAGACGGTGTTGACCTCGCAAATGAACTTTAGCAATACAGCTGATCAGGTAGCCCTTTCGAGTTTTATTTACATTGCTGTTTTAAGTGAAACAAGTGAATTTACTATTTTTAATTAAAAATATTATTGGGTCAGATTCAGATAGAAATAATGATTTTATACAGTTTACAGTAAAAAAAATTGCAAAAAATACCTAAAAATTAAGAAAAAGCCGACGAAAAATTTCAACGCAGGGGGGTTCAGAAGCATGTACTTGGATCCATGGTAAGCGGTTGCGCGTCGATGTCCCTGCCACCCTGAGCAATAGGCTAATAGGTATTTAAATGTAGTCTAGTCTAAGTAGTAGTCTCGCAAGACTTGCGAGACTCTTGCTGCAAGACCAAGACCGAGACTGAGAGCGCAATACCAAGACCAAGACCAAGACCAGGTGTATTGACGCAAGACCAAGACCAAGACTGGCTAAGGTCTTGTCTTGGTCTTGCATTACGGCAACACTAAATAAAATAGAGCGAGAGGTTCACTATAAGCTTCAGTGTAACCAAAAATCATCTCGGGCTATATTGATAAGAAGCAAAATCTTCGAATGTGAGATACAAGCATTAAACAAAATAATATACAAAATAGTCGCATCGATGCATCTTCTAAGGGCTATTTATGTGCAATAGCCCGTAATAGCGCAGACCCACACATGCACAAATTGCTAGCCAATCACAACGCGTGACCAGCATCCACACAGACACAGACACACACATTCACGGTCAAGGGCAGATGTAACAATTGAAATGTATGTACAAATAATTATTACATACAATTCAATTCAATTTTGTTCTTGTTAATGAACAAGAATTCATTTGGCTGTCTATTATTTCACTTAAAAATGTGTAAAATGTTTTGTGGCTTGATACAATATTGTAGAACAAAGATAGTCTTGACAGTTATACATCTTTTTGTGACTGACAAAACTAGTTATACACGCAGCAAAATTGTAAAACATTCA
Source organism: Luperina nickerlii (assembly GCA_963855955.1). Taxonomy (NCBI): domain Eukaryota; kingdom Metazoa; phylum Arthropoda; class Insecta; order Lepidoptera; family Noctuidae; genus Luperina; species Luperina nickerlii. Next base: position 22,562,618 of record OY979677.1, read on the forward strand.
ATTGCGTCGTACAATTTACAAAAATATGTAAGTTTAATAATTTAATAATAATATTTCTTTCTTTATCAAGGTGTTTACGTAAAGGTTTTGTAGTACATGAGGAACCTTCAAAGTATGCATTATCAATTACATGGTGTAGGTACAACGAATGGGCATTGTTCATATTTTTTTAAATGTTGTAATTGAAAAACCATTTCGAGGAATAGCGTTATTGATCATTACGGACTAATTAATTATGAAAAATAGTCATATTTTATTGATATTTTTGATAAAATACGATTGACCTTCTTTGCCCTTCAAATTACGTCGGCTTTGGCCGTACAGTTTTGTATCGTTACCTCAGAAAAAAAAGTAATATTGTCTACAAGCTGTCAAATGTCAAATTATTATAAATATGTCAAAAATATAAACATTCTTGTTTATATTACATTACATACATTATTTCAACACTCGACAATATTTAATATACTGGAAGAGTTATGGAATACAGGAAGTGCTTTGTTCCAACTTGCAGCAATAATAGTAAATTAGTAATAATGTCGCCACGTGCGTTATTATTCTATTTCTAAGTCGCCGCGTCGATTGTTCTAGTGACGATAGAGACTAGTATATTCCTTGGAGGACACTTACACATAAAAAAAAACCATTTGTAAATAAATATGCTAAGATAGGATTCGATTATTTAAGACGTCTATTCGGCCTATTGACACTTTGACAGATGTGACAGTACTCTTTGGATTGATGACGTTGTGTTGACAGATTAAAATTTTTAATTATGTACTAGTCAGGCAACGGCACTTAATCTTTATGCCATTGATGACGTCACCTCTTAAAATAATTCAATATTTTTTTTTTAAATAACTATTGAGCCAATCATCAAAATATTCAAATTAGTTTCTCAAAAAACTCTAAATTTTCAAAAAATAAAATAAAATCTAATGGTTAGAAATTTTGGACAATCCCCATTGTTGGGTGAATCGCTGCTCTCATAGCTAGATTACTGACTACTGAGTAATCTGTATTTAGGAGAAACAGTTTCAACTCCATAATTGAGTATCCCAATAATCTATATGTATATAAAATGCAAAGTCCTGACTAATCGATATTTATCAACGCACAGCCTAAACCGCTGGTCCTAGAGATATACAATTTTGGAGTCTGTGTTTTTTTGGAGAGTAGGTATCCACTAAGAAAGGGTTTTTCAAAATTCCACCCCTAAGAGGGTGAATGAAGGGAGGCTGAAATTTCACGCGGACGAAATCGCGGGTAGAATCTAGTCATGTAAATACTTTTGGAGCCAAAATATAAAGTTTTTTATAAAAAACATAACACAAAAGCAAAAATCTTAAAATTAAAATTGAATAAAACAAATTGGAATGAGAAGTATTGGTGTCGTGAGTCGAGTGAGTGCGTGTGTGTATGAATGAGTGTGTGTACAAAAATATGTGTGCGACAGCTCCTTGAGATATCAATCAATAGTTTAAGATTTTTTTGTTTTCAAATTTCACAGGGCATGTTCATACTTTTACTCTTGGCTCATCAGAGGATATCACATATTTCAAAGGGTATTAGGTATCTACAGTATGGTTTGAAGGCGTAATTCAAATTCCGGATTAGTAGGCACATAGCCGCATAGCCTCGTAGTCCCGTAGCCTCGTAGCATGCGTAGCGCGTAGCTACGCATGCTACGAGGCCAGCATTTGTAGCATCACAACGCACATAGAATAACATAATGTCGACCGATGACTGAGTCTAAAAGTGATTTATTAGGCGTTAGGAATTCTGCTATCTAAAGTTATCTAGCGACAGTAATAAATAACGTTTAATGTAAGTTTAACGATTAAATAGATACTCATTTATTTTTAACTTTTCAAACAAGCTATTGTAATTTATGGCTTCATAAAACCCATGCACAACAAATAGCCGGCAGCCTGTAAACATGCAATAAGTCAGAGCTGACCACTAACGGCCGCGCCGAACATTCCCGTCACCACGCTTATAAACGAGGAAAACTTCCTGTAAGTACTTACTACAGCTGCATCGAGGGCTTGATTCAGAAGGCGGTACTTCTGGGCACTGCTCGCATTGCTAAGAGGTTCCACTCTCTGAAGACCCCGCTTGGACCCTGTTTCCGATACCGGTGGGCTATACCGGTGGACTACTATTTTTATTTATTATTTTAAAATGTTTTCTTTTATAATAAATAAATTAAATCTGAAGTGTGTTTTTTATAAACAATATTTAAAATGTGTATAATTTTAATAAAGCAAGTATTTTAATAAAGCAAAGGAGATAATAATAAAACATCCAGGCGTCAAAATCCAAATTTTGCAACTCAGGAACTCAATCCTGTTGTATGTACTCGTAGTACCTACATACTAACACGTCGGTGTGTGCGCATGGAGAAGTAAGCATTATGTCGGTGTGCGCATGGAGAGGTGAGCATTATGTCGGTGTGTGCGCATGGAGAGGTGAGCGTTATGTCGGTGTGTGCGCATGGAGAGGTGAGCATTATGTCGGTGTGTGCGCATGGAGAGGTGAGCATTATGTCGGTGTGTGCGCATGGAGAGGTGAGCATTATGTTGGTGTGTGCGCATGACGGGGTGAGCATTGTGTCGGCAGATTGCATTACAATAATACCCGGACGTATATTATAATGAGCGACGCAGCGGCACACGTTTGGCTTCTAACCTATTAAGAACTACGGATTACACCGCACCACTGATATCGACACCGAATAAAATAAATGTTAACGGGCACTATCGGTAAAACTCCAAAATAATGTTTTGTGAAACAAAAAACAACCAGGTGTGGATTCAAAAGGCTTGTAAAAAATTCAGTGTAAACTGTCCGCGAGTGGCACTACGACGTGTAACACAATTTTCGGGTAGTTTCACCTATTACCATTACCATTTGTTAGTCGTGACATCATTCTACGCGGCCATGTTTTTAATTGTCTTTATTAATTGCTTGTTAGACTAACAGGCCGGCTATACTCGTCAAATGAAATGCTCTTCTGTTTGGAGTTGTCCAGCTGAAATTACTGAATTAAAACTTTGTGCTGAATGTGTCGTAGTACATTAATTAATTAAATGTACTACCCATTTAGTTTCAACATCATTATCATCATCTGCCTAGCCTTTTCCGAACTATGTTGGGGTCAGCTTTAGATCTTTACACATTTAGTTTCAACATTGACATGAAATTATGCCAGAACCAGATAATTAAACACGGTTAAATTATTTGTGCTTTTCATTCATTTACAATCAGAGTCTAAAATAAAATGTATTCCTTCAAATATATAAACGACGCAAAAAATAAAGTATGTAGGTAAGTACCGCAGCAGGAGGCGTTCCGTTCCTGCCTACTGTCTATGGGAGTACGGCGTGTTTATAAATGGTGGAGCTCTAGTGTTCACAGTTCCTGATTGGTCACTAAGTGGCATAAATGAACTTAAACTATGGTGTAAAAGCTTCTGTTCTCACCAGTAAATAAATAATGTTATGTCATAAAAATATCACATGCTAGTTAAGCAATGTCCTCGCTCGGATCGGCACTGTCGACATCGCCGGACACTGTCGGACACCACTCGACATATTATTAGCTCGCCTTTACAAAAATATTATTTGAATTATGCAGTTTGTTCTGTGCAGCGATGTGTTGGCTTAGTTTAGTGACGCAAAGGGAATAGTTATGTATTCCATACATATTACAATAAGTGGGTTTATTGATACTAAACACAAACTATTGAACCCTCAGCAACAGTCTGACGCGCGGGTAATGGAGGTATATTTTATTTCTTGAATGAAATTGTAACTGTAATGTATACCAACACTAATGTGAGTGTATAAATTACAGTTTCAATTTCGTAGGATTTTTTGACAAATAAGTTAAGTGCCTACGTGTGCTACCCTCGTCACGTTGAATTAACAGATAAATCTTTCGTTCCTAAAATTGTTAATTATTTTATACAAGACTTCTCTCCCTCGCATACACATTTAAATACGCGTTTTAGGTTTTAAAATCTTTGTCTAGTTTAATCTAATACGTTGAAAACAGAAGTTCCTAATGGACGAATCAACTCGTTACCATTATCATTAAGGCTTATTTTGTTTTACTATCTGCGATTCTTACCACAAAATAAGAATGAATGAATTGAATATGAGCCGTAAGCAGCTAAATGCCTAGTTTGGGATTGCAGTCTACTCTATTCCTGTACAAATTGTGACTAATAAAATAATTTGAATTTGATTTGAATTTGAATGAGAGTACACATACACAAGCAAACACACACATACATACTCACACACACATCCACACCATCACACGTTAGTGAAATTAATGACATTACACGTGGTAATGGAACTGTGCACTCGATACCCCCTTACTTCCTGAAGGTACCCGACGCGATGGGAATCACGCAACACTACGTCAAGTTCTATACTACTATGTTCCACACGACTGGAGGGACCAACTCACACTTGTAATGGATAGTTTTAATTAGTTTTAAAATTAAACTGCTTTATAAAACTTTTAACATAAAATGTTATAGGGCGAATGTAAATGACCCAAACTTTGCGGCAGTACCAAAGATATTTGTGACAAATTCAAGTGTGTCGTATGTTTGTATAAAACTGTTGGCTATGGGGTTTATCGGCATCATTTTGTACCAAATATACTTCAACAATTATATTTTTGCTTTAACCCCCTTCATTAATAAACAGTTTATTTCTGTTTACTCTGCTCTGGCTTTGAAGTAGGTTCTCACAATGAAAACAGCGTAAGTGCCTCAATACGATTAAGTAGCTCGCTGGCCGGTCGGCGGCGCGGTCGGCGGTGGTCTGCCAGAAAATAAAACATTCATCAAGCGCCGGTTCGTTAGTCACAAAGCGTTGCCATCAAAAAGCAATGAAATTATAAGAGCGACGAACAAATTGTAAAACTATTATGTGTCCGTCAGCCTCGTTATTTACTGAGCAATTTGCCGAATGGAGTTAACTCGGACGCGAGTTGCACAACCGCCCTCCAATTTGACGTAAACCCGCCCGCGCCGCGCACGGAGCGCTGTGTCGTCGACAGCACACTGCTGCACTGCACAGCGTCACTCATGAATATTTGCACGCGTCGCCCTTTGATCCTTGTGATTGTTACAAGGTATAAGATTAAATTATAAAAAGGCTCGCTCGCGAAATGAATCCGCGCCGGTGCGTGACTCGCGTGCGAGAAGCGTTGCGGCGAGTGCGATGTGGGCAGGGCAAGAGGTGAGCGCGTCGTAATACGCGGTGACACACACACTCGTACTTTGACTGAAACTTATCTAATATTATGTATCCACGCTGAACTTCAAACAGCAGTAGCATAAAACAATTTCCTACCGCAGACATATTAGTGGAAAGAATAACTAGAGAGCAATTTTTCATTTTTTTTATTTAGTTACTTATACTGTAGTGACGATTAATAGTTGCCTAATAAAACAAGTGCTAATAACAATGTAGTGTGGGTTGTAAGAACCGAGAAACAGGTCGCAAACTATACCAGTGTGTGTCATAAACGGTTGAGTTTAATTGATTTTCCTGTCGAATGTATGAGTTGTGCTGACTATTTTTGTAATGACCGTGGCCACAGGCGTGCCCTTGACAGTCTGTACTCTGACATTGTGGCTGCCCTTCACGATGCGTCTTTGGTGGGTCGAGGATGCACGAAGGCGGGTGAGAGTGGTCCGCGAGTAGTGGGTTGGAACAAGCATGTCAGAGGGGCTCACGGGGAGGCTCGGCTTAGGTTTACGGAGTGGGTAGCATGTGGTAAGCCTAGGTCCGGTATCATGTACACTGAAATGTGTGAGAGCAGAAGGGTGTTCAAGTCACGATTGAAGGCTTGCCAAGATCGTCAGGATCAGATTTGTATGGACAACCTTGCTGAGAAGCATTCCAAGGGTGACTTTCGTGGTTTCTGGAAAAGCACCAGCAAGGCTAATGTTAGGCCGGGTCTTCCTGTGAGTATTGATGGAGTGAGTGACCATAAGGACATTGCGGATATCTTTAGGGGTCATTTTTCTATAAACTCCCCTTTGGGGCCTGCGGGTAGGGTTTTCAATGCTGAGATGCCGAACGAGGCAGTCGGGGTAAGGTTTGTTGCGAGAGACGTGAATAAAATTATTAAGAATACTTCGAGAGGCAAATCCCCGGGTCACGACGGCCTCAGCATTGAACACCTGCAATATGGGAGCCCGCATATCTCCAGGGTCTTAGCGATGTTCTTCTCACTGTGTGTGAGCCACTCTTACCTGCCGACGGATCTTATGAAGTCTGTGGTGGTGCCTGTGGTGAAAAATAAAACCGGTGACCTTGCCGATAAAACAAACTACAGGCCTATTTCCCTAGCCACCATCATAGCTAAAGTGTTTGACGGTTTACTTAACACACAGTTGAATAAATATGTAAGTCTGCACGATAACCAGTTTGGTTTTAGACCTCAATTGTCTACTGAGAGTGCTATACTGTGTCTTAAGCATACCGTCAGATACTACACGGATCGTAGGACCCCTGTATACGCGTGTTTCCTCGACTTGTCTAGGGCCTTCGACCTGGTGGCGTATGATATCCTATGGGATAAGCTGACCAGTATTAACTTGCCGCGTGAACTTGTGACTATCTTCAAGTATTGGTATACGCATCAGGTCAACAGCGTTAGATGGGCGGGGGCAATGTCGGAGCCATATCAGCTGGAGGGTGGAGTGAGGCAGGGCGGATTGACCTCACCAACCCTTTTCAATCTCTACATGGATGCGCTGATCGTCGCGCTCAGCAGTCGGCATGTTGGTTGCCATGTTGATGGCGTCTGCGTCAACAATCTAAGCTATGCTGATGACATGATGTTGCTGAGCGCGTCAGTCTGTCGTTTGAGGACCCTGATACAGGTCTGTGATTACATTATATTTTAGCCCATGCCCACCTGCGTGGAGTACGCAGATGGGCATGGGCTAAAATATAATGTTAGCAAGAGTCAATGCATGACTTTTGGAGCTAGTGGTGCCAAATGCATGGAAAATGTACCACCAGTTTTTCTCAATGGTGTTCCCCTAGACAGAGTAGACCGTTTCAAATATCTGGGGCACATAGTCACGGCTGACCTCAGGGATCATGCAGACATCGAACGGGAGCGAAGGGCTTTGTCGAAAAGAGCAAATATGCTGGCCCGCAGGTTTGCACGTTGTTCAAATCAAGTTAAGATCACCCTTTTCAAGGCATATTGCACCTCACTGTACACGTGCAGCCTGTGGGCTCGCTACTCACAAGCGAGCTACGGCGCCCTCCGCGTCCAGTACAACAACGCGTTTAGGGCGGTGATGGGGCTGCCCCGCTTCTGCAGCGCCTCGGGCATGTTTGCGGAAGCGCGCACCGACTGTTTTCACGCCACCATGCGCAAGCGGTGCGCGTCCTTAGTGCGCAGGGTGCGGGCCAGCTCCAATACTGTCCTGGTGATGATCGCTGAGCGAATTGACTGCCCCTTCATTAGGAAATGCTGTAGCAGACATGTATAGTCAGTACACTTAGTTCTAATTGACATTGATGTATTATATTTATTAGTTGATGTATTATACATATGTATTAGTGACATGTTCTGTATTGCTTTTATATTTTGAATTTTTGTTTATTTTGATTAAATTTTTAATTTTGCGACCCTGACAATTTGTATCTTTTAATTTTCTTTTACTTGAATTGCTTTGACATTGTATTTTTAATTTTAATTCCATTACCTTTTTAATTTGTTTTTGTTAATTTATTTTAGAGGCATTTTATTTAGAGAAATTTTATTCTGTGGCAGTAGCATTGTGATTGCAGCATTGTGATATTTTAATTTTAATTTTATGTAAATATGAATATTGCCTGAATTAAATGAATTTTATTAATTTTATTTTATTTTATTTATTTATAGTATATTTTGAGCGCGTTTGTAGGGTCGGGTCTTTTGTTTCTTTTTGTTTTCGAATACTTTTCCTCCCCTGGCTGCTGTTACCCTATTTAGCATACACAGGAGTTGGTGACCTTCGCAGATTTTCCTGTTCGTGTTTTACAAACAAACCTCTACGTAAAGTTATATATTTACCCTGTTGTGCGCTGATAACGACTAAATGTTTAATAACGTACGAGTAGATATCTAATGGTGGGCTGTCATATAATCCTGTAGTCCCTTCCATACAAAGGTATGGAAAGGGAGTACAGGAGTATGTATGTATGGATAGCAGATAAAGATCTACTATCTGATAAATACAATGTAATTTTATCGTTCAATACTGTATCGATAATAAAAGGTTAATCCAATAAATATATTTCCCCTGGCAAGGAAAACACATCAAGTTAACCGGAGCACTCAAATATGTAATCGGAGGGCGATTCTAAATCGTTAACCTACAAAAGAGCGGCGCTAACAATTGACCTGTATTTTATTTTTATGATAGCTATTACGCGGTGCATCGCCCCTCATAACGTTTTCCATTGCCGGCTCTCGGAAAACTTGTGCTGGCTTGTCTGTGTGGAGCCGGCAGTGTGATCAGCAAAAAGTCCAATTTGCTTGTATTCTCTGGGCGCCACTCATCGCGAACGATATCAAAGAGCGGGCTTTAATTTGCAATCTGTCGCGTGTCTGATGTGCCTGTCGTGTCGCTCGTGAGGCGTTGTCTGTCGCGCCGCGTCATGTCGCAGCGTCACCAGGCAGCGTACACCACTTTGATATCCGAGCCGGCGCGGTGGCGCTGCAACGTGTCTGTGATCACGATCCTAACAGCAACTGTTGTCGTACTGCCAGCCCCAACACTTACTTCTCGGCTTATGTTATATTTTGATAACATTACAAGTCTTTGAATCCACTGTAGAGCGTACAAGAAGCTCAAGAAGATATCTAGTTACAATATTACGGGCGGCGCTGTTCCTTGCATATTCGTGAACAACGCAGCTACTTCTTTAAATCCAATTATTAAATCATTACCGTTATAAGATATCCGCAGCATCCGCTATAAAGAATATCACAGTGGTCGTGAGCGCAACTCAATAAACAACAACTTTATACCGCGCGATAATGTTAGCATCTTCTAGTGCTAGGGTGGGGGGTGGGGGTAGGGGTTAGTTTTGTCCGCTTCATAAAGTTCGCTATCTATTTATTGAGAGCAGTTTGGTGTATGTAGTTTAGACGAATACACTCGACACGCGACACACGTTACACAGGTCACCGGAGCCGACGCGTCGCGACTAGTTAGTGCCATTAGCTGTACTCGACATTTATGTATTCCTGCTCCCTCTCTCGTGCCAAAACCTTACATTATACATATTAACAGCCACTACTTAATATTATGCATTTGTAGCTAAACAGACTACGCACCTAAGCAGAAGATTAATAATTCTAAAGTACAAGAATCAACTAAATAAGAGACTGGAAACTTCTTAATTTTTAGACAGGTCAATGCCCAGGAGTTGCCAATCAGGCAGAGTATACTTATACAGTACTGAACTACTCTATGCCCGCGGGTTCGTAAACTTTCTAACTTTACGGAGTAGAAGTTTCATTTTTCTATCAGGTAGTAAGCAATCTGAGTGTCTGCCCATAGCTTCCTTATGTTCGTATGGATTTCTGTATTCACATAAAGTATAATAATGGAGTACAGTGGCACTGTGTGTAATTAATGGTCCATTACCGCAATATATTATCTGGAACCAGCCGGCAGGTGGCGGAGGTGGTAGGTACAGTTCGAAACTCGTGACCTGAATGAGAAGCGCCCTATTATTTATTTCACGTTCATTTACTCTCTTTCTCCCTTGCTAATTAACGTATTATATCAGATGAATAATTGCACACTGATTGCTCTCTTTCAGTCGTCAGTAATTTGACTTTCATAAGAAGAAGACAAAGCTTTGTGTAAACTATACAGGCGCTATGCAACCTTTATTAAGAAGGGGGTTTATCTATAACTAGCGACCCACATCGGGGCCGCTCGGTTATTTTCGGATCTATTCGGGAAAATAATTTTGCATTCAATGCATTACGAAACTATGTAGTTGCGCAATATTAGTTTCATGACATTAGTTTCACTGATAGTTTTACAATGTACACGTAAAACTACAATTTACGCAAAAAAGTAATGCATGCGCGATTAAATTACCTATGAAACTAATATTGCGCCAATAGTTAAACTATTTGCGTAATATAATGTAAATTCGGCTTAAGTTGAACCATGCAATTCTTGGAATTCCTCGCGATGCTTATCCTCTCGCATATGCATGCCTTTACACTGCTTACCTATGCTTACCTTTAGAGTCCACTGCTTACCTATGCTTACCTTTAGAGTCCATTACTTACCTATGCTTACCTTTAGAGTCCACTACTTACCTATGCTTACCTTTAGAGTCCACTGCTTACCTGTGCTTACCCTTAGAGTCCATTTCTTACCTATGCTTACCCTTAGAGTCCACTGCTTACCTATGCTTACCTTTAGAGTCCACTGCTTACCTATGCTTACCTTTAGAGTCCACTACTTACCTATGCTTACCTTTAGAGTCCACTACTTACCTATGCTTACCTTTAGAGTCCACTGCTTACCTGTGCTTACCCTTAGAGTCCACTTCTTACCTATGCTTACCTTTAGAGTCCACTGCTTACCTATGCTTACCTTTAGAGTCCACTACTTACCTATGCTTACCTTTAGAGTCCACTACTTACCTATGCTTACCTTTAGAGTCCACTGCTTACCTGTGCTTACCCTTAGAGTCCACTTCTTACCTATGCTTACCCTTAGAGTCCACTGCTTACCTATGCTTACCTTTAGAGTCCACTGCTTACCTATGCTTACCTTTAGAGTCTACTACTTACCTATGCTTATCTTTAGAGTCCACTGCTTACCTGTGCTTACCTTAGAGTCCACTTCTTACATATGCTTACCCTTAGAGTCCACTGCTTACCTATGCTTACCTTTAGAGTCCACTGCTTACCTGTGCTTACCTTAGAGTCCACTGCTTACCTATGCTTACCCTTAGAATTCACTGCTTACCTATGCTTACCCTAGAGTCCACTGCTTACCTATGCTTACCCTTAGAGACCACTGCTTTCCTATGCTTACCTTAGAGTCCACTGCTTACCTATGCTTACCCTTAGAATTCACTGCTTACCTATGCTTACCTTAGAGTCCACTGCTTACCTATGCTTACCCTTAGAATTTACTGCTTACCTATGTTTACCTTAGAGTCCACTGCTTACCTATGCTTACCCTTAGAGACCACTACTTTCCTATGCTTACTTTTAGAATTCACTGCTTACCTATGCTTACCTTAGAGTCCACTGCTTACCTATGCTTACCCTTAGAGACCACTGCTTTCCTATGCTTACCTTTACAGTCCACTGCTTACCTATGCTTACCTTTAGAGTCCACTGCTTACCTATGCTTACCTTAGAGTCCACTGCTTACCTATGCTTACCCTTAGAATTTACTGCTTACCTATGCTTACCTTAGAGTCCACTGCTTACCTATGCTTACCCATAGAGACCACTACTTTCCTATGCTTACTTTTAGAGTCCACTGCTTACCTATGCTTACCTTTACCTTACTTTTGTATCTTTTAAAAAGCTTTTAGCGCTTACATGACTACTGAAAAAAATGAAATGGAAAATGTTATTAGGATACCTAAATTGGTTTTCTCTCGCTGGTTTTTGGTCGTGATTAAGTAAGTTACCTTCATTACTTACGTCGTGAGCTGCTCCAGCGGGTGCCCGGGTGCTGGCGAGTGCGCCGGCCGATACGGCGCTGATAATGTTCGAATAAAGAGAAATTTATTGTAAAGCTGCGTCAGACCGCCGCGCTCCGCGCGCCGATCGTGACTCGGGGCTCGGGGCTCAGCCGGACGAGTAACTACTAAGGCCTACTAAATTATAGTTGGAAGATTATTATAATATTAACTTTTGAGTATAATTCTAGAAGAAATCTTCAAAGTTAATATTACTGCCAAAGGAATTACGGTGGCCTAAGTATTTTTTCTTTAATTTCAAGGGGCACCACATTATTTAATTATATACCTTAGATACCGTTTTTAAATTTTAAATGACATTTAAGGTTCGCTACTAAGGAATGAATCTAAAATAAATGATGAATTTCAAAATCTCTACATTTGCTGGATTCTTTTATTTATAAATCAGGACATAAGAAATACATTATTATTATATCGTTTATTTATTCTTTATCTTATTTTATTACATTTTTAAATATTTCTTAAAATATAAAAATAAGTACAAAAACTTTTTTTACAAAAAAAAAACAACCGACTTCCAAAAAAAAACTCTACAAAGTGAAAAATAACTTTAATTTCGGAAGTCGGTGTCGTTGGTTCTGTATTTTCGATTTTTGACACCGACTTTCGAAATTAACAGCAATCGCGGCTGATTTGCTGGCATTTATTTAAGAGTTCCGTTGTCTGTCTCTGAAACTCATCATCAGATCTTTACGAAATTTAAAAAAATTTAGAAATCCGTCTACATGTGAGGGAGTTATGCCCAAACACACATAAAAAAAAAATATATACAGATAGAAGCTTAGCTTGTAACAACCCTAGTCACAAGATTGTTATTGAGAAACTGTATGCAGACATCGTCCATGCTTTAAGTGAGGCCGCTGTGATAGGTTGGGGAGGCGGCAATAGGTGCTCTAAGCGGGTAATAGTTGGCTGGAACAAACATGTTGCAGAGGCTCATGGGGAGGCTAGGCAGAAATTTATATTGTGGACGTGGTATGGTAAACCTTCTACCGGGTTGTTATATAACGAAATGCGTGAGACTAGAAAAGTCTTTACGTCAAGGTTAAAGTGGTGCCAGGATCACGACGACCAAGTTAAAAAGGACATTCTAGCCCCACACCACGCTAAAAATTATTTACATAATTTCTGGAAATACACGAATAAATTGAAAACCAGACCGGGAATTCCTGTGAGCGTCGGTGGCATGAGTGAGCCTGAGAAGATTGCAAATCATTTTAAAGAAGCATTTGTTGTAAAATCTCCTCTAGGACCATCACGGTCGGTGCACGATGTGGTGCCCGGCATGGAAGTAGGGGTAAAATTTAAGTCCCCGAGATTGCGCGGACTATTAAACTAATGTCAAGGGGTATGTCCCCCGGTCATGACGGGATTAGCATCGAGCACCTACGATATGCTGGCCCTCACTTACCCAGAGTGCTCACTATGTTGTATGGCTTTTGTATGAGTCATAGTTACCTGCCCGGTGAGATGATGCGTACAGTGGTCGTGCCAATTGCTAAAAACAAGACAGGTGACCTCGCCGATAGCAGTAACTATCCGCTGGCTTGCTTTCGATTGCAAAAAAACCGTCGAACTTTGCTCATGACATTTGACATTAAACACTCGGCGCAGCCGCCCCTCATTAAAACTTGATTTACAATCGATCCAAGAGACCTAGCGTAATTTTGTTTATTGTTTTGTGTAGACAAAAGGATAACGAAAAAAGTAAGGTTTGTTATTTTGACAAAAGTTGTGTGTACAATATTTTATAAGAGGCTAAAGTTAAGGTCGAGCATATTTTGCCGGTTTCAGTCGAATAACGTGAAATTGTGAAAAAATTTGCGCGATAGGTATATAGTTTTTCATCATTTTTATAAACTAGACTAGTTATTTGTACTATTGAACAAGAAACAATAACGATTGTGGTAAAAAATCTGCATTAAAAAAATAACACACAGAGCACAAAGAAACACAAAATGTCGGCCTTAAACTTCACTTATTAATTGTCAAAAAAAATTGGTCGGGCCATGTTGCAAACTTGCGTCTAAATGTTAAACAATCTATTATTCTATGGATTAAAGGCGTTTTGAAAGGACTTTACAGTCTATAAAATAGAGTTTAGAGTCGTTTGGTAAAAAATATTTTTTGGCAACGATCGTTGCCAAGAGCAAAGTTCGAGTTTTGGTTTTGGAAACGAGCGTTGCCAGAAGCAAGTTAGCGGCTATAGACCCATTTCACTAGCTACCGTGATTTCAAAGGTATTTGACAGCATGCATAATACACAATTAAGTAGTTGTACTATTATTCATGATAACCAGTTCGGATTCCGAGCTGGGTTATCTACAGAGAGTGCGGTTTTGTGTCTTAAGCATGCTGTTACGTACTATGCGAGACGGCAGATGCCAAATGCCTGGACTTGTCAAAGGCATTTGGTCCGGTGTCCTATAATGTGCTGTGGAGTAAATTGTAGCGGGTAAATTTACCCATAGAACTTGTCAACATTTTAAAGTTTTGGTCCGGAAACCAGATCAACACTGTACGATAGGCTGGGGCGTTTTCTCGTCCTTACGGGTTGGGGTGTGGGGTGAGACAGGGTGTATTGAGTTCACCGACGCTTTTCAACCTCTATATGAACGAGTTGATTAGCGAACTCAGCAGTACCAGGCTCGGATGTTTTATAGACGAGACCTGCGTCAATATTATCAATTAGGTACGCGGGCGACATGGTGCTGCTGAGCGCGTCAGTCTGCGGCTTGAGAAAATTGGTTGCTCAATGTGAAACGTATGCTAAAGGTCATGGCTTGGCATACAACATTAAGAAGTCCGAGGTCGTGGTCTTTGAGGCTGGGGGTAAAAGTCCTGGTGCAGTACCGCCTGTATTACTTTATGGTACACCTTTGCAGAGAGTATACAGATTTAAGTATCTTGGTCATATATTGACTTCCAACCTAAAAGACGATGATGATATTGAACGGGAGCGGAGAGCGTTGTCGGTTAGAGCGAACATGCTGGCACGCAGGTTTGCACGATGCTCACTTCCTGTTAAAATCACGCTCTTTCGAGCCTACTGTACTGCTTTTACACGTGCAGCCTGTGGGCTAGATACATGCAAATATCGTACAGCGCTCTTTGCGTTCAATATAACAATGCGTTTAGGATACTGGTGGGGATGCCCCGTTTCTATAGTGCGTCAGAGATGTTCGCAGATGCGCATGTAGATTGCTTTTACGCAATAATGCGTAAAAGGTGCGCTTCCCTGGTGCGCAGGGTGTGAGGCGACTCCAACAGTCTCTTAAACATGGTTGCGAGTCGAATTGACTGTATTTACGTGGGTCACTGTTGTGCCGTCTCTCATGGGATGTCGCAACGGTGACTAACCGCTATTTCTTGTGTTTTTGTTTTTGTACAGTGTCTGTGCTTACTAATATAGTCGTAAGTTTTACTAACAATCTTGAGTCTTGGTCACTTTAAAATAAAGAAAATATTTCTATAAACATCCGAATTGAGAACCTCTTCCTTTTTTGAAGTCGGTTAAAAAACATTTAAAAATATAAAAAAATAATTGTCCGCCGGTGTCGGGAGCAGGGTCCAACCTACCGGTGCGCGGTGGTTAGGGCTCCAAACACAGGAACCTCCTCACAATGCGAGCCGTATCGAGGAGTACTGCCTTCTGAATCAGGCCCTTGATCCAACCGCCTAACGAAAGCCTCGATAGATGTTGATCGCGTCTGATGGCGTAATAAGGACTGTTTTCATTTCTGGTACAGTCTCACACACTCGCTCGACATCTTGCATCCAGCCAGCCTCAGTGTAACAGACGGTCACCGACTAGATGCTGCACCAGAATGTACTTGTGGCGGTATCGCCCGGGTGGCATACATCTGTCACATTTTGTTCTGATCGCTCCCAAGCTCTATACACCCACCTTTCATCGCTCTGGAATATGTGATTCTGCGTGTATCGATCGATCCGCCGCTTATACCGCCGTATTCCAAACAGCTCGCTACATGCCGCCCTGCGGGTTTCTATATCTCTCTTGGTCTGGCTCCTAACTCTAGACCTGTTCCGGCAAAGTTATCCCTTCTGGCACTGGCCTAGAGTTCTGAGCGCGCAAGCTCCACCACGATGTCATCGTAGAGATACGGCGCGCGGCGGTGGGGTTATATTATTACTCAAAACTACTATTATTACAAACTAAGACATATATAAATATTTAAATCAAATATTTTTAAGAAACAAGGGCAGATTGTTAGTATTAGGGTACTTTTTCTGTCAACACCACGCTCAGCGATGTCGTTCACTACTCGCATACAATTAACTTGTTTTTTTGTTTGCGTTATATTTGTAGTTTGACTACTGGTAGCGACCTCTAAATCGTATACAAAAATTAAGAGGAATAAATCTGTTTCATAATATAGATGTATATGTAATCTAATGACAAAGTGCCACGATGATAATGCTAAAGTCGAAAAATAAGGACCACCCTAATAGGTTTATATTTTTACATCCTCACTCAAACTCAAAGCATTTATTTCAATTAAACCATTTACAGACACTTTTGAATTGTCAAGAAGTCGGTCAGTCATGAAGCTAGTTGCCCATTCCAAAGCGTAGTAGGTACCTATGGAGAAGAACGGGCAAGAAACTCCATGGACACTATTTTAAATTATATTTTAACTAAAATATTAGTTACCTATATCATTAATGTTGAATTTATAATTATATGTGATAACGATGTAAAAACGACGTACGCGTTAAAACGTCACACATTAATTAGTACAATTTGTGGATGAGATTGCTATGTAGGTCAGTTTCACGTAGGTACAGTCAGCCGCAGAGAACACGAACCCTACCAAGACTTAAAGATTATCGCCCGAGCACGCTCGGGCCCGCGTGTCACGTGTGCCTTGAGCAGCTCCCCCTCCCCCGCCGCCGCACCCATCTCTGCCCGTGTGCATCCACCGATCCGCCTCAAATAATATTTGCAAGTATTTAATAATTTTATATGGTATTTTATCGGCTTCCTTCTGGCCGAACTGTATAGATACCAAGAATAACTTACAAAAAGACACTGCGTGCGATTAAGATACGAACCTGCTTCACCAGGCGCCAGCCGATCAACTAGACCGTGCCTTATACCACCAGGCTATTGGCTAAGTTATCAACCTCAACGAAAATTTGAATAGCATTACTCCTTTTATCGAACAAGGTTATTAACGGTCTAATCTTCTAGATATTAAGGTTTAAATTTCAACTTCCGTGTTATATTGAATACTAGCACCTTACCGTCTTAATTTACAAAATGCAATACGCAACTCCTCTATTAACTAAAACAAAGGTTGAAATTAGTATACAGGGTGAAATTAAATTCATGGGCATCCTTTTAAGGGGTCATTGTACTCATCATTATGAACAACTTTTACTATGGGACCAAACCTGAAAACGCGAAAAAAAATCAGCTGTTCCCTACATTTATGTTCGTACGAGTCGTCAAAATTTAGGGAACAGCTGATTTTTTTTTTCGCTATTTCAGGTTTGGTCCCATAGTAAAAGTTGTTCATAATGATGAGTACAGTGACCCCGTAAAAGGATGCACATGAATTTTATTTCACCCTGTAGATTTCTTGTTTGGTTGAATAGAATGTGTTGATTCCGATTGTTGCACTACCCTCATTTTACTTCAGAAACTTAACTGCTGTATGAACTGCGAGTTAAGGTTGAATTTAGTATACTTCTTTGCCTTATTTACTAAACTGTGATTGAGGGTATTTTTACTTTTCAAATGGTTTCATTTTCGTGCCGATTCGCTTGTGTGTAGTTATCTTCATCGTAATATTATCCAATTTATTAAGTTTTTGACCAGTTGATTCTATTAATCGATGGTATGGTTCGATTAACAACTTTATTGAAGGCTAAAATTGTAGTTCTGTGGGAAAAGGAACAAAACAAAGAAAATAGCACGAGATATAAGCATAACGGTAAGATTTACGTTATTCTTACACATACCTATTTATTGTTGCAATCTTGTTGCATTATTACTTACAAGTTGGATTTTTTTTATGTATTTCTAATATTATTATTTTCATTACAGAGAAAAACAGTTCGTAGATGGATACAAAGTTATCAAGCGACGGGTGATGTGAAATGTGATCACCAAGGCCCTCGCCCGATTGCTTACACTAATGAATCGGAGCGACAACGTAATATGTATTGTGAAAGTTCACTCAGTGGCACCCTTCAAAACTACGCGTTCAAATACTGACTTCAAGAAATGATAGACAGTGACGGCCATCCTATCCGTTATGAATAGGCAACTCGGCAGATTGACTGTGTAACTTATTTGATAAAATTACATTGGAACATATATGAGCAAGTGTTAATAATTCCCAATATCATTCCATAATCAGTGGGATCATTATCTCGTAGTTAATCAAAAATAAACAACCTTTATTATTATCAATCCAGTTACTCTTGTTTACAAGAGTAACTGCAACTAACTAACTTAATAACTTTATTTTTACTTTTGTTTATTAATGTGTTAACGATTCATATCTGACCTCACATATTTTTCTAATATTGTGTTAAATAAGGGTTATCAGAAAATGTGATAAAAGGGAAAGATGTATATTGCTATACTGTTATAGTTTAGCATGTTGGTTCTTCCTCTGTAATTCACAGGCACAAATGACAACATTTCATTTTTTAACCACGCTTTTTTCCGATAAGATCATACAGAGTATAAAAAATTTATGTTTTCACAACTTTAAATAAATAAATATTATTGTAGTTATGGTTCTAGAAATATCTATAAACGAACCGTTATCTAATGTTCTACGTTCTAAACCAAACTAAGGTATATATTTTGTGTTTAGTTAATATTCTAAGTAAATAAGCCCAATTTAACACAGACAGGAATCTGTATATTCAACCAGGAAGTGGATTCCATGAAGTCCTAGAAATGTAATTAGAAAAATAAATGAATATTGTTTATGCAAAATACCTAGCTTTTATTAAAAACCTCCATTTGATTTCTTAATAATAATAAACGAAAATCACCTACTAAAGAAACTAAAAAAAAAAATAATGAACGCGACTCGGCTCGATTCGCATCAGATCGGCTCAGCTTGAATCGGCTTGACTTAGAATAGAAACATCGCTAGTTTAATTGCCCTCTAGATACGATCTGACAGACGATTTACTAAACTAATCACCCTTTTACGTAAATACCCGCGCTCCATATTTCATGCGCAATCCAGTGAATTTATTTTGTTTGTAAATATATTACGAGTCCGAGATTAGCTGGCGATGGAGATTACATTTTTTACTTTGAAATTTATTTTGATATTAATTAATGGCTACTTGAAGTGCCTGATACCACTTTAGGGCTTGAAACCGGTATCAAAAGGATAGGTTCGGTGTCGGCACTTAGCGGTTCCTGCCATTTCGGTACCTGGGTACCGGTTCCAGACGGGTAGTGGTACTCCACCTAACCAGTACTGTCACATATTTCATATTTGTATGAAAAATGTCTTGCGGTTGGCAACCTTGATGTTATTTTTCTAATAGCTGTTAACTATGCTTTTTAATTAGTTATCTGTTTTCTCACTGTAAACCACGGAAATATTTTTTTATTTATTATTTTGTTTGCTACCGGTACAGTATCGATACTGATTAGAAATAGCAAAGTACAGGTACTATGTCTAGTACCAGCATCACACCAAGGCCAATGGTACCGGTTTCCAAAAATACAGGTATTTCAAGCTCTAACTGATACATTTTTTTGTGCAATTTATATTTACTTTTGACATTAAACTGTGCAGGATTTCACTTAAAATCTATTAGTTAGTTTTACCTTGAATAATGTTAACTGGTCAATAAATACTGCACTTCACTGTAACAAACATTACGTACTTAATACATAGTAAAATAACATACTTCACTGTATTAAAATTACATAATAAATCATATAAGCAGTCAGGAACTGCTCCGATCGCGATCGCGGAGTCTTCACAAATAAAACTGCTCGTCACTCGTCATACGGCTGTGAGATGTTGCTGACGTAGCATCGCCCCGCCTCCCTCCCCCTCCCGGCCCCGGACCCATTCCCTCGCACACCGTCAACCACATTCAATAACACCCGCGGACTGAAAAATATGTACGAACAGCGGAATACCGCCTCCACCGCGCCTTTCATGAATTATCGCCTAAAATCTTCAGTTAGTCACTGAAGTAGGACGGAATTTACATTACTGTTTTATAAATGTAAGTTCAAAGGAAATAGTGGGAGTTAACGAAATAATTAATATTTCAAATAATTAATATTTCCTAGTGATCACCTTCTGCGTTGTAGGTCGAGAGGTCCCACGCTATTAATATAGTTATTATAGTTTCCACCTAATCATTAAACATTTATCATTTATATATTAAAGGGACAAACTTCTAATATTAAATAAAATAACAAACTATTAAAATAGTAATATATATCTTAACCTAACTAAAACGAAAATCGAAATATTCCTCTGCATTGCTGTCGACTGGTAATGTACCCAAGAGACTGGCGGCATTGCCGGTAGAGCAATACTTATCCTCTGACCAAAGTAAAAGCCAGCCCTTGGGTCACAGGGACCGTTAACGGAATGTCAACCAACCGTTTAGAAATTTTATTGAACAAGCCATGAGCACTCGGACCCCTCGGCCTGAGGGTTTCAACCCCAAACGACTCGAAAATATAATTACCGATAAAATTAAACGAAAAACGAAATTGAACGATAAAATGAAACAAATTCTGAAAAAACAAACACGAAGCAGAAAATCCCAGGTTTCCTGCAAAACAAAAAGTCATTATTATTACGTATTAAATCGATTTCATTCATGATCCTTTACTACATTTCAGCGTTTTAACACCGTTAGCTTTCAGCGATTACCTACCATCAGCTGTGTATCGATGCCTCCCTATAATGGGGGATGGGGGAGTCACACAAAAGGCACGTCGCAGGTTGTAGCAGGTAGTGCGAGCGGACGCGACCGGGAGCGGACTGTGACAGGGTTCCACACTCTATACAACATATCTCGGGGTAGAAAGTCACTTCGTATATTATTGAGTGGCAAGCAGGTGGTCACTAATGCCTATGGAAATGCACCAGAGTCGTCGCAGGTCCGGTGCCAATCTAGAGATAAAGCTGAAACTTCTCATGCAATTAATTATGTCGCATCCGGTTATTTGTTTGACTATTCGGAACGCCAGCGCCATCTGGAGGCCTGAGAGTCTAGCCTGAGTTCGTGGGGAATCAAGGAGAGCGAGTAGCGAGGTGAAGCGGCTCTTGGACATTGGACATCGTACGGACAACATGTGCTCAGAAACTGTCCCGCGTTCCGTATCTGGTTGTGTCGTGTACCTATTGCGCAATAACCAACACTACCCACAGTACGCCCACAGTAATTATAATATGGCTGATATTAACGAAACACGCACCTTCTCCGTCATATATATAAATGAATGTAGAATAGAATACTTTTTATTACCTACACCATATAAATTACAGACATAAATATAGAAACTTTACAAAGGGTGACACAATGGGCGGTCTAATCGCTAAGAGCGATCTTAAAGACAAAAAACGACAAAGAAAATATAATGATGATGTTTAAGGAGAGAGGAAGTGCTTTTTTATCATAATTTTAAAAGTGGATAAATATTGAGCACGCCTTACCGACACGGGCAAGCCATTCGATAACCGTACTGCTTGAACAGTAAACGATTTGTCATAGAAATTGGTGGTATGCATCGGTATCTCTAGTCTCAGGTTTTCCGATGACCTCAGATATCTAATGTGTGTCATGAAGAAACTTGAAACGCTCCTTAAAATAAGTGGGGTTTTACGATTAAACAAAATACTGTAATTACAGCAACAACCATACAGTGCAAACCGGGACACAAGAACGCTGCTCGGGCTTAGAAATATGATGTTGGGTGCTGGTGAACAGTATCATACTGACGCAGAACTAAGATGAATGCAGACGTGGAAGTGTCGCGTGATGCAGTAACTGTGCGAACAGACAGTGGTTGTACAAGTATTATGTCCCACGTCGCCTCGTGAACGTGATACATGCAGTGCAGACAAGGTTACCACATAGTAGGTGAGCACCTACACTGCACCATATGATGCACAGCCACACAATACTGTCCATTTGATGGTGCGCGTTCCGCCGCTGCAGACAGTTGAAGCTATCGACCCTAGCAGCAATACTATACTGTGATGTATAATAACCCACATTGCTAGTATTTTCTAATATCAGAAAATTATGACTACCTCCTTTATTACCTACAAACATCGCGGTAATATTTTTCTTTGAGCCCTATACTAAATTCTAATGATGATTAGAGAACCCTAATGTTAGGCGTTAAATTCTCAACGAACTGTCATTATGTACAGCACATAACGTGGCGTGGTCGCAGTTTGTGTTCCAGCCGTTATAGTCACACAAAACCTCGGCTAATGAGACGCTATAATCGTTATTTCTACTACAATATGTTTGAAAGGACTCGTAAAAACTTGGGATCAGCCGTTCTGTAGCTATTAACGATGTGCTAACAGTCAACACTCCGAAGACATCGCCCTCATTAGCCTCAATTTGAAAATTATGTGAATAAATAGACGCCGCGCCTTCATCTGCAGTGTGTGCCTTCTGCGGGAAAGAACGCACTTGTGACTGGTGTACGTGAAAACTTGAGAGAAAATAAAATAAAATGCAGCGCGTGTTCCACCGATTTGAAGTTGTGCCAACAAAGTGAGCGCGGTGCTCATGCAGCGCAGCACTCCAGTTTAGATTGAGACGTGTAACGTTAACAACAGTGGGGCCTTGTTTGTCGTCGATTAGCCGACCTTTGCTCACAGGCGGATTTAGGCGGTAGTTACGTCCGTACGTCCGTGGGACGCCGCTAGTGCCGCGGCCAATCACCATCATTTGCCGCACGAACGCCGGAGGTGCTAAACTGTAATTTGTTAAAATAACTGTGAAACAAAAGTACCGGCTTGAGTCAATATTGTTGTGTGCCTAGAGTATGTTTTGTGGCTCCATGCCTAGCTAAATATTATAGACAATATGTATATTTTTTTAACAGTTCTTTTATTCGATCTCATCACACAAGGCCTTTTTTTTAGGATGGGAAATTATCAAATGACCCCTCCCGCTCTGGGTGGAGCGGAAGGGAGTGTCAGACTCTCACTGACTAAAACCCACCCGTGTTCCTTCCTTAGCCCTTTATGTTCCGGGCCAGCGGTAACCCTTTCGGACAATCCCACTGACCCGGCAGGCTTCGGTCATAACGGGCCCCTTCATATCACACAAGGCCTTATTTAGCATTTAAAAGTGAACTATATATGAAATGCTCCATATTTTCCAGTCCGGATCTCACCGGATGAAGTTTACTTTAGTGTCTGTCTATAAGAACCATTTGAAACAGTTTCAGCAGTAGACAACACTAACGCGGAAGTCTGTTTTCAATCAA
Source organism: Luperina nickerlii (assembly GCA_963855955.1). Classification (NCBI taxonomy): domain Eukaryota; kingdom Metazoa; phylum Arthropoda; class Insecta; order Lepidoptera; family Noctuidae; genus Luperina; species Luperina nickerlii. The sequence goes on from OY979677.1 coordinate 22,585,898, forward strand.
TATAGTGTCAATCAGGCAATGTTCCCGCTATTAGCAATAACTGGCCTGGGACATGACGTCACTCGCAGCGGGTGAGTGGGATGACCGAGTGAACGTGGCGTATTGTTAGCGTCGTAATTAGAGCAGGCTCCAGCCGAGACGCCATGACGTCATCCGTCACAGGTGACGTCATCTGTCACACGAGTTTTAGTAACGTCTGATATTTAGTAAGTACATGAGGTTTCAGCTCATGAAAGTATACTTAATCTTGTGAAAGTCTCAGGAATCCGCTGGATGTGAGAAGCACAGAACTGGTCGAAGTGGCGTCACTTGGGGGAGGCCTGTGGACGTCTTTCCGCTGAAATGATGATGATGAAACACACTTACCTAACTAGTGTTGATGACCAATGCACGATGCGGAAAGTACTACTTACTAGTATCAAACTAGGATAATTTGCTATTTATTTTTTCGTTGGCAACGTAGATATGAGCATAATAATATGTCAATGATTTGGTAGCTTAGCGGCCAAAAGACAAAATATTGTATAATAATAGGTTGACAATATATTCATATGAAAATGCCGATTGTTTGATACTGGCTAGTGTGAAGATCGATATATTTCATTTTATTTAGAATAAAAAATTCAAATTAATTTTATAATATAGCATTACATGTTGTTTTTCAAAATCAGTTGTTCAATTGTTTTCCCGCCATTCGATTTTTTTAAATCTCGCTGTTTTGTAACCATGGAAAAATCGAAATTGCGCGATCTTTTGGAATACGAGTTCCGTCGGAACTCCAACGCAGCACAGAGAGCGCGCAATATTAACGACGTGTATGTACATGGTACCGCATGTGAACGCATGATCCGTTTTTGGTTTGATCGTTTCCGTTCTGCAAATTTTGATCTCGAGCCCCGTGGCCGACCGGAATAACGGTGAATTGAAAGCCATAGTGGACGCAGCAGCTTTCAACGTAAGTGATGAATCGATACTGATTAATTTCCATCAAATTGGAAAGATAAAAAAGCTCGGAAAGTGAGTACCGTATGAAATCGCTCAACAAAATCGCGTAGAAGCACCAGCCGTCTCAAAACTACAGGAGTTACGACTGAAAACTCTCCGTCACCCACCATACTCGCCAGACCTTGGTCCAACTTATCCCCATTTTTTATTCGGAATTTGAATAACTTCTTACAGGGGAAAAAATTTCAAATTCAACAAGGCGGTGATAATAAGCAAAATTAACAAGAAGTAATTATTTTTATAAAAGAAGTCAAAGTGTTGCAATATTTTCTCCAAGAAAATAATAATATCTGATGAAAGTTCACATCAGATCGCAACCCGCGGAGCTCCAAAACAGCTTGAGCTTATTTAAAAATCACATAGGTTTGCACTTGTGAGATATGAACGTTACAGTTTCTATAGTGTACAAATATATGAACGTTACAGTTTCTATAGTGTACACATCAGAAGGACAATTAAAAACGTTCAACAATGCCAAGACCATGCAGGCCATGTTCTAGTAACTCAATTCTTCCAAATTATACGATATTTAAAACAACCAAGCACATAAACCAAAGCGTCGTGGTCTATATTAAGTCAGAAATTGTAGCGGTTGGTGAGAAACCAGACCTGTACCAATCTGCCTCAGGATTAATAATAAAAATTAATCCTGACGTGGCCGTACTTTGAATACGACACATCAACATCATCACTAATATGCCCTCCAATCTTTACCCTCTGTTTCCTGTTTCTTAGGTAATCTATAAAAACATTGAGAGGAGTTCCCCTTATTCCAAGTTTATCTACATAGTTTGGTCACAAGGGTGGGAATGGAAACGGTGTCAAAAGCTTTATCAGGTCTAGAAATACTGTCAAGCATTTCTTCCCTCTATCTAGATGATCATTTACTAACGAGGTGAGGGCACCAACTGCATCCTCAGTGGAAACTCTCTGTCAAAAGCTAAATTGTGTTGAGGATATCATTTTAAACTTATTTAAATAATTTACTAATCTATACTGTTGGTTAATACGTATATTTCTATTAGTTTAGACAGGGCTGGCAACACCGAGATAGGTCTATAATTATTGACATCGCTTCCGCTCCCTTGCTTGTGGACCGACCTAAATAACAGATTGTTTCAGAGGGGACATTAATGGCATAATAAGTGATCGATGTAATTATCTTAAGAACTTTCTGTGCCTACAACAAGTACAAGTAAATGATTTTGATTTTCTTTTTACCTCTTGCAACCCGCACTGGGCCCGTGTGCTAGATTACAACCCACTCCCTCTCCAAGAGAGGAAGCTTGTGTCCCAGCAGTATAGGCTGATGATGATGTGCCTGGTAATAGTCATTGTGTGGTGAATGAGCGCTCGGTTGCTATCCATCACCGACCGACTCGGATTGTTCACCATTTGCTATCCATCGCTGACCGGCTTCGATTGTTCACCATTAGGTACACGTATTGGGTTTACGATAACACTTCATTATCTACAATATCAATTTATTATGTTGACTACATGAAAACTAAATAAGTCGTTTTTAGGGTTCCGTAGTCAGCAAAGAACCTTTATAGTTTCGCTATGGCCGTCTGCCCGTCCGTCTGACCGTTCACAGCTTAGCTCAGAGGCTCTTAGTACTAGAAAGTTATCATTTAGCATGGATATACATATTAATCACGCCGACAAAGTGGTAAAATAAAATCATGAAAAAAAAATTTTTTTACGCCCGTATTACCTATTGGTAATACAGGCGTTAATGCGCGTATTTTGCGTGTCCGCAACTCAACGTCAATGGTGCCCTAGAGGAGGTACAGGAGGTACCCTAGGCAATATCCTAGGGTACCTCCTGTACATGTAAAGTGGGGATGTTCCCCATTGTGTGGGATATCCATAAATAGGTCTTTCAAAAATGTTTCGGATCTGTGAAAGCTATTTTTCGATTCAGGGATCCATTTGTGAAATATTAAGCTTTAAAGTGCTAATTTTTGTTAGAGTCAAGTGTGTGTGTGTGTGTGTGTCCCTGCCAACTAAATGGTTGCTTTTGGAGATGTGAAAAAATTCACGGCAGTATTATATAATAACGAAATTAGAAGGAAAACTATGACAGCTAAGCAGACTTTACAAGTTTACCAGTAATAGCCGACCAACTTAAATTTACAGTTGCAATGTATGGGAGAACACGATATTCAACTACAATATTAAGTTAGTTATTGGGATAAATTCATTCCAACTACGGAGCCCTTCATTGTGCGTGCTCTGACACGCACTTTGCGGGTTTTTTAAACCCAATACCCAACTTCAGTTCTTTATATAACATGATCTATTCCTTAGATAGAGTTTATATTTTGTTGATAAATATATTAACATTCAATTTTGTGGTGAGTTGGGTACCCAAGCCGACGTGATACCATGAGTATTTATTATATTACAAGTGTTTTTAAATTATTAAAACATGGGAAAGCACAAAAATGTTTCGTGAATGTGAGTGTAAAGGGCTGTTCTCACTTGTTGAGCGACAACAACATAAAGCACATGAATGTGACGCTGCATGCTGGCACGCGCCATGTTCGGCAGACGGACGGCTCCTAATGAACTATATATTACAGAACATTCGGCTAAATCTTACTTCCCGTGGCGCCGCCAACTTCTAAACTCTGGGCGGTACTATGAAATTTCTAATGGAAAACCCAATAACACTTTGTCCGACCTACCAACTTAAAAGCATTCAGATAAATTGCCATGTTTGTATAAATACTGTAGCTACTGGGAAGATGTTGTAACTAAGTAACACCTGACAAGAGCCGGTCCAGACCGAGTCATTCAGTTATTGTGTAACTAAGTAACACCTGACAAGAGCCGGTCCAGACCGAGTCACTCAGTTATTGTGTAACTAAGTTACACCTGACAAGAGCCGGTCCAGACCGAGTCACTCAGTTATTGTGTAACTAAGTAACACCTGACAAGAGCCGGTCCAGACCGAGTCACTCAGTTATTCGTCATTCATCCGTCCATTACATAAGATTACAGACTGGTAAGTATGTAGTACTTATTTTTAGGGAAAATATAATGTGCTTAATTGTAGTGTGGAAAGGGTGCGGTGAGTGCGTGTGTGTGTATAGACTGGGCATCGTATAGTAACTACTAGCTTCTGCCCGCGACTTCGTCCGCGTGGAATATTTGGTTCCGTCGACTCGACCCGTCGCATCGCGTCGCCTGCCCATGCTATTACTTCATTTTCGCTTAGTGTTCTTTCTGACTTTATTATCTTAATAAAGCTAGTAATAATATATATAAATCATGCTGATGTATGGTTATGTGCAGCCGCCGGCCGGCGTGACTACGAAGTGCGTATGTGTCGCGAGAATGCCAACGACTCTGTAGTGTCGCTCCGGGAGGAATTTCATTTAACTCGGGCTTTGCAATTCAAAACTCAAATTACAAACGCCGCCGATTTAGTGCAGCGACCAAAATGTCGCCAAACTAAGCTAACGAGCTACGCCTCTAACTCGTAGCAGCGTAGCGCCGTAGCACCATAGCAGCGTAGCGCCGTAGCACCGTAGCAGCGTAGCGCCGTAGCACCGTAGCTAGTAATTACTATTGCAGTGTGTATGTAAATTTTTCATAAAATGTAGCTAAATAATATTCAGATTTAGTTTATGTTTAGCTTTTAGGATATTTTGCTGCAATAAAAACGTGGTACAGGAGTGGTATTGAGGCGCGCGGCTAAATCCGTCAACAGACGCTAGTTTAACTCTGAACTGAAACTTGTTTTAATGATATTTTGATCTGCCCTGATTACTTGTATACTTCACTCCTCAAGGGAAGCTTATACAAACGATTCTTTGTTACGCAGATATACAGGTTTACCGTAGTTATGAAATTATAATAATTAATTAATTATTAATCTTCCTTTGCTTAGAGTATCTATGTATGTACATAATGTCCAAGGCTTTTGATCTTGTTTCTTTCGACGTTCTCTGGCAGAAATTGTCTGGTACCTCGGTGCCGCCGGAGCTCGCATGAACAAACAACAGTTATCCTTGTTGCGAACAACGTGAGGTATTCCCGGATTTATGGCGGACTTTTTATAGTCATTATATCCGGCTCGCATCCGCACCGCGCTGGGGCCCGGGGCCCAAGGCCTGCGGGCCCCAAGACTGCTGGAGGTTCAGTTTCGATCAATCTCTGTTTGCCATCAAGTTTCCGTCGCAGGTCACAACCTAACTAAGAATAATTACAGTAATTAAGGCTAATGATCGCGTTCGCGCGCAATCATTTTTCTTGCGAGTTTAAATTAATTCCGACGTCTTAGTTTCGTTGCGTTGCTATAATTATGAGCTCGAGGGGATTTGCGTGATGCGTTGCATTTCGTGGGGGTGGGCGGAGATATCTTGTATTTAAAATGATACAATTAGATTTTTCAACACTTAACGTACCTTCGAATGCTAGTTGACAAAACTGTATTAGTTAACTAAGAATGTGATGAAAATAAAAATGTACCTGGATGCACTACAAAAACTATAAATTACGGCTACATAGCCCACTTAATTGATTTCAAATATTTTAAAGGTTGTGCTGACGATTTCTTTGTAAACTCACAATTTGAGTACAATTTTGATGCTAACTAGTATTATTGATAACTATTACATATATTATTACTAGCTTCGCCCCGCGGTTTCACCCACGTAAATATATATCCTATGGGAATATCGGGATAAAAAGTAGCCTATAATTATGTTAATCTAGGGCGTCCGCTACCTCCATACAAAATTTTATCAAAATTGGTCCAGCCGTTTGAGTGTGAAGAAGTTACAAACTTACAAACATATAAACACACACACGTACACACACACTCACACTTTCACCTTTATAATATTAGTCTGATTGTAATACTATCTATATAATTATACAGGATGAATTTTCCAAGTGGGCGTGGATGGCCAAATCCGAAACTATGAAAAATAGCGAAAAGTACTCAAAGGAGTCGCGGGCTCGATTTTGATGAAAACTAAATCTGCATCATTGGATTTTTAAAAAGCCAATATTTTTAGCCATGAATCGAACCCGTTAATTTTGAAAAAAAAAACACCTACACTGTATTATTGCACCATTCGATAGTGTCGCTGATAAGGATCGAATTTTGGGAAGTAATAATATACGAGAAACTAAAGAAAAGAGCTCATTTTTAACAAAATACTTCCTTTTATTTTTCTTATGTTACCTACCTATTAAACCTTAACTGATTAATTGTTCAAAATGATGACCATTGTTTTCAATACATAGCTGGATTCGACGCGTCAAATCAAATCAAATCAAATCATTTATTTGCATAATACATGTCAAAAAGGTGTTACAAGTATGAAAGGTACATTGTATTATAACCTACTGAGGTGTGCAAATTAATATATACCTAGCTACAGAATAAATTATAAATTGAGTTACAAAAAAAAATAGAATGTCAATAAAAAATGTCAATCTATTATAATACACGAGTCAGAACAAAATTTCAATAGTTATTATATTTGTGGTGCCATTTCAGATAAAATAGATTCATCTTTCATTTAAATAATCATTAATTGAATAGTAACATTTTGCAACTAAGAATTCGTGCAAGCATAATTTGAATTGGTTCATTTTGTGTAGGTCTGTGATACTTTTTGGCAACTTATTGTATACTTTTGGTGCCATGCCCAAAATGTTTTTATTAAATACTGCTTTTTTATGTCTTACGCATATTTTATTTTTGTGTCGTGCGCTTCTTGGATGGGTATAAAGATGCAGATTCGCTTTGACAAAGATCGCCATTTCATATATATAAAGACACGGAAATGTTAGCAACTGGAACTGTTGAAAGTGTGGCTTACAGCTTTCTGTGCTCTGTATGCCACACATTGCCCTTATGCATTGTTTCTGGGCTTTGAACGCCATTTCTCTGTCTGGCGAGTTCCCCCAAAATATGAGTCCGTAGCGTAGCGTAGAAGCAACATACCCGTGATACGCCATTAATAAGGTTGCCCGATTTGACACTTTTCTTAGGTTATAGAGAGCATAGGAATACTGGCTAAGCTTTTTGCATGTGTTTTGAACGTGTGTTTTCCAGCTTATATCTTTATTTATCCAAATACCTAAGAATTTAGTGTGTTCTGCTTCACTGATAATTTTGTTACCGTACCGGTTTTTTATTGTGTGTTTGTTGTTCAAATGAAACGTAATTTGTTTTTTCAAGATTTATTTTTAAGTTGTTTTTAGTTAGCCAAGTTATTATATCATTTAAGTTGTCGTTTATTTCTTTTTCAAATGTCCCATCATCTTTACTTTTGATTAATATTGTGCTTTCGTCAGCGAATAAAATCATTGGATTATTAATGGTTTTAGGCATGTCATTAATATATATAATAAACAACAATGGAGCAAGAACACTGCCCTGCGGCACACCAAATATGCATTGTCTATGTGTAGAGACATAAGTCTTTTCAGTTCTTGTATAGGGGCAGATTTTATTTATGTATGTAATTTGTTCTCGATTAGTCAGGTATGATTTGATAAGTTCAAGGATATTGCCTCTAATTCCATATTTTTCCAGCTTGTTAATCAGTATTTCATGGTTAACATAGTCAAATGCCTTAGACATGTCCATAAATAATGCAACTACAGGAGTTCTATTGTCAACGTTAGTTAGAACGTGTTCTACAAGTTTATAAATAGCAGAGTCAATGTTTTTATTTTTTCTGAAACCATATTGTTCGCTAACCAAGATTTTGTTAGTTTCTAGAAAAGATAATATGCTGTTTTGTATTACTTTTTCAAAGGATTTCAAGGATTGTACTGCATTCAAAATTTTAATTTAGAACATAATGTTGTGAAGGTGACTGCGCTGCGGGTATATTGAGCATCATTTCGAACAAGGTACAGCGGTGCTATTCTGTAAAAATCTCCCCGTGAAAACTTAGGTGAAGTGAGCGTGGAGTGAGCTGTCAATAGTGTCAATTCCTAGCAAAAACAAACTCACTTCACCTAAAATTTCACGGTGAGATTCTTACAGAATCGACCGGCAGGTAATGTCGGTATGAATACTTTGAAGTAAGAAGCAGTTTATTAAAATCTAACATTTTCCTTAAGAAAAAAGTGTAAGAGAATTCATAATTGTTGACAATATGACCAATAAACATGACCTAACGATTTACATTATTTTTTTAATATAAAGAAATACTTTACTTATTGTGACAAATATAAAAGTTAGACACAATACATGCTGATGATGCTTTTTGTAGGCATTATCAAGCTCTATAACTGTTCCCTAGAACTCAATCATATATCTCATCGTTAAGGCAGCGTTCGTAAGAAACCTATTAGTTCGACCGTTTCCCACGCACAACGGACCGAATGGGAGTCAAGTGAGGAAAAGGGAGTCCCATCATTATCATCATCATAGTTCGACCGTTTTTCCTCCGACTTACTTTGCAAATCCGACTACCACGAAAAAGTCTTTTCATTTTTCGGTTTATCATATTTATAGCCTATGACACACAAATAATCTATATACTAATATTATAAAGCTGAAGAGTTTGTTTGTTTGTTTGGTTGAACGCGCTAATCTCTGGAACTACCAGTCGGATTTGAAAAATTATTTTCGCATTTGCTAGCCTAATTCTTGAGGAAGGCTATTTAACATCACGCTAAGACCTTTAGGAGCCGAGCAAAAAGAAAAAAAGTCAGTAATAACGCTAAAACGAAGTAATAGCGCGGGCAGGCGATGCGATGCGACGGGGTGGGTCGGAGTAACAAGAAATTTCACGCGGACGAAGTCGCGGGCAGAAGCTAGTGTACAAATAATGTGACTTTCTATTGGTAAAAAAATGATCAAAATCGGTTCAGTAAATCCAAAGATACCCTCCCCCTACAACCCCTACCCACCTTTTTTTTTTAACGTGTAAACATGCTCATGCATAATGCAGTACCCCGGCGAGATAGTGCAGTTATGTGGGACTCTAACCCACTAAAACTCTACGGTGTTCTCCTCTGCCGCTTACGGCGGTAACACGGGCACGCGTTAGCACTCATCCGTGAACCCGCCGCGGCTGTCCGTAGCCGGACCCTCCTCTGGGGAGTACTCCCCATCACCAGCGCACCAGAACACATAGCACGCCGTGACCACCCCAGGGACGAGACCAGCACATGGGCGCCAGACGACCCCGTGTCTGGGCACCCTTGGTCCCCCTGCGACGGGTCAGGTCATTGGCCCCGCCGCCTGCCAATTTTCGGCTGCAGAGGATAGGGAGAGTGGCCAACGTAATACCAACACTCCTCCTCCCCTGCAGCCCCACCGCGTTCGCCATCACACGGTGGCGACCCCGTCAAGGCCGCGGAAGATAGGAGCGGCGCACCGCAATACCGGCACTCCTCTCCCGCCGCGGCCTCCAACCCTCAGCCGCAATGCCCCCGATACGACATCGCGGCCCGCCTCAGTTGCGATGTCGCCCAAGCGGCACCGCAACCTACTTTTGGCCGCTACGTCGTCTTGTTTAGGGACGAATTTAAACCTACAGGTTCAGCGGTGCGGTCTAGCTCGAGCAAAGGTCGGGGCTATAGACATATGAAAGAAGGAGATATGCCCGGTGGTTGAAAATGTATCGGAACCCGATGTCGTTAGGTTGGCCCCACCACCGCGCCACTACTACACATGTAGTTTAGTAAAAGCAATAGATCAAAGCAAGTGCAAGTGTGTGCGCAAAGTCGCGCACACACTTGCAATTCATAAATCAGAACGTACTACAATCAATTATAAACCTTAACTCATCGAACACAGCGTGCATTTATCATGCATCGTACAACTTACTCACACAAAAACATCTATCGCTATCGATGTGCTGTGCCAAAGCCATTTATTTACATACGTATATATATGCTAGTGATTTACTAAATCGGAAAGTTATCGATTCTTCCATTCATTATTGTATTAAAAAAAATCTGTCTTGAAAATAAAATAAATATAAAACGATATGTCCAGATCATATTATATTATAAATCAATAAAATGTAGCTAAAAAAAATAATTGAAGTAAATAAAAAATATTAATATTATTTTAAGGGTCTACTAACCGGATTTAAACGTTATCTTTTCAGGTCTTCTATAAACCGGGTTAAAACGGTTGACAAAGTGAAAAATTACTATAATAGTGTGCCTGTTCTTAAGTTACCATAGGCTGATAAAATTTTAGTTTTTCCTAATTCTATTACTTATTACTTTCCTTACTTTACTTTCTTTCTTTTACTTTCTTTTACTTCCTTCTTTATTACTTTTACTTCTATTACTTTTTATTTTTTTATTAGTGTTTAGGTTGGTTCCCCCTAAGGGGGAAGAGCGGCACCCCGCCCCGTACGACTCTGTAGAGCTCGTCTCCAGACTGGACACTCTAACACCGATTGTAATGAATTCCCAAGAAGTGTTTTGCCTTGTCCCGAATTAGGAAGCTGGGGAACAAGGGGGGATACAAGAAAACAATTTCAATATAAAATAAGGTTGGAATCCATTGATAAGGTGATTAAGGAAAGGAAATCTTCTTTTCTTTTGCTTATGAAAGTTACGAGACTCGAGAGGAATACAAAAGTGTAATTGACACGTAAAACTTGCGTTGGAGAATACATTGTTTAGAGTTACGTTACTGAAAATTCTTACAATAATCTGGTAACCCACCCCAGAGACGTAGGGCCGCTTTAGCATAATAAGCATAGGTCGTAACGGGACGGATGACCGCGGTGTAGAAGCGTAATTTACACTTGAGTGACAATTTGCTGCGGGCGGTCAGTATGAAGTGGAACCTACTGAGAGCAAAAGTAGCGCGCGAACGAGCCGTCTTTATGTGCTCGCTGAATGTAAGATGGTGGTTGAGGATAACACCTAAGTATTTAGCTTGCTTCCCCCAAGGGATCGGCTTGCCATACATAGTGATCGGACTGTGGAGGGACGGGGGCGAGTCGACGCGGTTTCGAGAAGAGACCTGACTCTTATCGGGGTTGACCTCGATTCTCCATTTCCTGTACCAAGCGCCTAAGACACTTGCGGAGGTCTGGAGAGTGCGGGCGATAGAGTCCTGACAGCGGCCCGTATAGTAAATGGCGGTGTCGTCGGCGACTAGAGCCAGCTGAGCCTTTTTACTATTTATTTGTGTAACTCTTTATTTTGATTTATTTTAATATTTTCGTTCTTGTCAAACATGTTGTAACTTGTACCTACTTAGTAAGTCAATGATGTAGTCTCCTATAATTGGAAGCGCACACTTGTATTTGTCCTTGTTTATGTTAACGTGCATTTAATAATGTAGCTTCTGTTGGCGATCCAAGAAAAAAAATTAATAAGACATTTAAGGAATTGGAAATAAAGTCGAGTGGACCCTCACGATAGGGTCCACTCGGTTAACAGTTATTACGATGTGATATTATGACCTCAATACATTTTATTAAAGTCTAAGTCGGCTGACTTTACTTTAGAGCTTTCCAATGCAAGCAATTTGCATTCCCGACCCAACTACATGGTCACAATACACTGCAGCTGATCCACTATTATTGCCGGCTGTCCACCTGGCGCCACCCCACCTTGCCCCCTCCCGCTCTTGCCTAGCAAGGGGGAGCTCAATAGTAACAGTTATTGTAAATCAATTGTGTGGCAGTGTCACAGTGGGCAGGCGGTGTGTGTGTCACAGTGGGCAGACGGCGCGTGTGTCACAGTGGGCAGGCGGTGCGTGTGTCACAGTTGGCAGGCGGTGCGTGTGTCACAGTGGGCAGACGGCGCGTGTGTCACAGTGGGCAGGCGGTGCGTGTGTCACAGTTGGCAGGCGGTGCGTGTGTCACAGTGGGCAGCGGTGCGTGTGTCACAGTGGGCAGACGGTGTGTGTGTCATAGTGGGAAGGCGGTGCGTGTGTCACAGTGGGCAGGTAGTGCGTGTGTCACAGTGGGCAGGCGGTGCGTGTGTCACAGTGGACAGCCGGTGCGTGTGTCAGGAGCTCGGAGCGTGGCTCGGCGGGGACTGTTGTTGTAGCATTAACTAGCGCCACTCACTTGCTCACCACTGTTGGTGCACGTATAAATTATCTATTCTCAGGTATTATTGAATCTGATTATTTTATATAATTCTTGAATGGGCCCGATCCTGATCTCGATCATTATTTACTATTTCAGTATTGTTCTGTTACCCTCGGCGTACACAAGAGAATAAAGGTACTAATGCATAGAACAATTTATTACTTTGTATAATACCTACTGACGGAAATTAACACGAAACATAAACCAAAAAAGTAGGAAACATATAGGTATATATCCTAAGAGTTGTAGGTGTTAGCGGTATATCGGATGCAGCGACCGGATGCGGACCGTGGCGAAGAGAACATCAGACTCAACACCACGTGGCATTGTACGCCAGCAGCCTGCCTGGCCAGGTCAGCCAGGCCTGGCCAGGTCAGCCAGGCCTGGCACCGACACTTGGGAATAATATGCTTAATGGTGCGCGGCTCAAATCGCAGCGCTGTTGAAACGATACGCGGCGCGGGGCGGTACAGTGCGGGCGCTGCGCGGGCACAGAGCCAGCCGATATCATTTTAATATTTAAACTTCGATTCAAATGGAAGATACAAAAATATCTCACTACAAATTTCCCTCTTCGAGCGCATGAATAGTTCGCATCGCCGCGGGAAATTCACATTCGAACTGGAAAAGAAATATTGTAGAGGGAATCCGTTTTAGAGCGGTGCAGCGTGAGGGTAGGGGTGGAGGGTGCGGGGGCTGGGCGGCGGTGAGAGCGGGTTATGTAACCCGCACACTGGAGCTGTGTAAAACTTCAACAATATGACGGAAATAAATTTCTATCTGCTGCAGCAGCTATAACTTTAAATAAAGTACACTTCCTCTGGCGGCTGCTCTCCTAATTTCTATTTAATTACTCGCCGCTCACCGATGAATAATTCCTTTTATTGCCCCCTCGAGGGCTTAGCGCCGTAACAGTCACTTAAGCGCTCGTAAACTATTTGTATTATTTGCAACTGGCTCACCGTAAATAAAATTATTAACAATTCACCTTGAAAGAAAGCTCTCGGTAGATATTTTAGCGCTTCATCGTTAAGTTGGTTCTAATTTAGTGGTGAAAACGACCGAGGCGTATTAAAAGGTTTAGTAAAGTTAGTGACTGAAGCTGCGACGCGCGATTGTTGGGGCTAGGAAACGCGGTGATTAGTAAGCGCTGAAGCGCCAAAAAATACGCCAGCCCTCTGGTCACGTGAAGGGTCAACCAACCGCTTGGCAAGGTACCCAGGTAAACATGTGAAGCCTGACAGCTGACCATCACATCGTGTGATGACGTGCGGTGCAGCTGAACCACACATTGCGAGGTGCTTATCTTTGAATAAAATTATTTAATGTAATGAGCGGCAACACTCATATCATGTGGATCCATAGAAATATATATACGTATATCGTGGCCAGATCTTAGAATTGATCATTTCATGAACTGTTCGACCATTTCATAAATGGTTGTATTTTATCTATGTGTGGATCGCTCGTTAATTCGCCATTACTGAATGATGAATCTATAACTTTGCAGGCACAATTCGCGAATTTATTATTGTTTTTGTAATATGAAACATATATATCCGAACTTTAAACATAACAATAGGGTATACTATTAAAACTTTATTAAAATAACAAAATTTAAAATACTCCTACAACAGTCTGCTACTACACTTCCTGCAGCGGTTTGTTGGTAGTTTTACACCGATATGGAACTATGTAGGTATCCTAGTTCATATATGACAGTCCAGCAAGACTTGTCTGAGTTCACAGAATGTCACAGTAAAGTTAGTGCTGTAGCCAAGTGAAACTTTTGTGTGTGCTTGCGAACTTACAGCTCAACCTGAAGAGATGTTTCATATGTATGGAATGATCGAGTTTGTGGAATAACACTCTGTTTATATGGTGCGCCTGAAAATAGAAGCTGATGCACACGTACACACTGCTTCATTAAGTGGTTACCCCTCCATAAGATATGTGCGTTCAAATCCGTGATAGGCCCAAGTTGGTTTTTGTATTTTGTAAAAACATTTTATTTTAATTAATTTATTGTTTTAGTGAATAAATAAGTTTAAGATAGTATTTATTTTTTAAAATTCTGTTTTTATTATTGTTTTTTTTTTCAATAAAACGTTAATACTTTTATTATTGCGAAAACGACAAGCAATAATAGGGTTAACATTTACGAACGTTTTATTCATCGTCTAAGTAGACTAGAGGTTTCAAGACCGCTTGCCGTGCCTATGAGTGGAAGTTCAAATCATAGCCACGAATTGTGCTTTTTGTTCATTATAATTATTATTTTAATATATTTTTCTATTTTGTTTTAGTAATTATTTATAAAGAATTTAAAAATAAAGAAAAATAAAATACCTTAATAATCATATAATAATATTTATTATTGCTATTATTTAACAAAACTATGATCTTATTTTACAACAAAGATTTATTTTGATTTGATAAATTTATTTACAGTTATCATAATATACTATTTTGCCAACTGACACAATTGGGTTCCTAGACAAGTGGCATCCTATTAAGGTAAACGATAAAATAGTAAGCGGTAGAAATATCTTAGATTGACATAACCTAACGAAATGTCACGTGACCTGTCATGTCGTCTCAGCATACAAATTTGACATTTGACAGTCTGACAAGTGACATCGAAAGTGACAAGTTTTGAAGCGTTTGCAACTTGTCTAGGAACTAGAAGTTAGTTTGGCAGGATTACAATCATGAGCATAATAAGTGAATAAACATGTTATCAATAGATAATCAATTAACATCTCTTATTAGCTCATGATATCTACTTAGAATATTTTGCTATACAAAGTAAAATAGTGGAATCAAATGAGTTAAATGTCTTCGTTGTTTATTTTGTTGTCATACTTAATTAATATAACTGCTATTTCTGGGCAAATCGCAATCGTTCTCTTCGATGTTCTTCTGTTAGACATATTTTGCAGGTCGATAACTGTGAATGTTCGCTGCGTGTAAATGTCTTCGAACCGTGGACAGAGAGATATTCCATGCCGTTGCAAACTGTAACGAGTGGATGTAAACGGCGGTGTAGTGTGAACCTTAACAATATCTGGATGATGTTCAGATTGGTCCGTATAGATCCCAGTAGTTCTCCGACCCATGGTCATTGTCTTAGCATCGCCGGTTTCTTGAAATCTGCGCACCCATAAGCGCACCGTTTGTCTCTGTATAGAAAAAAATGGTTTTAAATAAGTTATTAAATACCACCACACACAAGATACCGCAAATAGCTCAACAAAAAAAAAAATCGGAGAACACAATTAATATTATAATGAACTTACTGCTATGCCAAGCTGTCTCGCAATTCCTTTTATGCTCACATTTTGTTCACACAGAACAACTATTTTAGTTCTCATAAAATCATAAATCATTTTAAAAATTAATGAATAAATCGTAGTCGTTTACTCTTCGCCGTTTTAAGTGAACGTATACATCAAACGTTATAGTTATAACTTGAGGGTATGGAATAATTTTATAAAGACAACGTAAGTAAGTAAAATTAATGGATACCCTCAAATTATAACATCTATCGATTAGACATCCCACCTAAAGATAAAATGACTCAGACCATAGTAGATAACAATTTCAACGCAATTCATATGGGCTCGCTGGCTAGTTCGTCAAACTGTCGGTATGAGTATGATAACGTTCGGTGATGCGATGGTTCGAATCTGAGTCGAAACAATGGGTTCTTTTTGAAGTATTCTTTAGATCATTTGTAAGGAATTTAATGTGTAACATTTTAAAACTTGAGGGGTTAGCACATACTGACGCTGTCTGTACCTAATCAATTGTTCTAGCTGACGATGCTTAAGGAATGATGGTTATAGGAATAGTCTTCATGATAATGAAGATTGATCCCAAGACTTGCCTACAGACATGTTACGTTATGTTTACTATTATGGATGCACTCTGCCTACTCCGTTGGGGGATACCGGCGTGATGCTATGTAATGAACGGTAAAGCTTCTCATGATGCATGAAGGTGTGGAGCCGCAGTGGTAATGCCGCAGTAGTCTCTTGTCAATGACGTTGCGCGTCGTCGCGGCAACTGAGCGCAAATCTATCCGCGCATTTGTGGCCAACTGATCAAATATGTCGCTCATAACAACAAAGGTTTAGTAGAGTCCGACTCATCATCATAACCAGCCCACAGCAGTCCACAGCTGGACGTGGGCCTCTCCTATTGCACGCCATTCAACTCGACTTTCGGCAACTCTCATCCAGCTGCTACCAGCCATCCTGCGAAGATCATCGCTCCACCTAGCCTGAGGACGTCCTACCTTACGTTTGCCGTTAGTGGTCTCCATTCAAGAACACGTCTACCCCAACGGTCATGGGTCTTACGGCTAACATGGCGGCCCATTGCCCTTCTGCTTGCTTACGGCTAACATGGCGGCCCATTGCCCTTCTGCTTGCTTACGGCTAACATGGCGGCCCATTGCCCTTCTGCTTGCTTACGGCTAACATGGCGGCCCATTGCCCTTCTGCTTGCTTACGGCTAACATGGCGGCCCATTGCCCTTCTGCTTGCTTAATCTGTGAGCTATGTCGATAACTTTAGTTCGCTGTTGGATCACCTCGTTGCGGATTCTTACCCTCAAAGAGACTCCAAGCATAGCCCGTTCCATAGCTCGCTGAGCGAACTTGAATTTATGGACTAGCCATAGCGTGAGTGTCCACGTTTCGACTCCGTAAGTCATAAGAGGGAAAGAGAGTCCAACGGAAAATGGATTTTTCGGCCAAAAATGAACACTAATTTCGGCCCGATTTGATTGCAAATATTTTTTGCAAAAGTTGCCATCCGAAAACCGAAAACGAAATTCATTCTGATTCTACGTATAATTGTGGTTTAGACGCACTTCCTGCCAGAATATTTACCTACACGTATATATTATTATACGAAGTGTTAATGCAGTAAGCTCACAATTAACTAGTTATTATTGTGATCGCATATCTGGGTGCCCAGCGCGTTCAATAGTGTTGTAGTTAGTGAGCGACTACGTGCTGATCCTATTGTCATTCTTCGTGTTTGTAAGGACGACCTATTATACTGAACCCCACAATATCATAGGTACTCATAGTCTTATGGCATCAGTAATAATATTGTTGAAAGCAAATCAGCTAAGCACCTACATTATGCAAGATATTAGTTAGTAAGTGTCACAACGACGCCTGACCGCGCGTTGCGCTTGACCTCGGGCTGCGTCGGACACTCGCAATACCTCGCCACGGTAATAATATATACAGTAGGTCGTCTTCATACAAACGGACGAAACGCGGGCTATACCTACGCGCTTCGATCACCGTGTGCGCTCAGGCGGCTCGGAGTCGCGACTGTGCAACAGTGACGAACGGACGGTGTGTTGTTTTTTTATAACAATAACCGCGCGATTTTTTCACTAAAAATAAGTTCAAGTACATATTTAATATGACGAGTAGGCGATATTGTGCTGTTTTTGGTTGCATGAATTCGTCAATAACGCATCCAGAGATAGCTTTTTTTACATTACCTGGAAACTCGGAAAGGTAAGACTATTTTACTTACTAGTGGGTAGGTACATAATGTGTGTCTTTTTAATGGATAAGTATTTCCTATTACCTCCGGAAAAAAAGATGTCTGGATTAATAAATAAAGTGATTAAAGTAAAGGAAAGTGATAGACACGAGTGAAATAGGTAGTTATAGGCGGTTCATGAATCATTAAACGGTAGGTACGCTGGTGTTAAAACCTCGGGGCATGTGTGTTTTGTTAGTTTGTATAATTCAAAGTAAAGACGTGGTTTTTATTATTAATAATAGTTGTTTATTGTACTGTGTGTATGAATAATACTAGAAAAAAATTGGTTGTCTGTAAATTCGATTTACGGACGATAGTTTAACGTGACAACATCATAACAAAACATTAATGAAATTATTGCATACTTTTATGAATAAAATTAATTATTTTTATTGAATAACTGTTACTGTAATAAGAATAACTGTTTCATGAAATCATCATTCTTTGGACTTACATGGTCTTAGAGAGTTGTGTTGATGACTTTAATGATTATAATTTATTCTGTAATAGTACATTACGATATTATAACATGCGAGGCGTAATTGAGCCGAGCATGTTATAACCAATACGCACGTATATCGTACGACGTTTTTTAACACATTTGCGAGGAAACAGAAAAAAAAAACATTTCACAATACAAGTAGGTACAAAGAAAAGAAAATTTGAGAAAAATGGCGCGAGTATTATTTTCTGCCGTGGCTGCGTGAAAATGTTGGCAAAGACACTAGAGCATGCAGCCAAGTTTTTAAATTACCGAATAAACTGTTTTTCTTTTTATTTTAACACTAGAAGGGTCGGGCATCATACTATACCTTCAAAGACCGCAGCGGTCAATTTGACGGTACTAGAAATTCAGTCATATATTGCATTAAAATAAAATAAAAGTAATATCAATTTATTTTTTATTAATAATAAACAATTTTAGCACTTAAACTGGGTAACATTTGTAGCAAGTAATAGTTTTTTTTAAATCTTTTATACATTTTCCACAAACAGCTTTTTTACAGATTGTGCAGCTTTTTCACGTTTTATTTTTTTTACAGTTATGATTTACTTGACATTGCCGCCTCTTATTGTTTGTAGTACATCGTTCACTTGTTTCAGAATTAGTTTCTTGTCTTTGAGTAGTTTTCTTTTTCACATACTCTGCACGTAGATCGCTCACTAGTTGAAGGATAAAATCATGCCGAGAAATTTTTATCCCTGTGACTTTTTGGTATAGAATCCACGAGTTTATAGCTGCTAAATCAAGTATGTTGTAAAAAACGTGAACAGGCCATCTCCGACTTCCAGCTCTCACAGTGTACTTGCGTGCCATTTGATCGATAATGTCTACACCAAATTTTGTTCCATTATAAAATTCAATTGTCTCAGGTAGTTTTTTTTGATCAGTACCTATTCTCACGTTGGGGTGCAGAGTACTCAAAATAATAACATTTTTTCCTGGTTTTCCTTGATAGACAGTAAGGGTTGTATCGGTCTCAGTTTTCATTATAAAAGTTTCATACCTTGTAGTACGAATACCTCTACAAATCGGCGGTACTTCTCGTCTTGCACGCCGCATTGTTCCAACAATGCTAGTCTTTTCGACCATTAGTTTTTTAGCCAAATTTAGAGACGTGAAAAAGTTGTCAGTGGTAACGTTTCGGCCCTTTTTGAAATAGGGTTTTACCAGTTTCAAAACCACATATTCGGGTAATGAAATATCGTTTGAACGGTTCTCGTCTTTTCCTAAATATGGAAATCCTCCACATAGGTACTTACTTTCGACATCCACAAGCAGCCAAAACTTTATACCAAATTTATCGGGTTTGTTTGCAATATATTGTAAAAACGGACAGCGAGTTTTTGATGGAAATAACTGCTCATCAACTGTCAAATTTTCTCCAGGAATGTAACACATTTGACAATTATCTATAAATTTGTTCCATATATCCGAAATCATTGCAAATTTGTCATTAGCTAAGCGAGCAGAACGCGTGCTTCTCAAATCAAAACGTAAGTATTTCATGATCTCCTTGAATCTATTTTTGCTCAGAGTATTTTTGAAAACGGGTGGTCCCCAATCTTGCGACCACAAAATATCTAAATCTAGGTGGCTCATATTATAGGCTCCACGAGCATAAATCAAAGCAATAAATGCATCTAGTTCGTCTAGGGATAAGTTCCAAGTGTCATCTTGACTTTTGTCATGTGCTTCCTTTTCAGTACATTCTTTTATACGTCGTAGAATGTACTCATGAATAAATAGTCTCCACGCAGAAATTGGTTTGTTATTTTCAATGTATCTTTTGGCATATGGAGTAGGCCCTGAGATTTCTCTGAGTATATTTTGCTGGCTTCGACGTCCTACTTCACTAGCGTCTGCAGAAATACAAGTCCATTCTGTGCCATCACTTGCTACTTGTAACATACCGATTTCCGGTACTGAAGATGTCCTAGCTGAACGTCCACCGCGCGCTGTTCGCCCGCCTCTAATGGATCTACGAGATACCCCGCGACCTCTGCGCGAATTTACAATAATATTGTTACTTGTAGCAGGAGAATCTACTTCGGAGTCTTCTGATGAAGAAGTGACATGTTCCGGCTGAAATTCTGCATCACTGGTTTCACAAACACTGTCTGATAAATTGTCACCACTTTCATCACCTGACACATCTAGTTGTATATCCCGAAATCGCAACAGTTCTTGTTCTATTTGAAAACTATTGAGACGGCGACTCATTTTTATAACAAATTACGACTGTTCACTAAACGAAACCAATGTCTACTAAGTGTAATGCAAACAAGCTGGACAACAACTTACTCAGAATTCAACAAAAATATAAACAAAAGTACCTTCATTAGTTTGAAGAAATCGTTGTTTACTATTCTTATCGTTGCCTTTATATGCCGTCACATTGACGGTGTGCGGTCTTAGTAGGTATTTGTAAAGGAATCTCATATACGACATATAGTTTATTTTTTTTTATATAGGTTTAGCCTTACAATAGCAAATTAGGAAAAGTCATAAAATATGAAAAGAAAAAAAAATGTAGTTTGTAAAATAATTAAGAATGAAATCGCCGTGCGGTCAAATTGACCGCCTTGGTCTTTCTAGTGTTAAATAAAATCAATCTGTGAATGCACACTTGCTTTCCCGCCATTTTAACAGCGCGCTAGCGCTGCCTACTGACTGGCGCCGCGCGGCGATTAGTTCGAAATTTGAATAGCAACAGCGCGCTGCTCACTAGCTGGAGTCGTGCGGCGGCGATCAAAACAACACGCATTTTTATTAAACACTTCCTATTCAATTCACAAAGTATTTTATTTGTTTATATAAAAAGAAGTAGGTATATTTATTTATTTATTTTATTATTTATGTACACACAGTAAAATACAATAACAAAACTAAATGGAAACACCAAGTAGGCAAATGTAATTAAAATACTGGAGGCGGGCAGCCCTATCGCATGTTTACGTACCGCGCGGCTGTAGGCATTTACATCAAGGTTACGGCCGAGATACAATACTGTATGTCTTTATACTGTGACCTCGCCGTGCGCCCACGAAATCAGCACGCTCGTGGGCTGCATACACGGCACACATGCGCAAAGAAACCGAAACACTGAATCAACACAACACACGCCCAGCACTCAACGACAAGATGAATACTACGTCATAAATAAGCAGCAAGCTTCTCTTTTAAAAAGAAATGAATACTACCACAACATCCAGCCTTCATACACTATTCTACATTAATTCTGACGTCACAAATTTACAACGCTAAAATAGCAGTCGTCGTACCTATTAAAATACGCGATTCATTTCCGGCGAGAGCCTTCTCTCAACCAGCCATTAAATATTTAACGTCTCCGTTCCGAGCAAAAACTGAGAGTGGGCTTAAGGCATTCATCACGCCACCGCGCCGAGCCGCACCGCACCGGGCCACACCGCACCGGGCCGCACCGCCCCGCACCATGCCACGCCGTGTCGTCCGCTCACAAAAAGCCTAATGAGCCAACTAATGCGGCGCAACGTATAATCTCACAATGGAATATTGAATGGTCGCCTACATTATTCATCGACGCACATAATTATTTATACATATGGTATACGTTCGCGTGGTTTCAGCGTTTTATGTGGGGGCACGGATATCGATGTGTGGGGGGCATGTTTCTGCTTCCTTATATTCAAACTGCGTGCGCGTACTTGTAAAGAATTTGAAATCAGTGAGGTCATAATGATTAAAGTTAGTTCTAAATACAACTTACTCTAATGAATTCAAAAGACGGCTGGGATGCACGATAGCTGCCGTACTTGGGAAGTGACAAATTGATTAATCTTCTTAGTTGTTATCATTGTTCCTAACTGATCAATGAAAGAAAATGCTGCTGGATTATTAACACAATCTTTCGTCTGTAGATGGCGACAAATATAGTCCACACGGCAGATATTCATTTTATAATCTCATTCCCAAATAATAATTGTAGGCGGTGTTTACAGTTCGCGATGGCGCAGCTCGAAGGCGGCGATGACATAAAACGCTATAATAGTATTACGAGCGAATGTTTGTTTTGTTATAATGTAGGAGCGCTATGAATTTAATATCGCTCGAGCCGGCGAGTGATTTAGTGCGATGTTGTATGTTGCAAATTAAAGGGAACATTCTGTACAGCGCAGCCGGTGGACTGAATGTGGCCGCGGCATGTCATCATCGCGATCTTGTGCCGCACCCCGCACGCCCCCGCCCGCCCCGCACGCCCCGCACACACCAGCAAATAATACGATGCAGAAGCTTCGCTTGATTAACGTGATAAGGAAATCATACGGTATAATATTTGTATTGGAATGGCGAAAGCGTCGTGGTTTGCAATCGTAAAGAAGAACTTAGTGATACTTTTTGTTGTTTGTTATTATTCTTATTATATCTTGTATATCCGGTTATAAAGGTACCTAGGTAGGATTTGAATAACGCAACCGCGACAGGCAACTGCAACAGGCGACAGGCAACTGCGACAGGCGATCATGACTAGAGACTGAAACCATTCAAAAGAATGACGAACAGTCGCTCGCGCTCTGGGCTCCATACATTTGTAGGTACAAAGCGGGTATGACTCGGTCTTGTGACGCACTCGATTTCTCTAATCCTACCTTTAGGAAGCTCCATAGCATGGGTGAATACCGTCTACTTACACGGCAGTGGTCATTGCTTTAACAATTAGAATGTATTAAAATTTAAAAGCAACGAGCGTGTTAGTCATACAAGCTGTGCGGCTGCTGCGGTCACCCGTGCGTGCGCCCCAGTGCTGAGCGGTCGCACGCCGCGCGTCGCATGCCGTGCCTCATAACTCAGCGCTTCAGTACCGATCACTATCACGAACTCTGTGCCGGAGTAGCCGAGCCGGTTGTAGGTACTTTTATAGTACACCCCAATCATAATTTTATTTTCACCCGACTGCGGCGAAACCAAAAGGAAGGGTTATGGTTTAGCAGTCTTTAGATGTATGTGTGATTGTATTTACGTATGCTCACTTAAGCGTTTAAAATACTCAACCGATTTTGATTGATGAGGTATCAATCGATTTGGTATTAGGTACATTTTATACTAACAAAATCAAAATGCCGGATGTCCCACCAAAAAAGTGGGGGTCTTTGTATTCTTTTTGCTGTCGCGATATCAAATGAAAGATCTTATGGAGTACTTTCTAAAAATAAATTGGTCACCTATTATACATAATAATACATAAACACAAACCCCAAAATACAATTAAATAAAAAAAAGTGGAAACTTAAACCCAACTACGACAAAAACGCCAACTAAAAAGATATAAAAAAGACATCGATATCTACTTTTTCGGTTTTCGTATTAATAGCTGCATTACATTAAGGTAAACGTCCCGCAGTGGACCAGTGCACTACTAGCTACGAGTACCAGCAACACACACGTCATCGTTATCAACGCGACGTCGTCGCAGCTTGTAGACGCATGTCACAGTACACGGCAGTAGATCCACTACGTGAATCTTACATATGATTCAAAGTAACTTTTATACGAGCACGGAAACTTTAAGCGTAAAACATAATTTATATTTCGATAGATAGGTAAAAATTTAACATAGAGGCAATCTAAAATAAAGCAAAAAGACGATGGCTGAAAGCGCTAATTAAGATACCTAATAGGTAAGACAGATATCTCCCTCACTGTCATCGTTCAAATTATTCGTGTCTTTTAATTATTGTAAGTTAACACTAATCCTGCTCACCTCGTATGTAGTGTGTAGAAGTCAATTTATAAGCTGACAATAAAAGCAAGTATCAGGAAATTGAGAAAGTTGCGCAAAATGACGAATTCTCGAACATCAACATCGTACCGACACTCCAACAGCACTCCCCACGCAGGAGTATTCATATTAATTTATTCATTGTATAACATAGGTACATTATAAGCTCTTATTTGTGAATACGTTAATAATTAGTAGTACAATATAAGTAGGTACTCGCGTTGCTTCACTACAGACAATCAAACGTCTGTACTGGCTTTAGTTGAGACATGACATCGCATACTTCCTGTCTTATTCACGGCTAGTTATTAAACTACAATGCTTGCACCCGGGTTCTGAATTGAGAATTTGAAGTTGAAGAACTTATCAAACTCTACTATGGAAACTCAATTACAAAACCGGGTGTTAGTGTTGTTCATGCAAATCAAAATCTATGTGCTTTGTTCACATTCGAAGCGTTACTGATGCCGACGACGCATACCGACACTAAGTACCGACGTTAAATGTACAAGTTTCATAACGCGGCTGCTTTCGACTGTCGTGCGTTTTAGTTGAGGCCAACGAGACAACATACTCCTGACCATGTAATGTATGGCGCACGCCGCCTGTCCAGTCCTGTGGCGTACACGCCACGTAGCTGCCGGAGCTTGGACGTCACGGTTGCGCTCTGACGTCACGCTGTACAGCATCGCCATCGCGGACAACTGTCAATGTGTCGTCGTCGCTGCGCCAACAGATTGCGATTCTGATTGTAGCTGTAACTACACCTCGGACCTCCTCTCGCCCCGCACATGAGCCAGCCCCCACCCGCGACCTCTTTCAACTACGCAAGCCTGTTTCCGGTTCCCTTGTGCGACACTGCACAAGCACTGAATTACACTTTCTATGCCTATGTCCCAAGTATTCAATGTTATACATAATACTACATCAATAACATATCTGGCAGTCTACAACTTAAAAAAAATATAAAATACGCACACCGAAATTAAAGGCTTAAACATGAGATCGATGTAATTATCTTTAAGAAATTTCTGTATCTTATTTACGCAAATAAATGATTCTGATTTTTATTTAGATTTTGTTACTAAAACGTAACTCACCTAATACATAGAACAGAAAGTACAACATAAACTGACCCTAAGTAAAATGAATTAATAGTTATTAATATCACAAATATTATACTAGATAATCGCGAACAAAATATTTATTTACCGGCGAGAAAATTAAAGCCGCCCCAATTCATCTTAATGAATGATCATCAGAAGTAATTAATTTACATAATTGGAGGAGAATTACGTCGAAATGCAAAATAGTCGAACGAAACTGAAGTCGAAACGAATTTGCAAAACCATGGAATAAATTACGTCACACGAAGACCGACAGCGATGCGTAGCGCGCTCGTAGCACGCTCGTAGCACGCTCGTAGCACGCTCGTAGCACGCTCGTAACGCGTGCTCTCGTAGCTCGTACCACATCGAATCGCGTAGCTGGCTCGTAGCGATGTAGATCGAGGGAATTTGACGGTGTTGGGTAACAGTTTCCTAGTATTTACTGCAGCAGTGGTAGCTTGTAGGTGCGTACAGTTACAGAAACATATTTTATGTAAGCACTTAGATTTATTTTCAAAGTTCAGCGGACGTGTAACCTCCGCTCTCATATTTTCACAAAAGCCTGTAGAAGCTAGTGTTTCATGCGGGTTTTTTAGAGTTCTGTATCTCAAAAGGAAAAAATTGAACCCTTATTGGATCACTCGTGTGTCTGTCTGTCCGTCTCTCATAGCCGATTTGCTCCGAATCTAATGGACTGATTAAGTAGAAATTTGGTACACATATAAATATCTGTCATCCAAACACGGAAGTGATGTAAAGTAAATAAATGTATTTTGAATGTGGGGGTTACTTTTTGGAGCAAACTAGAAAATTAAAAACAAAAGTTTTGCAAACTGTGCTGTGTGCTGTATCGAATGAAAGAGTTTATTGTGAGGGCCTCAAATATATTTTTTTTATAATTTTAAAGTATGAATTTTTAAAGTACCTAATTTAAGAAAATATATGAAATTTGACGATTGCTCAGTAGTTTCGGAAATAAAGGGGGCCACTTTGCAAAAAAATAGAAATTAGTTTTTTTACGTACAGATTATAGGAAAAACTATTAAATATTGAGCGTACACGGTACAAACTAACAATTGCAGTTGCAATGTATGGGAGAACATATTTTTCAACTACAATGTTAACTTTGTTTTTGGGATAAATTCATCCCATTTACGGAACCCTTTGTGCTTAGTCCGACACGCACATGGCCGATTATTTTTCAGAACTTGGCTTCAAAACTCTTAAATCTAATATTATAAAGCTGAAGAGTTTGTTTGTTTGTTTGGTTGAACGCGCTAATCTCTGGAACTACCAGTTGGATTTGAAAAATTCTTTTTGCATTTGATAGCCCAATTCTTTGGGAAGGCTATAGGGTATTTAACATTACGCTGTGACCTCTAGGATCCGAGCAAAAAACAAAAAAGTCAGAAAGAACGCTAAGCAAAAACTAAGTAATAGCGCGGGCAGGCGATGCGATGCGACGGGGTGGGTCGGAGTAACAAGAAATTTCACGCGTACGAAGTCGCGGGCAGAAGCTAGTCGTAAATAAATGTATGTCAATTGGTCATCAAGTTTCGAAGATAATATAAAATTACTAAAACGCAAAATGCCCCTAAAACATTCACGAATACAACTTGCATTCATAACGCTCTAGCATAATTATTATGCTTTGTGCAGACGTTTTAGCTATTTACCAATAGATGGCGATGTGCAAATACGTCATTTTTCTAAAAATCGGGGTTTAAGATTTTCCGCGGATTGATGACCCTCTCGACTCAAGGCTACAATGGGGTCCTCATTTAACATCTCTTGCAGGACGGCTAAGTTCAGCAGCTTATGCTGTCAGAAAAATCCGTCAATTTACTGATGTAGATACCGCGAGACTAGTCTATTTTAGTTACTTTCATAGTACCATGTCTTACGGTATTTTACTTTGGAGACGGGCTGCACACATCGACTCTATTTTTATTCTGCAGAAAAGGGCCATCAGAGCCATATGTATGTAATCTCCGCAGGCGCGATTCTCCAAGGAAACTGTTTAAGGAAATTAACATTATGACGGTGCCTTGGAAATATATCTATGAAAACATCGTGTATGTAAGGAAAAATTTACATCTTTTTAGTAAAAGAGGTGAAAGACACAATTATAGTACTAGAAATAGGGACCTATTTTGTTCAACGAGGTTTCAGACTGGCTAAAGTACATTCATCTTTTATGGGATACTGTTTAAAATGTTATAATAAAATAACTCCCCACATTCTTCAACTGAATGTGACATAATTCAAGTCTTGTATAAAACGCACACTATGCAGCCAGGCATATTATAAGTTAGGGGATTACATCGCTGATAAAAATGTGCTACACAAAGAAGTGCTATAGCGACCTCCGCGTTCTTTACAATAATGCGTTTAGGATTGAAGTGGGGCTGCCTCGGTTCTGCAGCGCCTCGGGTATGTTCGCGGAGGAGCGCACCGCCTGTTTTCACGCAACTATGCCCAGGCGGAGCATCTCTCTGGTGCGCAGAGTACGGGCCAGCTCCAACGCAGTCCTGGCGATGATTGCCAATAGGCTGGACTGCCCCTATACGCTGAATTGCTGCAGCAGGCATGTTCAGGCGAGGCCGTTTAGCAGGCGTTATTAACCCTATTTTTGAATGCGTTATCGTAATTTTATTTTATTTTTGACATTTATTATGAATTTTAGTATTATTATTATTTTATCACATTATTGTGTGATATGTTTTGTAATGTTGTCTTCTATGGGCCTAGTTTCCCGAAATAAATGTTTTTTTTTTATCCTATGCTGTCCCCCTGCTGGGCAAAGGCCTACCTGAAATCCTTCCAGGAATTCTTTTTTTTTTATAAGACTAATAAGCAATTTTAATCTAACTTAATTTTATACATGATAATTATTTTTAGAGCAGTGGTGGCCAAGTGGTAACGGCCGCGACTTACGAGTTGTAGGTCGTAGGTTCGAACCCAGACAGGCGCTTTACTTTGTGTAAATTATTACATCACCACTGCTCACATAACGGTGAAGGAAAACATCGTGAGGAAACCGGCATGTCCTAGAACCAAAAAATTCGAAGACATGTGACATCTACCAACCCGCACTGGGCCCGCGTGGTGGATTACGGCCCACTCCCTCTCACTGAGAGGAGGCCTGTGTCCCAGCAGTGGGAACATTATAGGCTGATGATGATGATGATGATGAATTATTTTTAAAACTTAGAAAGTTAAACTTATTTAGAGTCTGTTATGATGATGTAAACACTTTGTTCATGTGTTATTATGTGTGTCATTAGCACTATTATTTCTACACTTTTTACACTACACTAATTCAAAAGGTTTTGTCCGTTTTAGTCTTCGCACTATATTTGTTTGGTCTAACAGCTGAATTGCCGCGATGTTCACATGTCGGTGGAGTGTAGGTCACGATGGAGGTCGTCATTTCTTATATACCAGGGTGCATTAACAATACTCCTGAGTACCTTATTCTGGAATGTTTGTATGATTTTCATGTTGGTCGGCTTAGTACAGCCCCATAATTCGATGCCATATATCCATATTGGCATAAGGATATGCTTATATAATAGGATTTTATTATATATCGATAGGCAGGAATCCCGTCAATCAACCAATACATGTTTTTAAAGCGCATTTCTAGTCCTGTCTTTTCTTTTTGACGTGCTCTTTCCAACGCAGTTTTGCGTCAAGCGTTATGCCAAGGTATTTGGCTGTATGGCACTTGTTGACCATTTATGAAGATTTGGTGGTAATCACAATTATTCATGTTGCTGAAGTCAATGTGAAGTGACTTCGATTCATTTAATTTAATTCTCCATTTTTGTGCCCAGTCATGAACTTCATTTACAGCTATTTGTTCCTTTTTGATTGCTTCCGTATGGCATGACCCTGTCGCCATAATAGCAGTATCATCCGCAAAGGTTGCAATAGTATTATTTTTCAGCTCTGGTATATCATGCGTGTACAGCAGATAGAGGACTGGACCCAGCACACTACCTTGAGGCACGCCAGCTTTAATAACTTTTAATTCGGAAAAGGTATCCTCGCGCCTTACTCGAAACATTCTATCTGTAATGTATGATTGCAGGATATCGGCAAAATCATTGGGCAGCATTAGTCTTAGCTTATATATCAAACCCTTATGCCAAACTCTATCAAAAGCTTGGAGCAGACTTTTTTATCTTCAAGTGTTCTCTCAATGATGTTGGTAATTCTATGTACTTAGTCTATTGTTGAGTGTTTCTCTCTGAAACCAAACGGATGGTCAGGAATCAGATTTCTCTCGTTTATTATAGGATTTAGGCGTTTGAAAAACAAATTTTCAAACAGCTTTGATATTATAGGCAACAGGGAAATGGGCCTGTATGATGATGCTTCGTGAGGTGGTTTACCGGGCTTTGCAATCATAATCACCTCAGCAACTTTCCATGGCTCAGGAACATCCTTTAGCACAAATGCAGCATTGATGAGCCTAGTTCATGAAAATAGGACAAGACCGTATTTTCAATAATAATTGGGTTGTATTGCATAAGTAATAGTACTCGTATAAATAAGATTATTGTTAATTTAGATCTTTAGTAACATTGCAATGTTAGACGTAAATAATATAATGGGTGGTGTGGCTTGGGTCTTACCTGTTAAAACAAAGTGTGTGTTATTGAATAAATAAATAAATAATTTTATAGTTTATTGGCTAGACAAGTATATTAACTTTAGACTTTACTATAAACATTAATATAGAGTCATTTTGGAAACGTGAAAAAAAAATCACATGTATTTGCTTTTTTTCCCTCGCCCCAGGAGGTGAAGTGTATGTATGGTCCCTAATAGTGCATAACGTAGTAAGTACACTCCTTTAGAATATAAGTTTATATTTTCATTTTAAGCTAAGTAAGCAGTTTACATCAATGCGCATTGTAACATAAATTCACTAGATAGATTCATTAAAGTACATTCTATCAAGCTGGTTGTCTGATTCTAACGACCCTTGAACCCCCAACATTTCATGGCCATGGAAAGTTGCTGAGGTGATTATGATTACAACTAATTGATTAACACTTGAAAATACTGTTGGAGCTGCTGAAGATTGTAAGACTATCTTTGCATTGTATAAACTCAATTTCCTTTGTATTGTATAATTGCATAGCACAGATGTGAGTTCTATGTACCCTATAGCTACCATTTACTGGGTAATAATATGTCTTTCATTGACTTGAATGTGCCCTGGCAGCTGATAGTATGTCATGCTCACTCAAATGTCTCGCTGACGGTGGCGTGTATGTTGGCTCATTTAGCTCTCTTCAAAATGGTTGAGCTAAATGGTGCTGATTTATGCGTCATGTTCGTGAACGGGCGCCGTCAGTTGGGGCTGGTCATTACTTATAGCATTGCTAAGCTCTGTCTCTAAAATATTAGAGAGGATAGTTAACTCCCGTGTTATTTCTTTCATTGATAAATATCATCTCATCTCTGATAACCAATTTGGTTTCCGAAGGAATAGGTCAACTGAGGATGCTGCAACTCTTCTTGCCAACTGTGTCTCCTCTTATATTGAGAAAAATGAAAAATGCCTAGCCATCTTCCTTGATCTTGCAAAAGCATTCGACACGGTTTCGACTGGCCTTCTCCTTAAGAAACTAGAATGCATAGGAATACGAGGAATTTGCCTTGAATGGTTTAAAAGCTACCTGACAAACCGGAAGCAGTATACGAAAGTAAGCTCTTTCACTAGTGATCAACTCCCCATTGATTTCGGAGTTCCACAAGGTAGTGTACTTGGTCCCACGCTTTTCATTGTCTATATTAACGACATACTAAACCTTTCCGGAAATAATGCAGAAATTATAACTTATGCAGATGACACTGCCGTAATATTTCACGGAAAATCGTGGGAACATGTACACTCTCTAGCAGAAGAGGGATTATCACTAATCGCAAACAACCTGGACAGAAACCTGCTCACGCTAAATGGCAGTAAAACGAAATATATTGTTTTCTCCAAAACCGCCGCTTCAAACCCACCGGAACACCTTAAACTCAAACTACATCACTGCTCTTCGAATATTTCTACATCCTCTTGCGACTGTCCTCCTCTTGAACGTACTTCTTCTACTAAATACCTTGGTTTTCTTATCGACGACCACCTAACATTTAAACAACATATATCCAACCTTTCTGGCAGAATAAGAAAACTTATCCACACCATGCGTAGATTACGAGACTGTCTGCCCACAGACACACTACAACAAGTTTACCTAGCGCTATGCCAATCGATAATTCAGCATTGCATCAGCGTTTGGGGTAGCGCTGGAAAGACCTACTTAATCGAAGCTGAAAGAGCACAGAGGGCGCTTCTTAAAGTAACTTTCAAGAAGCCCTTCCGGTTCTCTACTGATCTACTCTACCGCGAAACGAGAGTCCTCAGAGTCCGCCAGCTTTTCATTCTTTCTGCCTGCACAAAAACGCACAAAAATATTAAAAGGAGACCCGACTACGCATCTATCATAAGCAAAAGAAATTACAGAATACCAACACCTGACAACACCTCTTTGCTAGCTAGACGCTCCCCGGCCTACTCTCTCATTAATACGTACAATAAAGTCTGCAAACTCTGCGAAATCAAAAATACTACATCATTCGGCTGCAAAAAAATTGTGAAGGAAATTTTGCATAACATTGGCTATGATGATTCGGAACAATTAATATAAAGACCCTCACCTGACACCAAATTAAACGAAGCACAATGGAACAAACACGCACACTTACACACACACACACACCAGACCCACACACACCACTTACACGTCACACATATACACACACACACCACACAATATCACACACACACATACCATACCATACCTGAAATCACCTCTCTAGTCTCCACTCTGGAACTCGTACTTCGAGCCCCAAGATACAGACTAACTGTCTAGTTTGGGGCTCACTAGTTAATAAAATATTACCTACAGCTAGGTTACATACCTATAGATGTAACCTAGCTGTAGGTAATATTTTAAGCTACTCATGTCGTCTTAACTTACTGTTAACACCTGCTTACTGTATTACCTGGACAATAAATATTTTTCTATTTTCTAACTGCCTCGGCTTATATTTTATTTTTGGATTGTTGTTTTGTTAAGTACTATTTGTTGTACTCTGGACGCTTTTAACGCGTACGTCTTTTTTATTTTTTGCATCGTTCTCACATTATATAATTTTAAATTCAAAAGTAATTATGTAACTAATATTTTTGTAAAATAAAATTTAAAAAGAGTGTCCATGTAGTTTCCTGCCCGTTCTTCTCCATAGGTATCATAAGCTTTGGAACGGGCAACTAGCTTCATATTTTCTGACTGACCGACTTCTTGACAGTTCAAAAGTGCCTGTAAATTTAATTGAAATAAATGCTTTGAGTTGAGTCTCGATTTATTATTTCAAAACATTCGTCGTTGTCGGTAATTTGGTGATATTATACTATTGTTATATATTGTTAAAACAGTTGAATGTCTTTCTATTGAATTGGTATCATTAATACTTCGTTCGTTCTCGTCTTCGTAATTCTGTTGTACGATTGTTGAGTTATTGAGTTGTACGATTGTTGAGTTATTGAGTCGAGGTAATCTATACTAATAACAAAGCTGAAGAGTTTTTTTTTATTTATTTGTTTGTTTCAACGCGCTAATCAGTATTAGTTGAATTTTTTTTTTCATTTGATAGCCCAATTCTTGAGGAAAGCTTTATAAAGGCTATTTAACATCACGCTACGAGTCTTCGGAGCCAAGCAGAAAGAAAAAAAACCAGAAAGGACGCTAAGCGAAAACGATAATAGCGCGGGCAGGCGACACGATGCGACGCGATGCGACGCCTCGGGTCGGGGAGACAAAAATAATAAAACTGACAAGTTTGTTTGTTTGAACGCGCTAATCCAGTCGGATTTAAAATCCTTTTTGCATTTGATAGCCCAATCCAGTTGTGATAGTAGAGAATCCAATTAGTAGTGCACTGCGTAGTTACAGACGGGCACAAGTCGTGCGCCACGTGCCCCAGTGTGCACGGCTCGGAGACGCGCACATACCTAGTGACCGGCGCCCGAAACGTTATAACAACAAGTTCAAGTTCAAGTTATTTATTCATAACAAAAATACATTTGTGTCGAAAATATTTGCACACACACACAAAAGGAAGCAACATAAAAAAAAAATTACAAGAAACCTAGTTCCTAGTAGCCAAATTCAAAATACTATCCTTACAAACATGCAAAATGCTACAAAAATACATTTAATGTCAGTATAAAAAAAAAGTCAAAGAGCAATTACACTTACACTACAAGAACACTTCGCTCCCCCCACCGAATAACATGGTAATGTGGTACTACGACAGTTTTCGTTTTATTGCATATTCGGTGTCTAAAGCATTAATTATCATCTTGTAATTTTTTTTGTATTTTTTCTATGTATATTTATAAAAGTACAATAATTTCAATGGTACCGTAATGAACATAACAACATTATTCCCTTAAAATCTAAACACACTTTTTGCACGAATAATACCATAACATGTTATTACAGATCATGCAATCGTTAACTTTTTCGGTAAGCGACGATTACCATTATATTCGCGTAAGAAATGCATGCCTTTTTCCACGTAAAGTATAAAACATTATATTTGTGTATTATTTTTGTTTACAATATAATAGAAACGGCTTATTCGATTTATATGCGGTTTTCACTAATATATTGTAGTAAGCTTCACTTAACATTTAGTGTTTATTTCATGTCAATCGGTTCATAAATAAAAAAGTTATATCGATTTAAAGAATCACGGCGGACATTTTTAAGGTATACTATCAGAGTACGTACAGTCGCCGTCAGATATATTGTAGCAGACAAGGTGACCAAATACTTCTGAACAATTCAAAATGTCAATAAGTTCCATACACTACAAGTTACCATTAATATCTGAACATTCATTACTTCATTAATATCTGAGCAGATGCTTGTCAATAATTTCTATACACAACTAACCAAAAATATCTGAAACTTACAATGTCAAGTGTATCTACGCAGACAAACATTGAGCTTACCTAATTCGTTACTGCGTGATATAAAGGACGAACCAAAAACGACCATCGACTTGACTATCTGTGGTTAGTCCAGTCAGTCCAGTAGATACACTTGACGTTGTAAGTGTTCAGATATTTTTGGTAAGTTGTGTGTATAGAAATTATTGACAAGCATCTGCTCAGATATTAATGAAGTAAGGAATGTTCAGATATTAATGGTAACTTGTAGTGTATGGAACTTATTGACATTTTAAATTGTTCAGAAGTATTTGGTCACCTTGTCTGCTACAATATATCTGACGGCGACTGTACATGGACGCGCACTCTCGAGGCTAACTGATGAACAGCGTTTGATATTTGATCTGGTGAGCGTTGATAGTACTTTGGAAGAAATGCTATTTGTAGATGCACCCGGTGGAACGGTTAAAACATTTCTTACGAAAGTTATTTTGGCGAAGGTACGAAGCCAAGGTAAAATCGCGCTTGCTGTCGCTTCATCAGGCATAGCAGCCACATTGTTGCCAAAATGGGAAAACTGCTCATACAATGTTCAAAATTCCGATCGATTTAGACCGCACAGAAAGCCCTGTTTGTAATATTTCAAGAAACAGCGATAAAGCTAAGGTTCTTCGTGATTGTAGCCTTATTATATGGGATGAGTCCACAATGGCCAATCGAAAAGCAGTAGAAGCAGTAGACAGAACGTTGCGTGATGTCAAGCAAAGTGATCAACCCATGGATGGCATTACTATGCTTTTTTGTGGCGATTTTCGTCAGACTCTCCCTGTAATACCACGTGGAACAAGGGCTGTTGAAGTTAGAGCCTGCCTAAAGAGTTCTCGACTGTGGCATTACATTATATCTTTTCATTTGACATTAAATATGCGTGCGCAAATTAGAGGCAACGAAAATGCTCAAGAATTTTCAGATTTGCTACTTGAGATTGGTAACGGTGTGTTACCGCAGGAACAAGGAAAAGTTATGCAACATAGTTTCATCAATGAGAGACCTCATATCATCTGTGTATGGAAACGCAACGCAAATACCAACTTGCGAAAATTTCTGGCTTTGCGAAAGAGCTATTTTGACGCCACGAAACGACCAAGCAGCAACAATAAACGCTGAAATTTCGAGCTATGTTCCGGGGGATTATGTTGAGTATATCTCCATTAACAGAGTCATGGAAGAAGGAAAATCTACAAGCTACCCAGTAGAATTTTTAGAATCCCTCAATGCTCCTGGACTACCAGCACATAAAATAAAATTAAAAGTAGGCGTACCGATAATGCTTCATAGAAATTTAAGCCCCCCAAAACTTAGCAATGGCACCAGGTTAAAAGTGACCAATTTACAAAGAAATCTGATAGAAGCAGAGATTTTAACAAGGTGTGGAAAAGGTAAAAGTGTTTTCATTCCTCGGATTCCTCTCATTCCAAACAATTTTCCATTTAGTTTTAAACGAGTCCAGTTTCCAGTCAGCCTGTTTTGCGATGACAATTAATAAAGCCCAAGGTCAGACGCTGAAAGTTGTAGGTGTAGATTTAGATCTACACCTACAACTTTCAGCGTCTGACCTATATCACTGTATCAGCTGTTTCTCGCACGCTCAGTTGTATGTGGCTCTGTCACGGGTTAGCAATCCTAGGAGCCTGTATGCTTTCATCTCCGATGGCCATACGTCAAATATCGTATACAGAGAAGCATTACTGTAAAGTAAATTTTTAGCTACCCAAACGACGGTATATGTAATTCAAAATATGCTGCCCGAAAAGTCACTATTCCACGCTGACGAAGTCGCGGGCACAGCTAGTTAATAAATAAAAGGACTGATTATGATAAATAATAAAACTTTTGTTTTATTTCATAAATTTTAATAAAACGCTATTATAAATTATCCAGTATTAATATCAACTTCCTCTATTATTGTTATTTTTCTGCCAAATCAAATAATAAGTACTGGATTATTTAATAAAACATGTATTTGCAACATTATATTACTGTTAATCTTTTGACACCACACATCGACGAATATTACTGTAATGTAATATTACATTATACACTATCGCTTGGATTTCACACGAATAATATCGTAATATCATATTGCCGTTAGGTTTTTTGACACTGTATTACAACGAATAATACTATAATGCATTAATATTGGCTACGATATTGTTGCGTTTACACGCGAATAATATGGTAATGATGCGTTGCATACTATACTTTTGCCATTTAATTTCAGTAACATTATTTTTGTGAATAACTTAATTTTATTAAAGTATTACAAAAAAATCATAATATAAATTAGATTGTAAAAAAATTAGCTTTGTTTTGACGTTTAAATGTCTACCTTACGATCTACCCGTGCCGAGATATACGCATAAAACAGTTTTTTATTTTTCCTGTAAAATTTTGATTTATCGATTACCATATTATTCGGTGGGGGGAGCGACTTATTTGATTTAATTACGACTTTTAAGATTTTTGTCATTACAAAATTCGTCAATGCTGTAATAGGTCATCAACACTTTGAACAAGTTCAATAAGAATTGAACATATCACTTTATACTTTCATCACAGTGTACAGTAACAGTCGAACGTATCGGGCGGAGTCCGCGGAGTCGAGAGCCGCTGAACTGTGTCACCGGTGCACGGTGCACAGTGCACAGTGTCGTATCTGCGTACAGTTGACCTGGTTGGGCACACTGCACACAGCTGCCTCGCGCTGTGCTAGCCCCCCATGTATCCCCATTTATTATGAGGAGCTTGTGACGTATAACGTCCCTGAAATTCAGTATTTAGGGAGTCCAATAGAGTCAACTACTGTTGCCAAATTCCTTGGCATCGTAATTGATAACAATCTGACATGGAGATCCCAAACAGACGAAATTTGTAAAAAAATGAATAAATTTGCATATGTTTTATATAAACTATCAAAGACTGTCAGCCTAGAAGCTGTACTAACAGCTTATCATGGTTATGTTGCATCAAGACTTAGGTATGGCATAATGTATTGGGGCAACTCCGTCGATAGAGATTTTATATTTAGAGCTCAAAAAAAATGTATTAGATCCATGTGTGGCCTAAATAGCACCGATAGTTGTCAACCGTTCTTTAGAAGCCTGAACATTCTTACCCTACCATCACTGTACATCTATGAAACAAATGTATTTGTCAAAACACACGTCTCACAGTACAAAGTAGCTTTTAAAAGTCACTATCGAAAACTACGAGACAAAAATAAGTTAGAGCTTGAAATCACACGTGGTAGAACAGCCTTAATGAATAAAAGCACTTTCTGTATGGCCACAAAAATATTTAACAAGCTACCTGAGACATTAAAATCTTTAAACCTTGACAAATTCAAAAAAGAGCTTATGAAAATATTAATTGATAAATGTTACTACTCGCTGAAGGACTATTTGGCCGACAGTTCTATAACGCCTCCTATAGATTAGTATTAGGTCATCTATTTTGACATTACTGTACCTATTTATTTTTACTAATCGACATTGCAATCCTAATTCAACATCTATGTGCTACCTTAGATTTAATTGTTGACATTGAAGGTATAGTTTATTGATTTAATAATTGTTTTGACATTTCTGTATTAATTTTAAATTTTATGATTGATATTATTTTCTACATTTTTAATTTTTTTTTTTTTTTTATTTTATCTAAATTATTTTATTTTTTCCTGACATTTAAATTTTTGTTATTTCTTAAATTTTATTGTTGACAATTTGAAAATATTTATGCATCGCTTACACTTTAGCATTCTTGTTTTTTTATAATTTTAATTGATAATGTTGCACGTAGATAATTAATAATTAAATGTAAAATTGATGATCATATTTGTACGCCAAATGGCAAAACATAGAGCACATATGAAAATGTAACACCTGTTTGTAACCACCTATGTTAACAAATAAAGAATCTGAATCTGAATCTGAATCTGAATCTATACATACTATACCGATTGTTCCATTACTGCTACATTTATGCTTAGAATGTATGCAATGCACTGTGATTTTTGTTTATGCCATAAATTGTTATTATTTGTCTGTTTTATTAGAAGTTTGTTAGAAAGATGACAGATGTTAGCGCACATTACGTTACGAAAAACAATATTCGAGATTGTTATAATTTACTTTATCTACACCCATGCTATAAATCTAATTCAGACAAAATTAATTTAATAATAACAATTCATCTGTCGGGCACGCCACCGGCCGGAACAATCAGGCATATTATCTCCGGGTGTTCTCGTCTAGTCAACGGAGAGTACTTGCATAGACCTTGTAGCCAGGATAATCCATCAGCAGCTTGGCCTGAAATACAGCCTTTACTACAGGTATAATATGCCCGACCCAGTTCTCTAAAATGGTAATATCACTTGTTACTAATAAGACTGATATAGTGGTGGTGGATCGATCAGAGCTGCGCGCAATGGTTGTTGACATAACCGTCCCGCACGATGAGAACGTCGTGAAAGCCGACAAAGATAAACAGATCAAGTATCTTGACTTGGCTCGCGAGGTTGTCGACATGTGGGATGTAGACTCAGCGATCATTGTGCGATAGTCGTGACAGCCAATGGATTAATAGCAAGAGCCTCGACCAACACCTGAGGAGGCTCTCGTTGGGCAGCTGAATCAAGGGTTTGATCCAGAAAGCGGTACTTCTGGACACGGCCCGCATTGTTAGGAGGTTCCTCTCTCTGGAGCCCTGACCGTCGGTAGCTTGGACCCGTTCCCGATACCGGTGGGCTACTATTTTTTATATTTTTTAAATGTTTTTATTTTTTTTATACTAATATTTAAAAATATAATTTATATGTATTTAGTTAAATAAAGGAAATAATAATAATTTAATATTATCATATTATTTTTATTAATATATTAATATATATATATCATATATATATATATATAACGGAGAAGGTAGGTCGTTATTATCAGGCATATTTTAATTACTGTGGGTGGTGTTGGTTATTGCTCAATAGAAAAACGGTTTGCAGTTCAAATGAGATTATAATTTCATGAACAATTAATCACACTAGTAAACAACTAGATACACAGTAAAGTCATTATATACAGTAATACTACAGGTTTATAGGGCGCTAGTACTCTGTAAGGAGTCGAGTCCGAAGACCGACTGCCGGCACAACGACTGCGCTCAGTTATAAAGGGTTTGTCCCACCACGCATTCGCCCCACAACAACTCTGTCAGATGACGCACGAAAGTACGTCAACGTGTTTACTTGAGTTAATACAAAACACTAATATGTGCTAAATCTAATAAGACTGACATTATAAGTAATCAAATAATACAAGAATAATTGTCGTAAATAAACAATGGAGATTTCACAAAGTAAATCATTTGAAAATAAAAGAAACATGCCATCAATTGTTTTGAACAAAATCATTAGTGCATACAATTATGTTCCAATTTATTAGACAATAATTGATTGTAAAATCACTTAAATTATTAATAAGAAAAAAAAATCATAATTGACAACCAACTGCGATATATATATTTTTTTTTTGTCATAGTAACTATAATATCATCCAAACGAGTTTTATTTTATTTATATTTATTTATTTTATAATTTACTAGCGACCCGCCCTGGCTTCGCACGGGTGCAATGCTGATGCTAAATACACTACAGAAAAACTGTGAACGTCCAGACTGATATTTTTTTACAATTATTTATCGTAACTTACTTATAATTACTGATACGTTGTCGCGCTGAAAAGCACGTTTTTTATAATAAACGCGTCCGATCACTGCTAAATTCAAAGTGAAAACCGCGGCCTCAGACGCGCTATTTATAGGCACGCTCTTGCCGCACCGGGCGGCCGGCCGGTACCGCCGCAAACGCTACGTCCCGCAATTTTTAAATCTGTAATATCTTCGAAAATATTCACTTAAATCATACGGTGTAAGGGGCCATATAGATCTATATTAAATGAACAATGTATTCAAGGTATTTAATTGGTTAAGGATTAATGCTGTATTGGTTAAAATCGCTTCGAAAATTAGCCATTATTTGTCGTAAAAAGTAAATGACAAAAAGTTATCCATAAGAGATAGACATATACCAATACGGACTTTTCTGTAGACCTTTCAATGTGTACAATACTTAGTACATTATTTTGATAAAACTCGTAGGGTTCAGCCTGCGTTTGCAATGTAAGCGGAAAAATGTAATTATTTACGACATCACATCAGAAACCTCAAAAATAACAGTACTTCTCCACTATTTAATGGATGTTATTATACATATAAACCTTCCTCTTGAATCACTCTATCTATTAAAAAAAAACCGCATCAAAATCCGTTGCGTAGTTTCAAAGATTTAAGCATACAAAGGGACATAGGGACAAAGAAAGCGACTTTGTTTTATACTATGTAGTGATGATGTATGCACAGTAAAAAACATAGGGATATTTTATAATGTTTTTCTAAATTTCATTACGCAACTCCTTTTCAAAAAAAACACCCGACTTCCAAAAAAACACTACAAAGTGAAAAATAACTTTAAAGTCGGTCTTTGGTTCTGTATTTTCGTTTTTTGACACCGACTTTCTAAATTAAAGTTATTTTTCACTTTGTAGTGTATTTTTTTGGAAGTCGGTTGTTTTTTTTTTGTAAAAAAGTTTTTACTGTTCACTTTTTAGTTGTACCTACCTACCCCAAACAAATTCATATATCACTACTTGCTATGTGAATATCAGTGACAGAAAGCTATTAAACACATCGACGTCCCCGGGGAATAAACCGGTAATCGCAAAAATCAAATTTTACAAGAAAAATGATTTAGTGTTTTTGGGGTATATCTCTTCAACAAAAGGTAATTATGACAACATTGTTATATGACGGAAAAAGCTAATTTTTACCCGAAAAGTTTAAAGTATTAACTGTAACTATTAAATTTACACAGAATTAGTTATTCACCAAAATACATATTACCGAAAATGATTTCATACAATTTTTAGAGTATTGATATCTTACGATCCGGACTTATCAATATTATTCCAGTAATGTTAACTTACCGAATTATTCTTGTAAATTTCTTAAAAATCATAGGCATAATATTGCTTTACTGGATTATTAAACGTGTTTTTTCATTACAGAGAGAGATTGTAATGTTCAGTTACCGACTTATTATAGTAAAATTTTAAATAACCATAAAGGGGTAAAGTAGTGTAACCCGTATTTTATAGAAAAATTTTGGTAGTCATATTATCGTAATCATTAAAAACCGATTATGTAAAATAAATTTGTCGTCGGTATCTTCGAGGGAATAATTAAAGAAAACTCACAAAATGTATTAAAATTATAACGTTTATTGGTAATAAAGTTCTTATTGAGATCACAAATTATAATCAATAAAAGTATAAAAAAGTAGCCAAGTAAAAACATTAATAACTAATCGGTATTATCATTGGCATCATCATTATCATCGCGATCATCACTATCTTCTACAAAACTTAAGGATTCATAAAATGCGTGGTAATACCGTGGAATGGATCCACTATTGCACAAAGAGGGTAAATCTGTATGCAACGCCTTGCTTATAGGAAGAGGTTGATAATAAGCACATGCCAATACAGCATCTTCTATCAAAGCATCTGTCTTAGGTTTTTGCCCACGTCGTTTGGTTTGAAATGAATTTGAAATATTTAATTCAGAATATTATACCACATCAAAATCATATTTAAAGAAAACTTTGTCTTGTTGGGATGATGATACATAAATTTCCATTACATCAGACCAGCGTATCGTATTCCCACCTATATCGCGACGCCAATTCAAAGGATTTACCAATTTTTTAATGTCTAAAATATCTGTTTGCTCTAATTCTTTCACAGTATATTTTTCTCCCGAGACTTTGGATCTCTATCACAATCAGCGTATTTTTTCTTTGGTAAAATTTCAAAATAATATTATTGAATAAATAATTGCCAGAAATTCTAAACAAAACCACAAAAGATTTTGGAAAAAAAATACTATAAAAGAGTTGGGAGCTTGGGAGCAAACAGACCTGAATGATCTCCTCAGTGACCGTCAATATGGCTTTCGCCGGGGACGGTCAACTGGCGATCTTCTTGTGTATGTCACGCACTGTTGGGGCGAAGCCATCGAGAAACACGGCGAAGCACTTGCTGTATCGCTTGATATCTCGAAGGCCTTTGACAGGGTCTGGCACGCCGGTTTACTCAGCAAGCTTCCTATTTATGGGATCCCAGCTGATTTTTGTAGCTGGATATCAGACTTCCTTAGTGAGCGGTCGATCAGAGTAGTCGTTGACGGCTGCTCCTCTGACATTATGGCTATTGATGCCGGAGTTCCTCTGGGGTCTGTTCTCTCTGCAACTCTTTTCCTGCTGCACATCAATGACCTACTTCAGCCTGGTATTGTTGGGTACGCAGATGACAGTACTGTTTCAGAGAGATACTTGTCGAGCACAAGGGCCAGCGGGGCCGAAGTTCGTTTCTTGAGAGAGGCCATGGTGGAGCGGACAGATTTGACCTTAAGTCTTGTCTCCCAGTGGGGTGATGACAATCTGGTTTCTTTTAACGCCACTAAAACACAGGCGTGTGTTTTTAACCACCAATAGGAGTCGTTTCGTCCAGACTCCTACTTTTTGGGGTACATCTGTTCCTGTAACAGATCGGCTCGAGCTCCTGGGCATGGAGTTGACATCTAGTCTCAACTTCGGCGCCACCATCGAGTACAAAGCCCAAACTGCGGCCAAGAAGCTGGGCATCCTTAATAGGGTGAAGCGATACTTTACGCCTGGACAGCTTTTAACCCTTTACAAAGCACAAGTCCGGTCCTGCATGGAGTATTGCAGCCACCTTTGGGATGGCTCAGCGAAATACCAACTTGCCGCGCTTGACTCGGTGGAACGCAGAGTTAAGAGGCTCATTGGCGACATAAAACTGGTGGATGAACTCTGCCGAGAGCGAGCAAGTTACCGCCAATACGCATAGTAGGTGTAAATGTATGTCCCGGATGATACATGTAACAGTGCATTACCGAAAATGTGTACCACAAAATTTACGATAATAAACCTGTAACCGCGTTAACCAGAAATTTTGCTGAAATATTTTACAGTAATATTTCTTGACCGAAATGAAGCCACATAATTTAATTTGTAATAATGTATTTCGTTATTTTTCTAGTAAATAATAAATGGAAAATTTCCAAAGAACAAAAGTGTTATTAAGAA
Organism: Luperina nickerlii; assembly: GCA_963855955.1. Lineage (NCBI taxonomy): Eukaryota > Metazoa > Arthropoda > Insecta > Lepidoptera > Noctuidae > Luperina > Luperina nickerlii. The sequence goes on from OY979677.1 coordinate 22,629,219, forward strand.
AAAAGTTGGAAATTACCGCAGAAAAAATTTGAAAAAAAATGCATAATTATTTTTATCCCGACCCATAGATACCGTAAATGGTATAACAGTAAAAAGTCAGTAATAGTATAATACAGGTTAATTCCTTGGGGGCGTCGACATCTGCCTAACCCTTTAAAGGGTACAGGCGTGATGTTGTGTGATTGCGTAAACAATGCTATAGCACCAATCGCGGTTGATTTGCTAGCAAATATTGGAGAGTTTCGTCGTCTGTCTTCGAAACTCATCATCAGATCTTTACGAAATTTAAATGGGACAATTTTGGAATAAAACACTTTCGAACAAAAAAAAATTTTGCAAATCCATGTATTTACGATGGAGTTATGCCCGAAGATACATAAAAAAAGAAACATCCGAATTGAGAACCTCCACCTTTTCAGAAGTCGGTTAAAAAAGAAAATTATCATGCACGCGCGTTTCACTACCACAGCGCCATAATTTAAAAAAACATTTTCGTTTCATATCGCAAGGCAAAAGCACCGAAAAAATACGTTTGTTGTATGGGAGCTCAACTATTTATTTTATTCTGTTTTTAGTATTTGTTGTTATAGCGGCAACAGAAATACATCATGTGTGAAAATTTAAACTGTCTAGCTATCACGCTTCATGAGATACAGCCTGATGACAGACAGACAGATAGACAGTGGAGTCTTAGTAATAGGGTCCCGATTTTACCCTTTCGGTTTATTCGAATTCACGTCGTATCTCGCCGGCCGCCATTTTTGTTCGATATTAGTATTGGTTTCAGAACCTTTTATTAACCGACTTCAAAAAAGGTGGAGGTTCTCAATTCGGATGTTTTAGAGGATTCATATCATGAGTGTAGATAAAGTCTTGTATGCAACTGTACATAATTAGTTATTAAAACCCTCATGTGATACTATTATCACACTCGACTTCGCCGAGAAAAAAAAACTATAAAAAACTTTATAAATAACTATTTCATAGTGCACACACTGGTCAATAAACCACTGTAAGCATTAAAAATCCAAGCACAGAAGGGTCAGAATATCGGTAGGTACTCTGTACTATTTGTATTATACTTACCAGCGAAGCAGTTGCTAAGGCTTGTGAACCAAAACAACCGCTAAATTCCTGCCACTGATCGTGTGTAGCGGGCTTGTGGCGGCTGTCGCCCACAGATAGTGTGTGATTGCGATGCCCCGCACTGGTTGTGTATGATTGCGATGCTCCGCACTGGTTGAATGTTATTGCGATGCCCCGCACTGGGCTGTCACTGACTGCCACCTGTACGTGTAGCTATGTATGGCTCAAACTTTGCCGCACTTTCACGTTACGCCCATAGACGTATATTTATAAACGTCTATGCTTACGCCCAAAAAAATCAATCCTGATATTATATATAATATCATTGATCCTGATTTAATTTTTGATAGATTGACATTATCTTCTTCTTTAAAGTCGATGGTAAATACATGTATGATTAAATAAGGTTACATTCACATTGAAACTACTCACATTGAAACACTATGAAATTCCGAACTTATATTTGTCTACCTGGTAGTAACTTGAGAGGCCTGACATCCATAACACAAGTTCAATCTTAGCTTGGGTGTCAGAGGTTTATAACTCTGTATAAACCTACAATTTATAAGACAATATATGAGTATGATAAATCAACTGGTAAATGAAATTGTTAAACTGGAAAATAAAGATTTTATTATTTTATTACATTGAAATCCGTTACATAGGTAACGCAAACACACTATTTATGAGACTTGCTGTTTAAATAATTGTGTTGCTCTTGTTATAGGTAAACATTAGCCTCTACAGTCCTGGCGGTGGCCACACTAGTCGGAACACGATGTGAAGTTAACGGAGGTACCTTAAGCTTAGTTCCCTAGCTGTAAGCAGATACTTGAACATTAGGATCAACTAGGTATTCCAGTTATAAACAAACGGGAAGAACTCAAAGTGCTGTAGGAACCCGTAATATCAGCAACTACATGCACTCGTGTAGGTACTTATTGGTTTGCATACAATCTTTGTCATGTTCCTAACTAGCTGACCCGGCGAACTTCGTACCGCATCAGAATCAATAAGAACGAACGTAGGTATGAGAAAATGAATTATCTTCATTATTTTTTTTTGTGAATTTATCCCAAATTTTTATAGTTATTCTGCTATTCGGGGCGGAGACAAATCCAACAAATCAAAGATCGTAATAATCGGTCAAGCCGTTCTTGAGTTATAAATAGTGTAACTAACCGGGAGTAGGTAAGTCTTCCATAGAAGGCTAGAAACTTAAGAAAAGCAGTTTGCCATTTATGTATTACATTTATGTGTACAATTAACGAAAGCAATTCACAGTAGTAAATCGCTCGCAAAGTCACGGCGCGTTCACACGAAAACTGTTCGAGAGTTCCGTGCTTTAACACGGAATGTTCATAGAATCATAGAATCCCTCACGGGCCCCCGGCTATCTGTCACTGCTTACCAGCAAGCAAGGCAAGCTTACCTATAGGATTTTATTTGTTGAGACGAACGTTGTAAGAAAAAAACATACCTACTAAGTTAGGCGTTGACTGTGTCAGGTATTATATTAGCCGTTGCCCGCGGTTTAATGCACATTTCATAAAAACCAACACACCCAATATATGTAATTTCACACAATCATAGAAACAGACATTAACGAGTTGCGTTGATTTGTTCATCTGACCAAGTGGCCGCAGTGAGTGAGAAACGCTGTGTGCAGCCCGCACATTTGTCTTTACACCACTGCCATGTTAACTGCTGCTCAGTCATGCAAACAAACTCTAATTTTGTATCGCTCGTGCACGCGCAAATGCGCGCTCGCTCCGAAATTCGGTGCTTTGAGCTCCACACAGTTCACACAAGCGAGGATCGATCGCGAGCGTCCGATTCCGGGTCAACTCGCCACTCGACGCGGCCGCACGACGCGCGACTACACTCATTTGCATACTCGTACAAGCGACTAAGCGAAGCATGCATCGCATAATCTTAATATTATTATGTACACAACGCATAGCTTGCGCTTGTAAAGAGACCAAATACGTAATTCTAATGCTAATACTTGTATGTGTGAGAAACGCTGAGATGAAAAGTGTTTCGTTCACAGTCATGATGTTTAGGCGTACTAGATGTTTGTATGTTCATATTACGTGCTCGCAGTGCGTGTGCGAAGAGGGTGCTAGTGTGTGTCGGCGTCATTAGTGGCGTCGTGTCATCGTGTATGCGCGTGGAGTAAACAGCTGGCGCCGCTAATGGAGAGCCTATTCATTCGCGTAAGTAGCAAGTGACGCGCGCTGCCGCAACAGTCCACAGCGCGCGCCTGGGGATCTGGCTGTCCGGCACAAACACCCAGTCACTGAAGGCAAAAAAACGAGTTTATTACTGACTCGATCAGACTATCGGAAGCCGAAGCCGAAAAAGTTGCTAAAAAAACTTTTTATACCGAACCGAATGTAGCCAAAAAGTTCAAAACAAGCAAACTAGTTTAAGAGAAATGCGTAACCATTATGCGTGTGTGTGGGCGACAATAAGTATCTTCTGATAAGTCTGCTGCCCTAGTACCATGCTTCACAAAATGTTCAGCAGCTGAAAATCAGCGTCAGGTGGTGCACTTTGTGTTGCCATCTGGCATTATGCTGAGCTGAGGCCCTTTTGGCATTATTATTCTTAATCATTTTGAATTTGTTTTGTTTATTTTTAAGTTTTTTTTTTGCCAAATAAACGCAATTTTCTTTCTTTCTTTCTTTCTTTCTTTCTTTCTAATTTGGTCTGTTTGTATTTTTCTAATCACAAGCACTTCTGGAGTTGAGTGTACTTTATGTAGAACGGCTCTAACGCGACTGATCCGAGAAAAAATCCCCTTTAAGAATACAAAAGGGCCACAACGGACGTTACGCGTAACGGACGTAACGCGACTTCCTTATTTATTTAGTTGCAGTTGGGTTAATTTAAGATATATTCAATCTTTTGATGTTTCATATTTTTAGAATCGTCTGCCCAAGTCTTTTATTTAGACATCCCACATGGTCATGGTAGAAATATTTTTTTTCAAGACTGCTAAAGTAATCTGCCATTGTGATTTCATAAGAACAAAACCTAGCCTACAACCATCGCGCGACTTAGACGAGTCGATAGACACATCATGTATTAAAATCCACACACTTCCATTAACTGGCGAAATGTGGGCGTACTATAGGAACACCTGTACCTACTACTTCTGGGAGTAGAGGCGTGCTGTTATGAGTGTACCAGACCACTCAGAAAGTATTGCGAAAAAAGTTTTTATGTATGAGAGACTGGCCAGTTATAATCTATTTTGAAAATATGATTATTTGTAAGCAAAAATAGGTACGTTCCAATTTCAAAATTTCCCTCCACATTGTTTGCGAGCTAATTTAAATTATCGTGTCTCATTAAAAAATGATCTGCACCTGGAATATTTTCGTCGCTTGAAACCGGACGAATCGTACGATAGACTTCAAATGGCATTCATGGATGAAGGCCCTTCTAAGGCAACCGTGTATCGTTGATATAACAAATTCAAGCGCGGTTGACTAACTATGGGGGATGAAGAAAGAAGTGGTCGCCCTTTGACGGCTGTTACGGAAGGAAACGTTCTTGCAGTGAAAAATTTAATCCAAGACAATAGGCGAGTTACGTATCAAGAGATTCAGTATATACTGCAGGTTGGATCGGGAAGCCTTCACGAAATTCTACACGTGCATCTTCGCGTGAGGAGGATAGTTTCACGCTGGGTGTCGCACAAACTCACCGATGCTCGGAAGCAGGCCCGGGTGGAATGGTGCCGTGATATGATAAACTTTGAAGCAGGCTCGTCTCGTCGTGTTTACAACAACATTACAGGTTATGTCTACAGTACAGTCTTGGATTTATCAATACAATCCAGAAACGAAGCGCCAGTCGACGGTTTGGGTGTTTCAAAACGAATCAACGCCTAACAAAGTGAAGCGATCTAGAAGCGGGAGGATGATTTTGATCGCGAGCTTTTTCAATTTGACTGGCTACTTGGTGGCAATTCCTTTACGGAACCAAAGAAGCATCAACGCTGAATGGTATACTACCAAATGCTTGGCAGAAGTTTTTTCTGTTATGAGCAACAAGCGACCAAACACAGGGCTCCGCGGGCTACTGCTCCACCACGACATCGCGCCTTCACACGCCGGTCAAACTCCTGGATCACCCTCCTTACAGCCCTGACCTAGTACCGTGTGACTTCTTTTTATTCCCGAAAATAAAAAACCAGCTCAAAGGGATATCATTTTCGTCGCCGGAAGATGCGCTGTCAGCGTTCGAGCAGGCTGTAAACGAGGTGTCTGCGGCGGACTGGAAAAAGTGTTTCGAAAACTGGTTCAGACGCGTGAAACTTTGAATAGAAGCTAGTGGAGAGTACTTTGAAAAGATTTAATAAAAAAATAATTACACACTACATAATTTATTTTTTATTTTCGCAAAACTTTCTGAGTGTCACGTATGTTATTAATAAACTGAATTACATATTAGTGCAAATGGTTTCAATGTTACAAAACACTTTTTTGTAGGTCGCTACAAGCTTGATGGAGCCACTGCTCAAACTGAAACCCTAATCAACTCTTCATCAGCATTTTAAAGAGACATATCATGTAACAATGGCACGGAATACATACAGACAGTACAAAGAAGACAGACACAACACGGCGGGGGCCAGTTCACAACACGGCGGGGACCAGGTCACAACTCTCAAGTGTCTCTCTCTTTCACAACAACGCGCAGTTTGATTACCAGCCGCGGCTGAGGAACGCTTCATACATTTTCAAGAGGAGTAATTCAGTATTAATGAACGGCGCCGCGCCCCTAATGAATACTAGACATTTGTCAGGAAGGAATCTAGGCCGGCTTGGAACAAGAAAACATTCGTTTTGTTCGCTTTGTCCCGACATCTCAGCGCAACTATATTTCACTCATAAATAATGTGTTCTCCTGCCGCCGCAGACAAATTATTAATGGACTCTTGTGTGTTGAGTATCGCAGGATTATCTCTGTAGGTTACTCCGCGTGGCGCGGCGCAATCTCGCTTTGTATGGACATCGTGTTACACTAGCCAACTTTCTTATTTCCGGTACACAGTGTAAGGACTAAGCGGTACAGTTCACAAACGTGAGTGATTACTCTTACTTATGTGAATTATGTAACTCTAATCCCCAAGATACACGCAAGCGCCTCGGTTGATGGCCTAGTCCAAACTTTTGACGTGAAATTATTTTATAATGTCAGCTTCCTCGTGCACTGGCATATACAGGGTGGCAGAGAAATCGCCGCGCAAACGGCAACACTGAATTCAGCACATAAGTCTAGCTAGACCCCTGGCGTAGAAACTGTTATCAAAAAAAACACTGGCACTCCGGTAGTGCCGACAGAAGTGAAAACTTGAACAATTACGAGTGTATTTTGTGAATCGTCTTATAAACAAAACACGCGTGCTAAGGTGTGTTCCTTATTTTATAGGGTTTTTTGCAAATCAGGTATGATGACCAAAGTGACTGGTTTATTCTTCTCGTGAAAGGAATTTATTCAGATTTACAAATAAGCACACAGGATAGACTTCAGTTCGTGGTGTTGGTCGCGGCAGTGCTTCGTTAATAATTTCTAAAGTGGTAACTAGATAAACTAATAAGGAGCCTGTATGAAATTTTACACAATGTTACCTTTGTTCGATTACCATAATGTTTGCAGAGGCGTATTAGAAGAGGACGTAGATGGTACGATTGATATTAGTTACATTTTTACATACTATTGGCCTTGTACATAAAATGTATTTGAGCTCGTCGTCAGTTATACAGTATGTTAACTAACAGAGGGCGTTCCCGTTAACCCGCAATAGTATAGCATCCATACATGCTAAAAAAAATATTACCATTCGAAAATAAAATGTTTTTATTTTTTTTTATATTAAAATATTCACTAAAAATCGTAAATTGATACGTTAAAGAAACACGCTGTACACGCGTACTTGAAGGACAGCAATGTCGGAATTTATTTATGAATGACGGGCCGCGTGTGCGGCGATCTAATTGATACGCCTAGCCCCGCCCCCTGCCCCCGAATGTCCACCTAATTTTATTCGGAACTTATCTCACGCGCTGACCGGACGTGCATTATTTTCGCATTGCAACATCTTACGTCATTTTTAATCTTGAGTGAGAAATGCTGCGTTATCATTTCAGTGATCAGGAGTATGTGAACATGGTGCTCATTTATGCTGAGTGTAACTATGATGGTGCACGTGCTCTGAGGATGTATGCTGAGAGGTACCCCAATGTACATCAACCGCGGAATTCTCGTGTTATTGTGAGTGCCCTAGTGCGTATTCGTAACAATAAACCGGTAGTGCCACGTCGTTCTGGTGGCCCCCGACCCGTGATCTCTGTGCGGTAGAAAGAGAACGTGCTAAGGCATTTTGAGGAGGAGCCCGGTTCAAGCACTAGAAGAGCCGGCCGCCTGTTAAACATGAGTCACGTCGCAGTGTTTAAAATTTTAAAGAAGAACAAGCAGCATCCGTACTCACTTCAAAATGTGCAAGGTCTGCTTGGTCCAGCTGACTTCGAGCGCCGGTTATCGAGACCGACGACGAGCGACGAGCGACGTGTATTCTGTATTTTAATTTTAATGTTATTGAAACGCGGCTTAGATAGGTAGGTACATGAATTTATGTTTTTTTTATTTACTGTTTGTGAATAGGTCCTTCCAAGCCCAAGGTGCCTTAGTGACGCGTTCCTTTGTCAGCCGGCCATTTGAGACGGGTTGTTAAATGTTATTGCTAAAAATAAACATACTTACATAAATTTTTAATTTAACTGATAACAGTCCGACGACGTGTGTTGCACTGTCTTTGTAATTCAATAAGCCGCCTTTATGAAAGGCGCCGCTCGCCATTCAGCGCGGCGCGCGGCGCGGGGCTTCGTGAACTCTCGGAGACGCTCGGCCGGCATCATCGTGCGCTTGCGTTCAAGGGCATTACTACTACGAATACTATTCCGCGCTACTATTTTGATATTAAACAGGAGGTTTCGAATTTATTGACAATTAATTATTTTTTTGAATTCGGATTATTTTGTGCTTATTTTTCTATGCTGATATTTTTATTTTAATCTATTAATGATATAGATTAACGAGTTTAAGGGAACGCCCTCTGTTATTTAACATACTGTATATCCGTGGTTCAGCGCCATCTCGTCGTTGTTGGATGAACTACGTAGTTAGTACGCGAAGCCCTCGTAGTTCTTCCCGATGTGCATAGATGGCGCTGTCCTCAACAACGCGCGTCTTACGTTTTACGTCTTACGTTTTACGTCTTACGAATTTTCGATCAGGGTCACGTGACCTGACGCGAGTTTAGAAGTTTTTACCCATTCCAAAAAAAGTACACAGCGCCGCTAAAGAAGTTTTCACTTCAAAAATTGCTGTTTCATAGAAAAATGCAATACCTACGCGGTCAAAATGTATGGAATCGGATTTTTTTTTAATGACTGACGAAAAATTTTAACATAGGGCATTTCAAAATCATGTACTGAATCCATGGTAACGTTTGCGCGTCGATGTCCGCCACCCTGGATACAAGTCATGCGGATAAATAAGTATTAATATAACTTACGACTTAACTTACTTATGAGATGAGCGAGCAGTGAGTAATATGGGCTCTAACTTGTACACATACTATTCCTAGGCAGCACAAGTTACGTTTTGATGCTTCATTCAATTCTCCGACACACAACTACATCCCGCTATTTAAGCTAACGCGGTTGATTACTGAAATAAATTGTTCACCAGATTGACACACGACATCACTTTGCCGCACAGGTAAGCCGTACTAAGGCTATTACACTTCTTACATACCACACATGATTTTAATTAAACATATTAACATAATACATACTTATAAGTAGTAGTGACAGTGTCAACGTTCGCAGCATTCCACCGGACAAGTGTATATCGATGAATGGATGAAACTGGCTTGTTAGGGGTATAGTTTACACAAATATTAAATATCGATGAATGGATGAACCGGGCTTGTTAGGTGTATAATAAATAAAAAAAAAACTGGCACTCCGGTAGTGCCGACAGAAGTGAAAACTTGAACAATTACGAGTGTATTTTGTGAATCGTCTTATAAACAAAACACGCGTGTTAAGGTGTGTTCCTTATTTTATAGGGTTTTTTGCAAATCAGGTATGATGACCAAAGTGACTGGTTTATTCTTCTCGTGAAAGGAATTTATTCAGATTTACAAATAAGCACACAGGATAGACTTCAGTTCGTGGTGTTGGTCGCGGCAGTGGTAAGAGAAGCAAGCCCATGGAGCTCGTCGTCAGTTATATATCCGTGGTTCAGCGCCATCTCGTCGTTGTTGGATGAACTACGTAGTTAGTACGCGAGGCCCTCGTAGTTCTTCCCGATGTGCATAGATGGCGCTGTCATCAACAACGCGCGTCTTTCGTTTTACGTCTTACGAATCTTACGATCAGGGTTACGTGACCTGACGCGAATTTAGAAGTTTTTACCCATTCCAAAAAAAGTACACAGCGCCGCTAAAGAAGTTTTCACTTCAATAATAATATCTTTATTGAACAAGTAACATGACTCAGTTGTGATGGTAACAACCTTACCCCTATGTTAGTATTCCTATTCTAATCACTCAGCCTAAAACCATGAATATAAGTGAATCACTGCCACACGCCTAACACCGAGGTGGACAGCTTGCAGCAGCGACTCACATATATAAACAATCGAGTCTGCTCGCCACACAGCGCAGAATAAGGTTGGGGCTGGCCCGCACGTGGCGCACCAGGGAAGCATACCTATAGTTTACACATGTTATACAGGGTGTTTGGTGCATCGTGTGCCAAATTGAAATGGTCGACTGAAGGTGTCATCTGCTATCATTTCAGGCCCCTTAACACCTCTCATGCCCTGTGGAATTTTTATTTTACACTTTTTATTATAAAAAATACCTAAATTTTACATTCAGACACACATTTTAAAAAAGTATTAGGCCTAGTATTTGAATTTTAATTTTATTTAGATGTGTATTGTTTTAGAGTACTTTTAAATACAAAACTAGTGACATCTCGCTCTTTACGTGACGCGAGACAAAGCGGACGTGTGTTTTGTATTGATTGAATGAAATAATTAATTACGACAAATAAATATAATTATTTGCGCCGTCAGTATAAAACTAAAGTGTGTCGCGTGTGACTTGTACGTTTTTACCGACTTTTCATGTGCAAGATGATCTAAATACTTTTATATAAACAATAAATAAAGTGTTTCTGGTAGTATGTCTAACCCAGTTTCAAGCCCATTTGGTCGTAGCCAATTACTACCGAGAAGTCCCCCACCGACGCCCACCGAACCACTACCCCCGAGCGACCCAAATCCACCAGCACCCGCGGAAAATGAATTGCCGATTGAAGTTATCAGTACGCCGGAGATCCAGAAGTGGGTAGGATCTATTGATGCCCTACTAATCGAAGTGCGCAGTATTGTTGGTGAAGGAAAAATGAACTCGGACCAGAAGCTTCGTGTCTCCACTCTTTGCAGGAGGGTCTCAAGTGGGACTTCTCAGATGGCCATCTTATATCAACCACTGAAGCAGAAAACGATTCTGGCCCATACCACAATCCAGCACCTTCAGGGTCACCAGAACGTCGTGGATTCGTTACAGCAAATTAAAGAGGTCGTAGAAACTAAGTTGAGCCCCTCGGAAAATTCTTCCTATGCTAGCATGGTGAAGAAAGGATCCGATAACTTCGTCCGTCCTGCAAACTTGAGATCAGTCGCCATCTATCCCAGCGATAAGACCCAAACAAGTGACGACCTCAAGTCACTTGTCCAAAAGATAATCTCTCCCGAACAACTTAAGCTTCATGTCCGTGGTCTGAGAAAAGTGAAAAATGGGGGCGTTCTAATTAGCACCGAAAACAAAGGCGATATTGACAAACTAAAGAAATCGGAAAAGTTTGTATCATTAGGCCTTACAATAGAAGAACCTACTAAACGCCGGCCGAGGGTCGCTGTCATTGGTGTCCCCGTAGCCCTTACCGAGAAGGAGGTATTGGACTGTATTTACGAACAAAACCTCACAGACAAGTTGCCGAATATAACCCGTGAGTCCTTCCTTGAGAGTATCAAATTGAGCCATAAATCGGGTAAGAAAGACCTTCCTACGTGTAACTACATTTTGGAACTACCTGCTAGCATACGTAAAATTATAATAAATCAAAGCCGAATTTTTATCAATTGGACATCATGCCCTGTGAGAGACTTCACGATCGTCACCAGGTGCTACAATTGCCAGCAGTTCGGACATGCAGCCAAGTTTTGCCGAGAAACTAGTCCTACATGCAACAACTGTGGAGAGAGTGGACACTCCTTCAAGGAATGCAGCAGCAAATCATCTCCGCCTCAATGTGCAACGTGCAAACGTTTTAAGAGAAAATGTGACCATCCAACTGGAGATATTAGTTGCCCGGCGCGCAAATATGCAGAGATGAACTATATTAACTCAATAGATTATGAAGGCGCCTAAGAGCGCCACCGAATTTTCAATTTAGTAAGCACTTATACAGGTAGTTTATCTTCTATTTTTATTTCCATTTAGTTTGTAACGATCATGACAAATCAGCTAATTTGTGATCTAGATAGTTTTTCTGTATCTGAATCTGAAATCTGTAATGTTGAGGACTGCAAACATCTCCTCCCTTCTGGTGACAAAACATTAACTCTGCTCACACAGAATATCCGCAGCATAAATCGAAACATGACCGGGTTTGAAGTGCTATTACAGAATCTTGACTTATGCTGTGATGTTATTGTCCTAACAGAATGTTGGCTGTCAAAACAGACAGTCAACTTGCCATCTCTTGACGGTTATTATTCATACAAAACTGAGAGAAACATAAACCAAAACGACGGATTAGTGGTTTATATAAAAAATAATCTACGAACAATTAAAGAAGAACCGGTATCCCAAGATAGTAATTGCTTAATAATTAAACATTTCCCCGACACAGTAGTCATGGCTATTTATAGGCCTCCTTCTCAAAATATGGACAGATTTTTAGAATCACTTGACACAAACCTAAAAAAACTTATCATCTTTTAAAAACATAATACTTGTGGGCGATATTAACATTAACATTGCTTCCGAGAAAACCGATACCCATGCACATATTATCTGAATATTTGCTCATTTCATGGACTATTACCAGCTCACTACCACCCCACGCATCAGAGCGGCTCATGCCTAGACCATATCATTCTAAAATCGAACAATCCATCCAAAACATTGGTTACTAATTCTTCGCTTACCGATCATCAAGCTGTTTTACTAACATTACAAATAAGTTCACCTAGAATAAATTGCTTGCGCAGCTACAATAAAGTGAATATGACAAACCTCGAAAATGACATACGCGGTATTAATTTTGACCCTGTTTATAATTCAAACGATGCAAATATTTCTTTAAAGTATTTCATAATTTCGCTACAATTTGCAATAAAGAAGAACACATTTATTAAAACATTGCCCAGAAAGTATAGTTGTATTAAACCCTGGATTACACCCGGCCTCGTTCGTTGTATAAGACATAGAGACAAACTTCACCTAAAATTGAAAGGCGCACCTGATAACGACATACTTTCTGTTACATATAAACGGTATCGTAATTTCTGTAATAATCTTTTGAAAAAACTCAAAAATCAGTATGATAAAAATGAATTACAGAAGGCGGGGAAAAATAGTAAACTTGTTTGGAAATTTATAAAAACTAACAGGAACCGTCATGATGTTAATTTTTTTAAACAGTTCCCGTAGAGATTCGCGTCTGCTGAGCTTGTAGATGGCTCTGACAGCCCGCTTTTGCAGAATGAAGATAGAATCAATATCTGCAGCCCGTTCCCACAACAAAATACCGTAAGACATGATGCTATGAAAGTAACTAAAATAGACCAGTCTCGCTGTAATTGGCAAATGTTCCAAACAGCGTAAGCGACTGAACTTAGCCGCCCTGCAAGTGATGTTAAGTGCGGACCCCACTGTAGCTTTGAGTCAAGCGTGATCCCCAGGAAAACCGTATTTTCGACGAATTCAAGTATCTCCTTATTCAATACAACATGACATTCACTACTTCTAACATTCAGTAAAGCGAATCTAATGCATTTAGTTTTTTTTCTCATTTAATACCAAATTATAATTATTCACAGTAAACCAATTATGGACCACAAGCATAGCGTTATTTAAGTCGTCAAGCTCCTGTGCACGTCTGCTTACTTTAAAAATCAATGATGTGTCATCAGCAAATGACACCATTTGTGGTCGGTTTTTCAGTAAATGAGGTAAATCATTTATAATATACTAAAAATAGGAATGGCCCCAATATTGAGCCCTGCGGTACTCCCATTTTGACTTTTAAACCCGATGAATTCACACCGTTAATTCATATTTAAATACGATTTTATTAAGCTAAGAGCAAGTTTACCTAGTCCGTAGTGCTCAAATTTTAAGAGCAGCTTCACCAAAGGACGTTGTACATACAACCGACGCCGGTGTTACCTTATTAAAACATATCTTTAAGGCATGGGAAGAGGCACAAGATGCAATAGGCATTTTCTGCGACCTATCCAAGGCATTTAATTGCGTGAATTACGAAACACTGCTGCATCAATTAGAATTGATTCTAGTCGCCCATTCCAAAAGGTAATTTTCGTATGGAGAAGAATGAGCAAGAAACTCCACCGTTACTGTTTTAAAATGTTTTACAATATTTTGCATACATTAATTATATAATAATAATATTATGTGAAGACGATGCGACTAAAATAAAATTACTCTACCACAATAGGTAAAAGAATTAAAAATTGAACCATGACATACCATTGACGTGTAAAAGTGTTTGTGCAAACCTACTTACAAAATAAATCATTTATCATTTACCTAAATAAAAAAATTACAAGTAATAAGTCAGGGTGTGAAGTAGTTACAGAATGTAAATCAATTTAAATAAAAAAAAGAATAAATTTACAATTAAAGTAGCAACCCGTTTGATTTTGTCTACAATCTACACTCTAGATTGTCCTATGGAGCAGGACCAGCATTTTTCCAAGCGGTCTTATCTTGGATATGTCGTAGGTTTTTCATAAAATTAGGTTTTTGATCAAAAACCTAGGCTATTGATCAAGAACCGGAAGAAGACAAAATTATTACTTTATGTTATCATAAACCTGAGAAAATCCAGTTTTTTTATCAAAAACCTAGACTGTATTAGTTTTATGATAAAAACAATGTTGGTTGCTATTTCTTTAAATAAATAAAACAATTAAGAAACAATAAACAATGATTTATTTGTTATGAAATTACATACCTACATTTAAAAAATAATATGTGTGATGTGTGTGTGAAACGGCGAAAAACGAAACGGTTAAAAACGTGATTTTGTCTATTTTTGTGCTTTTGAACCAGAAGAAGACGGTCGACGTCAGGGGCACCCCGAGGTTCGGTTTGGTTAGGTTCCTTTAAACCCTGAAGACAGAAATAGGAGCCCCGCGCAGCGGGGCTCCGTCGACCTGACGTCGTTAGAAATAATACTGCGCGCTCGTTTTATCATAAAGCCAAACTAGTTCAGGTTTTTGATCAAAAATCTGAATTGTTAGAGGTTTATGATGAAATTGAGTTTAAAATGTGTCATCTTCCGGTTTTTCATCAAAAACCTAATTTTATGAAAAACCTACGACAGATATAATCTTCTAACTGATATACAATATGCATACTCAATATTGTAATAATTTCAATATGGCCGCCGCTCCAAGATGGCGGATTACATATTTTTTCTCAACCCCCCTAATATGGGTATCAAATGAAAGGGCTTGAAGAGTAGAAAACGATAAAGTTAATAAATTACACTAAATTCAATATGGCCGCCGCTCCAAGATGGCGGATTATATATTTTTTCAACCCCTTCAATATGGGTATTAAATGAAGGGCTTGAAGAGTAGAAATCGATGAAGTTAGTTATATTACACTAAATTAAATATGGCCGTCGCTCCAAGATGGCGGATTACATTTTTTTACAATCCCCTTATTGTGGGTATCAAATGAAAGAGCTAGAAGAGTACAAAACGATAAATTTAGTAATAACACTCTAAATTTAATATGGCCGCCGCTACAAGATGGCGGATTTAATTTTTTTTCAACACCCTTAATATGGGTATCAAATGAAAGGACTTGAAAAGTAGAAAACCATACTTGAACAATCAAAACGATTCATTCAATTAAAATATAAAACAAACAGGTGTTAATATTTAAAGGAACTAAATAACATCAGTGGTATAAATAAAGTAAATGGTGTAAATAATGTAAATAATGGTCTTAGTGTAAATAATGTTCATAGGGAAATAATGTCAGTGGTGGAAATCAATAAAACAATGTAAATAAATTAATAAATGTTGTCGCTTCAAAGACGGACATACATATTCACATAAAATAAGTTACATATTTTGATTTAAGATTTATTATTAGTTAATTTATTTGTTACAAACATGTTTAATTAATAGTCTTTTAAAAGCTACTCGGAATTAACTACGTTTAGTTACTTAAAATTAAATAAATTATCCGATGCATGTTTTAGTTGGCAGCACTGGTGTCGCGCCATTATTGTTCCGTTACGAACTTCCGGAGCAATGGTGGGGCGACACTTGCAGCACGAATATTGAAGAGAGTTATCGGCAGTTGGTCGTTGGATACAGTGCGAGTAACATCTCCAGAACTCTTGTAAAATAGTGTAATACTAGAAAATAAAGTTATAATTATTGTTTACGTGTGCAGTTTGATTAAAGTCTTTAACATCAGAAGTGAGACGGAAACGCGCCCAGATGCCGAGAAGCCGCAAGCGCACTCGAGGGAAAAGAAGTGTGTCAAAAGAAAGTCATACGAGTAGCTCGTCATCAAGCTCTGGATCGCCTTCATCCAGCAGCAGCAGCAGCTCTGATGGACACAGGCGTAGGAAAAAGAGACGCACCAGGCGTGCGTCTCGCGCAGTAAGCCAAAATGTTTTGTTATCTTCAGTAATTCCTGATTTTGACCCATTAGTGGACGATATTGAAATGTGGATAAATGTTGTGGAAGCCAATGGTCGTGCTTTTCGTTGGTCTGACAGGGTCCTACAATATCAAGCGTTGCAAAAATTGCGTAATACTGCTAAAACCTGGTATGACTCATTACAAAAAAATAAAACTTCTTGGACTACCTGGAAATGGAAGGATTGGCGAAATACACTTTTAGATACATTTCAAATAAAGCGTAATATGTATTGTTTGCTAAAAGACTTGGTCCAAACGAAACCCTCGGATGGTCAGTCATTGTATGAATTTTATTTTGTACAAAAGGGAAAAATTGACAAGATGAGATTGGCATTTTCTGAACAAGATATAATTTCAGTAATCGTAGGATCAATTGGCGATAAAAATATAATAACTGCAGCAGACGCTGGCAATTTTAAATACTGTGATGAGTTGGCCTCATTTTTGCACGGGAAAATTCATGTTGACCCGGAACAAAAGTCCGTTCAGAAGTATAAAAATTCAACTCGCTCATTATATAGTAATGTTGATAAAAAGACAGACAGTTTTTCAAACACTAATGGAGTACCAATGCTAAGTTCTGGTTCCAATGCTGGTACAAATATAACATGTTTTCGCTGTGGGGAACCTGGTCACAAAAAGACCAGCTGCAGTCAGAAAGATAATGTCAAATGTAATGTGTGTAATAGATTTGGTCATTTAGAGCTTGCATGTAGGTCTAAACCTAAAATGAAACCTGAAAAGGATATCGAAGTAAAATTAATTGTTGAACCTACACCTAAGGATAAATTTTATAAGGCAATTTTAATTAACGGATGTAAACAACAGGCTTTTATTGATATGGGCAGTAGTTGTTCTCTAATAACGTCTTCTTTGGCAAGCGAGTTAAACCTTGCAATTTTCCAATTAAATAAACCTGTTTTGTTAACAGGATTTAAAACGGATTCTTGCTCTGAGGTCACACATGGGGCACAGGTTGACATTATGGTTGATAAGGCTGAGCTTAATGTGGTCCTATATATTTGTGATGAATTAGCTGGCTGTCCTATTTTAATTGGTAGGAATTTTACGGAGGATAAAAGAATTATGTATGCACGTGTAGGAAGTAGCCTTTCTTTTTGCCCCATAAGTAGCTACCACGTCGCTTTAATAGATTCGTCTATGTTCAACCCTGATTCTGTTGAATACATCTCTGTGTTAAATGAAATATTTTCTAGATATCCTCGAGTTGTTTCTAAAGATTTAAAATCGTTAGGGCAGACTTCTTGTGTTGAGTTAGACATTGAATTAATAACTAATAAACCTGTGTACCATAGACCCTATCGTATGTCTGAATCTGAAAAGGCAGCGACCAGGGAAATTATTGATGACCTATTAAAAAATGGAATAATTCGCGAAAGTAATTCCGCTTATGCCAGTCCGATTTTGTTGGTCGATAAACCTTCAGGCGAAAAACGTATGTGCATTGATTATAGATCACTAAATAAAATCACTATCAAAGAGAAATATCCAATGCCCATTGTAGAAGACCTTATAGATAAACTTAGAGGATGTAAATGCTACACATCTATTGATTTAAAAAGTGGCTACTATCAAATTAATGTCAATGAAAATTCTATTGCTAAAACTGCATTTATTACTCCTGATGGTCACTTTGAATTCAGAAGGATGCCATTCGGGTTATGCAATGCACCGTCTGTATTCCAAAGGTTAATGAACACCGTCTTGGGTAAACTTCGCTTTGATAAAGTTATTTGTTACATGGATGATCTATTGATAGCCACAAGGTCAGTGGATGATAATATTAGGCAGTTAGACGAAGTATTAAAAATATTGCAAAATAACGGTTTGACAATAAATTTGGAGAAATGTCACTTTTTCCAGAGCTCTGTTAACTTCCTTGGGTATGACATTTCTGAAGATGGTATACGCCCAGGTAAAAAGAAATTAAAGGCAGTAGAAAATTATCCTGAACCTAACAATGTGCATCAAGTAAGACAATTTTTAGGCCTAATTAATTATTTTAGAAAATTTGTGAAGAATTGTGCTCTTATAGCAAAACCGTTAACAAAGCTCTTGAAAAAAGATGTCACATGGGAGTGGGGATACGATCAAGTGTCAGCGGTTAATAAATTAAAAGATGAGTTGTTACATAATGCTACATTAAAAATATATGATCCCAAACTACCTACTATTTTATACACTGATGCCAGTCGTGATGGTATTGGCTGCATACTGACCCAAGTTACTGCTACAGGTGAAAAACCAATCCATTTTTATAGTCGACAGACTTCCAATGAGGAAAAAAAATACCACTCCTTTGAGTTAGAGTTTTTAGCAATAATTGTTGCACTTCAAAAATTCCGTCACTATTTATTGGGATCTACTTTTAAAATTTATACAGATTGCAATGCTGTTAAATATACAATAAGTAAGCAAGAAATCAATTCTAGAATCGGCAGATGGGTACTACTTACACAAGAATTCACGTTTGAAATAATTCACAAACCAGGGGCCCAAATGCAACATGTTGACGCTTTGAGCCGAAATCCAATTGATACAAATTCCACCCCCATAGGCAATGAAAGTGTGTTGGTCATTTCTGAAGCAGATTGGCTATTGTCAGTTCAGTTACAAGACCCAAGTATTTGTGCAATAAAAGAAATATTAGAATCAGGTCAGGCCGAGCTAAATAAGAAAGTATATAATGAGTATGAGTTGTTAGGTAATAAGGTATACCGTCGGACTGACTACGGTAGACGATGGGTTGTCCCTAAAAAATGTATTTGGCAAATTATAAGAGCCAATCATGACGACCTTGGCCATTTTGCCGTGGATAAGACTGTTGAAAGAATAAAATCATGTTATTGGTTTCCTAAAGTTAAGAAAGTAGTATCCAAATATATAAAAAATTGCATTAACTGTATTTACTATAAAAATATCCATGGAAGAAAGGAAGGCAAACTGTTTCCTATTCCTAAATATGCAAAGCCCTTTCACACGCTTCACATAGACCACTTGGGTCCATACTGTTGACTCTTTTACAAAATTTGTATTTATATCCCCTGTTCGTAACACTAAAAGCCAAGTCGTTATTAATGAGTTAGACAAAATATTTAAAGTTTTTGGTAATCCTAAGCGTATTATATGTGATGCTGGGAGTTCTTTTACGTCTAAGTTATTCGTTAGTTACTGTCAGGACAAAAATATTCGTCAACATGTTATAGCTACTGCTATTCCACGCTCAAACGGTCAGGTGGAACGCTTTAATCGCACCATCCTTGACGCATTGAGAAGTATGGGTGCTAATACCAGTTATGACAAATGGGACACTCATATTACTAGTATCCAACAGGGTATTAACAGTACCATTAATAAAACCACTTCAGCCATTCCCAGTGAAGTATTCTTTGGATACCGGCTTCAAACTGATGCTGACATGATGGCACAGGAAGACCTTTCTGTTGACGTCACGTTATTAAGAAATAACGTCAACAGTCGCATTCAGGTCAGTGCAGACAAACAAAAGCAGGCTTTCGATTCCAAAAGAAAAGAAGCTCGCAGTTACAACGTCGACGATTTGGTAGTTATAAGAATTCCTAGTCAATCCAATGACGGGAAAAGTACAAAATTATTACCACTTTTCAAAGGACCTTTTCAGGTGGTTGAAGTATTAGGTCATGACCGCTATAAAGTAAAGGATATGCGTGGCGCTGAAAGAACAAGCAAGTGCTATGAGGGGACCACGTGTGCTGGAAATATGAAACCTTGGATCAAGTTGGCAGACCTGAATGTTGAAGGTTCGGAAATGGCCTAAGATGTTGTCAGGTATTTATTAAACATAAATAATGATTCCATGTATTTATTTTTCTTAAATTACTGATTTATAATCTGTCTAGTGCATTTGCTTCAAACATATTTTGGTATTTAGACTATTTTAAGTTACAGTATTTATTCATGTAAAATAAATCTGTGACAAACGAGTTTGGGGCTTGTAGTGATATGCAACTAGGGTTGGCCAAAGGCATCGCCTAGGGAAAACTGCAAACTCCAAACATAACTGACCGCTGATGGAACAGTTAGATACATGTAAATACCAACATATGTCATGTTAACAGATCTTTTGAATTGGGGTCTTTCTCTGCTGGCCGTTGATGGAATAGTAGAGTAGACGCTCAATTCAAAAGAGGGGTAATTAGTAATCGTAGCTTCACTCTATAGAATATTGTGACTTATTGTTTATAATTTGTTCTCAGCAATTGCACCAGACTGGGACGCTATCCGGGGACGGATGCGTGCGCAGGACGGCCGGATGTTGTCGCTTCAAAGACGGACATACATATTCACATAAAATAAGTTACATATTTTGATTTAAGATTTATTATTAGTTAATTTATTTGTTACAAACATGTTTAATTAATAGTCTTTTAAAAGCTACTCGGAATTAACTACGTTTAGTTACTTAAAATTAAATAAATTATCCGATGCATGTTTTAGTTGGCAGCACTGGTGTCGCGCCATTATTGTTCCGTTACGAACTTCCGGAGCAATGGTGGGGCGACACTTGCAGCACGAATATTGAAGAGAGTTATCGGCAGTTGGTCGTTGGATACAGTGCGAGTAACATCTCCAGAACTCTTGTAAAATAGTGTAATACTAGAAAATAAAGTTATAATTATTGTTTACGTGTGCAGTTTGATTAAAGTCTTTAACATAAAAAATGGTAAAAAAAGATGTTAATAATAAATTTTTAAGATGAAAAAGTTTATTTAAACATATTTTGAAATGTCACTTAAATTTATTTTTTTCTTTTTAGTTCGCGTTATTTTTTATTTTTTAGTACTTATACGTTTTTATTTTAATAAAAGCTTGTTTTTAAACAGTTTTTTATTTTAGTTTTATTTTTTAAATCTTATATTTTGGATTGTTTCTTCATTTTTGTCTTTTTTCTTACATTGTTCTCACATATAGAAGCAACAATAATAATGTACCCAGGATTTTGTAATATCTTGATTTAAAAGAGTGTCCATGGAGTTTTTTGCCCGTTCTTCTACATAGAGATTTAACTTTCTGACTAACTGACAGACTATTTAAATTATGGCAATTCAAAAGTGCCTGTACAAGATTTAATTGAAATAAATGCTTTGAGTTTGAGATATAAATAAATAGACTTTTGGATAAACTCTCATAAAGGTATGTTATAAGTCGGAGGCAAATAATACAAAATTCAAGAATGACTAGATAATAGAGTATAGAGATTCAATATTCTAAAATATATAACTAATAGAGTTGTAGATCAACTCTCTTGAAGGGCTATGGACAGCCCCAAAGCACCCACATTTTAGTACTTTGTTTGAGGTGGGGAGAATAAGTGGCGCAACAAACTCCCCTGCAAAAATTAACCGTTACGGATTCCAAAACCATTTCGAGATTTTAGGTGTCTAAGCCATATTTTTCTATTTTTCGGTCTTAAAATCTTAACATCGTGTTTATTTTCACAAAAATACTTAATATCACTTGACTTTCATTTGACCTCTAAATGACGTCATATGGAAACTCGGAACCTTTCTGTACCTTTTGTATCAAGATAATTAAGTGGTATTGTACATGTCAAGCGTCAGTGCCATCATCAAATTTACATGAAGCTTTTAAATTTGAGCTGAGTCATACTAGAAAAGTAATGATACTAGGTCTCATAGTGACAGTAATTTTAAAATATCTGTGACAAAATACTAGGTTAAAAAAAATATAGTCAAATAAGTTTAGGGCATAGATAGAGATTAGCTATAGATTCGCTGACAGCCACTGACCTGTATCAATAAGTAGGACTTCATACTATAGATGACAAAATGAAAACATTTGAATTTCGCCATTTTGGCGCTGATAGCAACCGAGAGTTCGTGAAACTAATATAAGAGGTGGGACAAATCCTTCGATTAAAAAAAATTATGAACTTTATCGATAACCACTGAGAGTATTATTACGAGACCAAATTTAATCACTCTCAGTTATTTTCATGCTTCATTTTTAAGTAATAGAATAATTGCTGCAAAGGTTAACTGAAAATTCATTCAGGCGCGGTCAGATAGCAAGTTATAAACTAGTGGATAGTGTCCTAGTAAAGTTATAGCGCATGACGGTCAGTGGATAGAACTTAGCCTAAAAACTACTATGGTTGAGCTAATTATCTCCTCGCTCAACTACAATAGTTTTACAAGCTGAGCAGGCTGTGGTCACATAATCGGGCGGGAGGAAGCGCCCGGGTGTCACCATTGCCAGGATCGCCCAGAGGACACGGTGGAGCACACGGTGGAGGTCTGCCCCGCTTGGGCGGAGCACCGCCGTGTCCTCGTAGAGGCGATCGGCAGCGGCGGCGACCTCTCGCGTCCGGGCCTGTTTCAAGCCATGGTCCGGGGCGAGAGGTAGTGGGGGGCAGTCGCCTCCTTCTGCGAAGCAGTCATGCTAGCGAAGGAGGCGGCGGGACGGCTAAGGGAGAGAGCCTCCCGACCCAGCCGCCGCGGGAGACGCTCCGGGCGTCGGGAGCCGCGCGACGACTCCCGGCCACCGTAGGCGCGGGCCTGCGGGCGGAGAGTAATGGGTAGCTCACCGTCCGATCAGGACCAGGCCCGTGCCGGACGGAGCGTACGTGTTCCACGCGCGCCTCAAAGAGATGTCAGCATTAAACGAAGGGGCCCGTAAGGGCCGAAGCCTGCCGGGTCAGCGGGATTGTCCGAAAGGGTTACCGCTGGCCCGGAACATAAAGGGCGAAGGAAGAAACACGGGTGGGTTTTAGTCAGTGAGAGTCTGACACTCCCTTCCGCTCCACCCAGAGCGGGAGGAGTCATTTGATGATTTCCCATACTGAAAAAAAAAAAAAACTTTTTTTGAAATTTAGTTCCAGAGAATCTCGAGCCCGCTTTGAATCGGCACAAAAAACAACTGTTACATCATATAGTACGTCGCTGGACTAAATAGTCCAGCGTACTTGTTTATTAGAGGTCAGTGCTGACAGCGTATAGCCTATGGAGATAGCGATAGTCTTTGACATTACGTAATGATGAGAAATTTTGTCCATATTGATGGGTAAAAAACGTAATAATCGTATTTTCTTTCTAAAAAAGCAGTCAAAACATACTTCAGGAAAAGTGTTTAAATAAATTGTTTATTTTTGTTAGAAATAATGTTTTGCACATACTACAAAAGAAATATGTAGCCTAAAGTCAATAATGCCTTTTTATGTACCTACTATGAAGGAGAAAATGTTAGGGCTTGTGGCCGCGCCACACGCGCCTCGTCTTGTCAGAGCGGTCGAGGTCCTCATGTAGTTTCTTGTCTAGGGGCTGATGTGATTCGCCTCACGATTTGTCGCCACCTACGCCGATTTCTTGTGTTTTTTGTACACTTATACAAGGGATCACCCACTGCAGATTAAATTTGCTCAATCCATCTCATGGGTGAGCGTCCACGTGGTCTAGTGCCCTCCACTCTACACTGCACGACAAGGCGCTCTATAGAGTCTTCCTCACGCCTCGAGACATGTCCGAAGTATTTGAGGATGCACGTTTGGACCTTAACAGACAGACGCTTTTTGATGTTGAGTTTCTGGCGTAAAGCGGTGTTCATGCGAAACTCAGTCCACGACACCCCAAGCATTCTTCTCCAGTACCACATTTCCAGAACGTCTATCTTCTTCTACTCGATGTCTCGCAGCGTCCAAGTCTCAGCAGCCTATAGGAAGATAGGGAAAACCAGTGATTGAATAAACCGGTAGCTTAAAACTTAAACAAATAATAGCGGTGATGTGGTAGCGGCACGGCAAAGGAAATGTTGGCTTGAGCCCCTTTTTTTTCAGCATGAGAAATTATCAAATAACCCCTCCCGCTTTGGGTGGAGTGGAAGGGAGTGTCAGACTCTTACTGACTAAACTAAAGCCCACCCGTGTTCATCACATCATCATTCATTTTTAGTAAGTCATTGCAATGTAACACTTATTTGCGTAAGGTTTAGGTTTTTAATTAGAATTATTGCATAGAGTTTTATCCAACTCACGGCAATAATTCTAATTTAACCGGTAACGCTCCGCAAGTGACCGATGGGTCACGAAACAATAGAAAATCAATTGTGTCTTATTAGCGGAGCTCATAGAAATGTAAAAACAGAAGAAGTGCCAAGGGGGCGTGTCTGTGTCCACGCGTCATGAGCAACTTGGGCTTGTACTAGGCAAATGGCAGTCTCCGCGAACTAGTGCGCTTTCGACCGTGATAAAGTAAGTAAATGCTCATAGTTCAAAATTAATACATTTTATAATATCATATTCAAACCTAACCATTTATAAAAATTTGAAAAAAGTCATGCTAATGCTTGGAAGTTTGTTATCGAGAAAATATTGATGTATAAATGCGAGAAAATTAATGAATTTGTGAAATGTTTTACAGATTTATATTTATTAAATTATTGCGGTGTTACCTAAAAGCTTTTCAACTTTATCGACAAGAAGATAATTATTAAAATGGCTGAAAAAGATATGCCGATATGTCAGGCAATGTTGGGTGGGCCAGACAATGTTGGTCACCGACTGTACTCTTTTAATGTTGGTTTTAAATTAGTTTTAAACGTGGCAAAGTCTTAAGCTATTCAGCAATTTTTATGACGTCAGAAGAAACAAAATATAATAAAATAAAAACTCTTTAACAAAAAAAAACCGACTTCCAAAAAATCACTAGAAAGTGATAAATAACTTTAATTTCAGAAGTCGGTGTCTTTGAATCTGTATTTTAGTATTTTGTCACCGACTTCCGAAATTAAAGTTATTTTTCACTTTGTAGTCTTTGTTGTTTATTTTTTGGAAGTCGGTTTTATTTTGTTATAGTTTTTATTTCTAGCTTTTAAGTGGGTCTGTTTATAATATATACATATAAGTTACAAAAGCCTAATGTCAACTTGCTCATCGCCTTTTACAAAATAGCAATCCCGATGCAGGGACGTAAATTGTTGAGGAGTTCTCCTGGTATTCCACCATCAGCTCTATTTCACCATTCGCATTGTGACGAGCATACATTGCTTAGCAACCATATTAAAGTAATCGAATCGCAACCCGTGAAATATTTATTATTGAGTAGTTCCGGTGGCCGTCTGTGGTCTTCATCATCAGTTCCACTTCACCAAATGGTGCTTCCCAATAACAAATGCACGAGTTACTCTAAAAAATACCCAAATCTCTATAAGTGTGTCTGTAATATTTGAAGAGTTCCTTCGATTTCTCCAAGATCCCATCATCAGATCCTGACCTAATGACAATGGGACTACTAAAGTATACCCTTTCAAACAAAAAAGAATTTTTGAAATCGGTCCAGCCCCCATTAAGTAAACGGGCAACATACATTAAAAAAAATCCGACGAACTGAGAACCTTCTCCGTTTTTTGTCGGTTAAAAATGGGGTGTGGCTGTGTATGTGTGCATGGACACGGCCGTGTGTTGTACGTGAATACGTTTACGCAATGGGGTTGATCCGCTCGGCCGCATTCATTCTTTACGTTCCCGGCACGGCTTGACCCGGTCATATGGTGTTTTATTGGTACCATTTGATAGCTCTCGAGAAGCCCTTTCCAACCGTATACGATTTCTGTATTTTAATTCGGCTTTTTGACGCGTATAGGCCGACATCATATATTTTTGATATTATTTTTCTTTTTATTTTAACACATTATATTCACTGTCCCTATTATACACTAATGTTTTGTGTACGTTTTTTATTCCTCCTAGTTTCGTTATTTATAATTTTCCAAACAGTTTTTATTTTATTTTCTGCTGATTTGATTTTATTGCTAATGTACAGGGATTTGGCAAAAACTTTGGAATATGTAGCAACATACTTCCTGAAATTTTCAGTATTGATGTAAGGCTTAAGGCCATACAGCTCGAACAGTCTCTCCCTACTTTTCCTAATACCTCTAGTTGCCCAGACACTAAATATAAAATTAGGGCAAATGTTTTTTGTTTTCTTTTCAAAAGTTATATTAAATTGTGTAATGTGTATGTTTTTACATGGTTTTTTTGACGTGACAACGTCTAATAAATCGATGAAGCTGGCTGCACTCACGAAAAAACATGACTCATGTAGCGTTACCTCGCGGCCTCGCTCTGTAGCGTGGAGGCGTTCCATGGAGGCTTGAAGTGCAAGCGAGAGCGCGGAACGAGCGACAAAGAGGCACAATCGGCCTCCGCGTTCGGCAGCGTTCGACATCATCTGTCTCTCTCCTACTTGAGTGAGCGATGCGTCCGCGTGGACAGCTGCTATACAATAATACAAGTTTTCGTCAAGTACAATGCGTGCCACGAAAGATGAGACTTGACCCCGCCTCCCCCGCTCTTTCCGCCGCCCCTATGACGTCCGGTCCCGTCCCGCACTCAGACCTTAAGTGCAGTGAAAAGTGAATGTAGTGTCAATTATTTATAGCAACGATAATTGCGGCGATAAAGGTAATGATTCTTTCGATATTAAATATATGTTCAGTGATATATTGTCGAATATTCGTGCTTTCATCATTAAAATAAATAATGTCCGTGACTACCGCAGGACCACCAACGCCAATCGCTTCCATATTTGGTAAATAATTAGTGCTCAATTGGTACTAATTAGTACTCGAACAACAAAATTGGTACCTCAGTAGTTTTCGAGAAAATCGACTTTGAAGGTGGTCCTGCGGTAGTCACGCACCTTTCAGCAGGACCACCATGAGCGCCGAAAAAGGGCCCACGCTACAGCTATTCTAAGTATACAAATAATTAGTACCCATAAATGTGATTTATTTCGTAAAAAAAAAACAGAACTGTAATATTTGTATTTACCGAGAAATCAACGATGATAACTTTCTCGCAATTGTTCAGCAGGACCACGATTTTGAATGTTGATTCCAAGCTAGAGATGCTTGTCGCTTTCCTCAAACCTACATAGAATATTAGTACCCTGCAAGATAAAATTAGTACCCAAAATTCAAAGTTAATACTCCAGTAGTTTACGAGATATACCATGCCATTGGTGGGGTGGCGGTAGTCACGGTGCCAAATTTTCATTTCAAGATTTCTCTATTAAAAACTTTGTGATTTCTTCCCAAATTTATACAAAAATTAGTACTCCTACAGAATTTAAAGCGACTGAAAATCCAGATTCCTAAGTGTTGTATTTTAAGAGAAATTAGCTTTCATTACTTTTCCATACTAAATCTCCGCGTATAACCCGACCAAATTAAGTTGTCAATGGTATTGAGCTGTTTAAGAGATGTACACTCGTGCACATAAATTTATGGATGTCGAAATAGTATTAATATTCAATATCTAAATTTTTATACAAACTGAATTTTTATACTTATTAAGAAAAAAAAAAACTTATCGCTACCCATCGCCTGTGACACCTTTGTTATTGACGTGGGCAGGTAGGTAAGTACTGGAATAATTATTTTTCTGTGGGTATTGTAAGTAGGTACCTACCTTCTGTGTTGTTGTAAATGAATATCATTAAAGAGCGATAGGTATTTTTTATTTATTTCTTTCCTACTAATTTACCGTTGCTGCAAGCAGTAATACCTACCAGTACAAGATCTTAGGGCGGCTTGCGCATCGTCGTTAAATACAGTTTAAGAGCGACGTAAACGCATTTAGTCTGCTAATTATATTTAGCGTCTTGCACAACAAAAATTTAGACACTAATCACGTTTAACGAACTGTCAAAGTTAAATACCCAAAGATGGCTATTTAACGTCGCTAAATACGTTTAGTAGCAATCGCGCGTCATCATTTTGAGGTTATAGAAATTTTACTATTATTTTATAAAAGATTGTAAAGAGTTCGGTAGGAAGTTTGTAAGATGGATTTGTGGGAATTGTATTCTGACAACGATGAGGAGATTATAGAATATATCAACAGACCGAGGGAATTGTTTGAGAGAGCAGACTTATTTGGAATGTATTCGGACGACAAATTCTTCAGAAGGTTTCGTCTAACGAAAGAAACCACTATAATTTTGTTACAGCAAATAGCCCCACATTTAAAAACCAGTAACAAGTAAGGAAATGTACTCATTATTAATGAATACTTATTCAATAAATAGGTATATACTTAGGTAGGTAACTAATTAGCTATTTTTGTTTGTTTTGCAGGATCAAATCAGTCACTCCTATGAACCAACTTTTATGTACGCTGAGATTTTATGCGACAGGAAGTCAGCTAATAACTTGTGGTGACATGATTGGTGTACATGAAAGCACAGCTTGTAGAATAGTGCATCGTGTTACTCATGCCATTGCATTATTGTATAAGATGTATATAAAATTTCCAAGCACAACAGAAGA
Source organism: Luperina nickerlii (assembly GCA_963855955.1). Taxonomy (NCBI): domain Eukaryota; kingdom Metazoa; phylum Arthropoda; class Insecta; order Lepidoptera; family Noctuidae; genus Luperina; species Luperina nickerlii. The sequence goes on from OY979677.1 coordinate 22,657,728, forward strand.
GCAAAATAAAACAGCGTATGATTTTTATAGAATTGCAAAGTTCCCTAGAGTAATTGGTGCGTTAGATTGCACTCATGTGAGAATATTATCGCCAGGTGGTGATAACGCTGAAATATATAGAAATAGGAAAGGATATTTTTCAATAAACACCCAATGTGTAGCTGCTGCAAACCTTATGTTTTTAGATGTTGTGGCAAGGTGGCATGGATCAGCACATGATTCCAACATTTGGGATAACTGTGCATTAAAACGCAATTTTTTGCAGGGCAAATATAATGATAAATTGTTGCTAGGTGACAGTGGCTATGCCCAAACTAACTTTATGATGACACCTCTGTCAGAAAATAATGTGAATACACGAGGAGAGACACTTTACCAAGAGTCACAAATAAAGACGAGGAATGTGGTTGAACGGGCATTTGGTATATGGAAGAGGAGATTCCCTATATTATCCAGGGGCATAAGTATTCACCTTCATAGAGTACCTGGCATAATCATAGCAACAGCTGTACTTCATAATTTAGCTATATTACGAAAGGAAAACATACCCCCTGAAGATCAAGAGTTTCCTGTTATTATGGAAAGTAGGGATGATGATGTTGCACCAGAACGGTATGGAAGAGGAAGCGCTAATTTGCAACGAAGACTACTAATAGAGGGATATTTTGCATCATTGTAAAAAAAAATAAAAACAAAAATATTACAGCTCTGATTGTTTCTTTTTTATTTCTAAATCCTTAAGTAAAAGTTCTTTTTTGTACATTTGTTCATTAAATTCCTTTTTTTTTATTAAATTATCCAACTCTATTTCATATATTTTTTGTTTATGTTCTATTTCCATTTCCAGTGACAGTTTTTGTAATCTAACCAGCTCCAACTTCTCTTCTGACAATATTTTGAAACTCTCATTTGCTGTCTTACTTTTCTTAGTTGATAGTTCTTCAGTAGTATTATTTTCTGGAATAAAGAAAAGTAGTTTAATATAATATTACTATAAGTCAATTGTGAATTCGCAAAAAGATATGAAACTGAATGACTTGAAATAATAATTTAGGTACCTTTGTTAAAGAGAGCAGATGCCTTCCTTTTTCTTAAAATGTCTATCCTGCTTAAACTTTCTCTGACTTGAGATTGTGATAATGGTGTGGTATTAATGCCACTTGTAGAAGGTCCATGGTCATTGTCAGTTAAATCTAAAACAAACAATATAATAAAAAAACTGCTATAACTATAAATACATATATATAATATATGGGTAATTCTCATGAAATTCCGAAATTTCAGTCCGGAGTCATCAATGGTGAGTCACATATCTTTATTATTGATGTAACATTTTTATTTGAATGCAAGTTATTGACACTAAAATTATTCGGAATAAAAACCGAGATATCATCATACCAAAAAAAAATTCAGTCAATTTAGTGTCCTAAAAGTCATTCCCTCACCTTGTCCCTTAGTCCCAAAACAATAATGAAAAAGCTGTTCATCTCAAATATAACAATATTCTTATGAATATTTTTTTGCTAAAATATTCGTAAATACGTGTTAATTGTATGTCAAAACTCTTATTGCATTACGACAAAAACATAAAACGGATAGTTAATTTTTTATACGTGTCCCTCAAAATAGAATCATTCCCTCACCGTGTTACGAATATTCGATTTGTGATTTTACCAACCAATATTTGTGTGTGCCATCTTGAGTTTTCAAATTTTGGCTACACTCTTAATGTGCTAACATGCCGATTTACTCTCAATACTAAAATAAATTTGTGTAAACAAGCATTTAGTTGACATTTTTGAAAAGTTACAATTCTGAGCGTCATTCCCTCAAGGGATGTATACAAGAATTCGTTTGGTATTATGCATAATATGTTTTAATTCTGTTGATGTATTTTGGGTAGTAGAATTCATATGCGGAACGGTGGAAAAAGTTAAAGTAATGTGCTAGTGATTTTTTAATTTTTTTTTTCTAATTCGTCATTCCCTCATAGTCATTCCCTCATTATATCATATAGGTCGTTATAACGGGTTATGAATTATGAGCGAAAACATGAGGACCATTACTTTTAAATATATCTCATATAGTTGAACTTTCGATATCTGCTATGAAAAATGATGTTTGCAATGGAAAAATTTTAGGCTTCATGTCAACTGAAATTTCGGGATTTCATGAGAATTACCCATATATGTAATTATAAATTATGGTGATACATAATTAATTACCCTTGTTTGTCAGCACAGTTCCTTTCTTTCGTATTATCTCCATCTTACTAAATTTATCTCCCACTCGAGATTGCAATGGTGTGCTTGGAGTAGAACCACCATCATTCTCAGTAATAACTGAAAACAAATATATGAATAATATAGGTAATTAATAAATGTACATTTTGACACATTATGTTACATGATTGGTTTTAAAAGCTTCAAAAAGTATTTTTGTGTACCTACCGGTATTACCATCAACCACAAATGTAGTTATGTTTTCAAGACTTTTCACAAAATCTTCTTCGATGGGTGCAATTTGTTGTTCTTCAGGAAGACTCTCTTGAAATTGCTTCATGAGCGTGGCATCTCCATCATATATAGTATAAAGTCCATCCATTTGTGGCTCTATTAACTTTCTTACCGCATTAAGTGGGTTGTCATCATCTGAAGGAGGAGGGCCTCCACCTAAAAATAATAAGACTTGTTTACAATTGTCTCTTTTGGACGAGTATGTGAATCTCACTCTCCGAAAGAATTAATGTCATGAACTTATGATTTTAATCAGTATTGATAGGCAGCTTATAAAACACCCATAAATGGAAAAACACAACACTACTATGATATTTTATATGTACCTGTTCCCATCACAACTTTCTTATACTTGGCTTCTTCTTTTTTCAATTCGACTTGCAAGCTGTCAAAGCTTTCCTGGCAAACCTCAATAGGCCTATTTATTGTGGAGGCGATTGCTTCCCAGTCTTTGCCATTTTCTTCTAAGGCACTTAAAAAAGCCTGTTTTTGATCAGGATCTGTAACATAAATAGACATCTGTGTTATAAATAGCAAATACCAGCGGTACTACTGTTAATAAAAGACATTACTGAGCAGTATATACAAGGGTATGGTAGTCTGTGTCCAGAAAAATAAATTCATCATGTTACTAACCTCTTAACAACATTTTTGATTCTGAATGCTTTTTTTTCAATTTGCTTTTAATGTTTCTGTAACAACTTAAAAGGTTTTCGGCACTTCTTGAAACACCTTTTGTGTTGGCATTAAAAACATGAGCGATTTTGACCCAGGCATTTTGCTTTTCAATCTGTTTAATTTGGTCGGTCTTTTTGCACTCAATAATATGGGTGTATGGTTCCATTGCTGCAATCAGCAATATCTGTTCTTCTTTTGTAAAATTAGGCCCCCGGGCCCTAGAAGAAACACTTTTGTTTGCCATGGTAATTATCACTAAACTCAACTAAAACAATTATTATCAATAAAAATTACCACGAGAACGTCTTCACAAATCACAACAACACAATATTTGTGACTTGACAGCTCGGTTGACTTGATGTGACAGTTGAAAGCTCGTCGGTTCATTTCACGCATTTTTTTTTTAAGAAATGCAACCATTTTGCTCTAAGTCAAGTGTACAACACGCGAAACCTTAAAAAGGAACGCAAGAAACTGCTTTATCGACTCCTTAACTACGATTAGTTAAATTACCATCCAAACGGACGTGAGCAAGACATTTTTAATTGTATTTACGCTAAACATATTTAGCAAGATAAACGCATTTAACTAAATTCTGTTTAGACCAAATGTTGCGCAAGCCGCCCTTAATCTTGTCCAGAAGGAGCGAATTCGCCGCCAAACGATTCGCGAGAATTCATTCGCACGTTAACGAGATACTAGGCGCCAATACATCGCGTCCACAAGCATCGCGCGATTTCAAAATCCGCGCGTAAATCGCGTGCAGTTCGCCAGCCTCTCGACTCGCGCGTATTGCGCACGAGTCGAGTTACTGGAGACTCCTTATTGCGTCCAGTTGACGCGCGAACTTCACGAGCGTTCAACTCCATGTTTTCTACTGACAAATGAAATTCGAACCCAAGTGCTCGCGTGTTGGTACGCCTCTTCTGGACGCAACGGTCGCGCGTAATACGCACGAGAGAATCGCGGCGAATTCGCCCTTTCTGGACAAGCTCTTAGTATTAAAAACCTAATTTACTATGTTGCTAATAACGTACTATAAAAGGATTACAAACCTAAAAGTAAGTAATAGGTACCTTTTATATTTGAATAATATGCGTTGCAAAGGGGACATCACGCATATTTTAGTATTTTCATATCAATGTGTACTAATTATGTACCCAACTAGCATTTTGGTAATAAGAATTGGTGATAAAAGAGTTATTTAAAAGTGAATTTGGCAAGCAAGAGTGATACAATGGTTTTAGCAATTGGTGTTAGAGCACGCTCTAACCCCTTACAAACTCTCGATTGGGCCCACGTCTTATAGCGCTATAAGTAATATAATAATTTTAATGCTCACTCTTTTAACACTGAGAGTTACATAATAGTTATAGGGTGGCGTTAGTGGCAAACAATTTCTTGTATCTATAATGGTGGTATAATATAAATCTAGCTACCTCAAGCACTTTAAAGTCTGTATTATGGTTATAATAAAAACTATAGGTGGTACACAAGTTCTGAAGTCTACTGGTATAAATTTTATAGTAACATATTAGTTCTTTTTTAGGTCCATTTTTTTCTTGGATTTGCTTTATGTATCTTGATCAGTGTTGATTAGCAACTCAGGGCTGTAGCGTGTTTTCTTTTTCTATTGTTTTGCATAAACATTAGTTCCAAAAGTGTTACTTTATTTCTCAAAAATGATGGCAAACTAAGGAGTTGAAATTAAGTGAATTTCAAGTTACGGATTGTCAATATCTCGATGAGTGAAGTTTGATTTCTTTATCACATGGCTAAAATTTATTGCGAGGGTTACTTTATTGAGAAAATAATATATGTTTTGCGTCTCAATTTTGCAGGGCCTTAAAAATAAGTGATATTTAAAGTAAAAATAAATTGCATTTTATCATGCGGGGCATACACTCAATCTAAATTTAGATAAAAACAGGATATTGGCTCTGTCTTTTACATTCATTGTGTATTGTAGTAAATATTTTGCGTTTTGAAATGAGAAAATTAAACAAAATATGAGTTTTAAACTAGTTTTTTTCTGATTTATTTTTAGGTTATGTTTGATTTAAAATGGTGTCTACTCCTTATTATCCTAGGTTCCTATTATTACTATTAATGAACAAGAAGTACTGGATGGGCTGTAGTTAGAACTATTGTAGCACTTGTTATACCAGAATAGGGTTTTAAATGTTTAAATTCCGTGTTATTATGGCTTAGAATAACATAAAAGTAAATTTGAACCCCACTGTAACGATTAGGGCTCTAAAAATATCTCCATAATACCAATTGCTATCATAAATAGGGGTTTTTGATTACTGAATTAAGTAGCTGTAAATAAGTTGCAATTAATACTTTTATAGCAACGTAGGTGGTAAAAATATTTTGCTAACTATTTTCAAGAGCTCTTGTCGGTAGAAAGAGTTATAACAAACTATAATATTACTTTTAGTAATTTCTGTTACTTGAATTTATAAAAGCAGGTGCTATGATGGTTGCGACTGTACCGTTTATACCTCCTTAAGTAATAATACGTTTCCTAGGCAAGATAGGTGGTATAAAACATTTACATAGCACTCTTTAAGAACACATGAAAATAGTGAGACTTATTAGAAATCCAACTATTACCTTAGGTACTTATTGTTACTTGAAGTTACTACACCTAGTGTTACTGTGGTTTAGCTTTTATCTTTTATACCTACCTTAATCATATTATGTCTTCTTGTTACCGTTACTCATCTTGATGAGTTATTTAGTTATAGTCATGACCATTGAATAAACAAAAGTTTTACTGGGCGCTTTTATACACCCGTTAAACCAATACAAACGATAACAGAGGTGGAAATTAGCGTCAAAATGTTGGTTGGGTAGGTATTATGTTCGACAAGCACATATACTTTTATTGGATGTAGATACCGCGATTTAGATACTGGCAAAAACGTAAAAAGATCGGATTCAGATGTTCAGGTATGCTGCATGAATAATCATGAATACTTTGTAAGTATATAAAATATCTGCTAAATCAACTTTTAATGTCGTTAACATCGAAATATTTCTGTAAATTTAGATTGCTAATTGGCCCTAAAGAGAAACTTTTTTTTTTATAAATATTATAGTTCCTCAGGAAATCATTATTAATTATATCATTTTCTGAAACCTTTAAATATAGAGACGCGTGACCTTTACCGAAGTAAAGCAAGTGAAGCGTGTCGTGATACATTGAGTCCTTTTTTATTCGTTTATGGTTTCAAGATTTTTTTTGTCAGAGAAATGAATGTTTAAAATTATTTTTGAAATTGCATTTTCAAAAATAATTATTCGAGTACTTACCTACCTGCCCACGTCAATAACAAAGGTATCACAAGCCATGGGTAGCGATAGGTTTTTTTTTCTTAATAATATGTACCTAGATATATACACAGTTTGTATAAAAATTTAGATATTGAACTGTTGTTCCGACATCCATAAATTTATGTGCACGAGTGTACATTTCAAACAGCTCAATACCACCATTGGTGCCTATTCCCTTGTTCACAAACTAAACTAAATTTGAGTTCAGTGCATCTTTTTCTTTCTATTTCATTAAGAAAAGGACAAAAGATAAGTTTTAGTTTAGTCCTATCAAATTAATCAGCGTCTGACGTAAATTGACGTAACATTAGTAGGCATGTTTTTAATCACGTCTAAACTTGTATTGAGTAGTGTCAGGCGCTGATTACTTTGACAGGACTAAACTTTTATTGTCTGTCCTTTTCATAATGAAACAGAAAGTTAAGATGCACTGAACTCAAATTTAGTTTAGTTTGTGAACAAGGGAATTGGCACCGTTGACAACTTAATTTGGTCGGGTTATACGCGGAGATTTAGTATGGAAAAGTAATGAAAGCTAATTTCTCTTAAAATACAACACTTAGGGATCTGGATTTTCAGTCGCTTTAAATTCTTTAGGAGTACTAATTTTTGTACAAATTTGGGAAGAAATCACAGAGTTTTTAATAGAGAATCTTGAAATGAAAATTTGGCACCGTGACTACCGCCACCCCACCAATGGCAAGGTATATCTCGTGAACTACTGGAGTATTAACTTTGAATTTTGGGTACTAATTTTATCTTGCAGGGTACTAATTTTCTATGTAGGTTTGAGGAAAGCGACAAGCTTGTCTAGCTTGGAATCAACATTCAAAATCGTGGTCCTGCTGAACAATTGCGAGAAAGTTATCATCGTTGATTTCTCGGTAAATACAAATATTACAGTTCTGTTTTTTTTTTACGAAATAAATCACATTTATGGGTACTAATTATTTGTATACTCAGAATAGCTGTAGCGTGGGCCCTTTTTCGGCGCTCATGGTGGTCCTGCTGAAAGGAGCGTGACTACCGCAGGACCATCTTCAAAGTCGATTTTCTCGAAAACTACCGAGGTACCAATTTTGTTGTTCGAGTACTAATTAGTACCAATTGAGCACTAATTATTTACCAAATATGGAAGCGATTGGCGTTGGTGGTCCTGCGGTAGTCACGGACATAAATAAATAGCATCGGTAAAGTAAAAGTATGCAATCATTTCACTAATATTTTGTTATGACGTTGTCACGTTAAACTATCGTCCGTAAACTGACTTTACAGATAACCAATTTTTTTACTTACATTTTTGGACATTATTAACCTGAAAATTTAAACATTCGTCCTCCCTAGGTAGCTTCATGCTCATTTCCTGGAGGCTTATCATATCTTTTACTTGTAATTCATGTTATTTAAGTTTTTTCTGTAGATTTTTATCTCTTGAATCTTTGTTTACCTTTGTAATGTCAGTTAGTGACAGACCCTAGTTTTATTTTTAATTTATTGCTGAAGCTAGTTGTAGGTCGTATAGGTAAGTCACAACGACCTCATTATATTTTCTTTTTATTATGTTCTAGAAATTCTTTTCAAATGATAAAAAGTCGATGACAGGAGCCTGGTGGTGGATTTGGTCAGTCTACGTTGGGAGCTCAGCTCGGCCACAAGTTCGGGAAAATTAAGAGTGATCTTGGAGGGCAGTTTCCCTCCTCTGAAGCGACTATGAAGACGCCGTAGCAAGGCGACCTCGCACCTGGCTCTTTGGGCTGCACGAGCCTGAGGCGAAGACTGATGTCCCTCGGCCCTCCTCGACGGCCTGAAGACTGAGGTTCTTCAGCCCTCCTCTACGGCCTGAAGACTGAGGTTCTTCGGCCCTCCTCTACGGCCTGAAGACTGAGGTCCTTCGGCTCTCCTCTACGGCCTGAAGACTGAGGTCCTTCGGCTCTCCTCTACGGCCTGAAGCGGATGTCCCTTGGCCACTACTGCAGACCAGAGGCCCGCCTTTCTCAGTTCTACCTCGTTCTCATTTTCATTCACCAGCTTCTCTTTTAATCTCTCCTAACTCCGAATAGGTAGGCCCTAGACTATCTAATAATAAACTCTTATAACTCGTCCTCGTCGTTCGTAAATAATCACAATCGCAAAAGACATTACCTATCGATCGACTAACTTGACTAGCTCGAAAGTGGAAATCTCGATACGCAGTAAAATTTCCTCAAAATGGCGGCGCTTCCCCCTCCACCGCGTGCGATGCGTCACAGTACTCACTAGGTGTAATGAATTCTTTGATCCTTTAGCTATCTAATGGTGTAATTCAATTTAGGATGGAGATGATAAATATGAAGCTGCAACACCAAACTGTATGCCCCGATTTTGTTATCATTGGTTTTTCTGACTTGCCTCCCACTATGGAAGCAATTTTAAAGACGTTTTCATGTCAAAAATATAACTACAGCTTGAAAAACCAAAACGTTGAAATTATGTGTTTCAAATAAGTAAAAATTATTTTCAATTTCAATTATCTACAAAATAAAAATATAAAAAACATACCTGAAAAAAACTTTATATACCGAATTGTTTTAGTCTATATGGGTTTTGCCTGGGCAAGTTATGGTAACCAACATGTGACGCTAGTATTGTTAGTTAAGATTAGAAATCGGATAGGTATTAAAATCGTTTCTTAGGATTTTTTGAATTGTTGCATTCGACCTGTATGCCATCTCTTGTCCTTAGTTTGTTGTTCATTGAATTAACATATAAGTCAATGCATTGAACTGAGAATTTAAGTGTTTCTAAGTGGCCCGAACCAATTGCCGGTTTCAAAATAAATATTATATTTAGTTATTAAATAGGAATAAGTGACAGACAGTCACAACGGCGCCGCAAGTCGGTCTGTCAGCACATGACGATACATCTGCATGGCTCTTGTGGTCTGTGACCGACATTCTACATTTATTGCCGAACGCAATAAAGGTTTTTCAGAACATCAGTAATTCGGATGAATCCGAATTAAATTAAATTGGGTAAGGTTTTTAGTGCACGGAGGAGCCGGGTCCACGACGGGCCGAGTTTAAATCGGTCCCGGTGGTCGGCGTCGGTCGATAATTAGCTGGGCAGCCGCCAAACTACGACTCTCTAACGTGGACCAGCACTGAACTCGCACCGCTGGCATCCCATCCTACAAGTAAAATGTCATTGTTTACACATGTTATATTCATGCAAGTACGACTATTTCCATAAGCACATTATCATCATTAGCTTAATCAGACGAAACTAACCGTATGCAGCCACAATATGAGGGACGCTTCGGCACTTTGCACATTCCTCCACTGCAATGGGTTGCACCGTCAAAGTTAGTTATTTAGCAGGCTGAAACATAATGTCAAACTTCGTCAGTACGCCGAAACAGCCAATTTATACAATGTTGATACGACAGAGGGGCTTTCCTTTAAACTGCCTATACTAGGTACCATTTTCAAGCTCTGTACCAAAAATCAATTAAATAAGAGCAGTAGTTCAGTCACAAATGATTTTTTAAGTTTTTGCCACGTTTGAACACGATGTATATTTCCTAACAGCTGATTTATCTTATACGCATAGGTCATGCACCTTAAAACGATAATCTGAGTATAACCTATGATACATTGTTGCCGCTCTGACGGAAGTCACAAGTACAACCAAATACACACATCAAAAGTGTCTAGGGATCAAGCATTTTTATGCGGATTTCTTGAGATTGAGATGTGGCTTTGTAATAAATTTATGATTTTATAAATTTATATGGATCCTTTTTGGTGCATTTCATAATTTGAAACAGGAACTGTTAATCAAATTCGAGTAAAAGATGAAAATCAGCTGTCAATATTTTCCCTATAAAAACATACAACGCAATGAAGACATTATTAGTGCTACTGTTTCCCTACTACTGATTAAAACCAACGTTATTATGGAGCGGCAACGTCATTTAAGCAGGGAAGAAATGCTCAGAGCCGTGGGAATGATAGAAGCTGGTTCCCGGCAACGTACTGTGGCTTTAGCTCTGAATACAAGTCAGAGTGTTATCAGTCGACTTTGGACACGTTACCGAAGCACTGGTACCGTGGCTGAGCGCCATGGAGGACGGTATCGCTGCACCGCACGGAGACAAGACCGATACATTCAAATCTTAACTCGAAGAGCTCCAACAATAACCGCCATGATGTTAGCCGTGAGGCTTCATCACTCTTCAGGGAACTTAATTAGCGACCAAACAGTCAGAAACCGCTTGCATGAAGTGAACCTTCATTCCCGAAGACCGCTACGGGTACCACCTATAGCAATGCACAATCGTAGGATTCGATATCAATGGGCTCTTGAACACAGAAATTGGGCAGAAGAACAATGGCGTTTCGTGTGCTTTTCTGATGAGTCTCGTTTTGGTATGAGACCGGATACCGGATAGTGTCGTATACGTCTTATACGACACTGGAGAACCCCTGGACGCCAACAGCGATTAAAATCCTGCCAGGAAGTCCATCCTTATAGTGGTGGAACCATCATGGTATGGGCGGGTATTTGGATCGGCGGAAGAACTGAGTTGATTTGGATCAGAGGCAACCTCAACGCTCAAATTTATGCTGAGATGATTGTATCTGACGTCATCGTTCCTCTACAAGTGCAAATCGGTCCCTTATTTCAGTTAATGCATGATAATGCACGACCGCACACCGCAAGAGTTGTAAGACAGACTCTCGCCGCAACTAACATCAATGTCCTGCTCTGGCCTGCTCAGTCGCCAGACTTGAACCCGATTGAGCATGCATGGGATATGCTACAGAGAAGAGCTCTGCCGAATATGGAGGGTATCCAGTCGCAAGAAGACCTTTTTTTGTTGTTGCAACGAACATGGGCGGCCATTCCACAGCGTGATTTGGATGAACTCATTTTGAGTATGCCAAATCGATGTTCTTGTGTTGTTAGTGTTCGCGGTAGAAACACGGATTATTAATTGTTTAAGTTACCCAATAAAATTGTAAAGAAAACTGTTATTTCAGTCTTTTTTTCGAACTTTAATGTTAGTGGTTCAAATGTCAAAAATCCCTTTATTAGGAAAATGGCAAATTTCTTTATTAATGCAAAGGTGACTTGGTTTATCGTTACTGTGACAAACGAAAACACTTTATTTGATGAATCCATAAAGACAATTTTAATTAATATCAATCAGGAGAAAAGTTATTGCAAAAATATATGTTGATCCCTAGACACTTTTGATGTGTGTATTTCACGAAGCAATAAATACACACACACTTGCACTTTCATTACGAGAGTGACAATCATAGCAAAACCCCCGCGCCTTTTTCCCGCGCGTAAAAGGAATAGAAATAGGTCAGTGTGTTGCTATTGCATCCTAGATCCTTGCGAATTTGCTAAAAAACTTGTTTTTTCAGCGCGCGCGCGCTATCCTATCGAAACGTTCGTTACGTAACACGGGAGCCCTGCGCCGCAGGCCGTTTGTTTTGTCGAACTCGCTGACAATAATTGTGATTTTGTTTTGTTATTGTGATAGGACACTAAATAAGTTTAAGTCATATTCTTTTTTTATTGTGACAGGACACGTAACTTGGGATTATTATTATTTAGTGTTAGTGTTTTTTTTTGTGATTGACTTTTTTATTGTGATAGGACACGTAATTAAACCTTGGTTGTGTGTGTGTGTGTGTGTGTGTAATTAAAGTGTTCAACAATGCCTCGTGTAACTTACACGGCGTCAGAATACACTGACATGATTTTAATTTACGGCGAATGCCGTGGAAACGCAGCTTTAGCTCTGCGAACATACCGACAAAGGTATGGTGACCGACGCAATTAATAATATTTATTTATTTTATTTATTTATTTAAAATTATGTAAATAACACCTTAACAGCTATGACGCCAATGCGATGTTACTACCAAGATACACAAAAAAATAAATAACAAACAATTAGAAAAAACAATTAACACACATCTAAACATTCTCAATGCACTTCAGTGCTGCTCCTGTGAACTTCATCAAAGTGCAGTGAAATATATCTATCTCATTTGAAATAATATTTAACAGTCTTATGGCGCGTGACAAGGGGGCAAACTTGTTCAGGTTAGTCCTAGAGGATTGCTCCAGTAGCGTAGGCGTGGGGCGACGCGCACCTCCGCAACCGGGTGGCGCGCGCAGCCCCAGCCCCGCTAACAGATCGGGGTGGTGCAGCCAGCCGCGCAGCACCCGAAACACGAAGCTACACAGAGCGACGTCCCTCCGCACCGCCAGCCAACTGTACCCTACCATCCCTATTACAAAGAGACTCGGGTACATGAGCGGGAAGAAAGGATAGACGCCGTACTGACCAAATTTGACCAAATAAACAATATAGTGAACAAATAAAAACCGAGTGAATTTGTTTTGGATTCTTTCCACCATGACACTATATTTGGCCTCATGGGGGTTCCAAACGATCGCACTGGTCTCAAGACGGCTCCGTACCAGCGCATTGTACATGATTCTAACCACTGCCGTATTATGAAAGTCTTTACACTGCCTAAGTATAAATCCAAGATTTCGGCAAGATTTCGGAAGGACTTGCCGCATATGTCTAAGATGTGCTCTGATGTGTCTGAGATGTGAATAATAATAAACATAACCGTCCCGCATGACGAGAACCTCGTGAAAGCCGGTAAAAGATAAGCAAATCAAGTGAAAGACGGCACTGTTGGCGCAGTGGTTAAGCGATTGACTGCTGCGCTGCGTGTCGCGGGTTCGATTCCCGCACGGAACAAATATTTGTATGACCTACAAGTAGTTGTTCCGGGTCTGGCTGTTTGTGTATGTGAGTTTAAATGTTTGTAAACGCACCCACAATACAGGAGAAATTCCTAGTGTGGGGCAACGTTTTATTTAAAAAAATCGCTCGCAAGGTTGTCGACATATGGGGTGTGGACTCAGCGATCGTCGTGCCGATAGTCCTTACAGCCAATGGCTTAATTGCCAAGAGCCACGACCAACACCTGAAGAGGCTCTCGTTAGGCAGCTGGATCAAGGACTTGATACAGAGAGCGGTACTCCTGGACACGGCTCGTATTGTTAGGAGGTTCCTTTCTCTGGAGCCCTGACTGCCGGTAGCTTGGACCCTGTTCCCGATACCGGTGGGCTACAATTTTTTATATTTTTAAATGTTTTTTTATTGTTTTTTGTAAAAGATATATAAAAATGTAATAAGTTTGTGACAAAATAAATAAAGGCATAATAATAAAGGGCAAGGGCCTCACCCCGCTCTCCTTGCCTAGAGAGACCTGGCACAAGCCAGTAGTGCTTGACACTAATGATCGCATGGAGGTATGGCACAGTAAGCTTTACGGACGCTTTTTCCGGGCCCTACATGGACCCGATGTTGGCGAGCCCTGCTATATCCCACAACCTGAGCATTTTGTGGTACACTTTACGGAAAAACTATTACGCCTATTGATTTGTGCTTTAACATAATAATTTCTATTTATATGTATATCGGCGCAAATATTCCGCACGTAAAAAATGGCACATCAGCAACGCGCAGAGCGCGCGTGCTACGAAACGTCACGAGCTACTCATGCGGCGCGCCCCGCTACCGCCGCCCCTCCGGTAGCAAAGTGCTTATAAAAGGCGTTCTCAGCACGGAAGTGGTCAACCTACGGTTGACCGATATAGAAGTGGTACAAGAGCTCTCCTCAGACCACCGACCAGTCATCATCAAAATGGCCCCTCGCATTGGTCTCCCCGACCCCAACCAACCCCCTCAAACTAAAGTGGTAACGGACTGGAGGAAAGTAAGCGAATGCCTGAAATCCACCACATCCCCCCACTTAGACTCCATCCCCGATCAGTTCAACTCCATCGCGGACACGACGGCGGCGATCGACTCGCTCACGGAACACGTACAGTCAGTCCTGAACGACTGTTCAAGGGAAATTCCAGAGATGGACGACCATCGCTGGAAGTTGCCTGACGACTTGCGTGAACTGTTGAACGAGAAGAACGCGGCTGTCCGTGCCTACAGCAGCTTTCCATGTGGCCCAAACAAAGCCCATATGCGTTACTTACAGAGAACTGTGAGGACTCGCATATCGGAGTGGCGTGAAGTCAAATGGAATAAGACGCTGAGCGATCTTGAACCCAATCACCAGGCCTTCTGGGAACTCCAAAGGAGACTTAGATCTCGAGACATCGTCTCCATGCCCCCACTGATCCGCCCCGACAAAACCATCGCCTTTGACGACGATGACAAGGCAGAATGCTTGGCTGACAGCCTCGAAGCCCAGTGTACACCCAGCTCCCTACCCGTAGACCAAGCTCACCTCTCTGAGGTCGACGCGGAAGTCGAGCGTAGAGCCTCCCTCCCTCCAGTAGAAGACCCCGAAAATCCTCTACCCCCCGTCACTCCAGACGAAGTACAGGACATCATAAAGGGTCTCATACCTAAGAAAGCCCCCGGTTCAGATGGAATCACAAATAGAGTGATTCAACTCTTCCCTGCCCAATTAATTGTGCTACTGGCCACCATCTTCAACGGTGCCATGAGCAACAACATTTTCCCACAGAAGTGGAAAGAAGCCACAGTCATTGGCATTCCCAAGCCCGGCAAGCCCAAGTCGGAACCCACGAGTTACCGCCCCATCAGTCTGCTCAATGGACTAGGCAAGGTCTACGAGAGGCTTATTTATAAGCGTCTCAGAAACTATGCCGAAACCAAGGGCCTAATCCCTAATGAACAATTCGGTTTTCGAACCCAACATTCTAGCGTCCAGCAAGTCCACCGCATCACCGAACAGATCCACGCAGGGATCCTGCGTGGATACTTGACAGGTGTGATATACTTCGACATAGCAAAAGCTTTCGACAAAGTCTGGCACAATGGCTTACTATATAAGCTATACCAACTCGGTGTGCCCGACCGTCTCGTGCTCATCCTTCGAGACTATTTGTCAAACCGCACCTTCCGCTACAAAGTAGAAGGAGCTATATCCTCTCCACACCCGATCCGAGCAGGAGTCCCCCAGGGCTCTGTGCTCGCCCCGCTCATATTCACGCTGTACACCAGTGACATCCCAATGAGTAAAAAGACCCAGTTGGCTCTCTTCGCAGACGATACTGCCATTCTGTACACTGGCCGCAGCCTAGTCCAGATCTCCCACATCCTCCAAACTTCAGTCAACAAGCTCGCTGACTGGTTTAGGAAGTGGAGAATAGAAGTAAACCCCGACAAAAGTCAAGCGGTTCTCTATTCGAAACCGAGACACAAACTCATCCCCCCCCGACCCATCACCATGTTCGGCAAGCCGATCCCTTGGGAGAAGCAAGCCAAATATCTCGGTGTTATCCTCGACAGGCACCTCTCCTTCGCAGAGCACATAAAGGCGGTTCGCTCGCGCGCCGCCTTCGCCCTCGGTAGCCTCCACTCGATGCTAAATGCACGCAGCAAATTGTCACTTAAGTGCAAATTGCGCATCTACACAGCGTGCATTCGCCCTATCATGACCTATGCCTGCGTAGTCTTTGCACACGCAAAGCCCCACCACATCCATAGGATGCAGACCCTCCAGAACCGTTTCCTCCGAAAGGCTACGGGAGCCCCTTGGTTCGTTCGAAATGAGATCCTCCATGTCGATCTCAAAATCCCCACTATCCACCAATTCATGAAGCGCCTTTCCAAGCACTTCTTCGACTCCGCCCCCAACCATCGAAACCCGCTGGTTGTCGAGGCCGCCAGATATACTCCCTCCCAAATCAGTAAACTCCGCCGTCCAAGGCACGTTCTCACCGACCCAGATGACCCTATAACCGTCCTCCAAGAGAGCAGTAGGGCAACCAGCACGCTTAGGAAAAACAGATACAAGAAACCGACATACCGGCCTCGCCGACGAGGTCCCTCGCGACGTCCCCAAGTAAATGCCCCCCACCGACCCTTGCTCGATGTAGTGCCAGCCCGCGCCGCAGCTGAGCCAGTAGATTTAAATTCCCGACTCTGACCTCTGAGTTTGTTTCGGCATTTCTTCTCAGAGTAGTCAATTAGGAAATGCCGGCCCCATCGTTCGTTAAATAATCAAAATTAGATCCAGCCTGTCCCAACTTGCTGCCCTCCCCCCCAGCGACGCCCTAAGCCGAGGCTCGTACCCCACAGGGGGTGCCCTTAGCGTGTAGTCGCTTAGTTTATTTAGTTAGTTTTAAGCCCCTGGCTGGAGGCTTTGAGTTTTCTCAAGGCAGCCGCAGGATTGTCCGGTTAAGTAGTCACGACCTCTCAAGGTCAACTACGAGATGCCATATTCAAAAAAAAAAAAAAAAAAAAAAAAAAAAAAAAAAAAAAGGAAGTGGTCATTCGTTCGTTGGCATCCGAGTTAGTCGGACGTTTTTAGAGGGAATAATATTATTATATTATTTTGAAATAGATTTGATTATAAACGTGTTATAATTATAGAGTTAAATTATATAAAAAGTGATTTATAAATAAACCACAATGAGTAATGAAGATGCTTTTATTCGTGAAGACACCCCTCCTCCTATATCAGAAGTGGAGAAGAACAAAAACCACAGGCCTAACACCTATTGAATTGTTAACTGGGAAAAAAAAGAAGTGTCCCTCCAGAACTCCTAAACCTCATTAATGAGCGTAACGAAAGAGTTGATCTAGAAATGATGAAAGAAGTTGTGTCAAGAAGGATGACCGAACAGGCTGAAAAAGACAAAATGCGCTACGAAAAAGTATGACGGACCTACCGAAGTAAGAAAGGTCTTACCACACGACGGATATGAAATTCATCGAATTAATGGTCGTGGTCGATGTAGGAAGGTTTGCCATGAACATTTAAGAAGAGTTCCACACTTTGGAGTTCAAAGTAACGTGGCCGTATCGGCAATGAATAGAAAAATGAATGAAAATGAGACATGATGATTAAAATTACGTGAAGGTTAAATAAACGTTGAGTTGAGGCTGAACCAAAATAAGCGTTGAGGCTTTGAGGTTCTATAACCTATAACCAAAATAAGCATTGAGGCTTTGAGGTTCTATAACCTATGACCAAAATAAGCGTTGAGGCTTTGAGGTTCTATATCCTATGACCAAAATTAGCGCTGAGGCTATGAGGTCGATGTTCAAATGATTCGCAAATCAATCCAAAATTAGCGCTGAGGCTATGAGGTTGATTGGCAATCAACGAGACTTGTATTTAAAAACTAATAATATGTTATTTTTGCAGATTTCTTGCTATAAGATGTCGGCGCAGGGACGCACCTATCATCAGAATGGCCGTATCGGCGCAAATATTCCGCACGTAAAAAATGGCACATCAGCAACGCGCAGAGCGCGCGTGCTACGAAACGTCACGAGCTACTCATGCGGCGCGCCCCGCTACCGCCGCCCCTCCGGTAGCAAAGTGCTTATAAAAGGCGTTCGCAGCACGGAAGTGGTGGAAGTTTGTTCTTTAGTGTGATGTTACAAATGTGTACGACCAACTCCTTGTCACAATCTTTAAAATATCAAAGTCCGTAGTCGTTCAATTTTGATTGTCCGGTAAAGTAGTCACGACCTCTCAAGGTCAACTACGAGATGCCATATTCTAAAAAAAACGGAAGTGGTTATTGTCCGGTTAAGTAGTCACGACCTCTCAAGGTCAACTACGAGATGCCATATTCTAAAAAAAAAAAAAAAAAAAAAAAAAAAAAAAAAAAAAAAAAAAAAAAAAAACGGAAGTGGTCATTCGTTCGTTGGCATCCGAGTTAGTCGGACGTTTTTAGAGGGAATAATATTATTATATTATTTTGAAATAGATTTGATTATAAACGTGTTATAATTATAGAGTTAAATTATATAAAAAGTGATTTATAAATAAACCACAATGAGTAATGAAGATGCTTTTATTCGTGAAGACACCCCTCCTCCTATATGTAGATGTGTTATCAGTAAAAAAAAATAATTTAAATTATATAAAAATATTAAAAAAAACTGCCTTAAAGATTATTACCACGCAGAAAAACGACTCGAGCCCTCACAAAGCTCTGCTTTTAGCTAGTAAATATCTGAAGGTGCAAGCTTTGTTATCGAGAGACTTGCCGGTCAGGAACAGTTACTGTCAATGGCAATTAAATAAAACAACCGAAGACCGTCATTTCTTAAGTAACGTAATATGGGCCGATGAGAGTACTTTTACTCGGAACGGCATCTGGAATCGGCAAAACCTTCAATTGGAGTTTGGAAAATCCACACGTGTTTCGAGAATCCGAACACCAGTACAGATTCTCTCTCAATGTGTGGGCTGGTATACATAATAATAATATTATTGGCCCTGTTTTTATTGACGGCACCCTTACAGCGGCGAAATTTTTTGACTTATTAAGTGGTCTTGTGGCCGAGTATACTGGCCAACTGCCTTTAGCCGTTCATTGCAAGTTGTGGTACCAGCTGGACGGTGCGCCTCCACATTCTGTGGTGGCTTCCAGGGAGCGGCTCACAGAAATGTTTGGGCAGCAATGGATCGGTCGATTCGGACCTGTTCGGTGGCCACCACGATCTCCGGACCTCACTCCCATGGATTTCTTTTTGAGGGGGTACATTAAGGGTGAAGTGTATGCCTCAGAGGTAAATACAATTGTTGAACTAAAAATAGGATTATTTTAGCATTTCACAAATTAAAGTGCTTAGCGACGGACAGTGATTTAATTAGAAAAATAATAATAATATTCTCCGTCGGTATAATTTGTGCATTAATATGAATGGAGGACACATCGAGAATTTAAAAATTTTGTGTTTTTGTGTGTGCGCGTACTTTACAACCTTCCTAACATAAAAGCCAGCGCGAGCGGCCTAAACTGCCCGACCCCGCGCCACAGCCGCCCGCCCGCCACGAGATAACAAACTCCGCGCTCCTGCGCGCGCGCGGTGTTGCCACTTTGTTACCTAGACATCTAAGGTCAGTCAAATTTATTTATAAAGGGTGGTTGCGTTTTACTCTGACTATTAAGCTATTTAGATTGTTTGAAAAAAAAATCACTTTTGGGCGCTTTTTATTTTTGTACGGTATCGAATTAATACTATACACGTATAGTATACGTAGTGTAATTTAATGCCCTCTGTCATATCAACTCTGTATATGACATATGACTCTGAAAGAGTGACAGATGTGATTTGTATACAGGGGCCTTGCAATTTTACATATTCCTTTCAGGACGTGATAGTGTGACCTATATTACCAACAATAAAATTAAATTATGCACCCCATAATGCCTAGGCGAAAATTCATGGGATTCGAGAAAATCCAATAGTAATACTACCTATATTTTATTTTAATTCCCAGAATTCGTCAATATTACTTTTCTCTAAACTCTCAAATTAAATGGCCTTCATTGATATTCCATCGGGTACCTAATACTTTAAAAAACCTTTCGATGTAATAAATTCTTTCATCTTAATCCGTCATGTACTACAATGCTTTTGATAAATAAATTATATATTAACCAAATTTTCTAAAACATCAAACAGTTAAATGTTATAGGAAGAAGTTTATTAACCATTTTCATAAATCGTCTACATACATGAACTTTGACACAAGTTATCTCAAAATTTTACTATAACATTAAGCGTATAAATTACATCAAATCGTTAAAGACATCACCTATCTAAAGTTGTCCATATTAGAGAATGGGATACGGTTGCAGGAAGAAAATACTTATTTGCAGTGCAACAGAAAAATATAATTTTTGAATAAAAGTTACTACCGTTGCTAGGACACACCAAGCCGTAGACAAGATGCAGTTAATTATAAACTTATAGGTTTGCAACCTCTAAGCCCCTTAAACTTATCTTGTAAACATACATCGGTAGCCAAACCTAACTCGTTTACAAAATACTTTAAATGTTTCTCTACCGACAAAGGTTTAGTTAAGACATCCGCCGTCATTTTGGACGTTGGCATGTAATTTATTTTTACTTCACCATTGCTGACTGCCTCCCGGACGAAATGATGACGTATGTCTATATGTTTTAACCTTCCATGAAACATACTACTTTCAGTCAATTTTAAGGCCGACTGATTATCATTGAAAATAGTTATTTCAATGTTACTACCTATACATTTATGCAAGAAAGTTTTTATAAACAGTGCTTCTTTACAAACATCGGAGAGCGACATTTACTCCGCCTCAGTACTCGATAACGCAACGGTACGCTGTTTCTTACTCTCCCAACACGTAATAGAATTCCCAATTTTGAAAACATATCCCGTATAAGAACGTCTATCAATTTCATTAGAAGCCCAGTCTGCATCAGCAAAACCCGTCACAGATAAGTCAGTTTTCTTATGGGTAATGCAGTAATCAACTGTACCTTTAAGATAACGCAATACGCGTTTAGCTGCTTTCCAGTGGACATCGGAAAAACAGTTATTGAATTGACTTAGGTAATACGCTTACAGCGTGACATATATCAGGGCGCGAACAGACTGCTACATACATAAGACAACCGATCAATTCTCGATACTCCAAACTGTCATCCTTTTCTTCAGCTTTGTACAATTTTTGGCACTGCATTGGAGTTTCAACAGATTTGCAGTCTTGCATTTTGTATTTCTCTAATATCTTTTTAATATAGGCACTTTGATCTAGAATGATCTTGCCATTCTCTTTCCTGATTCTTAATCCTAGAACTCTTTCTACAGGACCAAGATCTTTCATCACGAATTCTTTCATCAGCAATGATTTAGTTTTAGTTTTTTCCGAATTACAATTACCTACTAAAAATGACTAAATCATCAACATACAATGCAATAATCACAAGCTTGTCGCCATTTCGCTTTATGTATACACATGGTTCAGAAACCAATGTCTTAAACTTGATATTGTTGACAAAAACATGATTGATCTTTTCAGTCCATGATCTAGGCGCTTGTTTTAGACCATACACAGTTTTGCGTAGTCGATATACGACGGTATTTCCATGAAAATAGTTTCTTTTAAATCACTGTTTAGAAAGGCTGTTTTTACGTCCATGTGATCAATCTCAATGTCGTACTCTACAGCCAAAGCTAATAACATTCTCATGGTTTCGTATCTCACTACAAGTGAAAAAGTTTCAAAATAATCCACTCCAAACTTTTGTGTAAATCCTTTTGCCACTAGACGTGCTTTGTATTGTAATAGTTCACCGTTAAGCCCTCTTTTCTTCTCAAATATCCATTTGGTCTTTATTGGCTTTGCACCTTTCGGCAAATCGGTTAAGGTAAAACACTTATTGTCCAAAAAGGATTGATACTCGTCTTTCATAGTGTGACTGTTCCTAAATTACCCTAGGCTGATAAAATTTTCGTTTTTCCTAATTCAGTTATTTATTAGTGTTTTAGGTCGGTTCCCCCTAATGGGGAAGAGCCGCACCCCGCCGCCGTACGACTCTGTAGAGCTCGTCTCCAGACTGGACACTCTCCCACCGATTGTAATGAATTCCCAAGAAATGTTTTGCCTTGTCCCGACTTAGGAAGCTGGGGAACAAGGGGGGATACAAGAAAACTATTTCAATATAAAATAAGGTTGGGAATCTATCTATAAGGTGATTAAGGAAAGGGAATCTACTTTTCTTTTGCTTATGAAAGTTACGAGACTTGAGAGGAATACAAAAGGGTAATTGACACGTAACACTTGCGTTGGAGAATACATTGTTTTGAATTACGTTACTGAAAGTTCTTACAATAATCTGGTAACCCACCCCAGAGACGTAGGGCCGCTTTATAACAGCTGTTACGTCGTACGTGTGCTGCCAGTCTTACCTCTAAAGTGCATAGGTCCTAGAGAGGACCTGCTACGGTTCCAGCAGTACACGTTCCCTATACTCAAGCATGTCTTACCCAATCCTATGGTAAAGGACTGCGAAGTGCCTCTACCATTGAGCGAGACAAGTTTCCAGAAGTGCTGGACGCGTACTGTAATAATAACCCCTTATAACGGCCCACTCACCCTTTACTAAGACAATACAAACCTAGCGCAAGCGTACCGCATCGTCAGTCGGTTGCAAAATTCCTTACGAACTGCCTTGCTACGCCGAAGTGGTTATTTTTAATCGTCACTTCACACTTCCTTTAATCTACCCAAGTTGGGGATGCTTGCAGTGTAATTGGCGTCCGTCAATAATTTTTGTCTACCTATCTAGCAACGGGGCCTTTCCATCTGGGCATCCAAATTATGTGTCTCGCTAAATATTATTTTTTTGTATCAGTAAGAGGCCTACGGGGGCCGGGTGTGATTTAACGAAACACAATTTCTAACGTTCCTTAGAACGGCTATCAAACCAGTTAGGGGTACTTGGTGAAGCCTACCCCCGCTCCCAGGAAGTGTGCGTACATCAAGTACAATGTAAGATATCCTGCAGTTAGTCAGTCCATAGGGGAAAAGGTAGCCATCACTAACGTTTGATTGGTTTGTGTTCATTAACAAGAACAACAGACTACAAGGTAGCACTATGATTAAAATTTGCCCTAACGAGTTGCAAGTTCGGTTCAACCTTCCATAAGCGGTGTGACTGCCCAAGGGTCCTGGCTATGGTTGTCTATAGTCTGTCACACCCCATAGATAGCTTTCCCCGAGTCCCTAGAACCAAACGCATGTGTAGGATACCTCGATTAGGTCATTAAAAGGAACAAGGAGGGATAAAATATTCAACACTCACCCAATCCAATCGTTCACAAACACTCACTGAGATCCACGCGCCTTACACGCTACTTACATTATAGTAGACTAATATAACCTAGTCTAAATGAACAATTATTATTTAACGTATTAAATAACATTCTCGCCCTAACAATCTCTCGATCAGGCACACAGTTTCATTGTTATTGCCTAAGATCTAGCTCTGCTCGTCTAGCGTACGTCAACCACTCATTCTCATGGTCTCCTGGTATTCACTCAATCTCCTAACTTAACTAGACTCGCAAGTTCGTCTCCTAAAGCGGGTCAGCCCCGACTGCCTATTGTCGTCCAAAACAAACTCGGACATGGCCTCTTAGTCTTCACTAAATGTCCTAACTAAACACGCCTGGACTCGCAAGTCCGTCTCCTAAAGCGGGTCAGCCCCGACTGCCTATTGTCGTCCAAAACAAACTCGGACATGGCCTCTTAGTCTTCACTAAATGTCCTAACTAAACACGCCTGGACTCGCAAGTCCGTCTCCTAAAGCGGGTCAGCCCCGACTGCCTATTGTCGTCCAAAACAAACTCGGACATGGCCTCTTAGTCTTCACTAAATGTCCTAACTAAACACGCCTGGACTCGCAAGTCCGTCTCCTAAAGCGGGTGAACCCCGACTGCCCCTTCGTCCTCGTTATGATTTCTCACATCCTAACATCCACACCACTTTCAGCCCACATTCCCATACTTTCGCAGCATCTGTTTATCGCCTTTCTTTATACAATTTCTCAATTGTTTCAAGGGTCCGTTTTGGGTTTGGGTTGTTCTAAGAATTCGTAGAAAATACTGCATCTTAAGTGACGTAAAATATTAGTTTCGACAGATGGCTGGCATAAGTGTCAGTCTGTTGCCCATAAAATAGGGAATTTATGTGTCTCCAAGTGACGACGCCAAGTGTCAGTTTAAAATAAATGTAGTATTTTGTTATTAAATAGGTGTAAGTGACGGACAGTCACAACCGGCTTGATCGATTTCAGCTTGAGAGGTGCCGTTAGATTTGTCTTATTTGTGAGAGTTACACTGGGTATATCAAAATTTAAAAAAATGGTCGATTTTTGGCGCAATATCATCTTAATTTTTTTTTTCAAGACTTATCGAGTGGGGTTTCAAAATAAAGGGTTTTAAAAGGTGATTACAAAAATATACACAACTTATATGGTTAAAAGTAATTCTAAATTACAAAATCGTAAAAAACACGTACCTTTCTGCGAAATCTTTCACATTTGTAAACTAAAAATCTGGAAATAAAAAGTAATTTAAAAAAAATAAAAAACCCGACTGCGGTAAAAAACTTAAGTTAAAAAAACTGAAAAGCTAAAAAGAAGCCCATTTTAAATTAAATAAAAGTTGGAAGCAGGCGGGACCCATTTGAATTTGAAAATATAATAAAAATGGTATGGGTCCCGCCTGCTTCCAACTTTTATTTAATTAGCTTTTCGGTTTTTTTAACTTAAATTTTTTACCGCAGTCGGGTTTTTTATTTTTATTTGCTAAGTCTCTTTGCCACATCTAATGTGTGTGCTTTCGAGTCTAGTCGTTGGTCTATGGTTAAGCCTAGGAATTTAGACGTGCTTACTTGATTAATTGGTTTACTATCGTAATAAATATTCATAGGTAAATTTTTGCGTTGATTGAAAGTCATTAGTTTGGTTTTGTTAATGATTATATATTTAGCCATTTTATAATTGAATCTATGGTATTATTAGTAATGTCATTATCATAATTTTGTTTGTCTTTACATTCAATGATAACTGTCCTCTTGTTGGCAAATAGTGTCATATGGTGTTTTGTAGCGTTTGATAGGTCATTTATGTTTAGTAAAAATAGAGGGGCCAAGCACGCTGCCCTGTGGCACACCATATGTGATTGTTCTATCACGCGCGTTAATGTTACTAGTTACTATAATATAAGATTATGATTACTTCTCTGTATTGATGTGTGGTCGTGAATAGCTGTGGGTTGATTTCTGACGTAACGCTCCCAACCGCCATGAATGTTACGTATTTATGTTTTAAACTAATAACAATAAATTTTCAAAATAACTAATTATAATCGTCTTTACATTTATTTTTTGTTTTCTTACTGACTGATAGTTTCAACAATCTAATTTGCTGGAGTTGTAATTTATTTCATGTATTATAGTTTAATTGTGGTTGCAGTGCTATCGTGCGGCGAAGCGGGCGGCGGGCCGCGCCTTACCAAGCGCTACGTGGGGCTCTACACGGGGCCCTACTTCGACCCCTCAGCGCCCAACAACATCACCACGCAGCTCGGCACACACGCCTACCTGCCCTGCAAGGTAACACCACACCTGTGCTTACCTTACTTGTGCCAGTAGCTAGTGTCAATAGCTTCCCTAGCATCAGGTGGAGAGACAGCTCACTTCAAACTCACTTCACCTAAGTTTGCGCAGTGAGATTTTTACAGAATAGACCGGCTGATCCCTATTTGTATGTATCCTCAGGGAACTTGATTGTTACGCAGATTGACACACTACGCCACTTTGCAGTATTGTAGCCATTTTATACGACTGTTAATAATAATAATTAATTTCCCAGAAAATACAAGCAAGTTAAATACTAAATGTTAGTATTTACAAAATGACAGTTGTGATTTGAATTTACGGAGATTTAAAGTGTTGTATTGTTCTAATTAGCTTTATAACTTGTTTTTATTATTAGTTTTCTTATTAGAATCTGTTAGGAATATTTAACGTAGAATTTTTGAGAATTTAATGTATGAAGAAAAATGATAAAATAATTACGTAACTTGAAAACGAGGTTTTTTGTTTATAAGAATATTAGCGAGATTTTAGTGTCAAATTAGAGGATTATGTTTAAAACCGATATTCTAGTTTGAATTATATAAATCGGTCGGGTTTTAGAGATAGGAAGAATTTTATATAATGAAAACATGCCGAAGTCCGATTTTAGTAAATTAATGTTCTAGAAAGATTTTATTGTATAGAGATAGGATATATTATATTTTAACAGTTTATGCAACAAATATAGTACTCAAAAGCAAATAAAATAGTTAAAAAATAATTATAATTAAAAAAGATTTACGAAGTTTCGTGTTAACTTTTCTACACCTGTACGTACAACGATCTGGTTGCTGACAATGCGACCTCAATTTATATATAATAATATTCACTGAACATGAAAGTTAGTTGACATATTGCAATCATCGCGATTGGCACGGATTGGCATCCAATTTATACCTACTACTATATTTTGTAACTTTAAGAAATAACTATTTCTAGTGGTCAACCGTGGTTTACCGTCAACTCACCAAAACTCTAACCAGTTCTGAGCCATACATAAAAATGGTCCTTCGAGCCGGATATTACATGTGTGAAGTGTCCCTATTAGTGATAGCGAATCGGTCTAGCTGGTCTCCCAGAAGCGGGTTGCCCCAGTAAGATTGAGAAGGCGCACATATCTCTAGTAGTGAAAGAATACGCTTAGGATCCACCAAAATAACTGCGAAAACTTCGCATGTTCACTGTACACTGAACTGAAGTGCCTGCGGTGAAGCAACCCTGCAGTACTATTGAACAACTAAACTTAAACTGTGCTTGCGTTACATGGAATGTTTCACCAATGTAAATCAGTATTTTAGTAGTCAGTAGTATAAGTGCTTGCGTTACATTCCATGTAACGCAAGCA
Organism: Luperina nickerlii; assembly: GCA_963855955.1. Taxonomy (NCBI): domain Eukaryota; kingdom Metazoa; phylum Arthropoda; class Insecta; order Lepidoptera; family Noctuidae; genus Luperina; species Luperina nickerlii. The sequence goes on from OY979677.1 coordinate 22,684,620, forward strand.
CTTATACTACACCTGCCAGTATCTTACTAGTATTTCATAGCCACTGCAAGTTCATTACACTACATAATATCATCTCAACTGGATGATATCCAATCGGCCCAGAAGAACCTCGAGGAGTGCTTGCTTAAAAAGATGGGTGAGCTTGAGGCACAGATCCAATGTGCCGGACCCGCAAAAGACACCGTTGCAAAGATTGCTGAAGAGTTCCGGTCCTTTCGAGATCTAATGTTCGGCGTGCTGGGACTTCTCAGGAAGCAGATCTTTCAGTGCTCTATAGTAGTTGATGGATTGGAGACGAGATCTCGTCGGAAAGCTCTCATTTTCACTGGGTTTTCTGAAGCGGACAATGAGGATTGCAAAACTCTTGTGTTAGACGTTCTGAAGAACAAACTGGTACTGCGTGACATCACTGCATCCTGCATAAAAGTTTGTGTTTATGTGGTTCTCCAACTTATCAGTTTTTGTGCTTGGGACGTCAATTCACGTAATTTTAAAGTTATCGTACGTATCTACCCGCTTGGGCGGAGCACCGCCGTGTCCTCGTAGAGGCGATCGACGGCGGTGACCTCTCGCGTCCGGGCCTGGTTCAAGCCATGGTCCGGGGCGAGAGGGAGTGGGGGGCAGTCGCCTCCTTCTGCGAAGCAGTCATGCTAGCGAAGGAGGCGGCGGGACGGCTGAGGGAGAAAGCGTCCCGTCCCAGCCGCCGCGAGAGACGCTCCGGGCGTCGGGAGCCGCGCGACGACTCCCGGCCACCGTAGGCGCGGGCCTGCGGGCGGAGAGTAATGGGTAGCTCACCGTCCGATTAGGACCAGGCCCGTGCTCAACGGCGCGTACGTGTTCCACGCGCGCCTCAAAGAGATGTCAGCATCAACCGAAGGGGCCCGTCAGGGCCGAAGCCTGCCGGGTCAGCGGGATTGTCCGAAAGGGTTACCGCTGGCCCGGAACATAAAGGCTTAAGGAAGGAACATGGGTGGGTTTTAGTCAGTAAGAGTCTGACACTCCTTTCTGCTCCACCCAGAGCGGGAGGGGTCATTTGATGATTTACAAAGCAGAAAAAAAAATCGTACGTATCTGCTTACTATTTCTTTTTTTCACCTCAAAACTACTTAAATCACATTCCGTTTGTAATTTGCCTATTTGTTGTTGGTTAATAATTGTGTTTCGTCATTAGTTGTCACTGTCACCTGTCAATCTTGAATTTGTCTAAATTTTGACGTCCAAATTTCCATGAATTGTGTTTCGTAAATTGCGTTCCGTTTCTGCTCATGTAACTTTGTCATGTTTCGTTTTGTTCGTTGCTTGTTCATAATATTTTGTTTTAATGTTTGTGATGCTGTTTGCTTTCTAATATTGATGTTCATTTCTGGTTTTGTGTCACTAATACTGTACAGTGTGATCTTTTGGCGTTTGAATAACTTTGACGATAATGAGAAAAAGTCGCCTTAGTTCTGATTTTGGCCACGCTCCAAAGGGTCATGTACAGTCAGCTTAAGAGAAATGGTACCCCTCCAAGACTTAAAGATTATCGCCCGAGCACGCTCGGGCCCGCGAGTGTCACGTGAGCCTTGAGCAGCTCCCTCCCCCGCCGCCGCCCGCACCCATCTCTGTCTGAGTGCATCCACCGATCCGCCTTCAAGTTTTTAATAATTTTATATAGTATTTTATCGGCTTCCTTCTGACCGAACCGTATACTAGATACCAAGAATAACTTACACAAAGACACTTTGCGTGGAATTAAGATACGAACCCGCATCACCAGGCGCCAGCCGATCTAGACCGTGCCTCATACCACTAGGCTTTTGGCTCAGTTAACAACCTCAACGAAAATTGGAATAGCATTACTCCTTTTATCGAACAAGGTTATTATCGGTCTAATCTTCTAAATATTAAAGTTTAAATTTCAACTTCCGTGTTATATTTAATACTAGCACCTTACCGTCTTGTTTTACAAAATGCAATACGCAACTCCTCAATTAACTAAAAGATGAGGTTGAAATTAGCATAGATTTCTTGTTAGCTTGAATGGAATGTGTTGATTTCGATTGTTGCATTACCCTAATTCTACTTTTAAAACTTAATTGCTGTATGAACTGCGAGTTAAGGTTGAATTTAGTATACTTCTTACCTTATTTACTAAATTGTATTGAGGATATAATTACTTTTCAAACGCTTGTGTGTAATTATCTTCATCGTAATATTATCCAATATATTAAGTTTTTGACCAGTTGATTCTATTAACCGATGATATGGTTCGATTAACAACTTTATTGAAGGCTAAAATTGTTGTTCTGTGGGAAAAGGAACAAAACATAAAGAAAATAGCTCGAGATATGCGCATAACGGTAAGATTTACGTTATTCTTACACATATACCTATTTATTTTTGCAATCATGTTACATTATTACTATCATGTTGGATTTTTTAAGTATTTCTAATATTATTATTTTCATTACAGAGAAAAACAGTTCGTAGATGGAAACAAAGGTATCAAGCGACGGGTGATGTGAAATATAATCGCCAAAGCCCTCGCCCAATTGCTTACACTAATGAATCAGAGCGACAATGTAATATTGTGAAATTTCACTCAGTGGCACCCTTCAAAACTACGCGTTCGAGTGCTGACTTCAAGAAGTGATAGACAGTGACGGCCATCCTATCCGTTATGAATAGGCAACTCGGCAGATTGACTGTGTAACTTATATTGGAACATGTATGAGCAAGTGTTAATAATTCCCAATTTGTCATTCTTATTCTCAGATCATTATCTCGTTGTTAATCAAAAATAAACAACCTTTATTATTATCAATCCAGTTACTCTTGTTTACAAGTAGTCTAGTAATGTGTTAACGATGCACCATCTGACCTCACATATTTTTCTAATGTTGTGTTTAATAAGGGTTATCAGAAAATGTGATAAAATAGAAAGATGTATATTGCTAAACTGTTATAGTTTAGCATGTTGATTCTTCCTCAGTAATTCACAGGCACATTTACATTTAATTTTTTAACCAGGCTTTTTTCCGATAAGATCATACAAAGTATAAGAAATGTATGTTTTCACAACTTTAAATAAATAAATATTATTGTAGTTATGTTTCTTGAAATATCTATAAACAAACCGTTATCTAATATTAAACGTTCTAACCAAACTAGTGTATCTATTTTGTGTTTAGTTAATATTCTAAGTAAATAACCCCAATTTAACACAGACAGAAATCTGTATATTCAACCAGGAAGTGGATTCCATGAAATCCTAGAAATGTAATTAGAAAAATAAATGAATATTGTTTATGCAAAGTGCCTAGCTTTTATTACAAACCTCCATTTGATTTATTAATAAAATTAACGAAAATCACCTACTCAAGAAACTAAACGACTAGAATCAATTCTATTTGTTGTAATTTCTGACGTTCAAAAGTGCCTTTAATGTGCCTATTTAAAATAAATGCTTTGACTTTAAAAAAATATATAAAGCTAAATTAATTACCTAAATGTAAAAATATCTTCTTCTTCGCGGATTCGAACTCGAGACCATCGCATTGCCAAACCGCAGTGTTAACCACTAGACCAACACGCCATTTACGTTACATTACAAAAAACTTTAATGGGTTCGATGTCATTACCAAGGGGGGTACCCTTACTATGAAGCTGACTGTACAACTGTGCTGCTGGTGGGTGGACACAGATAGTGGTGTTGTACCTAAAACGAAAGCAGTCTTAGCTTTAGTTTATTTGCTTTTTAATTAGTAGTTATTTTTTGTATTTATATTATTTACGAGTATATTTGTATTTTGTGTTATCTGATGATCATTCGTTTTATTCTGCCATTGATTCCTCTAGCTCATCCGCTAATACAAGTTTTAGCTCTTTGACTGACACACTTGGTGGCTTTGTGCGTCGGAGCTTCAGCCAACAGAAAGTTCATTTGTTTAATCTCTGCCATATGAATGCGCAAAGTGTCCCAAGTCACTACAGTGACCTGTTGGATACCTTTTCTGGGGAACACAGCAATGCACGGCACGAAAACGCACGACATTGGAATGAACGTGTTTTGAATTCCAATGACGTACATTGTCATGTCGCGCATTCTCGGCCCGGACCAAGAGTGTCCGGCTTGATAATGTACAGCACGGGAATTGGAATCAAAACAAACAGTGACGTCACAATAAAAAAGTAAAAAGCCATGTGAAACTAGGGATGAGATTTTGATTGATTAAGGATTGATTTTGATTGATTTTGTTTCATTTGACGTGTGGTTGACGTTCAATCAATTATTATTGAAGTAAATCTGTGAACTATTCGTTAAGAGGAAATACGGGCGGAACGACTTTTGAAAATTAGGTATTTGAAGAAACTATCGCTGTCGCTCTGCGAGCCCCCGCCCTCTAATGCGTGCGATAAGGACAACTGCAGATCCGACTGAATAGCCTAAGTAAAAAGTCACATTTTCGAGGTTTGGCTCTCGCCTATTTTCTTCACCAATATTGAACCAATTTAAAAGATATTTCATAAACTGGATAAGAAGGATATGTACTGTGCCGCTACATTATGGTTAACACCCCGACTCAGAGTACCCCGACTCGGATAGGTTAGGTTAGAAGGCTAAGGCGGGAGCGAAGCGTAGCGGAGCTCCCGCCTTAGCCTTCGTGGTTATTTTTTTTTAAACCACCCAGAAGTAGGAGCCCCGCGAAGCGGGGCTCCGTCGACCTATCTTACACTCTGAGTGCTTACCAAAATTTTATTAAACATGAGCAGCTGATTGCAGCTTATATAATTAATATGCTGTACAAAACTCTTTTTATAAAGACTTCTCTGCTTAAAAACTTATCAATCGCGCAATCAATCGTCTTTCGGAACAGCACTATCTAGCTCAATTACCTAGTATCCAAGTCCCAAAATTTCGAGTCACCTGATTGGCCAACCAATCGGCCAATCACGCGATGTCGCCAATTCATGTGTTGTACACTCTCGGGTCGGACCATCAAGGTACACCCCAGGAATTGGAGACATCGCGATGTCGCCAATTCTTGTGTTGTACATTCCTGTGTTGTACAATCCAGTGTCGTGCATTGCTGGTACGTGCATTACAGTGACGTGCATTATAGGGACTCCCTTTTCTGACACCAATGTCCATGCCATTCTGGTTTCTGAGAGTTGGCTCAAATTTCATCTCCTCTCCACCACCTATTCTCACCCAGGTTTCACTTTTATCCGCAATGATAGAATTGGAAAGCGAGGGGGTAGTATAGCTATCTATCTTCGTAGCAATTCACCTTTTAAAATCATTGCCTCGTCTCCCTCACAATACCATGCTTCCGCTGAGTACCTCTTTTTGGAGGTCTACGTCAAAGGCATCAAGACCCTTCTTGGTCTTGTGTTTTGTCCACCCGCCGTTGAATATTTTTCAACCTCGAATTGGCGCTTGAATCCGTAGGGTCAGAGTATGCACATTGCGTCATCATGGGCGATTGCAACACTGACTTTGCTCATCACACTCCCCGATCCCGTAAACTCCTTCACAACATTGAGTCCGTTAGTCTATATATACTTTCACTGCAACCTACCCATTTTAATATCTCTGGCGATGAAACTTGGCTCGACTTAATCCTTACATCCGCACCCTCCCTTGTTCCCTCTCATGGTCAGTGTCACGCTCCTGGATTTTACCATCATGACCTCATTTTACTCTCGTATATTCTAAAACCACCTAAACGTATCCCAAAGGTTTTGCACATGCGGTGTTTTGCGCGTATGGATGTTGGGATGCTTCGTCAGGATGCGTCAGACCTCAGTTGAGATTCCCTTGCAGCAGCTACAGCTGTAGACGAGAAACTGCGCATTTTCGATCAGACGGTCCTTGCTCTCTACGACAAGCACGCTCCTGTTAAGCAGATTAAACTTCGGCGTCCTCCAGCTCCTTGGATAACCACAGGGGTTCGAATGGCGATGAGGCGCAGGGATCGGGCCTTTCGTAAATTTAAAAAAGGATTGCAGTGAAGAAAATCGCAACTTATTCAAAGCTGCTAGAAATCGGTATAATCAGATGATACGCAACGCTAAACGCCGCCATATTCTCGAGAACATTTCTTCTTCTTCACCTGCTGATATCTGGAAGTTCCTTGTTACTCTTGGTATCGGCAGGCCACGGCATGTGGATTTTCCTAATACAATTGGCCTTGATGATATCAACCGTCACTTCACAACCACTTGTCATTTGGATTCCCAAATGTAGCCCCAGACGGCCGATTTCATTATTGACCCTAGCGAATCCATTCATAGAACCATTTCACTTCTCTCCGGTAACCTTGGACGAAATTAAAAAGATCATCCTGTCCATAAAATCCAAGGCTGTGGGCTATGATGGCATCAGTCGTAGTATGGTCGTTTGGATCCTTGATAGCTTTCTCCCTCCGATTACCCACATCATTAACTTTTCTGTTGATTCTGGACAATTCCCATCCCAGTGGCCTATGGCCTACGTGCGCCTACTTCCTAAAATTTCAATTCCCTCCCTACCCAGTCACTTTCGACCCATTTCCATTCTCCCATTCCTGTCTAAAGTGCTTGAGGCCTGTGTACACAAGCAGTTTATGGGGTTTGTTCATCGGAACAACCTCGTGAGCTCCTTTCAATCTGGGTTTAGGCCTGGGCACAATACAGTGTCCGCTTTCCTTAAAATGATTGGTGACATTAGAGAAGCGATGGAGGATACCAAAGTTACCGTTTTAGTTTTAATTGATTTCTCCAATTCCTTTAACGCCGTCAGTCACGATATTCTCCTTTCTATCCTTTCTCGCCTTATGGTTTCGTCCGAGGCTCTGGAATGGTTCTCTTCTTATCTTCGGGGACGTCAGCAGTCGATTCGCGTTGATCAGAGTTCTTCGAGTTGGCGTGACCTGGATGCTGGTGTTCCACAAGGCGGTATTCTTTCTCCATTGTTGTTCTCCATCTTCATTAATTTTATAATTCACTGTCTTCGATGTCCGTATCAGCTTTATGCTGATGATCTTGAATTGTATACATCTGGGCGGGAAGAAGTTTTGTCAGACACTATACGCCGATGTAAAGCGAGACTTAGATGCTGTCAAAAAGTGGTCTGTTAGTTTTGGGGTGTCAGTAAACCCCTCAAAGTGTCAAGCCATTGTAATAGGAAGCTCACGCATGATGGGTAGGGTGACGCTTAGCTCTCTTCCTCCTCTTATTCTAAATGGTACAATCATACCCATTACCTCTACTGTGAAAGATCTCGGTTTGCATCTTGACTCTACGCTTAGCTGGCAACGCCAAGTCTCTAGTGTTAGCCAAAGAGTCAATGGTACTCTACGATCCCTGTATCGTCTGAGAAACGTTTTGCCCGCTACGATGAAATTCATGCTTATGCAGACTTTAATTTTCCCTATAAACGACCATGGTGACGTGCGTTACTTTGACTTGAACGCGGTTTTGCTGGATAAGCTCGACAGATTGTAACCCGGTTTCGTAGTTTACCGATAATTGCTTAGAAACAAGCTGATGATGGTTCCTATTTGAACTTTACTACTCACCACCGTGCTAAAGTAAATTTATAAGGTATAATCTGCTAGGAAGGATTAATTAAACAAGTACCTTCTTACACAATACAAAGTTTATTGGAATTATACAAAATTAAAGTACACATACAAACAATGTGGCAAGCCACCAAATTAATGTACCCTTCCCAGAGTCTATGGCATACACCCACACAACTAGTCTCCGTTCCTAGTGGTGTCAGTGAACGCCAGCCTTGAGACTAAATAGCAGTTTCTCAGAGTCGCTATAGCGAGTCCGTGGGATGATCGAATTAACAACTGCTAGCTCAATCGAACATGTATTGGCCTTTTCCGGACTGTGCTCATAGAGGGAAAATAAACACTATACGAAGCAAACCCGAGACACAAGATCCTTACAACAACTGGTCTTAAAACAACCTAGTTCCTACAAAAGGCCTACCTCTCTCATAGATTAAACCATAATGACACACTGATAATACTCTCTATAAAACCTTCAGTATAACTCCTTCAGTTGACGGTTCAGGGTCCTTGGCGTCGTTCACAGGAGAAACCTGTGAACACACGCGAACGCGGCCTACGGACGAGATGGTGAGGCTATCGTTACCTGGAGTGGCGAACTTCCCTCATCACCTGGATTCGGTTAGGTAAAGCCTTCCTAATGTCGGAGGACCACACCGCAAGGGATAACCATAAATCCGCCTGCGCTCTGATGAATTCCAAATCACCACACGGCGCAACACCAAGGCATCGAATCAATCGCGCATAGCACCAAACTTATAAGGCTAGCATAAACAGCCAGACCTGTAACAACGTCCTCGTGTCAGAACACACATGCATGATCTAAGCTATAGGCTATCCAGCAAGAACAAAGAAAATGGTTTAGTAGGTACTCACGGAATTCTGCCAAAACAGCTCCTACTTATTATAACCCCATCGGGTTATTTGGACACATCCCAATCCTCCTAGGATTAAGTCCCTCAAAATCGCCCTTTAGGCTCGAGTCCTTGATCGTAAAAAACGGACACCGTACCCGCCTATTTCTCCAGACCAATCTGACAGTTTCTCGAATCATCTTCCACAGACTATATATGTAGATTCCTTATTGATTTGTATCTTCACTTTATCAAACATTATGTTTGACATTAAATGTGGTAAATTATGTAAGTTTGTTTATTTATTATTTGATTATCCAATAAACTTGCAAATTATTGACTAAACAAAAAGGCATCAACGCCATCTGTGTCACGCAGAACAGCGTTGACAACCCTGGCGTAGTCCGCCGTTAATTACAACAGGTGTCGCTACTAGACACAATCAATACCTAATTTTGCAACGTCACAAGATTGCTCAACAATGGTATCCGATTCAAATTCAACCTCAGGAAATATGACCATGTGTCGAGCTATAGATCTGAGCTCAGATAGATGTCCATATGCCAAAGAAGAAGTTTGCGCGCTTTGACCACGCTTTTCTCCCTTCTCAACTCTCCCACTCCTTCTCCTTATCTTGTTTCTCACTTCCAATATCTATGTTCTTCTCACGCTAAGAATCTGCGTTCTTCTAACAATCTTCTCCTACTCTGTCCTTCTCATACTTCTGACTTTGGTCATTCTTCCTTTCATATTCAGTCTGTTCTTCTTTGGAATGCACTTCCTTTTGATATCAGGACGGCCACCAGTCGGTATGCTTTAAGCGGAAATTGCAGAATTATTTTCAAAACAAATAACGTAGAGTCCTCTCAACACCTCTCTGTCTTGAATTGATATATATATGTATATAAACGGAAAAGGTATAATGTGTGTCGTTATTATCAGCCATATTTTAACTACTGTGGACGTACAGTGGGTATGTGTTGGTTATTACGCAATTGAAAAACCGTTTGCAGTTCAAATCAGATAATAATTTCACGAACAATGTAATCACACTAGCAAATTACACACTGTAGGTACAAATCACAACCAGATACGGAACGCGGGACAGTTTTTGAGCACATGTTGTCCGTACGATGTCCAATGGTCAAGTCTGCCGCTGCACCTCGCTGCTCGCTCTCCTCGACCCCCCTACGGACTCAGGCTGGATTCTGTCCAGCGCCACCAGATGGCACTGGCGTTCCGAATAGTCAAACGAATGACGTATTTCCGACATATATTATAAGTATATATTATAGTAAATAGTACGTATGTGTATTTAAACTATTTATGTATTTGTGTACCTAGTTTTAATAGAGTTTTTTTATCATTGTTCCTCTCAATCAAAGCACCTGCCATCCAATCTCTTCACCACCCTTGTTTGACTGGTAGAGAATGCCTAAGGCATTAAGTCCTCAGCGGGATTGTCCGAAAGGGTTACCGCTGGCCCGGAACATAAAGGGCGAAGGAAGGAACACGGGTGGGTTTTAGTCAGTAAGAGTCTGACACTCCCTTCCGCTCCACCCAGAGCGGGAGGAGTCATTTGATGATTTCCCATCCTCAAAAAAACAAAATTTATTTTTAAGTTAAGTCCGCCTTTGTACCTTTTAGTTCGAAAAGTTTAAATAAATAAATACCAAGAACTAAATCGTCTGCGAAATCTTTTACATTTATAAACTAAAAAGCTGGAAAAAAAAAGTAATTAAAAAACTAAAAACTCGACTGCGGTAAAAAACTTAGTTAAAAAACTGAAAAGCTAAAATAAAGCCCATTTTAAATTAAATTAAAGTTGGAAGCAGGCGGGACCCAACCCAGCGCAGGGCACGCTACGACAGTGGCGATAAGACCCCTCTTTGTGGAGACCACCTGACGCAGGTTCTCACCGGATACGGATGTTTCGCGAGGATCGCCCAGAGGACTCGGTGGAGGTCTGCCCCGCTTGCAGTCGGGTTTTCAGTTTTTCAAATTACTTTTTTTGTAACAAGGTTTGCACAAACACTTTTACACGTCAATCATATTCTTTAAAAACTAGATGAGGGTGGCGTTTCCCATCTGACTACTCTGAGAAGAAAGGCAGAAACAAACTCAGAGGTCAGTCTCTTTTAAAGTCCAGACAAAATCTTGGTCAGGTTATATGAAGACCATGTGGATCGATGTCTGAGATGATCTTTTGAGAAAAGAACCACACAGATTGAGAGGACCTGTCCAGTCAGCGCACGCATTTTGTCCGAAATCGTGCAGCTCAACTCAAAACCTAAGAGCTCTACGATTCTAGATGATGTTGTTGATTTTATTATTAATGTATAGGATGATTCTGATGATGGCAGCCTAGAAAGTGAAGAATCAAGTTGCAGTGATATTGATATGGACTTATGAGATTGATTTAAAATTTTGATAAATCTTGCATAATAATATAATAAAGAGTACATAAGTTTATTACTTAATATTTTATTTTTTAAGTACCTACAAATAGTTGTTTCTCATAATTTTATAAAGTCATCAATTAATTTTCTAATAGATTTTTTATATTTTTTTTTTTTTTATTAAAGGGCTTTGTCGCTAAGCGACCACATCGCCCAGTGCAGGAAAATACAAAATTATTGATTACGATCTATCTTATAACTAACTTGTACAATTGCTTAGCCTTATCGGAAACTGGAAAAGCAAGGATGGTATTACAAAAGCCAATATCATACCTTTTATATCGTCCGAAAACATTAATTCTAGTATTTTCATTCCGGGCACACTCCATCAGAACATGAAAGACATCATCAACCACTCCACAGTCATCACAATTTGGAGACAAAGCTTTCCTCATTAAGTAATAAAACTTATTTGATGGAATATGTCCGGAACGAAGTCTTAAGGCTACAGTAATTAGGTTTTTATTTAGGTCACAATCAATCCACGGAACCCGAGAGATCTCTGGCTGGATAGTTCGATACCATATCCCTTTCTCTTTTGATCTTTCATCAAAATACTCCTGCCAAAGATCTAAACACTTTCCCTTAACCTTTCCAAAATAGTCCGAGTACAGTGGAGTAATATTCATGGGAACTCCATCAATACACGCTTGTTTGGCGAGCATATCAACCTTTTCATTTTCTTCTACCTGACAATGCGACGGGATCCATTGAAGACATACCGTTTTGGAATTAGACTGAAGCTTTAAGAGTAACTCATATATCACGTAGGCTATCGGATTACCTCGCATGTGAGAAGTGTGCCGAGCCAGGTGTTGCAGCGAACTTTTGGAGTCAGTCAGAATCACAAATTTATCGCCATTAATTGATAGAATATAGGACAAAGCTTCTAATATCGCAATCAATTCAATGTGCATAATAGAGATATCTGAATCAATCTTAAACTTCATGTGGTTCAGAAGAATGGGATCCAAAAAGGCAGCGCCTCCCAAATGTTTATCTTTGGAACCGTCAGTAAAAATTGTATGATAACCTGAATATTGTTCTTGAATATATGAAGTGCATAAGTGTTTTATTTGTACAGTACTGTAGCGGCGTTTAGCTTTAGAAATACTAGGAATTTTATCAAAGACTATATGAGACATATTTATACTACTTATCCACTTATCAAGTGAAAACATTCCAAGTTGAACGCTAGAGTGTATTGGAACAGAATTATAAAGTGAAAAGATGTCAATAAGTAATGGAAGCTTCTTGTTCAGCCAATAGTTGGAACCAGTAACTAGTGAAAGATTTTCTAGTGATTCTATAGTTTTATTGTTACGAAAAGATTTTAATTTTAACAAAAATTTGCTAGCTAAGTATCTCCGACGAATATGAAGTGGCGGAAGGCATAACTCGCTTTCCATAACATGTATGGGGGTGCTTCTTATAAATCCGCCGACCACACGTAATGCCTGGTTTTGGACCCTATCTAGTTTTATTAGGTTAGAATTACAACAATTGTCAAACAAGAAACTGGCATAATCAATTCTACTTCGAATTAAAGAAATGTATAAACGTCTTAGGTGTTTTTGATGGAGTCCCCATCCCGGACCAGATAAAACTTTAAGTAAATTCATGAACTTCATTACCTTCTGTGAGGTTTCATTAATATGTTTACCCCATCTCAAAGAGCTATCCAGCCACAGACCCAAATATTTAACATTATTAACGACTTCTATTGAAACATCATCAAAAACAAAGTCAATAGACCTCCTAAAGCAACCTTTTTTAAAAACACATATCTTAGTTTTATTTGAAGACATAGTTAAACCCAGCTTATCAATTAACAGTTTGGTATATCGTAAAGCAGACCGAAGTTCTTCAAACGCTGAATCTATATTATTTTTTGTAGAATATAACACAAAGTCATCAGCATATTGAGATATATTAACCTGGCTAACGTTCTTACATATGTGTAGTGTTAAAATATTAAATAAAAGTGGAGCCAATGGATCTCCTTGAGCTAACCCACGACCAGTAACTCTAACAATCTCACAATCGTACGTCGCCATCTGCAGATGTCTATTTGATAAAAAGGACCACAAATAAGTACAGATCTTTGATCCAACCCCAAACTGATCTAAAACACGTAACAGGCAAGGAATATCAACATTGTTATAAGCGCTTTCGATGTCTATAAAACACGCCGCTGTAACCAAGTTTTTAGAAAATCCTAGTTGAATTTCAGAAACCAACCTTGTAAGGTTATCCAGACAAGATCGTGCCTTACGAAAACCCACCATGTCCTCAGGAAAAAGACATTGTTTTTCAAAGAACCACTCTATACGTTTGCTCAAAATAGCGTGAAATATTTTACAAATACAAGATATCAGGGAAATAGGACGTAAAGATGAAGATGAACTACTATGCTTGGGAATTGGAACTATTTTGATTTGACGCCATTGTAAGGGAACAAAACCGACAGAAAAACATTGATTATATATTAAAAGTAACATATGTTTACCGGATGGTGGAAGGTGTTTAATCATAGAAAAGGAAATTTGATCTGAACCAGGAGCTGTGTCGGTGGTTTTAATACAGTTAACTAATTCTGCCATTGAAATTGGCGACTCCAGCATTGCATTATTAGAATTAAAAGAAGGCTGCGAGGGACAAACAAAATCTGGAGTGAGGTCGCTAAGCAGACGCTCGGCTTTTTCTTTATCTACACAGGCGTTAGGAATTTGCCGACCTTTTAACCACTTCATCTTACGCCACATTTCGGATGCGGAGGAGGTTTCATCCACAGATGAACAAAACTGTTGAAAAGATTTACATCTAGCCCTGCGAATAAGCCTTTGAGCAGTGCTAATTTTTTCCCGGAGAATATCTAAATTCCTTGGAGAGGGGCAACCTCTCAGATTCGCAAGAGCTAAGCGCCGCTCCGCAACAGCCCTGGACAACTCTGAAGACCAATACGGTTTTGGTTTAAATATGTTACAAATGTTTTGAGGGATTTTAATGTAGGGAATATACTTATCCGCAGCTTCTTGCATTACATTATTTCCGAGTGATTCGTTTGTTGGTTTCCACATAAATAATAAAGACAGATCTGAAGAAACAAACGAAATATCAGGGCTAGATTGCTGGAGAACTCCATCAACCATTCTGATTCTAGTGAAACTACCATCGTTCAAGTAAATGAAATTGTAATCCAACATGGAGTCAAATATTTCGGAGCCACGCCGATCAGTTCTTTGAGACCAATTAGAATGATGCGCGTTAAAGTCTCCCAAGACAAGAGTTTTACTATTTCCAATAGAAAAGATCGCGTCCCAATCGCTTTGAGTAGTGTAGACTGTAGAAGGGCAATAAACAGAAATTATATTCTCAATATGCTGACAATTCAGAATTCTAATATGTAACAATTCAATACCAGGATTGCGACTTTGCGTTCTACAAAGAACAGACTTTACAGAGCGATGAGTCATAATGGCAACACCACCGTAACCATCTTCTCTGTCCAATCTAAATGTATTATAATCACTTATTTTAAAAAAAACTCTCGGGCTCCAACCAAGTTTCGCTCAACACAGCGATGTGGATTTTTTCCTGACTTAGGTTTAATTCAAGGGAACGAGATTTGGGCCTTATACTTTGGCAATTCCATTGTATAATATTTAAGTTCATACAATTATGACTATCAGCCATTTCCAATAAATAAATCGAATAACGAATCAATAGATAAGCTACTTACAATTTTATGTGTCAGCCACTCTGAAAATATGGAAATTGATTGCTGGATTTTATTATGAAGGGATTCTTTGCTTTTTATAATATTTCTAATTTTCCTAATTAAATGCCAAAAGTTTAGATTATGGGAAGACTTATTATCAGAATGTTTTTTTTTTCTCTAAACAAGGTGCATTAACTGTTTCTGAAGAATCTGAAGATTCAGAAGCTTGATGCCATATTATGTCCTCGGCAGGAGTAGGGGTCCCTGGTCGACGATTTTGCTTCTTTAAATTACGTTTAGGCATAGGCTTAACTCGTTGATTTGCTGTCGATGTACCTGGGCAGTCCACTTGGGAGGTTCCGACATTTTCGTCAATCGGAAGTTGCGTTGATACCGAAGTGATATTTGTGGCAGTCACTGTAGAAGTCTGTTCTACTCCAGGCATTGGTTCAGAAACCACATGTGGAACATAATTAGGGGAGGGAGGAACGTACATAGTAAGGGCTTTTCTGTATGTGCAGTTAAATTCTGACATTAAATCCCTCAGCTTTTTTTCCTTCTTAAAATATGTACATATTTTATCAAACGCCATATGACGACCTGAACAATTCACGCAAGTGTATGATGTAATTGTACAATTTTCGTGTTTTTGAGAGCATTTGGGACAAATGGGTTTCTTTAATGGACATCTTATTTTTAAATGGCCGAATTTCCAACAGTTAGCACATTGTGTGACCGGGAATATAAACCGCTCCACTGGAATCCTCAAACTGTAAATATAGACATAAGGCGGAAGAGAAGAACCTTTAAATCCTAGCCGGATCGTTTCACTCGGAGTCCAACCGTTACCATCAGGGTCCTCCAAGCTCCGTTTATTTAACCTCTTAATAGATGTTATTTCAGCACTGCTTGATAAATTAGATTTAAGGTCTTCATCAGATATATCCAAATCCATAGCTTTAATAAGGCCGTACGACACACCTACTTCGGATGTTTTTTGACAAGACCAGCCCATGTCAGTAAACACCGAACAGCTTATAAACTCATCTGCGCCGATATCGTTATCAAACGTAATCAACATTTTATTTTGATGCACGTATTTAATTCTATAAATCTTGCCACTGGCAATGTTATGCGTCTTAAGTAACCGTGCTAAAGCGAATTGTTTCGGCAAAGGTTCTTTACAAGTCACACATACCTGTATCCTCTCTTCTTTTTCCTTCTCACCTTGGTCTCCTCTACAACATACCAGTTTGTTTCGTCCTCTATTCATTACGGTCCATCCTTCTTCAGAAGAGTTTTCATCCCTTGTCCTTTTCCCGCCCATCGAATCATTCATTTGTGTATTGTCCTCTAATTCCATATTTGTACCGTGCTCGAATTCGTCAGCGCTCGACAGTGAATTGATGTTTACATTACTTGGATCTGATTCACACATGTGAACAAAGCAACAGCTGCAGGGACCGACCGGAACAAAACCGGCAGGCCCGCGCGTAAACAAGATAAAAAAAATACGCACTCAAACTGAGACAACTATTGATAAGCGTCCACTGACAACGATGGCTCGCGCGGAATGTTTTCTAATAGATAATCACCACCTGTTCACCGTTAACCACTGTGACGTCACATATCTTAAGAACTGTCCAGTGTACATACATTTCGCCTCTTCTCGACCTACCCCCGCGTCCCTATACCCTGCAGGCGAGTCAATCGAGTTCTTTGACTTAAAATGTGAAAGTTTCATCATATGCAATGCTCCTTAGAAGATTTGTTTGATATAAGCTCCCGATTCAAAATCTTAACAGTTGAAAATCACTAATGAGTGAGTTCTCTGACAGGTGTTTATTTATAAGTCATAAACACGAGCCTGTGTTTACTGGTATAAGGATACTTTAGCGCTCGAATGACGTTGCCATGGCAACAGGGTCGCTGATGTTTTGTGTTTCACTTGAAATGTATATTTAAAAAAGTGTCGTGCCGGTCACAATGTTACACTCTCTTCGGTCTAGCTCTCATTCGTCAAGTGTGCATTCGCATAACGTGCGTTAAGGAACTTCGTTTCAATAAGATGATATTGTGATGTTAGTTCCAATGATGGACGCGCGTCAAAATTACCTGGTACTACTATATGTTAGTATGACGATGTCCTATCGTGACAATGCTGACACTCGGGACGCATGTTGCAGGTGCGGCAGCTGAGCAACAAGTCCGTGTCGTGGATCCGGCGCCGCGACGCGCACATCCTCACCGTGGACCGCTTCACATTCATCGCCGACGAGCGCTTCCAGGCCTTCCTAGTCGAGGCCACCGACACCTGGACTCTGCAGGTCCTTTATTCACTATTATTTTGTCTAGCTTGGGGCATTTAGGTACATAATTTTTTCATCTTTTGAAATCTTGGCAAATCATCATCTGCCTGCCTTTTCCCAATTATGTTGGGCTCAGCTTCCTATCTAACCGGATGCAGCTGAATACCAGTATTTTACATAGAGCGACTGCCTATCTGACCTCCACAACCCAGTTACTAAGTAATACGATACCCCTTGGTACGACTGGTTGTCATTGTCAGACTTTCGGGTTTCTGACTAGCCGTAACGACTGTCAAAGATCCATGAATGACAGCCGGAACCAACGGTTTAAGGTGCTTTCCGAGGCAAGAAGGGGTTTTGGCATGTAAAGATGGTCACCCACCCATCTACAGACTAGCCGCGGCAAGCGTAGCTTAACCTGATCGATCGACCCGTGCGGCTGTTATAATTTAGCCAGGGGCCCGACCTCCTATAAAATAAATACAAATAAAGACAAAAATAAATGACGACAGTTACAACACAGAAGAAATACTTTGCAGGGAGTTCTCATTTGTGTAATTTCTTGATTGTGACGGTATTTTGAGCGACAAGTGAGTGACAATAAGCGATGTGCAGGTGAAGTACGTGCAGGCGCGTGACGCCGGCGTGTACGAGTGCCAGGTGGGCACTGAGCCCAAGATGAGCCACTTCGTGCAGCTTAACGTTGTAGGTGAGTGTACTCCCACTCTCCATTTGTCACGGGATTCTGTCATTTTGAGCGTTCGATGTTGGCTGCCGCTAGTGTCGTCTGGACATTGGCGCCTTGAAAGTTATACAACCACCCCCGGTTTTTTGCTGAGTCTGTCCTTGCTAATTTTTTTTAAGATTTGGGGACGTCCCACTCTACTCTTGACAATGTGTGGTCCCAAGCAAGCTGAAACTGTAATATATTCGATGTACATGTTGACAGTGCCAAAGATCGAGATCGTGGGCGAGTCAGACCTGTACGTGAAGGCCGGCACGACGGTGAGCCTCAAGTGCGTCATCACGCAGGCGCTGGAGGAGCCCGCCTACATCTTCTGGTACCACAACGACGAGCGGGTGCTCAACTACGACAAGAGCCTCGTCGAGATCCGCATGGAGCGGGTCGCCCCCGACACCACGGTAGCGTGCACACGACACCAGCAAGACACACGAGACACTTGTCGACGAACTCCCATACAAACTTTAAACCCCTATTTGACTCCTTGGAATGTGTTTTCAAAAATTCGTCCTTTATAGTGCTCATTTCCATATAAAATGAACTCGCAAAATTTCAAGCTTCTAGAGCCAGTGGTTGAGGCTGATCGTCGTTTGTCAGGGAATTAATCCTTTTAATATCTTTAATCAGTAGAATAGCTTGAAAGTTTTTTTTTTTCTACTAGATAGTATTGGTAACCCGAAATTGAAAACAAAAGACTTGATGATCTTTCTTTTCCTGTACCTTTCTAGTATTAATACACTCGCGAGTTCTATATGAACAGTTTGCAATTAAATGCGCTTAGTTGCTCCCTCCCCCTGCACAAACGTCAAATTGTGTGTGTCGTAGGTATGGATCCCGAACTTCAGGTTATGCTAAGGATACACATGCCAGTAGCTGGCACAAAAGTATGCAAGTAGCTTGCATGTCATTATGGTATTCACCAATCAGCTTGCATGCCGTGGGCCATAACAGCTTCTGATTAGTGAAAACGTGAATACCATACTGGTATGTCAGCTACTTGCATACTTTTGTGCGAGTTACAGGCATCTGTGTGGGAGCCCTTAGAGCAACAAGAACAATGTTTGAATGTGCGGTACTAATGTAACATAATTATACTTCCATGCTGTAAGGCAAGTAACTCGATGGCCCGCTGTTATTGCAGGTGGGCAACTTGATCATCTACAGTCCGCGGCGCGAGGACTCCGGGAACTACTCGTGCTCGCCCTCCAACCTGGACTCCGCATCTGTCATGCTGCACGTGCTCAGCGGTCAGTACCACGCATGCCCTTACCTCTGCGTTGAACAGTAAACATCTTGAGGCGCTGTAGTCGATGGCTCCGGTTATTATTGTACCCAACGTGGTTGCGTTGTATTATTGGAAATAGTGTTACATCGGTCGCGTTTATCCTCGTCAGCCACATCTACACCAACATCATAATAATAATAAACATTTATTTCAGGCTACAAAGGCCCTCAGACGTAATTATACCTTACAAACTAACAATATACTTAATATAAAGTATAGAATAAAACTGTTGTCAACACATATGGCTTAAAACTATGTTAGCAGCACTTTACTACTGTTTTCTTCCATAACGACTCGAAGTTGATAGTCCGAGAGCCGGCTGTATAAAAGTCCTATGGATCAGATACATGAATCATTTTTGGGGTATGAACAATAAAACCATAGGTCTAGAGGTCGACACCCCTGAAGTTGCTTGATTTTGCCCGCATGCAAAATTATGACGTCACTTCCGGTTTTTATTTTAGGTGTAATTGTAATTTATGAAATACATCAAGAAAATTTATGTCAAACGAAAGTTTTTGATGAGTAGAATAGAAATGTCAAGGGTCGACAAGCTCTATTTATTCGCTAACCTGAGTCGACCTCCGTTAAAATTTTTTTTTTTTAATTTATCTTAAGCCATCGAATACATGGATTTGCTTACGATTTTCTGAAACTAGAACCTCTTAAATGACTGAAAAAAATTGGTCGACACCTTTTATTTGCCCGGATCTGACTGTCGACTTAGTTTGAAGAATTAAAGAGCCTACGCTTATACATCTCATCTCTATGTATGTTTAATTATTTAATTATCTATATATCTTTTCCAAATACATTAATAACTTTTTTTTTCATTAATTGTAACAAATACAATTTTCTTGAAATACTTACTGTACATTTTTCTATTTCTTATTAACATTTAAGTCCTTAAGAATTATTTTGTATTTCTACCTAAGTCCAGGTAGCCGTTAACGTTTTTTCTTTTGTACCTGTAACGTAAGCTAGGTTCGGAGTTACTCCGGAGTTTCGGAGGTTCGGAGTTTCTACTCAAGAGGCGTTTTTGCATGAAGTAAGGAATTATGATTCCAGCCTAATGCCACCTTGCTGGGAATCGTTAAAACAAAAAATTCTTAGAACAATTTATGTTAATGCGATGTGGCAAAATTCTTTGTATAAACAATGTATTGTAATGAATTACGAAGATTGTGGTTGGATATATGATTATGATAATATTACCATACCGCCGAATATGTTTAATGGTAGCCCTACACCACTTCAAATAGAAGAAATCATTTTAACTGATAGTAGCAATGCATTCTGTAATAACGATAATACTGACGACTTCAATAATGATGGAAATATCATTGCAGACAACAATGACGATAATGTTAATATTCCGAATTATAGCGATGATGTAAATAATGATGTAGATTTTAATGACGATAGTTATATGTAAAATTAATAGTTAATCATTGTATATCATTTTTGTATGTAATAAAACTCGTTCATGTGTTAACTCCTCTATCTAAGACTTTAATTTCTTTCGTTCTATCTCACAGGAATTAATGAATAACACCAAAACTCACAATATATGTGGTAAAGAATGGAGAAATGTACAGTAAGTATTTCAAGAAAATTGGAGTTATGTTACAATTAATGAAAAAAAAGGTATTAATGTATTTGGAAAAGATAATTATGTAGATAATTGAACATGTATAGACATGGAACGTATGAGTTAGAACTCATTGATTTTTTAAACTAAGTCGACAGTTGGATGTGAGTAAATAAAAGGTGTCGACCAATTTTTTTTAGTAATGTTAGAGTTACAGAATTAATAAAAAAAAATATCAATGTATTTGGAAAATATATGCAGATAATTAAATAATTAAAGATCGAGAGGTAAACCAAGAGATGAAATGTATAATTAAACATAGAGATGAAATGTATAAGCATAGGCTCTTTAATTCTTCAAACTAAGTCGACAGTCAGATCCGGGCAAATAAAAGGTGTCGACCAATTTTTTTCAGTCATTTAAGAGATTCTAGTTTCAGAAAATCGTAAGCAAATCCATGTATTCGATGGCTTAAGATAAATTAAAAAAAAGGATTTTTAACTGAGGTCGACTCAGGGTAGCGAATAAATAAAGCTTGTCGACCCTTGACATTTCTATTCTACTCATCAAAAACTTTCGTTTGACATAAATTTTTTTGATGTATTTCATAAATTACAATTACACATAAAACAAAAACCGGAAGTGACGTCATAATTTTGCATGCGGGCAAAATCAAGCAACTTCAGGGGTGTCGACCTCTAGACCTATGGTTTTATTGTTCATACCCCAAAAATGATTCATGTATCTGATCCATAGGACTTTTATACAGCCGGCTCTCCGACCATGACGTTGCGGCGCGACTCCAGTACTGCACCCTCGGCGTACACCTTCACTTTATTATCGTACTCACGATTTGTATTTTCCGCGAGCAGTCTCACAGTGTCAGTATCGTATTACCGCACAGGCGAGCAGCCGGCGGCGATGCAGCACGGCAACGCGGCGCCGCGCGCGCGCGCCCCGCCCGCGCTCGCGCTGCTGGGCGCGCTGGCGGCCGGCCGCGCGCGCGCGCTGCGCCGGCTACTGCTGCTCGTCGCGCTCGCGCTCTTGTGCCCGTGAGTGTCGCCGCCACGACACAGCCATGTTAACAAGACTCCGCGAATAAAGTCCACCAGTCGGACTGGCCGAAAGTCTTCGGTGCAATGTGGTTTATTATAATACCGACAGGATGTGAAACTGATTAGCTGATCAGTTTCACATTCATACATTTTGTTACTTTATCTACATCCATGCTATAAATCACACTAATATTATAAAGGCTATAGTTTGTGAGTGTGTGTGTGTGTGTGTGTTTATATGTGTGTTACTTCTTCACGCTCAAACAGCTGGACCAATTTTGATAAATTTTGTATGGAGGAAGCTGACACCCTGGATTAACATATACATACTTAGGCTACTTTTTATCCCGATATTCCCACGGGATCGACACATGCGGGTGAAACCGCAGGACGCAGATAGTCCTCTATAAAAGGTAGTCATATATAATGTTTGCCAACATTAAAGCAACCAGTGTCATAGTAATATCATGTCATATCATATAAATAATGTTTGCCAACATTAAAGCAACCAGTGTCATAGTAATATCATGTCATATCATATATAATGTTTGCCAACATTAAAGCAACCAGTGTCATAGTAATATCATGTCATATCATATATAATGTTTGCCAACATTAAAGCAACCAGTGTCATAGTAATATCATGTCATATCATCCAATCGAGTGTTATAATGTTGTACTAATTTTCACTATGCAACTCCTTTGCTTTTTCGATCCCTTTATTATCATCAAACAGCCACAATCTCACAACTCAATTCGTGGTATCTTTATGAATTAAAAAAAAAACATTATCATGCACGCGCGTTTCACTACAACAGCGCCGTCATTCACGTCGAATCCCGACATTTTAGTTCGATATTATTATCGCAAAAATGTATTACTTTGTTGTTTACAAAAATGAGTGATAGAAGCTATGATACTCAGAAATTAAACTTTCCATAAATTTACATATAGTCCTTACAACACTGTACAACACCCTATAGTATCAGAACCTTTTATAGAGGATTCATATCATGGGTGTAGATAAAGTCTTGTATGCAATTTAGGTATTAAGAGAGTTTACGCCGTACGGCATTTTATACAAAATTTCAAGCCCTTATTTTTCGAAACCAATTTTAATGAAACTTCATACGCATAAGCAGGATACAAAGGTCTAAAAAGTTAGTGGAGACCATTTTCGAAATGTCTTATTTAAGAAAAGATAACTGGAAATCTCTGTTTCTATGGACAATTTAAAATCATTCTAATGTGGCTGTAATACTGTTTTTCGAAACTGATCTCTACCAACTTTTTAGACCTTTTTATCCTGCTTATACGAATTAAGTTTCATTAAAATCGGTTCATTCATTTCGAAAAATAAGGGCTTGCATGTTTGTATGAAATGCCGTACGGCGTAATGCGGATGGTCCTTTCTCCATCGAAACGCTCTCGCCTGTTTTCTTTCTGGTTAATGACCTTAAAGCAATGATTTTTTTACAGAATTATAAATATTAACTACTTGTATGTGCCTATGTTTTCTTTTTTGATGATACATTTTTTTAATAAACACTAGTACCTTAAAAAATGCCAATTTAAACCGCTGTCAACAGAGGCCTAATGTACAAATTTGGCAACTATTCATGAAAAAAGAAAAACAGGCACACAGTATTTATATCCTTCTTATTCAGTTTATGAAATGTCTTTTAAATTGGTCCAATATTGGAGGAGGAAATAGGCGAGAGCCAAACCTCAACTTACCACTTTTTACTTCTGCGACCGCATTTCCTCTTACTCATGTGATAAACCCACATTTGTGTTATAATACCCCTTATTATACAACAGTTGCATAAATAACTATTAAGTTCCGACTTCAAGGTTGATCCCATAGTAGGTAAAGGTTGTTCAGAGGAAAGATCTCGTTCTTAATTACTCAAACTCAACGGGAAATAGGATCCCTAATGACCCCAATTCGAGTTTTGAATTATTTCAATTGAGTAAACCGTGTATATGACCAGTGTTGATGTACGGAAATCTAGAAACATTAATTTCTGATGTACAGACGCCAGCACATCAAGCTACCCGAAACTGTAAAATTTTCCCAATCAACTTTGAACCTTATGCTGTAGCGATAAAATTGAAAATCCATTAAAGAAATTTGACAGATTGTAGTAGGTTGATGTACTGGCGTCTGTACAAAGGCTGCTTGTTTAACATGGTGTGGTTTTTGCTTCCAGGGTACTATGTCACGACGAAGACGACGGCAAATAGCGCAGCGAAGTGTAAGCGAGCCCGTGAGTGCGGACTCGAGTGACTACAGTGTGAGTGTGAGTGAGTGTGCGAGTGACTGCGCGGGCGTGCGCGCCCTCACGTCCAACAACACCCGCATGCGATGCGGAGTGGTTAAGTTAAATGTATTGTAAAAATTTCAAATGTATTACTTAGATAATGAAACGGTGTGTCGTACGCGTTGTGATATGAACGATGTGAGAAGATAATTAAAATTACGAGATTATTCGTATTACCTACCTACTAAAGTTTATATTACGGGAAACAAAACTATGTACATAGACAACGGCGCGGGCGGAGCGGCGCCTCGCGGGCCGGCTGCGCTCGGCCGTCCTTCACATTTGTAAAGTTGTACATAATTATTATAAACGATTACAATTAATTATATTAATAGTAACATTGATTAATCTACTGCGACCGTGGCGGCGCGTGGTTCTTATGGTTGTGTGACGCATGTGTCAGACCCTGCGCATAGTGCGCATCGCACGTGTCCGACGCATGTGTCTGATGATTCTGAAATAGTTCTAAGACATCCGTTTCGTCGATGAACGGTTCGCCAACAGAACTACTCAGTTTTGAAAGATTCGTCGATAGAACCTTTCAACGCAACTGCTCATCTATCCCCGCGATGACACCAAGGTATAAAAGATTTATCCTACATGTAGTACTGTTTTCGTTTATTGTTGATATTTTAAACAGTTTTCTACAAGCGTCATATAGAACTTTCTCGTTTATTGTTTGCACCCTAAACAATAAACGAGAAAGTTCTGTCGGTGAACCGCTTGGAAGTGAATCGTTCTGTTGACGAACAGTTCTTGGCGAAGCGAATGTCGTAGGACTGTTTCAGAATCGTGTCTGACACCTCGCATGTGCCCGACACATGTGTCTGACACGTCGCCTGTAACTACGCACGTGTCCGACACCGCGCACGCGCGCCGCACGGAGCTATGCTCGACTACTCACAGCGACATCGAAATCGTTTTAACCGCCAACGTCCCACAGACGGCCATTGTGCTCGTGTCATTTGTTCAACAGTACAAAACTGTACAAAACTCCAAGGAATTGTATCATAACCTGTGAATTGGTTGAATTGATACTGAACTATGGTAATGATATTTTATATTATTTGGTTGAAGTGAGTCGGTACTTGACGACGGCCCACCCTCGAATATAAACATTAATTTTGCTAACTGGTGCCTGTATAAACCATAAATACCGCAAGTCCTTGCTAAACAATAATTATTGACATTAACATTCCCATAATATTGTAGTAATAAGGGAAATGTCCTGGTTCAAGTGCTGATACTGACGGGCGGTACGGTCAGTACACGCTGCTTGTAACTAGCGCAAGTGCAAGCCAACATGTAAATGTTGGAGTGTCCAGTGGCCTCCAGCTCGGTCCGGGCCTCCGCTGCTTCACTTATAGTCAGTGGGATGTGAAGTGTGCCGTCGTCCCGCACCGCTCGCGGCGATCAATACTCTGTTAATTTTACTGAACGAATGCCGTCGAACAGTGGTTCCAAGTTGAAAAAGTTTGGTTCGTTAACACTGTTACTGCCTCACTTGTAAATATAATAATGTAAGTAATACAAAATAAAGATGAAATCGTTGAAACATTGTTTTTGGTATTATTGCGACTCCATGCCGCATTCCTGGAGACATGTGACATGCTGCATGCCTGCAGTGAGAGCTGACTTCTGACGTTTTTTTAGAGCCCAGGCAGGTTTCTAAGTCAAAAACGGTTTTGAATTTTAAAACTCAATCCAAACACTTACACAAGTCATCATCTGCCTATAGCCTTATTCTAACAACGTTGGGGTCAGCTACTTGGCTTCCAGTCTAACCAGACGCAGATCAATACCAGTGGGTATTCTGTCCGTAAGGATTGAGGAGCCACATCAGATTTTTAGAATCTGATCTCACCATTATTTAGCAGCAATGTAGCTGATTTTGCAGCACGAATTCTAGATTTAGCAGCAAAATATATCACTAGTTACCTATATTTAATGCAAAAGTGGCTCCTCAATCTAAACGTCTGAATTGAGGAGCCACCTGGAACTCGTTAAATAATAAATGAATATTTTTGATAATTTTGTATCATTTAGTAGCAATTCAAAAACTCAAACTCAATCTCAAAGCACTTATTTCAATTAAACCATTTACAGGCACTTTTGAATTGTCAAAAAGTCGGTCAGTCAGAAAATATGAAGCTAGTTGCCCATTCCAAAGCGTAGGTACCTATGGAGAAGAACGGGCAAGAAACTCCATGGACACTCTTTTAAATTATAGTTTTACAAATATATTAGTTACATCATTAATGTGAATTTATAATTATATGTGAGAACGATGTAAAAAAAAGACTTACGCGTTAAAAGCGTCCAGAATACGGCAAATGGTAAGAAAACAACAATTCAAAATTAAAATAATTAAAAATAACACATTCAAGTCAATGAAAGACACAATTACCCGGTAAATGGTACATAGGGTATAAGTATATACATAGAACTCACATCTGTGCTATGCAATTATACAATACAAAAGAAATTGAGTTTATACAATGCAAAGATAGTCTTGCAATCTTCAGCAGCTCCAACAGAATTTTCAAGTGTTAATCAATTAGTTGTGGTTGTGGAGCAGGACCAGCATTGAGCCAGGCATTTTTATCAGCGATGTAATGCCCTAACTTATAATATGCCTGACTGCATAGTGTGCGTTTTATACAAGACTTGAATTTTGTCTCATTCATTTCAAGAATGTGGGGAGGTATTTTATTATAACGTTTTAAACAGTACCCCATAAAAGATGAGTCTACTTTAGCCAGTCTGAAACCTTGTTGAACTAATAGGTCCCTATTTCTAGTACTATAATTATGTCTTTCACCTCTTTTACTAAAAAGATGTAAGTTTTTTCTTACATACATGATGTTTTCGTAGATATATTGACAAGGCACCGTCATGATTTTAATTTCCTTAAACAGTTCCCTTAGTGAATCGCGCCTGCGGAGAATATAAATGGCTGTGATGGCTCTTTTCTGAAGAATAAAAATGGAATCGATGTCTGCAGCCCATCCCCAAAGTAAAATACCGTAAGACATGATACTATGAAAGTAACTAAAATAGACTAGTCTCGCGGTATCTACATCAGTAATTTGACGGATTTTTCTGACAGCATAAGCTGCTGAACTTAGCTGTCCTGCAAGAGATGTTAAATGAGGACCCCATTGTAGCCTTGAGTCGAGCGTGATCCCAAGGAAAACAGTTTCATCGACGAATTTTAGTTTCTCTTGATTCAATATTATCTCACAATCACTACTCTTGACATTTGGTAAAGAAAATCTTATGCACTTAGTTTTTTTTTTTCCATTTAATACTAAATTATTAGCAGTGAACCAATTTTGGACCTGCAGTAGGGCGTTATTTACGTCGTCAAAGGATCATGACCGTTGATGTATGGAAATCCGTCTTAAGTTGAAACACAATAAATCTTTATTTGTTATAGACTACGGTTTATATACTATTAAATAAAAGTGTTTATTTTCACACAAGTATTAAAGTAATTAAACAAATTCGGAGATAACCTAAAAATTGTCTAAACTACTCGCAACTTATAAAATGACCACAGATCACTCATGTAGGTACAAAACAACAAAGATAGTTAAAAACAAAATAAGAGAACAGCTGCTAATTGAAAAAAAACGTGAATTATCGTGCTTTTTACTATTTAAGTGGAGAGATTAATCGCGGTGACTATTCTCAATCGACACATACTAAAACAATAATAAACAGTAATGGCGGCTTCCGCAGGCACTTAGGGATGGTGATCGATTTTTTAATCGATTTTAGAAACTTGAAAACGAGTTCCAATGTTTTTCCTGCGGATTGCAACTTTTAAGTTTTGATACGCAGTTTCTTTGTTCTGTTTTTTGTAACCAACAATATTATTTAATTTTTTTTGTATTCGATTATTCATTACATTTGACTAATTATGCTGGTAAAGCTGTCGATGTAGAATAATAGCGGGAACAGATCTATCAGAACTCAATTTATTGCTGAATCGATTATTTCCTGCGATTCTGATAGATTTAAAAATCGATCAAATGAAGAGAACGAAACGTCCATCATCAGCAGTGCGATTCTGTAACCATCTCACCGTGAAAACTTAGGTGAAGTGAGCGTGGAGTGAACTGGCAGTGTCATCTTACCAGATACTAGGGATTGACCAAGCATACATTTACAATCATAATCGAGATTTTAATAATATTTTTTTAGCCTAATCCTATTGATATTTTTATATAATTCAAAGCTAGTATTTTAGTGGTCAAAACATTAATATTTTGTGGGGTTTTACTTACAATAAAATAGCAAAACAGAAGCGCAGTCAGAATCTCAATCCTGTTTTTTTTTTATTTTTTCCCTAATCTAGTAAGTCCTTATATAGACTGAGGCGCGAGCGCGTCACGCACGAATAGTAAATAAAATTAAAACATTCACGTTTATGACAGCTAGACTGATGAAAATACGCATCGACATTGTTTGGTTATTATGAGCAATTGTAGATCGAGTCTAGTAAAGACTGCGACGATGTTCAGCGTTGTTATTAACCCAAATCTATTGAATTAGAAGAGATAACCGAGTGTGTCAAGTCATCGAGTGCTAACGGATGCCTAGCTGACGGACCATAGAATGTAATCCCACGTAGTTTGTGTGGCGTGATCACTCCACCCGATTCACGACACTAAATGTCGTGAATCGGGTGGAGTGAAGGTGAAGTGATAAGATCACGCCGCGCTTGCGTGTTAGTCACTCATTATCACATTAGAGATTTGTTTTTACATATTTAACTTGTAAGGCGTCATGTATAAGAACATTAGGAAAATGCAATACCAACGTCAAATAAGTGCAAATATTTTATCGCTCGTCGCGCGCCCGTGTTTGCACTGCACCTCTAGTAACCCTTAAATGAAGAAGTGGTTGGTGTCAACCCTGAAGTGTATGTATGGTCCCTAATAGTGCATAACGTAGTAAGTACCTACACTCCTTTAGAATATAAGTAAGCAGTTTACATCAATGCGCATTGTAACATAAATTCACTAGATATTCATTAAAGTACATTCTATCAAGCTGGTTGTCTAATTCTAACGACCCTTGAACCCCCAACATTTCATGGCGACCCTGCCTTAGAGTCTGCCAGGGGGCAGATTAAGCAAAGTTTTCGTTGAGCGATTTTCAAAATGTGTAACTCTAAAGTAGAAAAAGACGAGGTATTCGCCAATCAAAACGCGGCTGGTGGAGGTGTTGACGCCGAGGTGGTGTTGCCATGGTTACGAGATTCGAGTGGAGTGATATATGGTACATTCCGAATTGCACTGTAATCGACTACAGCGTGCTTACACCTTGACCCCAATTCTGCTGTATGGTATTTATCTATTATTCCCCGCATAATCTTACCACGCCGTACGGTTGTCAAGCGTGGTATTTTGACAGTTCAAACCGGTTTCGGTCATTGTGTCATAGAGAATACGTTAATAGCAGATGTAGTAGGTTATTAAGGAATTGACGTGGTTTCGAAGTAATGAATCATTAAGTGGTCATAGTGAATTAGGGCCCTTTTCTGAATTAACGTGAACGCGATAACGATGTCCCGTGAATCGACATATATGAAGTCATGGCATGTGCCATCTTGCGATAACGCCGACTACCGACCATGCCCTAAATTAATAATTATCACCGATCTTTAAACTAACGTGGCATTTTCGAAATTGTGCTTCTGGCTACAGTCGCCACCTTACCAAAGAAGAGGAAATTCGTGGTGTATACATAAATAAATACTATAATCCAACCATGAGTAACTATTCAAGTGAATAGGTATATTACTGACTCTCAGCTGCCATAGTGGTCATTTATCTAAATCGGAAAGCAAATTATTCATGTGAGCGATGATGACTTAATTCGGAATGAGCCATATTTCACGCCGCGCAAGCGCGTTACCACTAAAATACTAGCTTTGAATTATATAAAAATATCAATAGGATTAGCATTAAAAAATATTATTAAAATCTCTTTTATGATTGTAAATGTTTGCATGGTCAATCCCTAGCATCAGTGGGATGACACTGACAGCTCACTCCACGCAAGTATTCACGGTGAGATTTTTACAGAATCGACATGCTGTATACGGAAATGTCATCATACTAGCAATCGTTAATTTACTGTTTATCTTAAAATCATAATTCCGGATACGAAAACAAAATTCCTGAAGTGAAAAGCTTGTAAAAAATAAGCAAATAATTTGTATATTAATTTGGTTTTCATACGTGCAAATTTCCTAGACTGGTTTTGAACAATGTCCTTTGTAGCACGTCTATTTACCTTGAAAATTAAGGAAGTGTCTTCAGCAAATAACACCATTTGTGGTTGATTTTTTAATAAATGGAGTTGATCATTATCATACACTAAAAAGAGAAAAGGACCCATATCGAGCCTTGTGGCACACCCATTTTTACTGATAAACCATTCGAATTGACACCATTTATTTGAACTTTCTGTTGTCTATCATTTAAATAAGAACTAACTAAACTGAACGCAAGTTTTCCAAGTCCGTAATGCTCAAGTTTCAAAGCAAGGTTTCGTGATCGACACAATCAAATGCCTTGGAGAGGTCACAAAAGATTCCTATGGTATCTTGGGCCTCTTCCCACGCGTTAAAAATGTGTTTTAATAAAGTTACACCAGCGTCGGTCGTACAACGTCCTTTGGTGAAACCATACTGTTGATCGTGTAATATTTTATTTGTGTTAAAATGATTGAGCATTTGATTAAACATTAACTTAACATTATCATTATCTTAACATTATCTTTTCAAACACCTTGCTGAAAACCGTCAAAACGGATACGGGTCTAATTATTGGTGTCTTTACTGTCCCCGGATATGTAAAGTGGTATTACCTTACTGTATTTCATGAAATCGGGGAAGACTCCTTGATCAACACACAAATTAAATACTAAGGCTAAGTAAGGTGAAATAGTCTCAATTATAGAGGTACAGACTTTAATGGACATTCCCTAAAGATCTTCGGTCAATTTGATCTTAATTTGCTTAAAAGCTTTTATTACCGCTACGGGGTTAATATGTTTAAATTGAAATTCAACCGGGCAGGCTGGAAAGTTCACTCTTAAAAATCAATTGATACGTCGGATGAGGAATTTAAGGCTTCCGTCGTTTTTGATGGAATATTAGTGAAGAAATTTACAAATTCCTGAGCTATTTCTAAGTTAGAGCTTATGGCCCCACGTGAAGTCTCCAACGTGTAATCAGTGTTTCGTTTTTTATTCCTACTAGTTTCGTTATTTATAATTTTCCAAACAGTTTTTATTTTATTTTCTGCTGTTTTGATTTTATTGCTAATGTACAGGGATTTGGCTATTTTACAAGTATTTCTAAAAATCTTGGAATATGTAGCAACATACTTTCTGAAAGTTTCAGTATTGATGTAAGGCTTAATTGTGCATATTACCGTCTAAAATTTAGCTTCTGTAGCGCTAAAATGAAAGAAAATACAATACTTTTAGTATGGCACCTCAATATACACTCAAGAGGTGAATTTCTATTGGTTGTGAGCGATCATTTAATATATTATATTCGACATAATGATCATTTAGCAGGTGTTGTGTTTGTTTTTGCAGTATAGCAATAATATAGTAAAACAGAGTAAACTTTGTAGATGAACGCGTTTTCTTTGGCTCCTCAATCCTGACGTTCTAATTATATATGTTTGACTGTAGCCACCTGAGATCTCAACGGAATCTAAAGCCAGAGATACTAACATTTAGCAGAAATGTCTGCTAAATATATCTGCACAGTTCTGCAAAAAATATTTTGCCATAGAGCAACTGCCTATCTGACCTCCACAACATAGTTACCCACTCCTACTTTCTTTTTTTTTTATTTGCTTATTGCGAATTGGTGGAATACTCGTAGCAAGTAGGCAGGGATGGTAACTTGCAGTGCGTCTGGATGTCCGAAGGTAGAAGGGGGCCGGTGGAATGAGGTCGTGGAGTTCTTGGGCCCACTCACCGAAGTACAATCTGTAGAAGACCGACAAACAGGCAACCTTGCGGCGATGAGTCAACCTGTGAAGCTTGGCATCCACCAGTTTTACGTCGCCAATGAGCCTCTTAGCTATGCGTTCCGAGTCAAGCGCGACAAGTTGGTATTTCGCTGAGCCATCCCAAAGGTGGCTGCAATACTCCATGCAGGATCGGACTTGTGCTTTGTAAAGGGTTAAAAGCTGTCCAGGCGTAAAGTATCGCTTCACCCTATTAAGGATGCCCAGCTTCTTGGCCGCAGTTTGGGCTTTGTACTCGATGGTGGCGCCGAAGCCTACTGGGTAATTAGAGTAACAAATGACAATTAATAATGATTTTATTTCTGTAAGTATGTTTACATAAACACTTTTACACGTCAATCATATTTTAAAAACTAGATGAGGTCGGCGTGTCCTATCTAAATACTCTGAGAAGAAAGGGCGAAACAAACTTAGAGGTCATAGTTGTTCAAGCCAACTCGCTATGCGCACGCACACACATAAACCGCCGCCGCCGACGCACACACACTACGTTGCGCGCCCGCCGCCGCAAGACAGCGCGCGATTCGCCGCACCGCGCGCCGCGCCGGAGGACGAGAGTCTTCTTGTGGCCACACCCAGAGCTCAACCTAACGTTGCTCTGTAAATCTAACCTCTTTCGAGAGTACTGTATCCACGTTTAACTGTAAAAATTAAACAAGTTTCTAGCAGCAAGTAAAAGTTTTATTAAAAACCAACACTATCTGAAACAATTTGGCTACCGTGACACGACTTTCCGTGCGGGAAGCACAGATGTGCTTCCCGCTCGGAAAGTCGTGTCACGGTATCAGTAGGTATCTACCTACTCG
Organism: Luperina nickerlii; assembly: GCA_963855955.1. NCBI lineage: Eukaryota > Metazoa > Arthropoda > Insecta > Lepidoptera > Noctuidae > Luperina > Luperina nickerlii. Next base: position 22,717,379 of record OY979677.1, read on the forward strand.
ACGAACGAGTACATGCGAAGAATCTAGAAGAAACACGCAACTTGACTCAAGGAACCTCTGATGAATATGGAAAAAGTTCAGAGAGGAATGTAACTGAAAACTTATTTTATTTTGTAATTAGTTCTGCTCAAAAATTAATTGAAATTCAGGAGAATAAAGATCCTTAAGAGATTATTAAATCTCATAATAGCCAAGCATCAACACACTGCTGGCTGCGGGAATAACTTCAAGAGTGTTAAGTTGCCTACTGTAAATCTTTGATGGCAATTACTACAAGTGGTTAGAATTCCATGACACATTCAATTCGCTTATTCATAACAATGTGGGTTTGAATGAGATAATTAAATTTCAGTATTTGAAAGTATCATTGACAGGGCAGGCAGCTTCTGTAATAGAATCACTCGAAATTTCCTCAAATAATTAAGCGGTTTTCTGGAACTTGATATGTGATCGTTATAACAACAAAGGGCAATCAGTTTTGTTAAGGAGTCTGAAAAAACTCTTAAGATTTATAATTGATCACATTTCATAACACACTCGGGCTCTAAATAGTTTAGAGGATAAAACTGATAATTGGGATACACTGATCATTTTTATGTTCAGTCAAACGTTAGATCATATAACAAATACTAAATGGGAAGAACATAGGAATGGCATAATGGACAATCCCACATTAGTAGACGTCTTTGAATTCTTGACAAGTAAGGCGGCTGATGTGTTGGAAATGGTGAGTGCCAGTGTCAGTGATAAACCTCATAGAGAAAATGACAAGTCGGATAAATCTGTTGACAAACAACATAAAACGTTTGTTGCTGCTGCTTGTGACGATAAAGCAATTAAATCAAAGTCTCATACATGCTTCATTTGTGAAGGATATCATTTAATTTACTATTGTGACAAAAATAATAGCATGTCACTGGACGATAGGAACGCAGAAGTTGCTAAATTAAGCATTTGCATAAACTGTTTATGGAGTGGTTATTTTGAGTGCTCATCATTGCAAGTATGGTCCATGTAGATTTTACAAGTGCAAACATAACACCTTGCTTCACAAAGCAAAGGTGTCCACACCAGTTACTGTAGAAAATAGTCCTATTGCTAGTAGTACCAGCAATCCTATTGTACTTTGATTGTACTATCATTCTGTATCGAAAACCAAGTTCTATTATCAACAGCAATAGTAAAATTGCATGTCAACAATAAATGCCATGAAATACGGTGCCTGCTGGACTGTGGCAGTCAATCATCATTCATCTCTGCATCACTAAAAGCCAAGCTATCTATAAACAGTGATACTATAAATTCAATATCTGTAACGAGCAAAAATAATGTCATTTTCAGCTCCGGAGTGCTGTAATCTCACTGCTAAGTCATGCACTAGTTCTTACTGTAAAGATGTAAATCTGATTGTTATCTGTTGGAGTTGGGAGCGGCAAGCAGGGAATATGAGAAAATACCAAATACTCTTCAGCTTAATATTTTATATTAGAATATTAAATCAACATTTGCTTTCTGTTTAATTTCTGAATTAGGAATCAACATACCATGGCAACCATAGGGTTGCTCACACACACATTAGGGATGTGCTACATAATCGATTTAGTTCGATTCAACACTCCTTCTCACACCTAATGTATACCCATACTGGTTCTTAAACGTGCAAGTCTTGGACCTGTTAATCCTTTCGTCAATAGATCCGCCTCCATATCTTCTGTAGGTTGATATTGGACTTCCACGACTCCTTCTTTAATGCAGTCTCTGATATAATGCATTTTAAGTTCTATATGCTTCGACTTCGAAGATACTATTGGATTTTGACACAGCTTTATTGCTGCTTGATTATCATTCAATATTAGTATCTTTTCTTGTTTTATATTTATTTCATTGAACAATGCTCGTAGATACGCTGCTTCTTTAACAGCTTCTGTAAGAGCGACATATTCGGCTTCTGCTGTGGATAGCGTAACGCTTCTTTGTTTTCTACATCCCCAACTGATAGGAGCTCCAGCAAATTTAAAACAATATCCGGAAAAGGACTTTCTGTCTATCTTACATGAACCCCAATCAGCATCAGCCATGCCATATAGTTTATTTCCGGTCTTCTTGAAATTTAAACCGATATCTTTTGTACCTTTTAGATACCTTAGAACACGTTTTGCACTTTTGAAATGTGTTTCATCAAAAGAGTCATTAAATTGCGATAAGTAGCTTACAGCAAATGCAATATCTGGCCTTGTAGCTACAGCTAAAAACATTAATGTGCCTATCAAATTTTTGTAAGGCAGGTCTACTATTTCCTTCTTGTTTGACTCTAGTACAATGCCTGGTTCTATTGGTGTAGTAGTAGACTTGCATTCCTCCATTTTAAATGTTCTCAAAGCTTCGTCTATTTTCTTTGTTTGTTTGATAATAATTTCCTTGTTTTTGTATGATACTTCTATGCCAAGTATGCATTTTGGTTTTCCCAGATCTTTCATTTCAAACTTTTGACTTAGCATTTCTTTTATTTCTTTCAACTTCTTTTGACATGAGCAGGCAAGTAATATATCATCAACATATATTCCAATAATGGCACGCACTCCTCCTTCTGTGTACGTGTATACACAGGGCTCTGCTTTTGTTGCCTGAAAGCCAATATTTTTTAATTCTGTGTCCAGTTTGATATACCATTGTCTCCCTGCCTGTTTAAGTCCATAAAGAGCCTTTAATAATAAAAAGACTTTTTCTCCTTCTATGCTTTTTAGATCTGTTAAAACCTCTTTTGCTTTATTGTAGACGGTTAGATCATCAGACTCAAACTCAGCAACTAGTATCTCTCTTACATATCTCTCTATGTAATTAGGCAATTTCATATAAATTTTTTCTTGAATATTTCCATATAAGTATGCTGTGACTACATCCATTTGGTTCAAATGCAGGCCTTCTTCAACAGCAATACCAAATATACTTCTTATAGAACTTAGTTTTGCAACGGGTGCGTAAGTTTCGTTATAATCAACGCCCCGACGCTGCGTGAAACCTTTAGCCACTAGTCGTGCTTTGTTTGTTATTTTGTTTTCTGGGCTCACTTTTCTTTTTAAGATCATCTTGTAGTCTATGATTTTCATACCTTTCTCTTTCTTTACGATTTTCCAAGTACCATTTTTAATGTGTGATCTAATTTCAGATCGGCTAGCATCACTCCAGTCTTCAGTTTGATCATTATCTTCAAACGAGTAAGCTATTTCTGATGACAACTGACATTCTTCTGAAACTCCTATATCATAATCCTTCATCCAAGTAGGCTGTTTTATATCCCTTTTCGGCCTTTCTCTAGTCATTGTTTCAGGTGCGTCAACATAAGCTTCTTGTTTTTCATCTGTCGATGCTTCATTAATATCGGTGTCTGGTATGATATTTGGTGTAGACTCTGTACTTGTGTTTTCTTTAGATGTCTCCGATTTATCTGAGACTTTTTCTTTATTGTTGTTTATTTCTATGTTTACTTTGGTGCTCAGATTTTTCTTTTGTTTTATTTGTTTAGTTTATTTTTCTTTCTCAGGCATTTGTCCCGATTCTTCAACAAAATTGTCGTAGTTTTCTTCTGTTTCATAAAACATTTTGTTTATGATTTTAACATCCCTGCTGATTATTACAGAATTCTTTTCAGGAACGTAAATTCGGAATCCTTTTGCGTTTTTAGCATAACCCATAAATACACCGGGTGTAGCTTTAGCCATTAGTTTTCCCTTTCTTCTTTTCTGAAGTACAAAAGCTTTGCTTCCGAAAATATGAAGGTGATTTCCTGATGGAGTTCGTCCAACCCATTTCTTGAATGGTGTTTTTCCTTTCAGTGCTTTGGATGGACTTCTATTTATTAAATAGTTGGCAGTATATACTGCTTCTGCCCACAATTGCTTTGGTGTATTTGCTTCTATCATTAAGCATCTGGCTTTATCCATCAGGGACCTGTTTTTGCGCTCGCTGATTCCGTTTTGTTGCGGAGTATAAGGTGTACTTAATCTTCTTTGAATTCCATGCAGTTTCAAATAATCGTCAAATACTTTATTTACGTATTCCCTTCCGTTATCTGATTTCAAATTCTTTATCTTTAAGTCAGTAAAATTTTCCACCTTACTTTTAAATTCCTTAAATTTTTCAAATACTTCACTTGTTGCATATATTTTATCGCACAGAACGATAAAATATATGCAACAGTACCTGGTATAATCATCAATGAACGTTACGTAATACTTTGATCCAGCTATAGACTCATATTCCAATGGACCGCACACATCACTATGGATTATTTGCAATGGTTCAGTAGTGTATATTTCCTCATGACGCGGGAATGGCAATCTTGACAGTTTTCCTTTTATACAAGTTTCACAATTATCAAGTTTTCCTTCACCTACATCAAGTCCATACATCAATTCTTCTTTTGCCATCCTAACCAAATCTCTTTCATTGATATGGCCTAGTTTTCGATGCCACTGCATGATTTTGCTATCATTTCCAGTTGTGCGTGTATATTTTGCGGTCTCATTTGATTCATCAAATTCCAGGTAGTATAAATCGTTATTCTTCTTTGCTGTCAGTATTATTGTTCCATCATTTTCCATTATATATACCTTTTCTTTTTAAAAAATTACTTTATTTCCTTTTTCAGTTATTTTACTTACTGACAATAGGTTGGTTGTCAAATCAGGAATAAACAATGTGTCATTCAAATTAAATTTTTCTTTTTCTTTGAACACTGTCACTTTTCCTTTTCCTTCAATCGTTGTGTAATGTTTATTTGAGGCCAGCTTCAAATTTCCTGACGCTGACTCCATGCTGTTAAATAAGAGGCTTTTACCACAAAAGTGCGATGTACAACCGCTATCAAGACACCATGTGTTTTTATTAGTAACCTCTTTTCCTGTGTTTAGGCATACATTGAAATTTTTCTCAGGTGTTTTCTCATATTTTTTCTTGGGAGAATTATTTTTTTGACTCCAGCACGCCTGAGTGGTATGGCCTTTCTTTTTACACTTTTGGCAATATTTTCCTTTCTTCGTGAAAAAGGCTTCTTCATTTTCTTTACTACAGTTAATATTTTTTCGTGCCTCACTCTCTTCAACGATTTTTATTTTCAGTTCTTCGGGAGACGGTAAGGTGTCACGAGTTTCCACTGCTATACGGAAATTATCGTAAGCATCTGGAAGGCTGTAAAGCATCATTATGCTTAGTAGATCGGGATGCAAGCTAACGCCCATATCCGCTAGCTTGTCCACGATGTCAATAAAATTATTTAAATGTTCACGGACATCATCTTTATCAGCCTTTTTTAATATCAGCTGTTTTAGCAAAGTTCCTTTCCGAGCAGGACCTTTGCTTTGGTAAATTCCTTTTAGCTTAAGCCATAGCTCGTTGGATGTCTTGCATCCCCGCACTTGTTTAAGTTCTGACGGTGAGATGATCAGTAATAATTCTGATCGAGCAAGCAAATCATTTTCATGGAACTTACTTTTTGCTGTTTCCTCTTTTGGCTCGGCGATTGATCCACTGGCGTATCCCCACAGTCCATTTTTAATTAGAACTGCTTCAGCCTGCACGCTCCACGTATCATAATTTTCTTTGGAGAGAGCTTCAATATGGTATGAGGCAGTGGCGCTCATTTTTCCTTAGAACCACGCTATGCTACCATTTGTTGGAGTTGGGAGCGGCAAGCAGGGAATATGAGAAAATACCAAATACTCTTCAGCTTAATATTTTATATTAGAATATTAAATCAACATTTGCTTTCTGTTTAATTTCTGAATTAGGAATCAACACACCATGGCAACCATAGGGTTGCTCACACACACATTAGGGATGTGCTACATAATCGATTTGATTCGATTCAACATTATCCTTCAATTAACAAACAACATACCTGCTTTTAAAGTAGATGCAGCGACACTAGATATATAAAAAAAATATCACACTTGCAGATCCTACATTATTATAATCCAACAACAGTAGATATGATGTTGGGAGCTGACGTTTTTTTGGGATGTCATTTGTCCTGGCAATCAGATTAAATTGGGAAAAAATAAACCTGTATTACAAAACTCGCAGTTTGGTTGGTTGGTAGTAGGGCCTATCATGTGTCGAATAAATGTACCTATTATGAAAATATGCTGTTATTTCAGTCAGGTTATACAAAATCAACTGAAGCAGTTCTGGGAACTAGAGGAGCTGCCAGACAAACTTAAGCTTACCTTGGAGGAACACTTCGAGCAACACACCCACCGCGTGAAAAGTGGGCGATTTTGTGTCACGTTGTCTTTACGTGATAATCCTCAATTGCTAGGAAATTTATATCCTAGAGCAAAGCATTGTCTTGGTTCCCTACAAAAACGATTTCAAAGGCAACCTGACATAAAAGAGCAGTTTGTGAGTTTTATTAACGAATATGCTCACCTGGGCCATTTGACGTCATTGAGAAACCTGAAATCGTCAATCTATTACCACATCACTCTGTCATTAGGGAACAGAGTGAAACGACAAAGTGTCGTGTAGTTTTAAATGCCACGTCAAAAACGGATTCAGGTGTCTTTTTAAATGATTTACTTAAGGTTGGACCCACTGTGCAGGATGACATTTTCTCCATACTAATGAGATTTAGACAACATACATAATTATGTCGCATCCGGTCATGCATTTGACTATTCGGAACGCTAGCGCCACCCGGCGGCGCTTGACAGAGTCTAGCCTGAGTCCGTGGGGGTTAGAAAACAGCTTGACAGGACGATGTGGAGCTCACTTTGGACTTTGGACTTGGACATTGGACATCGTACGGACAACATGTGCTTAGAAACTGTCCAGCGTTCCGTATCTGGTTGTGTCGTGTACCTACAGTGTGTAATTTGCTAGTGTGACTAAATTGTTCGTGAAATTATAATCTTATTTGAACTGCAAACGGTTTTTCTATTGCGCAATAACCAACACATACCCACTGTACGCCCACAATAGTTAAATATGGCTGATAATAACGAGACACACTATACCTTCTCCGTCACATATATAACTTTGAATATATATGAAAGATATATAATTACTGGAGATATAGAGAAAATGTATCGAGCAGAATTTTTATTGCCGTGGGTTTTGACAATAGCAGCATACGAAACTTTCTTAGATGAGGGTGGTAAAATAGTATGAGGTGCAGCCGCGTATTGCACCATGGCATGCATCGGCTTAGAATTCTCACGCCTAGCTTGGGCTTGTTTCAGGTAGGGAAGACGAGTCTCGCATTTGTGAAAGTTAGCAGGGTGGTTCTGGTCACAGTTGCAGCAGCGTGCAGGTTCAATGCGATCTTTTTTAGGACATTCACTCGTTGCATGAGGTTCAGTACATTTAACACACCTGGCGGGCATATTGCAATTCCTCGAAGCGTGTCCGAAGCTTTGACATCTGTAGCATTGAGTCCCAGCAGTCTTTTTAGCATGTATTTTTGAATTGTAACCACGCAGTTAAATAAATATTTAATATTGCGAAACTTTGCTATGTCCGCTCCAGCAGGAAGCACTACGAAAAAAGGTGGGCAAGACAATTTACTCACTGGTTGAATCTTCATTTGTGAGACTGATGCTCCTGGAAATCCAAGTTTTTCGAGCTCAGCAGATAACTCATCTTGAACGTAGGATGGTAAACCTTTTATCACCATTTTGGGGACTTTTTCGTCTTTGCGTGTATAAGTTAGGAAAGCTGCATTTGCTTTGCGGAGACCTTCCTCCACAAGTTGGTGAGATTCTGTTGAGTAGCAACTTACTGAAACTTTGTTGTTGGCTCTATACTGAAGATGAAACTTGTTGGTGTGTATTTTTAATTGTTTCATGTGTCCAATCTTTCTGTGTCTCCAATATTAGGGTTGGTTAAATAACCGTTGTTCTTCACTCCAGTTGATGCATCTCTGTAGTGGTTATTGCTTGATGACTTACTCTTGTTGTCCACAGTGAGATCATTAAACTGATTGTGCAGAAGTACATAATCTGCGCGCTTCATCAAACTTTTCCGAGATTATCGAGACCGCAGGACGTTTGGCAAACTGCCATGGGCCAGATATTTTGGAGTTGAGATTGTCGGTGGATTCTGACTTGACTAGGAATCTTTCCATTTTGGTGATACCACAATATCGAATATCTATACTAATATTATAAAGCTGAAGAGTTTGTTTGTTTGTTTGGTTGAACGTGCTAATCTCTGGAACTACCAGTCGGATTTGAAAAATTTTTATTTGCATTTGATAGCCCAATTCTTGAGGAAGACTATAGGCTATTTAACATCACGCTATGACCTTTAGGAGCCGAGCAAAAAGAAAAAAGTCAGAAAGAACGCTAAGCAAAAACGAAGTAATAGCGCGGGCAGGCGATGCAATGCGACGGGGTGGGTCGGAGTAACAAGAAATTTCACGCGGACGAAGTCGCGGGTAGAAGCTAATCGATAATATATCGATACGGTGGCGTGGCATCGTGCATAAAAGAAGCCTCCCCGAGCGACATATCTAACCACTATACGTCCGGCGCACCCTGGGCAATCAACGAGTTACCCACGCTGATTCGCTAATCCTTTCACCACGATGGCAATCCAAAGTCCACTAGCGATAGTAAGTAATTAACCTGGTGGGGTTAAGGTAACCAAGCGTGCGTGCGAACAGGACGCGCGACGAATGCAGAGAACTAGTTGGTGACCTTAGTACTGAGGCTTTTATTCTAGCATTACGTTGGTTTATTAGTAGGAAAAGCAAACCCCGAGAAATATGGTACGACAATGGCTCCAACTTTATATGTATGCATCGTGAGAATGGTCAAGTAGAAAGATACTGCCGAACCGTTCTTAACATGCTGAGGATCGAGGTGGGCAGTAAGGGCTCGCAATGGTCCGATGTGCTCTGGAAGGTGCAGCTCACCCTCAACATCTCTAAACAAGCCACTACCCAGACTTCACCGCTCCAGCTGCTGGTGGGCATAGACGCAGCTACCCCCGTCATCAGATCCTTGGTGCGAGACGTGGCACTCGAAAGCTTCCAGCCCAACAGGGAAGCCTTGTTAACTTTGAGGAGGCAACGAGCTTCTGAGCTTCTCGCAGCGAATCAGCATTATCAGGATGCTTCTGTAAATGAAGATCGAAGGGAGCCACGTACGTTTGCCGTTGGTGACTTCGTCTTTGTAAGTAAAGTTGCCCAGACTACTGGGAAACTTGACTCCGGGATGCGTGGCCCGTATAAGGTTATCCGAGCGCTGCCACATCATCGATATGAGCTAGAGTTACTAGCTGGGTCTTATGGCAAAAAGACTCAAGCCGCCGCCGAACACATGATGTTATGGCGTGGCGAGTGGACGCCGGACACGTGCTCAGCTTTCTTTGAGAGTGGTGAGTTGTTTTGTTTAAGCATGCTAACGTTTGGGCCTCTGCTGTTTTGGTTTTGTTTTGAGCATGCTAACGTTTCCCAAACGTTCTGCTCTGTTTTGCGGTCATAGCGGAGACATGCAGAACTTTTGGGCCTCTGTCTCAATGACGCAATGTGTCACGAATTCATAGCAAGCATAACCTTTGGGCCTCTACTATGTATTTGTGAAAAGACAAGCAAACGTTTGGGCCTCTGTCGATAACGATGTATGGCGAGTGATGGAAATCCTTATTCTGTCATTAGCGATGCATCGAATATGTGAATTTCAGCCTCTCTGGTTTAAAGCTGTTTCAATTTCCTAAATCATCACTGATGGCTTTCGTTGCTGGCGCTTGAGTGCACGCTTGCGCCTGTAACTGTTTCAGGTTGAATTAGCTTTAAACCACGGTGGTCTTATTATTTAAATTACCCGTGTGGTCTTGTGTATTTTCAGATAATGCTGATGATCCAAACAATGATGACGACCAGGTTACAGGAGATGGATCTAATGGGAATGGTGCTGCGGTCGATGACGCCACGCTGTCAGGAACGGCCGTCTTAGATGTTCCTCCTTCCAACCTACCCGCTTCGAGTGAAAGCGTATAAAAAGACGTGGCGCGCTGACAGCGGCCCTCGGTAGCCTCCACTCGATGCTAAATGCACGCAGCAAATTGTCACTTAAGTGCAAATTGCGCATCTACACAGCGTGCATTCGCCCTATCATGACCTATGCCTGCGTAGTCTTTGCACACGCAAAGCCCCACCACATCCATAGGATGCAGACCCTCCAGAACCGTTTCCTCCGAAAGGCTACGGGAGCCCCTTGGTTCGTTCGAAATGAGATCCTCCATGTCGATCTCAAAATCCCCACTATCCACCAATTCATGAAGCGCCTTTCCAAGCACTTCTTCGACTCCGCCCCCAACCATCGAAACCCGCTGGTTGTCGAGGCCGCCAGATATACTCCCTCCCAAATCAGTAAACTCCGCCGTCCAAGGCACGTTCTCACCGACCCAGATGACCCTATAACCGTCCTCCAAGAGAGCAGTAGGGCAACCAGCACGCTTAGGAAAAACAGATACAAGAAACCGACATACCGGCCTCGCCGACGAGGTCCCTCGCGACGTCCCCAAGTAAATGCCCCCCACCGACCCTTGCTCGATGTAGTGCCAGCCCGCGCCGCAGCTGAGCCAGTAGATTTAAATTCCCGACTCTGACCTCTGAGTTTGTTTCGGCATTTCTTCTCAGAGTAGTCAATTAGGAAATGCCGGCCCCATCGTTCGTTAAATAATCAAAATTAGATCCAGCCTGTCCCAACTTGCTGCCCTCCCCCCCAGCGACGCCCTAAGCCGAGGCTCGTACCCCACAGGGGGTGCCCTTAGCGTGTAGTCGCTTAGTTTATTTAGTTAGTTTTAAGCCCCTGGCTGGAGGCTTTGAGTTTTCTCAAGGCAGCCGCAGGATTGTCCGGTTAAGTAGTCACGACCTCTCAAGGTCAACTACGAGATGCCATATTCTAAAAAAAAAAAAAAAAAAAAAAGACAGCGGCCCTTTTTGCTGCTGGCCTTCGGATACGACGGACGTGTTTGGTGTTGATCAGGATCGTTTTTATATAATTCTTATGTACTTGTTATTTACCTGTGTGCTAATTGTTAATTATAAATCGTTTGTAAGAAATATAACTGTCTAGGTTAGTGTGCGATTTGTTTTTTTTTTTAATATATTCCGTTTCTGGTCTCTAAGAATAGTTTATTTTAATTTTTATAGGTAAGTGTTTCACAAAGTCTATGTTCAATGACGGCAATAGCGACGCCGGAAACTGTGTTAGTCAACCTATCACATCGCTCGATATCCAGCTGGTGAGATGCCCGTATTGCTCACAGGCACTCTATTTTAAAGGCGAACGGGGGCTAAGGATACACTATGGCAAGATCCACAAAACTCATAGTGTACCTTTGTGCCCCCCAGCTGCATCCCCAACAACAACAACTCCAGACCAAACCTTGTGGAAAACGCTAGCTAAATTCAAAAATTCTATCCCGGTTTTAAAGAGAGTTCCCCGGGGAAATGAACGGAATGTCTCCGTCTTGTGACCCAGGAGAACTCACAAAGTGCCTGGGAGCAATTGCTTACCTTCCGTTTTAGGATTCTACATGTCCAGAAAAATTTAACAACTAAAAAATCCTTAACAAACCAAATTATAGACAACTGCAACAATTCGACCTTAATTTTAGATCCAAAATTACCTACATTTAACAGCCAATCACAATAAAGCTTGTGTTCATATGTGGAATCAAAATTAAGTGAAGGTGACATCAAGGGAGCGGCTGGGATACTTTTCAGCAGCGATGTGGTGGCGCCTTACTCTCCAGAAACGTTATCAGCTCTAGAAAGTAAACACCCAGCGCCTGCGGATAGCCTCACCTTTCCCGACCTAAATTCAGCTTTTCTAAATGTTTCGGCCTCCCAGTTAATAGCTGCCGTGAGCTCTTTCCGAAGTGGTTCCGCCGGCGGCCTCGACGGCCTGACTCCACAACACCTCAAGGATTTACTGAGTTCAGGCGCCGGGGAAGCTGGTGAGTCACTTTTGAAGGAGCTTGCGGCCCTTATTAACCTCATGCTCACCGGCGGTGTGAAGCAGGCCGTCGTCGATGTCTTGTACGGGGCCAACCTATGTGCCCTGCGCAAGAAGGACGGCGGCATTCGTCCCATCGCCGTTGGGTGCACTTACAGGCGCATGGCAGCCAAAATATGCTGTAAGGTGTATAGCCAATCGCTTGCAGCTAAGTTTCAGCCCATGCAGCTTGGTTTTGGCTCAAAAGGGGGCTGTGAGGCTGCCGTTCATGCCCTTTCCACATTCTTAAACTCGAATAAAGGTGAGGTCATTCTCAAGGTTGACGTAAAGAACGCCTTTAATTCTGTAAACAGGGACACTTTGTTGGCTGAAGTCAAAAAGGAACTACCTGAAATGTATGGTTTCTTGTGGCAGTGTTACAGATACCCTACGAAATTATTATATAAGGACAATGTTTTGGAATCTGCAGTAGGATGCCAACAAGGTGACCCTCTCGGTCCTGTCATTTTCAGCTTAGCTATCCACCTAATTATCCAGAAACTAAATTCAAAATTCAACGTGTGGTATCTAGATGATGGAACGCTAGGAGGTAATGTAGACACCGTTTTGAAAGACCTACAACTTCTCAAACAGGAATTTAAATCTATTGGCTTGGACCTTAACCCCTGAAAATGCGAAATTTACCTTTCTGACATTACCGACAGACAATTGACCCTAGAGAAATTTAATGCAATAGCCCCACAAATAAAAATTTTAGAAAAAAGCTCGTTTCACCTCCTAGGTTCCCCAATTTTGGAAGATAGTTTTTCTCCTTTCATCGAAGAAAAAATCAAAAATTTCAATGACATTTCGGACAGACTCTCCAAAATTAATTTACATTCGGCATTCACCCTAATTAGATACTGTTGTTTTGGCCCAAATTTTATCTATTTTCTGCGCTCTTCCCCTTTATGGAAGCAGCCACCCACACCTCTTGGACAAAATTGACCAAATTATTCGCAGCACACTAACATCTATTCTAAATGTGGTCTTGGACGACCGAGCTTGGCTGCAAGCCACACTACCCATCCGTTTTGGTGGCCTCGGCGTCCGTAAAATTTCCAGTATTAGCTTACCGGCGTTCCTGTCCTCTGTCCACAGCACTGAAAAGTTGATCGGGAAGATTTTAGCCCCCTCCCTGGTTGACTCTAAGGTGCCGTGCTTGGCCGACGCGGTGAACGCCTGGAAAATGGCTTGCCCGAATACAGTTCGGCCCGCGAACCCATCTTCCCAGGGCCAGTGGGATGAGCCGCTCTGCAGGTTGGTACAGAATAATCTTATTAATACGTCCACCAATACTGCTGAGCGTGCCCGCCTATTGGCTGTGGGTGAGTGGGAGTCGGGCCTCTGGCTTCAGGCGCTACCGTCACCCAACATAGGCACTTTGCTGGGTGACTCCACATTCCGGCTCGCTACTTGTCTGCGTCTGGTCGCCCCATGCGTGAGCCACGCACCATCGCTGCCAATGCGGTGAAGGTGTCGACTGCCTCGGGCACCATGGCTTATCCTGCAGTAAAATCGCACGCCGGATAGCACGGCATGCCAGCATCAACATGGGCGTAGCCAGCCTTGGGCTCAGGGTGGGGCAGCAGTCAACCTATCCCCCCCCTCCCCCGGTATTTTTTTTGTAACTTGAGCCGTTTGGGCTCTGCGCCTATGCCAATTTGTTAATCTGAAAATTTAGAGGTTTATATTTTCAGGTACAGAAAATAAACAATTACTACACACAGGATAGATATTATAGTTTTATTTATGAATAGTCGGTGTTTATAAATTTAAGTTTTAACTAACTTTATAAGTAATATTACTTCAAGAGAAGCCGGCGTGGGTTCTGGCAGAACCTATTTAGCACTTCTTCTACAAATTTATTTTTTGATTCGGCGATCCTCGTTCTGTGCACACTTAGCATACACATGCCGCTTAGACGATTTTCGCTCATGGTTGAGCGATGCCACGATTTGACCCGCCGTAATGTGCTGAATGATCGCTCTATTTTACAGGTCGTACACGGTCGTACACTCTATTGTACGTCGCGACTAGAATCAATTCTATTTGTTGTAATTTTGACGTTCAAAAGTGCCTTTTATGTGCCTATTTGAAATAAATGCTTTGACTTTGACTTTGACTTTACATGGCTGGGCAAGAAAAATAGCGAGCGCAGTTTTTACGCTGGGATAAAATTGCATTTCCGAAATCTTGATCAGATCCGCCACTTCCATCTCCTTCAATGCATTAATTTCCGTATTTTTTTCTTCCCACAAATTATACCACATTTCAGCCTCGCTTGGGAAAGTATCATTTAATTTGTAAAACTTGTAGAAAGCTTCTGTTTTTTTCAAAAACTCGTCGCAGGTCATTTGCAACATATGACATGGGTGCAATGTTATCAAAGAATATGCCGGTATGTTACTCTCCGCGAAACGATCTTCTAATGATGTCATTAGAAGATCGTTTCGCGGAGAGTATCAGCGAGTCTAGGTAGGGAATAATCAGTGATCGTTTCCAAAACTGGGCAGGACTTTCTGCAGGAGGATTTGGACGGTGTGTCTGTCTCTTTGCGATACGCGGCATTGACAAATCAATCTCTAAAGCATCAGCGATCTCTTGAGCTTCAGCTATGAAATTGCCGCTGTGTTCGTCGACATTTTGTCTGTGTTTTTTTTAAAGTGTCAACGATTCTTTTAATATGATTCGCACACTGGAGCAAGTCAATGCTTTTGGATTGTAAGACATTTACAATTGGTTGAAGCAGTGCAGAATATTTCGCAATGAGGCAAACAGATACAATAAATTCGGAATTGATAGCAGCGCAGTATAGCTGATAAGCCGCCTTTCTTGTTGCACTGTTGCTTTCTTGCGAAAGCGTCAAAAGGGCCGTGATCATTTTATTATAATTTTCTTTAAAAATGCCAATGTACTTATATTTTTGCGACCAGCGCGTTTCGCAGAGCATTGGTATGTTTGGCACGAGCTTACGGCATTGAGCCGATTCTCGGAAGAATTTTAATTTTAATGTTTTTGAACGCCACCATCTTTCCCCGACATTGTGGAGCACCCGTCATAACCTTGCCCCACACACTTTTCTGGATCCAGGCTCACGTTTTTAATGAAATTATCTATTGCAGAGGCAATAGATTTGGCGTCCATGGTAATCAGTTCGACGAAGCCTAGAAATTTTTCGCAAATCACCATTCTTTCTTCGTCATAAAATCTGACGCCGATTGACAGTTGCTCCTTGCATGCTAAGTCGCAGGTTTCGTCTGCCAAAATACTATATCCCTGTGCGTTTTTCACACCATCTATGATATCATCTCTGATAACGTCTCCAGAAATATTTATTATTTCAATTTGAATCTGAGGCGACATATATGATGTATTCTTTGCACATGATTCTGCGTGCTCTTTTAAGATTTTATCACCAGACTCAATCTTGAGTTTAATTAGGTCTTCAAATAGACCTTCATGAAGTTCCTTCTCTCTTAATGGCAGGTCGTGCGTACCACAAAAAAAAAAACTGTATCAATTACAAAGGCTACAATTTTTTTATTTTCGTGTATGAGTTTTGCATGTGCACTGACTAACTGCACATCCACGGGCATATTCTGTACAAAATTTTTAGCGGACGTGATTGAGGTCTTGTGGTAGTTGGTACTTGGTTCCTGCTATTGAGTACTATCAATCAGAAGCAGTTCTAGTCTATTCACCAATCTTATTATCAAAATGTTCACTAGATTTATTTAGATATTTTAGATTTAGAAAAGTTAAAAGTACATAACATAAATAGCTTGAAACACAACACAGGCACACTAGGTAGGCACAGACAACAGTCACTGTCTGTAAAATAAAATCTTCTCAAAATAAGTAAAGTAGGTACAAATTTCACATAACATAACACTAATTTCGCATTTCAGAAGTCTCTTTCTTGTCCTTTTCAATTATTTAAGTATACAAAAAACACAAACCAGGCACCAGCACTGTTCAAATAAAGATTAAGTAAACTAGATTAACTAGAAATTAAAATTAAACAAAACAAGCAAACAATACGAATCGCGCCACGAGCCATAGAAGAGTTCTGTCTGCGCTGCGCGGGACGCGGGCGGGGATGAGTGACCGTGCGGTGACGGACTGCTCGGTTCGCTACGCCACAGGATCGCACTTTTTTTCATGTCGACTAATTTTTTGTGTAAGTTTCTTACGGATATTATGATTGTTGTTAGTATAAGGAAAAATTTTTTTTTGTTTAATTAGGCACCACCACAATTAAGTCAGAGCCAGGGTGGGGCAAGCGCGCCAGCTTGCCCCAGTGTGGCTACGCCCATGAGCATCAATGACATCATCCGTCGTGCTCTTCTCACCGCCGGGGTGCCAGCTATTTTAGAACCCAACGGCTTGGCACGCGACGATGGGAAGAGACCAGACGGAATGACCATAATGCCTTGGAAGGTTCGTAGGCCTTTTTTTTTTTTTTTTCAGGTTGTGAAATCATCAAATGACTCCTCCCGCTCTGGGTGGAGCGGAAGGGAGTGTCAGACTCTTACTGACTAAAACCCACCCGTGTTCCTTCTTTCGCCCTTTATGTTCCGGGCCAGCGGTAACCCTTTCGGACAATCCCGCTGACCCGGCAGGCTTCGGCCCTTACGGGCCCCTCCTTTTAATGCTGACATCTCTTTGAGGCGCGCGTGGAACACGTACGCGCCGTCCGGCACGGGCCTGGTCTTGATCGGACGGTGAGCTACCCATTACTCTCCGCCCGCAGGCCCGCGCCTACGATGGCCGGGAGTCGTCGCGCGGCTCCCGACGCCCGGAGCGTCTCCCGCGGCGGCTGGGACGGGAGGCTCTCTCCCTCAGCCGTCCCGCCGCCTCCTTCGCTAGCATGACTGCTTCGCAGAAGGAGGCGACTGCCCCCCACTCCCTCTCGCCCCGGACCATGGCTTGAACCAGGCCAGGACGCGAGAGGTCGCCGCCGCTGCCGATCGCCTCTACGAGCTGAATAGGGTGCTGCAGCTCTACACTACAGCACCCTATTTAGCTGTATGAACGTTAAAAAATGAAAGTTTCAACTTTATGACGCGTCTACATCGTGGCACACCGCTACGGTTATCGCTATACCAAGCTGAGATAGGGGAGTACTGTGCTACTCCCAAAGCCTTTCTGTCGAAAATCTGTATTTCATTGACTTGAATGTGCCCTGGCGGCTGATAGTATGTCATGCTCAAACAAATATCTCGCTGACGATGGCATTTGTGTTGGATCATTTAGCTCCCTTCAAAATGGTTGAGCTGAATGGTGCTGATCTACGCGTCATGTTCGTGAACGGGCGCCGTCAGTTGGGGCTGGTCATCTCTGAGCTGCCTCGGCTTATTTTTTTTAATTATTTTTATTTTTGAATTGTTGTTTTCTTACTATTTGCTGTACTCTGGACGCTTTTAACGCATACGTGTTTTTTTTACATCGTTCTCACATATAATTTTAAATTCACATTAATGATGTAACTAATATTTTTGTAAAAATGTAATTTAAAAGAGTGTCCATGGAGTTTCTTGCCCGTTCTTCTCCATTGGTACCTACGCTTTGGAATTGGCAACTAGCTTCATATTTTCTGACTGACCGACTTTTTGACAATTCAAAAGTGCCTGTAAATGGTTTAATTGAAATAAATGCTTTGAGTTTGAGTTTGAGTTTGAAAGGAAACCTTTCTCTAATTAAATAAATTAATCTTCCTAATTTTTAAAATATACCTTTTTATGTTGACAATTTACGTGGTATAATAAGTACTTAATATTAATTATTCTATACATCATAATTATGTCTCTTAATACACATATTCTATGTATTTACCATGTTATAATTAAGTTTCGTATCAGTTTGCAATACAGGCCCAATCATCATGGTGTCGTACATAGAATAACCGTCAGAAGCCTTCGCAGAAGCGTCGTAAACTACTGGAACCTTCGTTGTATCCTTGTCTTCGCGTATTACAGCGATTTTTTGTCATCGTTTGAATCAGATTTTATCAAATGACCCATTTCCATGTACTCATGAACTACTTTAGAGAATCTGACATTCAATTCTGAAAAAGTTGTTATTCCTTCTCCAACCGTTTGAAAGCTCGTACACACAGGCGCGACGCGACAGTGCGACACGATTCTGCGATATATATCCGTAGAACAATTTCTATGGAAACGCGCGCGACACTTCACACAGGAGCGACTGGTCGCGCCGCGACCGTGTCGCGGCGCGTCAGGTAGCGAATAGCGTCGCGGCCGCGATATCGCCGCGACGCCATACAAAATGAACATTTAAGGCTCGTACACACAGGCGCGGCGCGACACGCGACACAAAGGCACCGCTCGTTGCGCGACTTGCGGTGCCTTTGTGTCGCGTGTCGCGTCGCGCCTGTGTGCACGAGCCTTTAGTATGGTGTCGCGGCGAATTCGCGGCCGCGACGCGACACAACCTAACCTAACCTACCCAGGTACTTACTCATGTCGCGTCGCGGCCGCGAATTCGCCGCGACACCATACAAAATGAACATTTAGTATGGTGTCGCGTCGCGCCGCGAATCGCGGCCGCGACGCGACACAACCTAACCTAACCTACCTAGGTACTTACTCATGTCGCGTCGCAGCCGCGAATTCGCCGCGACACCATACAAAATGAACATTTAGTATGGTGTCGCGTCGCGGCCGCGAATTCGCCGCGATATCGCCGCGACACGAGGGTATTATAAAAGGCAGTGCAATCCAAACCGAGCTCAGTAGTAGACGATCTTCGTCAGAGGACGAAGGCAGGTCTGTGCGTGTTTGCTGAGCGTGGGTCCCAGGTTCGATTCCCCGGTCGGCCGACATAACTATATTCAAAGTCCTGACTGACTGATATATCAACGCACAGCCTAAACCGCTGATCCTAGAGACAAAATTTGGAGGGTGTGTTCTTTGTGAAGAGTAGGTATCCACTAAGAAAGGGGTTTTTCGAAATTCCACCCCTAAGAGGGTCAGAGGCGTCTCTAGCCCTTGTGGCGCCCGTGTGCAACCAGTATCCTGGCGCCCTCTAGTCTAGTAGGAGCGGGGTCAAAACGGAATACTAACAGTTATATTTTCAAACGGAAATTCGGATGCAAATGGTGCAATTTTAAATGATGTCGGGAAGCAAAAAGTTTTTTTAGGAAGGAAGGGGTTATAAGAATAAAAAAATCACAACTTTCTAGTTCTTTCAAAAATAGTCAGGCAGTCTATTTATAATTATGTCACTCATTCATTAGACATATTTTTTAAACATACACACATACATAACATTACGCCTGTAAAATTTTGGCGCAAAACAGCTCTAGTAGCCCGTTAGAATATTATTTTATGTTTTGTGGGCGGTACTGACTGAGCCCTGAACGTTCCCAAGCTTACGCACACAGAAACTATATGCATGTGCATCTCATCTACACACTTATGTTAGATTAGGTACCTAAGCCGAACGACGACACTGGTGAATTCGGACGTACAAATGCGCGCCACGAAAGATAAGACTTGACCCCGCCTCCCCCGCTCTTTCCGCCGCCCCTATGACGTCCGGTCCCGTCCCGCACTCGACCTCATACGGCATACCGCTAAAGATTATCTAAAATCGTGTTCTGCGTACTTTTACGAAGTATTTGTTTACTAACCAAGATTTTTGAAGTGAAAACTTCTTTAGCGGCGCTGTGTACTTTTTTTGGAATGGGTAAAAACTTCTAAACTCGCGTCAGGTCACGTGACCCTGATCGAAAATTCGTAAGACGTAAGACGTAAAACGTAAGACGCGCGTTGTTGAGGACAGCGCCTTCTATGCACAACGGGTAGAACTACGAGGGCCTCGCGTACTAACTACGTAGTTCATCCAACAACGACGAGATGGCGCTGAACCACGGATATATAACTGACGACGAGCTCCATGCGAGCGGTCATCATACCTGATTTGCAACACACGCGTGTTTTGTTTATAAGACGATTCACAAAATACACTCGTAATTGTTCAAGTTTTCACTTCTGTCGGCACTACCGGAGTGCCAGTTTTTTTATGATGAACTGTGTCGTGCATGTGCATTTAATAAAAGTTTTGTATGTAAGTCGATAATCGATAGTGAATGAAATAAAATAAAAGATCGCGACTTCAGCCGGGATTGACTAAAAAATCTTCATCGCGCTAATTAGCGCGCGTGAATCACTTTTATTTGAACTTTATGTCAATGTAATTAGAGTCACACGACGCGCGCTCGTTTATTGCAATACCTAACTGTGAATATAAATATACAATATTTAGTAGATAAGTAAACCCAATCAATTTAAAGTGGATGATTAACTTAGTTTAATCTAAGAAACCCGTTAATCGTATTTAAATGTACAATTTTCTAACAGTTTCTGATTTCATAATAAAATTATTCTTTAAACATTTTCTCCTCTGTAAATTCTTGACCTTTGCACATCAAAAGACGCCGCGTCGTCGGCGGCGTCCGCGCGACCGCGACGGTAACGTTTGTCAGCGGGCCCCGCACGCAGGCGGCATGTTTGATCTTTTTAGTATTTTTAGTAATCTGGTTCTGGTTCTGGTTCTGGTTGGTCTCCTCCTAATTTATTTTCCTGCAAGTAGAAATCAAATTATAATAAGTAGGTACAAACAACAACACTATACAATTATTTTATCGAATCATCTACTAATCGTATTGATGTTAAGTATCTATTTATCAGATTTTACTAATTCCATATTAAAAACCCTTCCAAAATAAAGTAATTGAGTGTTAAACGGAACTTCAGCCGTGAGCTTTATTATAGTGAAGCTAATTACAATTAAGTACCTACGTTGCATTCCGACTGTGTGGGTATTGAAAGTATTGAAACGTACCTAGGTACCCACATAACAACAAAGCGAGAAACAGTTAGACAAATAGATAATTTAATGTTGCGACTTACCAGCGTTTAATGCGACTGGGTTCTTGTCTTCTATCTTCATCAATAGCTACTGCTAATAACAAAAGGTCATCGTCACCTGATGAAGAACCCATCATTAGGCCTCACGCTCAGCAAACACGCCTAGATCTACCGTCGTCCTCTAACAAAGCCATTAAACATGTGTTACAGGCGAGAGTAAACTTTATGAGTAAAAGTTACTTTTACGAAGTCACATAAATTGAAAACTCGGTAATAAAAATACTTAATTACACATACCTACCTAAGTCACTTAGCACCCTGGTCGAATTCCTCAGTGTCGTCGTTCGTGCTTGTGTGGTCAAACTTATGTTAGGTTATGTTGGCCGGCCGGGGAATCGAACCTGGGACCTACGCTCAGCAAACACGCACAGACCTGCCTTCGTCCTCTGACGAAGTTCGTCTACTACTGAGCTCGGTTTGAATTGCACTGCCTTTTATAATACCCTCGTGTCGCGGCGATATCGCGGCGAATTCGCGGCCGCGACGCGACATGAGTAAGTACCTGGGTAGGTTAGGTTAGGTTGTGTCGCGTCGCGGCCGTGATTCGCGTCGCGCTTGTGTGAAAGGTGTTGCGGCGCGATAATTTCGCAGAATCGCCACGCGACACGTCGCGCGACAAGTCGCGCCTGTGTGTACGAGCCTTGAATCTATTAACAGCTTGTTGTTTCGTATCTCCACATAATGTCAGTGTCTCTTCTATTCCTTGTCGCAAAGGTGGCATATTTGTAATCACATCTCTGCCTCTCCGGCAACACTAGTCTTTAAATAATGCAACTTACGCACATCGCTAAATAGAAGTGTTATGGACGATTGCTGTAAATATTATATATTCTTGTACGTAGGCCATTCATCATATCGAGTGTGGAATCTCACTACATACAGAACGATACGACTACATACAGAAAGCAAAGCTCATAGAAATCTCTATTCCTAGACAGCACGTTTCCCCGAAAACTTTGTTGATAGAAAACATTGTTTGTAGATATCTCAGTCCATAGGAAGCACTGTTGACAGAGATGTCTGTTCTGTGTATATTTTTTCATATAAACCATTGTTTCCAGATATCTTGGTTCACAGTAGCATATATGTTAATCCAGGGTGTCAGCTGCTTCCATACAAAATTTTATCAAAATTGGTCCAGCCGTTTGAGCGTGAAGAAGTAACAAACATATAAACACACTCACAAACTTTCGCCTTTATGATATTAGTGTGATTTTGACGAGTCCCATAGATCTTAGTGTCGAGGGTCTGATGATGGAGCCAGGAGGTGCATAGTGAAACTCTTCAATGGCTACTAGTAAACCCCTCGAGTTTGTGCTCATATGATTTGATGAGTCCAATAGATTGCACTTAGTGTTGAGGGTCTGATGATGGAGGCCAGGAGGTGGTAAACCCCTCGAGTTTAGGGTCATATGATCCGTTTTGATGATTCCAACATATTGTACTGTTTCGAGGGTTTGATGATGGAGCCAGGAGGTGGATAGCGGAACTCTCTAGGGACGACTTGTACATCTCTCGACTTTGCCAGTAAGTAGCCCTTGATCGGACAGACGGAACAGAGAGATGTACCGTTCCACACAGAACTGCATTATTTTCGAAAGGTCTTCTTGGAATGGCACCTAAAATCTATAATAAGCTTCCTATTGAAATCCTATTGAAATCAAAGAACTGAATGAAATACTTGATTTCAAAAAAGCTTTATTAAAACTATTATATTATAATAAGGGATATTACTCTGTTAATGAGTACCTAGATGACAGATTTTAATTTATTAATTCATTCCATTATCATTACTAGATCCAGTTTTTTATTATATCACTATTACTATTATTATTTTTCTTTTAGTTGAATAGCTGTTAGTAATCACTATATTAAATATTATTAAAATTTTGCCTATTGTTTTAAATATTAACAAACTAATGACTACTATATCAATTAAGTACCTACTATAATTAGTGACATATTTTAAATTATTGATTATTATTATTACTAATATACAGTATGTTAAATAACAGAGGGCATTCCCTTAAACTCGTTAATCTATATCATTAATAGATTAAAATAAAAATATCAGCATAGAAAAATAAGCATAAAATAATCCGAATTCAAAAAATAATTAATTGTCAACAAATTCGAAACCTTCTGTTTAAAATCAAAATAGTAGCGTGGAATAATATTCGTAGTAGTATTGCTCAAACGCAATGCGCACGATGCCGGCCGAGCGTCTCCGAGAGTTCACGAAGTTCATAGTTACACTCAGCATAAATGAGCACCATGTTCACATACTCCTGACCATTGAACTGATAACGCGGCATTTTTCACTCAAGAATGACGTAAGATGTTGCAATGCGAAAATAATGCATGTCCGGTCAGCGCGTGAGATTAGTTCCGAATAAAATTAGGTGGACATTCGGGGGCAGGGGGCGGGGCTAGGCGCATCAATTAGATCGCCGCACACGCGGCCCGTCATTCATAAATAAATTCCGACATTGCTGTCCTTAAGTACGCGTGTACAGAGTGTTTCTTTAACGTATCAATTTACGATTTTGAGTGAATATTAAAATATAAAAAAAATAAAAACTTTTTATTTTCGAATGGTAATATTTTTTTAGCATGTATGGATGCTATACTATTGCGGGTTAACGGGAACGCCCTCTGTTAGTTAACATACTGTATTAATTAATACTAAACTATTGATTATTGACTACTACTATAATGTTGCTAAAGTCTTTAACTATTGTATGCCTAAAGGCGGGTCATAGATGTACTTCACTTCATAAACTGTAACACCATATTTTTACCTATGTACCACAATAAATAATTTGAATTTGAATTTGATCGTGAAACCTTCGTTAACTTTATACTTATTAACCTAATGAAGAATATACTAGACGCAAAGGTTAAAAATAAAAATATGTAGTTTAAAAAAACTAAAAAGCATTTGTATTATGCAGTAAAAATTATAAAATAATTAAATTGAATTCAAAAAGCGTAGAACGCCCTTATATTTTATAAATTAAAAAATCGCTCCACGCCTTATTTATTGTGAATGTGAGGGTTATGTGCTTATTTTTTTTTCTGTCTCTGTTAGTTTGTTGGTCTGGCAGTTTGAGTACTTTATGCGGCTTACCCAAATGTCCTATCTTTGGTACTGTTCGTCAAGTCGTTGAATTCCTCAAGTTCTAAATTGAACTACATGATGAATGACAAATGCTTGCACTGACTGGACTGGTCCACTCAAATCTGTGTGGTCAATGATTTCAAAAGTAAGGATACGCCCATCTGAACATTTTACATAGACGTTCTTCATACAAGCAACAGTAACGCCATCTGTTATAACTCAGACGAACTACGTGAGTGCAGCGTTGCATAGGTCGACGACGTAACCTTGTACGTGCGTACTTACCTACATGTTTTTTTTTATCACATTTTATCCTGAGTCAGTATAAGTCAGTTGCATGCCGATATCCTTTCAACTCAGAATACCAGACTCTCAAAATCCCATCTCGTTAAAATATCAGATTTCAGGCAGTCGAAATAAACATAATAATAATATTATGAGAAAAACCTAGCTAGTTTTTGCAGCAAATAGATTGCATATTGCACATTTTGCAATAAATACTGTTTGGTTTTCTTATATTACCTATTTTGTTTCATTGAAATTGTCATGACGTTGAAAAGCCTTCTCCTTAGTTTTCTACATTTTATTTATTTCATTATTAAACAAAGTGATATGATAAGTCAGAAAGGCAAACTAGAGTTACTGCACGCAGGATTCATTTCACTGTCATCATTTCAAAATCAAACACCTGGGGCTTGTAGCTGTGTAGTGGTAGTGGCTGCTGGAATTTTACAACACAGGTCTGGCCATCGCGAAAATTCCCAAACTGTTTTAGAAAAACCAACATCGTATCCTCCCATATTTGTCAATTCTATTAGCTAATGAATATAATAAAGCTTCTAAATAAATAATATCAAAACAATGTCGATATCAACGTCGCAAAAATGAGCAGAGCATACTCTTGTATTTTTATGAGGTTTGAAATAAGGCTCTTTCGTTGTTCCCTAATAATGCGACTCCAAATCTATACACGTTGAATCATTTGGAAATCTGTAATTTAAAAATTATTTGTATCGTAATGCGCTATCGCATAATGTATATTTAAACATCGTTTATATGTCTTCTCCTAATTTGGTACCAAAATTCAAAATTATCTACACTACGTTCTTAAGACAAAAATAAAACAGAAATAAAAAAATGACGTCTGTACAAGGTTACTTTGTTCACTTCGAGGAGCCATTGGCCACACAATGGCCGCCATTGTAAAATAATGATCGAATTATATAAAAATGTGTTTATTTAATAATTTAATTGCAACAAAAATAATGTAAGGTTACATTCCGATGATACGATGTCCCATGTTTCTTTTTAATCTTTGTATCGTAATTTTTGTAGCCTTTTACGACGCAACTAGGCATTTTTATGACAGGCAAATACAAGTTCTCTCTCTCGCGCGGACCACTGTCAACTGAGTCGCGTTGGCCCTAAAACCGTCATTTTAGGGCCAGCGCGTTGGTGCCATTTAGTCGCGCGGTTAGCCCGGTCCTTACGCTAGTAATATATAAGTCAATGTGTGTGGTACTTTCCTCAAAATTCCATATTTTGAATCATCAATCTACATGGTCTTCATAATTATGATCGGACCAAAATTATGTCTGGACTTTAACAGAGACTGTGACCGCTGAGTTTGTTTTGGTCTTTCTTCTCAGAGTAGTCAGATAGGAAACGCCGACTTACTTTAACAGAGACTGTGACCGCTGAGTTTGTTTTGGTCTTTCTTCTCAGAGTAGTCAGATAGGATTGAGGGGCTTGTGGCTACGTAATAACAGCCGCATGGGCCGATAGATCAGGTTAAGCTGCGCTTGCCGCGGTTGCTCCGTGTATGGGTGTGAGTAGCTCAGAAAGCATGTTATCCGCCGTTGGTCCCGGCTGCTTTTACAGTCGTTACGGGTCATCAGAAGCCTGACAACCAGTCTTACCAAGGGAATCGTATTGCCCAGTTACTGGGTTGTGGAGGTCAGTTAGGCAGTCGCTGCATGTAAAATACTGGTATTCAGCTGCATCCGGATAGACTGGAAGCCGACCTCGTGGTCGACAACGTAGTTAGGAAAAGGCTCGGCAGATGAGGAGATCATAACGGCGAAAGTGATTCCGATATTCTATTTACAAAATAAACAATTTCATTTCAATTTCTCTTTTTTTATTCAGGCGAAGGGCCATATTGTGGGAAATCTAGTAAGTAGGCAACGAAATAATAAAAGCCTTGCAGATTTAATTTTTTTGTCATTTTGCTTAGTAGGTATTGCGAATCTTTCGTAAATGACTATCAGTGAAAATTGACATCATAGAATTTATTTATTTTATTTATTTATTTATTAACACTTTATGCACATAATGTACAAAGACGGACTTAATGCCTTGGGCATTTTCTACCAGTCTACCTTAGGGTGATGCAGAGACAAAACAGTAGGTGCAATTTAATATAACAGTTTAGTATTAAAAATTGTCAAATATCCAGAAGATTCAAGCTTATCTCGAGTGAATCACAACAACCAGAAACATGTCACCGAAAACGCGGGGCGGTGGTCAGCTCATCGGACGTGGTGGTGTCAGGTGTCAGCTGAGGAGCGCAGGAACTCGCGCAGCTGCTGGTGGTGTCAGGTGTCAGCTGAGGAGCGCAGGAACTAGCGCAGCTGCTGGTGGTGTCAGGTGTCAGCTGAGGAGCGCAGGAACTCGCGCAGCTGCTGGTGGTGTCAGGTGTCAGCTGAGGAGCGCAGGAACTAGCGCAGCTGCTGGTGGTGTCAGGTGTCAGCTGAGGAGCGCAGGAACTCGCGCAGCTGCTGGTGTCAGCTGAGGAGCGCAGGAACTCGCGCAGCTGCTCGCGCAGCGCGAAGTTTAGCTGCAGGCACGGCGACAGCAGACGCCGCCCCGAGATCGGCGACACCGCGCCGTCTGCAACACACGAGTGCTCTAAACAGTCACGACCACAAGGAGGTATGCAGCGTAAGGAGCCGATGTGAATCTGCTAGCGTCCTGGCTGGCTGGCCTGGCTGCGTTTCAGTAAGTTATCATGACGAACATTTACCGGAAGATTTACTATGAAGGACGACACGGTTAATATTTGACGTGCATGCTACCGTCCGGGGAAATCAATCCGACACATTATTTATGGATTTTCTCGTCTAGCTAACGAAGAGTACCTACTTGCAACACACACACACAACTTACACACCCTTGCAACCCTAGCCGGGATTATCCATCAGCAACTTGCTCTGAAATACAGCGTTTTGGGATCGGAAGTGCCGTATCACATTATGTGTCGGGATCCAGTTCTAAAATGGCGATATCACATTGTATTGGGATCCATAATCACTGACAGGACTATTGCGGCCAATAGCTTGACATAGTGATGGTGGTCGGATAGAGCGCCGCGCTATGGTTGTGGACGTAGGTGCCGCATGACTGGAACCTCGTGAAAGCTGAGAAAGATGAGTAAATCAAGCATCCTCCCATGTTTTAAATTATTTATAATCTATTAAAAAATGTAATTTATATGTATATTAATGAAGTCAATAATAAAGCTGAAGAGTTTGTTTGTTGTTTTGTTTGTTTAAATGCGCTAATCTCTGGGAATACCAGTCGGAATTGAAAACATATTTTTGCATTTGATAGCCTAATTCTTGAGGAAGGTTATAGGCTATTTAACATCACGCTAATATCCTTAGGTGCCGAACAGAAAGTATAAAAATAAGACAGAACGCTAAGCGAAAACGAAGTAGGTAACGGGCGGGCGCGGGCGATCATTTCACGCGGACGAAGTCGCCGGCAGAAGTAGGTAACGGGCGGGCGCGGGCGATCATTTCACGCGGACGAAATCGCCGGCAGAAGTAGGTAACAGGCGGGCGCGGGCGATCATTTCACGCGGACGAAGTCGCCGGTAGAAGTAGGTAACGGGCGGGCGCGAGCGATCATTTCACGCGGACGAAGTCGCCGGTAGAAGTAGGTAACGGGCGGGCGCGGGCGATCATTTCACGCGGACGAAGTCGCCGGTAGAAGTAGGTAACGGGCGGGCGCGGGCGATCATTTCACGCGGACGAAGTCGCCGGCAGAAGTAGGTAACGGGCGGGCGCGGGCGATCATTTCACGCGGACGAAATCGCCGGCAGAAGTAGGTAACAGGCGGGCGCGGGCGATCATTTCACGCGGACGAAGTCGCCGGTAGAAGTAGGTAACGGGCGGGCGCGGGCGATCATTTCACGCGGACGAAGTCGCCGGCAGAAGTAGGTAACGGGCGGGCGCGGGCGATCATTTCACGCGGACGAAATCGCCGGCAGAAATAGGTAACAGGCGGGCGCGGGCGATCATTTCACGCGGACGAAGTCGCCGGTAGAAGTAGGTAACGGGCGGGCGCGGGCGATCATTTCACGCGGACGAAGTCGCCGGCAGAAGTAGGTAACGGGCGGGCGCGGGCGATCATTTCACGCGGACGAAGTCGCCGGTAGAAGTAGGTAACGGGCGGGCGCGGGCGATCATTTCACGCGGACGAAGTCGCCGATAGAAGCTAGTACTATATATTTTATGATACTCAAATATTTGGAATTATTTTAGGGTTATCCAAAGTACCAACTAGTAAAGTTGTGATTGATGTACTAAGTAAATTTTATTTATAGTTAACTTTAATATTCTGAATTTACAAACGTAGGAATCCGGGGTAGTCTCTATCAACTAAGCCATATGCCAAGCGGTTATGTGCACTCCGGTGTGGTAGTGCGCATGCGGCGGTAGTATGTGTTGTGTGCTGGTGTGAAGTGGCGACGCACCGGCGGCGAGGAACCAGTCGAGGATGTTAGCGCGCTCGTAAGTGTAACCGTCGGCCGCGAACACCGGCTCGCACAGCACGCGGTGCGACAGCGGACAGCGCAGCGCGTGCGGCGCGGACCGCTCCTGCAACCACAATACCACAGTATAAAAAACTGTGACAATACTATGCAATATACGCCCAGCTGCATGCCAAGTAATACACAAGCGCTGCTCGTATGCGACATGTAGTTGACTGTACCTACCTGCCCACTTTTTACATCAGACAAGACTGAATAAGAAGCAAGAAGAAGACTGTATAGGCTACAGAAATACATCAGAAAGAAACAAATTATATAGTTATAGAGTGAAAATTGTTAATCGGTCAAATCCAAATAAACAGCAAAATTAAGTCAAAACTAGATTTGTCCAGTTTAAGCAATTTTGGGCCCACTTGTTCGCAGGAGGGTGGCGTGGCCTGCAGCCAACCCAGCTCCTCGCGCACGAGCGCCCGCTCCGCGTCGTCGAGGACCGAGCCATCGGCTCCAACTGCAACGCTGTCGAGCTCGGAACACAATGGGCTCACCTGGTCGTAGGATGGCGGCGCGGCCTGCAGCCAGCCAAGCTCCTCGCGCACGAGAGCCCGCTCCGCGTCGTCGGGGACCGAGCCATCGGCTCCGACAGCAACGCTCTCGAGCTCTGAACACAGTAAATGTATTACAAAAGAATATCTTCATTCGTTCGAAAACATGGTACAGAGTTCGTTTCAAAGTGCCATCCACTCTAATGGGAAACCTTATAACAATATCCAAGGTGTAATTGAAATAGGTATGTTGAATCGAACCTCAAATAATTCCTATTTTGAGGTCCTCAAAATACTAAATAACCGAGTAACTGCGACCAACTTGGATTTAGCGCTCGTCGACTGCTGCCGCGGCGCCGCTCGCAACGCTCACTTGCTCGGTTCGCCCGCGGTCGGTTAGGTTGCGGTCTATCTGACCGCACACTGACCGCGATCGGCGACGTGTAGCCGTCCCTCACCGAAAGGCGGCCGAATGCTATGTTCATAAATACACAGGCGCAGCCTCGCCCACACGCCGCCTGCGAGCCCCAGTTGCGACGGCCCAGAGTCACACGCCGCAAACGTCCGTCGTTATCAGAATAAAACATAGCGATGGCTTTCGCAATAACAAAGATAGGTATCTATTTATCTAAATTTATAGGTTGCTTCTTCTTATCTGTACTTAAAATTTATTTTTACCGACTTCAATAAAAGGAGGTTATCAATTCGACACGTATACACACGTGTCGAATTGATAACTTCCTTTTTTAATAAAATAATAATAATATCCTTTTTTAATGAAATAGTAATATTATTGGAACTGCATTATATTCACATATATGACAATCTATTAGGGTTAGGGCATTGTACAGTGCGTGCCACGTAAGAAGAGACTTGACACACCACGTGGTCTGACATGCGCAGAACACGATTTTAGGTATCTTTAGCGGTATGAGGTCTGAGTGGGACGGGACCGGACGTCATAGGGGCGGCGGAAAGAGGCGGGGGAGGCGGGGTCAAGTCTCTTCTTACGTGGCACGCACTGTACCCCGGTATTACTGGGAGGTTATCGTGGCGATTAGAAAGCCAGCACTCGGTAAGTACCATTATATCACAATCAAAGTTAAGTTTATGAAGAAAAATATTAAAGCTATCTATGTTCTTATAAATAGGTACTACGAATATTTTGGGTCAGTACAGTTAGCGAATTTTGATAGTCGGAAAGATATTGTCTGCAGTCCTCAACGTTACATTTCTTTGATCTAATTGAAAATGTGGTATCTATATCGGTAAAAATTAAGTTATCATCCATATTAAAATAAAATAAAACAATAAATTAAGTCTAAAATATTTATTTATTTATTTATTGGATCGCCAACAGACGCTACACAGTTACTTACATGTTAACATGAATAGGGACAAATACAAGCGTGCGCTTCCAATTACAGGCGATCACATCATTCACTTAACATCTAGGTGGGTACAACAAGTTTGACATAAATCACCATACAATACACGAAAATTAAAAACATAAAACAAAATTAAAAGCTATAGCAAAACAGTAAGTACGGGTACAAATAAAATAATAATAAGTACGGACTAATTTCAAACAAATTCAAATAAAATAAACTAATAAAAATAACCAAATATCAACAGAAAAAGAAAATATATATAGTATTACTTGGATACTACGACTTTTAGGTCTTTTTTAAACTTTGTTAGTTTGCATGTGATATCCAATTCGTTATGCTTCGATACTTCGTTATACTGCCTACAGAGCCTTGGCAAAACGGCGAAGTGTCCGAGGTTTGTTTTGGATCCCGGCACATAGAAAAGGTTATAGGTTGGTTATATAAACTAATATGTGGCGCTCTTAGGCGCGTTCATAATCTATGGAATTAATGTACCTGTATTCGGCAGCTTTTTTAGCAGGGCAATCTGTATCTCCCGTCTTGTGGTTGGCTTGTTTTTGAAAGCGCGAACATGTAGCACATTTTGGCGGATTGGCCTTATTTGCGCAGTCTTGGATTGTGTGCCCTTCTTCACCGCAATGGCTGCATGTGGGGGCAGCTATTTTGCATGTTTTGGCTGCATGACCATACTGCTGGCACTTGTAACATCTAGTTACCAGTGTAAAGTCTCGTACCGGACAGGACGACCAATTTATAAATAAATCTGTCCTGTGTAACGAGGGCCTTGCGAATGATGGCTGGAACTTCTATAATAGTTGCAATTCTCAGCATCCTTCCTGCCAGATTTGTGGCTCAGTTTTATTGAGGTCAAAAATGCATCTTGAGACATAGTCGGCAGTTTGTCGGTCAAGTTCTGTTCATAGATACATTTACAAACCTCATTTTCAGACATGAATGTGGGAGCTCCTATGACTATAATTTGCGGTGCAATTCGCGGTCGAGTACGGTCGCGTTTTGCGCTGCACAGTACGAATATTATATTCGCGAATTGCGCGGCTGTAGCCGCTGCCCGTTTTCCGCTATGAGTTCCCAAACTCTCATAAATAAATAAATAAATAAATAAAATAAAATTCATTTAATTCAGGCAAGACTCATATTTACATAAAATTAAAATTAAAATATCACAATGCTGCAATCACAATGCTACTGCCCCAGAATAAAATTTATCTAAATAAAGTGCCTCTAAATAAAATAAATTAACAAAAACAAATTAAAAAGGCAATGGAATTAAAATTAAAATACAATGTCAAAGCAATTCAAGTAAAGGAAAATTAAAAGATACAAATTTTCAGGGTCACAAAATTAAAAATTAAATCAAAATAAACAAAAATTCAAAATATAAAAGCAATACAGAACATGTCACTAATACATAAATAATACATCAACTAATAAATATAATACATCAATGTCAATTAGAACTAAGTGTACTGACTATATATGTCTGCTACAACATTTCCTAATGAAGGGGCAGTCAATTCGCTCAGCGATCATCACCAGGACAGTATTGGAGCTGGCCCGCACCCTGCGCACTAAGGACGCGCACCGCTTGCGCATGGTGGCGTGAAAACAGTCGGTGCGCGCTTCCGCAAACATGCCCGAGGCGCTGCAGAAGCGGGGCAGCCCCATCACCGCCCTAAACGCGTTGTTGTACTGGACGCGGAGGGCGCCGTAGCTCGCTTGTGCCATAGCCATAGCCAACGAAGTATTAGCATTCATCAAACATGCCATCGATTACATG
This sequence comes from Luperina nickerlii, assembly GCA_963855955.1. Lineage (NCBI taxonomy): Eukaryota > Metazoa > Arthropoda > Insecta > Lepidoptera > Noctuidae > Luperina > Luperina nickerlii. The sequence goes on from OY979677.1 coordinate 22,749,970, forward strand.
GACGTGGTCATCATCTTGCAGATCTGCAAGTCACCGTTCAAGGAGGAAGAGATTAGTAGTGCTAAGTTGCTGCTGTTCACAACGCTTGGCAAAGTCAGCCAGATACCGTCTCGTCGAAGGGACGGTACAGTGAAGAGTCTCCAGGACTCGTAACGCTGATGAAGGAGACCGACCCGGACAACGTGCCTGAATTCGTGGCGAAGGATCTGCACAAGCTGCCTCCCGTCACGTTCGACCACGTAGACGTTACCAGGCTGCTGAAGGATATTACATTCCTGAAGCAAAGCCAGGCCGAGATGCAGCATAAGCTAGAGGTGTCCAACAACACCATCAGTGATCTACGGGCAGAAGTAGTGCTCTTGCACAACGCAGTTTCTGCAAGTAGGTCACCTACCGAAGCCGCAAATGTGAACACGCGTCGCGGGACTCAAAACGCCTCTATCTGCAGTTTCGAGTCGGCGGGCTCGAATGCGTCACCACCTGCCGAGAATGCATGCGTTGCAACGCATGCCGTGGCCGTCCCTGCCTCGACACAGGTGGAGACAGCGACGTGTGTAGGTTCATCGAACCCCAAACGAGCCTACGCAGTAGCTGCTAACCAGCCTGCTGAATCGCAAAAATCGCAGGTAAAAATAGCGGAAAAACCGAAAGGGGGTAAACAGAGCCGGTCGAAACCCAACAAGGTTTTGAAAAGGCAGGATTCAAAGAAGGACACGAGCGACAAGGATGGTTTCATCAAGGTGGAGAAGAAGAAGAAGCAGCCTCCTTGTCGGAACCAGTGCGGCACCGCGCTGGCAGGACCCAACATGCTGCTGCGTGCAGCAATCCCAACGACGCAGCTGTACGTGTCCAGACTGCACCACTCCACGAAGGTTGAGGAGATCGTGGAGTACATGCGTGTGAAGACCAACTGGACTTTGAGGGTCGAGAAGTTGGAGTCGCGTCACAATACGAACTCCAAGTCGTTCGTGGTTCGTGTTCCGACACATCATCTCGAAAAGTTTCTCAAGGAAGAGTTCTGGCCGAAAGGTGTTGTGTACTGCCGGTTTCGTGGCCTACTACATGACACCAGTCAGCGAAACACGATGCAGATACTTCGTGTGCGTTAGTTTTTTTTAGTGTAATTTTAATGTTGTGTGTATTTATAGTATTTTTAAGTTATATTAATATTGTATTGTATGTGTTTTATATGGGCCTTGACGCCTGAAATAAATGGATAAATAAATAATTAATTATTTATTTATTTTATTTTGCGAGGTTTACGTTTTTGAGGTTCGTCGACGGTAAGCCCTGACGAAGCAAGTTGGACCGTTTGTTTGAGCTTATCTAGGTCATCTTTGGTCTCGGTACTGATTAATTAATTTAATTAATTAATTAAATTAATTAATTAAATTTTTATTTAAACTGTAAATATTTGTTTATTTATGGCAACTAGGCCCAATTTTTAGTAACTTAACATTATTCCTAAAAACAATTGTTAGTAAACAAAAACACAGAAAACACAAAACAAATAGAAAAAGTAAATTGTGAGGTTAGGTGTGGGGTCTTCTGACCAGCACCTCCACAGCGTGCGACAACCAAGGTGCGTCGAACTTCTCTATCAACATACTTAGGATGCTGTTAGAACTAGACCGCGCTCTTAACAAGATGGAGTTTGTCTTTTTGCGCATTATGGCGTAAAAATCATCAGTATGCGCAAAAGCGAACATACCGGACGCACTACAATAGCGCGGCAGTCCCAACAGCATCCTGAAGCAGTTATTGTATTGAATACTCAGGGCGTCTAGCGACCTCTTAGTATGCCTTACCCACAGGCTGCTCGTGTAGAATGATTGTCAATACGCTTTAAACAACGTAATCTTTACCTCAATACTACAACGAGCGAACCTGTGTATCAGCATGTTGGCCCTGACCGCTAGCGCCCTACGCTCACGATCTATATCAACATCGTCTTTGAGGTCACCGGTTAAAAAGTGTCTCTCAGGTATTTAAATTTATCAACTCTTTTGAGTGGCATCCCGTTCAGCATTAGAAGTGGGTCGCTACGTACACATCTACCGGAGGCCTCAAAAAATCCTCAAATTAATCCTCCTAAAAAAGGACCTCAAATTAATCCTCCTTTTCCTATTTTCCGCACGCCTCGTACTTTCAGCTTCATTTCTCCAGGGCATATGATTTTTTGGACCATGGTCTTGGTTTCGTCACTGGTCTTTGAATTATCACAGGGATAAATCGCCACGGAACTAAAGGACGAACAAAGCTGTTGGACCCCTTCTTCACCATATCTGCAAAAGATGTGCCCGCACCCTGCTTCGTACAGGACTCTTGAATCGTCCGGTTCATCTCCGTTAGACAGTCGGATAGGTCTCGAGCTTCGGTCATGGATTTAAGAGTGGTATGGGTTTGAATGGCTTTTTGCTTTAAAGACTGGTAATGAACAGCCATTTGCGAAACTCCATGTCCAACTTTTCGGCAAAGATTATTTATTTTTAGTTTCTGCTCAGTATTGAGCTTACCATCAGAAGCAGTAGCACATACCTCATTCAGGCACTGCTCGATTGATATCATCCAGTTCTGGATCTCTGGTGTGGTCACTACTTCAATTTTATCATCTTGGTCCTGTCTTGACTATCGCGGCGGTGTCGGTGCCGTTGTCGGTACCGGGGTCGTCAGTACCGGGGTCGGCACTGAGGTCGGTCTCGGTGGAGGGCTGTGCCGTATCATCGTGTTCCGATTATTGGGGCTGCCTTCCATATACTTAACAGAATATTTAAAAATAATCCAGTCAATTCATTATTTAAACATGTCACAATGTTTCTCTATAGCACACGCTAATACACTAAAACTAGGTCACTATTTATGCAAACGAGGAGTAGCTCCTTAGTACCGCGGGATCCATTCCTACATCCATTCTGAGAGGCAGACATGATGGACTTGGTGTCTGATACAACGCATACAAAATGCATGTACACGGTTCTGTGTAAAGATACCTCGTAGAAGTCATGTCACACCTTTTATAAATGAAAATAATATTTTGAAAATGGCTGCTAGGAGAAGGTTACATATGGCCGGTTTACTTTTTGGAGTAGTCACTACACAAAAACCTCACTATCTGTTTGAGAAGTTAAGTTGGAGGCAGAGCAAATACGAACCACGTTTTTCTACCAAACCTCTTTGTACACAAGCACATAGGACCGCAGCATTCAGGGGGAGTTTCAGGTATGCTGCAACACACTGTTGGAATAACCTTCCTCCACCAGTAAGAGTCCTGAGAACAAAAAAGCACTTTTTGAGTATATTAAAGAAATATTTCATGCAGATACAGCAATCCACATGATTGTACATACTTATACTTATCTAGATCTAATACTAACAGCTGCTCTTTTTGTACTCACCTCGAGGGTCAGGGCCTACAGGCAATGGATCTGACTTTCCAGCAGTGTGAGTGGCCTGTCTGATTCCTCCCTGTTTAGGTCCAGTCTGTGTCATTGTCACGGGAGGAATGGTAGTCCTCAGTTATCTGGGGCGTGTTGGCTGTGTGTCTTTCTGAAGCTGCATTACCTAAGATACAAAAGGTAGAATATTTAGTGAGGTTTAACAAAGGTTACCTACCAATTTTATTTAATATAAGGCTTTGTTTCTATCGAATGCAGTGGTAAATGGTTAATATTATAAAATGAGAATGTTGCTAACATAGTTTGTAAGTATTACTAACAACAATATGAATCACGTGTGTTCGACATAAATAAATAATAATAATAATAATAAAAAAACTTACTAGTAGGGTCATGGAGAATTTTGGAGTGGACATGGTTTTGAATTCCTTAGGTAGGTATGTCGGAAAAAGCATGGGTGTAGTTTGCCGGCGACAATATCGATGTACCTATGGGCGTTATGCAAATGGCCGCCATCGTGATTCCAATTTTCCATGGTGCATTCAAACCATAGATTCAAACCGATATAATTTTTTTTTTTACTTGTATCGAAGTTATATAGGAAAACACACCACACTGTACAGAGTTATTACTTCAGCATTTTTGTTCTAACAAAATTGTAATAATATGGTTATATATCTTTAGTTTATGTATTTTATTAAGTATAAACAGATACTTACTTGTATATTTTTCTTTATTTTAGTTCCTTATAAGTACACACTATGTTCAGCTAGAAATGCTAGAATCACACTTATTTCGGAAAACTAGACTTCCCGATTTACGGTGGGACGTCATTACGTCATTTGAGAGGTTGTTGCTGAAAATCAGCGCTGTTTACGATAGGTTCGTCCGAAGTCACAGCATTTTGCTGAGCAACGACCTGTTCTTGCACAGATGCGACGCACAGCTTAATTATTGTCCTTATTAATGTTGTTTGTTACGAAAGTAGTTATCTTTCCACTCAGAAATTGGCATTTTTGTTTTTGTTTGATTGTTGTTGTTTTCACGTTTTGTTGTGATATGTATTGTCATTGTCAATGTCAGTTGTCAAATAATAATGTGTCAAATAATAATAATGTGTGTCTTTGGTGCCTGGCCCTGACATCAAACAATGGACAAAATTGTCAACATTTTCTAAGATTGAGTACGAGGCTTTTGACTACGTTATGTGTGTGTATTTTATGTTATTTTTAATATTTTTTATTTTTATTTGTAATGTGCGTTTTTGTTTGTGCAGAATAAACTAATTTTCTTTCTTTCTTTCTTTCTTTCTTCTATATGTTTGTTAATTTTAGTTCTCAAAATTGATGTGAGAACTTTATAGACCGTCGGTAAACACGTGATCGGCCTATAATTTTTGGGTTCCGCGGTGCTACCGGATTTATGGAGCAGGTTGGTAATTCCTGTAGTTAGGAACTGGGGTAACGAACCAGACTCCAAAGCAGTCTGGAACTGAGATGCCAAGCGAGCGTGCGTCTTTGAAAACCATTTAATCCAAAAGTTATGCAGCCCGTTCGGCCCTAGATACTTCCAGTTAGGCAACGGACGGACTGCACGAGCTACATCTTGGGGGAAGATGGTGATAGCCCTCATTTCTGGTATTGGATCGCAGGCTTGCTCGACTTCCCAAACCCAATCACCTTCGGTGTGACTGACAGGCACCGACCAGATACTGATAGATAGATAGATAGATAAAACGTTTATTTAGTGCAACAAAAGACACAATACAGGTATTAAAAACATCAAAAAAGGTGAAAAAAAAAAATTGCGCGCCAGAAGGAACACATGGCATCATCATCCGGCAGGCACGTCTCAGTCACACCTTGGCCCGGTCGTTCCCAAGCCCTATTATAACTAAAAAGTGAAAAATAACTTTAATTTCGGAAGTCGATGTCGTTGATTCCGCATTTTGGTTTTTTGATACCGACTTCTGAAATTCCCCGAACCCCCGAACTGCCTCTAAAACGCTTTAAATCACAATACAAATGGCTTGTAAGTATGTTTGTTGTAGTGGTTTTTATAGTGTAAAATATATTTTTTTATAAAAAAGTAGCTTATAAGATAATTATGATACTGAAATTTAATTATATTACTTTATTCATATTTACTTTATTGGGGAGTCCGTGTCTACACAGTAAGACAGTGGTCAGGGGCAGGGCTGTTCTAAACCGCCCCTACATTAATATGTATTAAACCTGTGTAGTAGACCCCAGTATTATATTTCAGGCTTCGTCCTCGAGATTAGCATTTGATACACTTGTAGTAACGCCTAGTATACACCATTCCACACTATTTTGAGAATATTTGATTTCTTCCATTTCCATTTTTTTTTTTTTGCTGAGGGTAGATTAGTTCACTTGATTCCTGCGCTCGCAATCCGTCTCATTCGCTTTTTAGTGCCGCGCCGTTCCAAACTCGCTCGCTCAAAAAATAAAAAAAAGTTATTTTAAAAGTGATTTTAATATCTAGTGTTATTGTTATAATAATGCCTAAAAGAAAAGGTGATAATTGTGATCGTATAAAACAAAAAATTAGAAGATTAGAAAAAAAATTAAGACGCAAGCGGCGTCGATCGCGTGATCGTTATTACTCGGATGATTCAGAGTTATCGTCAACAACAAGTTTGCGCCGGCAAGGTATGATTTTTGTTTTTCTTCATGCTATAATATGAATCAGTGTTTGACCTACTTATGCACTAATTTTATTTCAATTAGATTGCATAGTGATCGGTTAGGTTATTAAAATGAAAATAGACGAGATACCTATTTTACTTCTTGTTTAGTTTTTATACTATTGTAGTTTTATTTCTGCTCAAGAAATTAGTGTTACGGACAGTACAATGGGACTGATTTTTTCACTAATATGGGCCAGATTTATTAATATTTAATTATTCTTTAGTTAGGGAATAATAGTTTGCGGACAGTACTTGCTTGCATTGGGACTGTTTCTTACTGTTAATTTCCTACTAACAATTTAGTTCAGTCTTTTAGACTATTATTATATAACTCATAAGTGAGTAAAGAATTTTAACACAATAAAAACAACATTTTATTGTTACGATGATAATATCGAATGCAGTCACTTCCCGGCCCACCGATCAGTACATTGGGACTGTTTCATGGTGCTTGATAAATTTGTTTGTGGACAGTACGTGTTATCATAACTTGGGACTGTCACTTACAATATAATATTGACTCGCATTGCCAGGCTACACGGGACTTTACGTCTCCTTTTCAGACGGAGAATGTATGGAGTTTTCAAACAATGAAACGGTCATGTCAGGCCTATATCAGTCTTCTCCTGAGCTACAAATAGATGTAGACTTAACGCAGCCCGAGGTGGAGCCGGAACCAGATCCAATCCCCAGCACATCACGAGATGAAAGCTCTGTCCAGATTCGGTCTGCTGCGATAGTTCCGCCGGATCCTAGGGACCCTTCACCACTCGTAGTCCCAGAGCCTGTTCCAGCTGCAGACCCGATGATACCTGCAACAGAAGACTCAGGACTTGATAATGAGCTGTTGAATATATTAGGCACAGATCCGACAACAGAGAAAAAATACGGAAGAGATATACAAAAAGATTTGTCGATAAGATTTCAACATTGGACTACGACTGGGATATCGAAAGAGCTGCGTAAGGAACTTAAAGAAAATTATTTAACTCCTGAAAATGCCAAGTTGATTGATCCTCCTGAGTTGAATGCAGAAATAAAAGCAGCTGTCTCAGATATTATTGCTAAACGCGATAAAGCTATTGAAAGTAAACAAAAACAACTTACCTTAGCTATTACTTCTCTAGGAGAAGCCATAACGCTTATATTATCTGCGAAGGAGAAAAATACAGCTCTACTCAAACTTCTTATGGATTCTACGCGTATCATCTGCGACTGTCAACACGCTGACTCTGTGACACGGAGAAACTTCCTATTGAATGCTGTAAAGAAAGATGTTAGAGAGCAGCTACAAAATACAAAGATTGATAAGCTTCTTTTCGGCGAGAACTTAGCCGAAACCATTAAAACTGCAAAAGCCATCACTAAATATGGTACAGATCTTAAACCTCCGGCACCTAAACCTCCCAATAAGAAGTTTACGCAGAACACAGTTAATCCTTCAAGGAATTTAAACTGGAGGAATCCGGGTCCGACGCGCAGGCCGAAGGGTCCACCAAGGATGAAGGAGCCTGCGACGACATCGACCAATCAGCCAGCCAGCTCATCCAAGCAGTCTCAGCATCCGCAGCAGCGACAGAACTACAGACGTCGCTAAACCAGGTAAAACCTGCTGGTCGATTGTCCTTATTTTATAAAGAATGGTCAATGATCACTCATGATCCAATGATTCTTTCATATATAAAGGGTTATAAAATTCCCTTTTCTCGGTCACCAATTCAGGCAGTACCTCCTAGTATCCGGAAATATTCCGAGTCAGAAAGAGCACATTTCATTGAATCCATCGATAATTTATTATCGTTAGGAGCTATTTCAGAATGTGAAGCCGAGTCCGACCAATATTTGTCAAACATCTTTTTAATACCAAAGTCCAATGGAAAGATGCGTTTTATCTTAAATTTAAAATCTTCTAAATTTATCGATACTAATCACTTTAAACTGGAAGACTTGAGAACAGTACTAAAACTGATATCAAGAGATTGTTACTTATGTACTATCGACCTAAAGGACGCATATTATTTAATTAAGATTGATAAACATGATCGAAAATATCTCCGATTCCAGTTTGAGCATTCTATTTATGAATTTAATATTTTACCATTCGGCTTAAATACTGCTCCATTTGTATTTACAAAGGTTATGAAACCAGTCATGAAATTATTGAGAATACGTGGATACTTATCTACAATATATTTAGATGATATTTGCCTTATTGGCCATGATTATCAAACTTGTTACAAAAACCTGCAAGAAACCATAAATCTCCTGTCGAGCCTTGGTTTTATCATAAATGGGGAAAAAAGTAATTTCAATCCTTCCCACACTTGCAGATATTTAGGATATGTTTTAGATACGAGAAAGTTTCAGGTCACATTACCAAAAGATAAAATAAATAGAATCAAATTTGAAATCACAAAAATGAAAAATCTAAAACAATGCAAAGTCAGAGCCTTTGCAAGTTTTGTTGGTCTCTTGGTGTCTGCCTGCCCAGCTGTGGAGTATGGCTGGCTGTATACCAAACTTTTTGAAAGATGTAAATACCTTTATTTAAAAGATACAAATAATAATTATGAATCAGTTATGAATATACCAAATTCATTAAAAGTAGACTTCGAATGGTGGAATCATGCTATCGACCATTCAATCATCAAGTTAACTATCTAGGTCACACAATTAGTAAAGAAGGGGTCCACACGTGCCCAGACAAGGTAAAAGCTATAGTTAAAACTCCAGCTCCCACGAATATTACTGAACTAAGAGCATTCATTGGTATGGTGATGTACTATGGGAAATTTATAAGAAATGTTAGTACAATTCTAGCGCCTTTGTATAAGTTGCTTAAAGCTGGAACTACGTACAGCTGGAATAGAGAATGTGAAGATGCGTTCAGTAAAGTAAAACATTTATTAACATGTAGTGAAGTGCTAATGCACCACACACCGGAGTTACCTATAATTTTAACAACAGACGCGAGTAGTGTAGGCATAGGAGCTGTGATATCGCACACAACGGCAAGGGGCGAGCGCCCTGTCATAGTATAAAGAGGGGAAGTAGGCTATCTCCGGCCCGATCCGCGATATAATTGCCTACTGTCTCAGGGTTGTTACTTTTAGCTAAATGTTAATTCAGTGCCTATAAATTGGCAAGGGTCGTGAAGTTGTATTTTTACTTGTATTGTCTGAGTATAGGGTTTGAGAGGTCGGTTTTACCTAAACGATGATGAAACCTTTCACGATAAAAGAAAGAGTGACGGGCCAGCAAACGGGCGGCGCGGGGCGGTGATGAGCACGAGAAAACAACGATCAATGGCAAATCAATTGACAGATCAAAAGTACCTAATGCATTCTAGTGAGAAAGTAGGTCTACCTACTTCCTCTGTCTGATATAAAATAATACTTACAACAAAAATGTTGTATCTCATCATCAAGTAAAAATTATATGCTAGAACTTGCAAGCTGCAACTTGCTTACCTTTCCAGTTCAATAGGTAATCAGAACAGAGACAATTCTGGAATTACTTATTAAGACACCCAAACACACATCAATACGTTTTCCTGCGATTATCACACATTTTTCATTCATTTAGCGGTGCCGAAAGCCGTGACGCGCGAAGCTCATGCGGTGTTAGCCCCGACTGGCGCACTGAGAAACGGGTCGAGATTTTGTTAAGTGTGCATGCGGCGACGCATAGATACTATGACGCACACATACAAGCCGCGCGCGGTGCGTTTGTATGAAGATAACGTACTTCCCCTCTTTATACTATGGCCCTGTGGCGTACGCATCGCGCGCGCTCACGCAAGCTGAGCGGGCTTACTCACAAATAGATCGGGAGGCACTCGCTATTGTGTTTGGAGTTCGTAAATTCCATCAATACCTTTATGGTCGTAAATTTATATTAAGAACCGATCACAAGCCACTCACTTATATTTTTGGTGATAAAGTCGGCATTCCGGTGATGGCCGCGTCTAGGTTACAGCGTTGGGCGGTGTTATTGACTGGGTATACTTATGACATAGAATATGTTTCTTCAAGTAAGAATTGTGCCGACGCTTTATCACGACTACCGTATAAGGGATGTGAAGAAAAGGTAATATCACAAAACGAAAATACTTATGTTAATTTCGTTGAAAATTATTTACCAATTACGAGCCGAGACGTTAAGAAAGCGACGGCTGTAGATAAAGTTTTAAGTAGGATTTTAGTTTACATACGATCCGGGTGGCCATCAACCTGTGTAGATGAGAGTATCAAACCATACCATATGAGACGTAATGAATTATATACGGAGTGTGATTGTATTATGTGGGGTTACCGCATGGTTATACCTTGAAATTTTCTCGGATGCCTCAACAACGGGGTGGGGAATTGCGTGTGGTGATCAGAGAGCTAGTGGCCTGTGGGGAGACGCTGAACTCAGTCAACACATCAATTATCTAGAAATTATGGCCGCTTATATTGGCCTTAAAATATTTGCCAAGGATTATTCTAACTCTCAGATTCTTCTTCGGATTGACAATACCACCGCTATTTCCTACGTTAACAGGATGGGAGGTATCCAGTTCCCCCATTTGACAGATGTTACAAGGCAACTATGGCACCAGTACGGAACCCTCGGTGCGCGAGTCCGACTCGCTCTTGACCGGTTTTTTTTGCCGATTTGGAAGAAGCTGTTCATTTTCCTACAGAATTTCTTAATTCCGTCTGGACTCCCTCCTCATAAAATAGTGTTGAAAGTAGATTGTCCTGCTAAACCTGAACCCACCTAAACTTTGCAATGCCACGCGTTTGCTGATAAAATCACTAAAAACTTTCATAATAGAGTGCACAATACTCACCGGAAAAGATGTATGTACCGGATGTGGTACCGGAGAAGATGTATTGATTGTATTGATTCCCCGAGTTCCTCTGATACCATCGGAATTACCGTTCCAATTTAAACGCTTACAATTTCCGGTAAAGATATCTTTTGCAATAACTATTAATAAATAGCAGGGTCAAAAATTCAACGTTGCAGGCTTAGGCGTTGAGTCTATTTCACATGGCCAATTATATGTCGCTCTTTCAAAAGCAACCTCTAAAGAAAACATGTTTGTGTTGTTTAATGACAAAAAAGCTGTGAACGTTATATATAAAGACATTCTGTAGTATATTTAGTATCAGCATTGCACCCGTGCTAAGCCGGGGCGGGTCGCTAGTCTACTATAAAACACTTTTGCACAATATTATTATACAAACAATTATAATAGAGTAGGTACCATATCCCAAATGTTCCAGCAATGTGTCGACCGGAGTAAGCAGTAGTTTGGAGCCCGTCATGTTCGCCTGCTCGGCTCTTTGAATAAGGAATTCCTCTTCGTCCGGACGCAGTTCGAAACCTGGCATGGAATTCATTCTTTGAGTATAGCACGAATCATTACAGTAACAACTACTGCTTCTCTAGTCTGAAGGACGCACATCATCGAGTCTGACCTCGGTCCCTGGACTGCCAGCTCACTCGCAGTGGTTTTGGGGACTGCCACATTGGGTAATAAGGACGATGGCTTCAATAAAATCTACAAATTTTATCGTAATAATAGCATTTTGACTGACCAGGGGCACGCACAATACAATCTCGAAGCCAGCGCCCCACGCCCTCCCGGCTCCAGAAGCACGGCGCCGTGCCCTCCTCATCATGCTCGTCGTCGCGCAGCTCGGGCGGCACCTGCCACACGGCCAGCTCGCCCGCCAGCGAGCCGCTCAGCAGCAGCGGCCCGTCGCTCAGCAGGCCCACGGCCAGGCTGCTGACGGGCACGACGGTCAGCAGGCGCGCGCCGGCCCCGCGCTCGGTCACCAGCCACACGCGCAGCACGCGGTCGGCGCCAGCCGCCGCCAGCAGCGCGCCGCCCCAGCGCAGCGACGACGTGCTGCCGCCGTGCAGCTCCAGCGTCTGCAGCGCTCGTACCGTCGGCCTCTCCAGCGGCAGCGCCTGCGTGACGTCGTGAGATACTAGCATGCACCCTCGGCTGTATTGTTATTCTAGATCACGTTCGCGCTCCTAAGACGACCTACTGACCGTACCTCGTTGTAACGTATGCTCCACATTTTGATGAGCGAGTCGCCACCGGCCGTCGCGAGGAGATGCGTGTCATCGGGGAGTGCCAGCGCGCTCGGTGAAGGCGCGAAGTCACAGCTCTGAACGCCCTCTGGTGACCACATACGAGTGTTACACCAGCAGCTGAACACTTGGATAGCTGCTATGTGCTTAAGTCATAGGTACACAATAATGTCGTAAGAAAACGCATGAAAAGTGAGCCCGACCTGAATTAATGATAAGTATTCTAATGGAAAGTAGATAATTACTATCCAACAATGGTAAGTACATACCTACTCACAGTCTAACGATATTTTCCGGTGCGACGATAAAATAAATATAATCATAATCAAAAACCTCTCATCAATTAGGTCTAAAAAGCACATCATATTTCGACCAAAATTATATTTGGCTTAACTAGGTGGCGTTGTCGTTTTGTGGTAGGGTCTATCGCTTTGCTTTAGTATACAGGGTTACTTGTAATTCGACTTATATCCGTCAGGAGCTAATAGGGGGGCCAAAATGCAAAATTGAGCCCCCCATGGCCAAACTTATATATTTTTCGAGATATTTGAATTTTAAGGGTTTATTGATATAATTCCAAATTAAAAAAAACTACATACCTAATGAATGGGTACCATTAAAAATTATATTGTAGCTGGCACTTCAATAATGAAGCTACCAACATAATTAAAAGTTCTTAATTCAAATAAATAATTAAAATGATGAGCGATTTCAGAATAATATCTTACCAATATTTTCATTTCACGCTTTAAGCACGCCGTGCACATCTACCACTGCCGGATTCATCGCTCAGCCACGCCCCAATGTCTCGGCCCAACGACTGTTGGATCATGTGCGGGTCATCCAACGCAATCACAGGTTGAACGATATCGCTCTTTATAGGCTGCACTCAGAGGTACTGGCTCAACCAAATCGTCTCGACTTTGGCACAAACTGCGGCACAAGCATCAACTATTGATGGCATCCCGCCGCGGTCCAATCATGTTGAAGAAGAAATTGACACAGTAAGTAGCCAGTTCAACGTCCGACTGAGGAGCGCCTTGGAGGATGCGTTTCTCGAGTATAGATTCACTCCAACCGAACTTAGAACCCGATTACCCCGGTTACCAATGCACAAAAATAGGGTGCTGGTGTGTGCCTTGACTCGCAGCTCAAGAATTTCTTCGAGAGCAGCAAGGATCTCGTTGATACACAATCGATCCTGTATTGCGCAGCTGTTGCGGCATGTAGTTTAGCTAACGTCAAGTTCCCAACTTATGACGAAGCTACTCGACCAAAACCAACCGTACCAGTCTGGCAACGCAGGATCGAGGGTCGTATCGATAGGACCAGGGTACAAATCGGCAAACTATACTGCTTCAGGGAGGGCAATACACAACCACGAGTGATGCGCTTTGTAAGGCGGGCATTCTCGGGGACTGGAATCAGCCCTCGAGAATACATGTCCCGTGTCACTGAGCGCATCGACTTCCTGAAGCAGAAAGTTTGTACATGGGGGAGCCGATTTCGGCGGTATAAGCGGCAGGTTGATCGATACACGTAGAATCGCATGTTCCAGAGCGATGAAAGGTGGGTATATAGAAATTGGGAGCGATCTGAACATAATGTGGTAGATGTATGCCGCCCGGATGATGCCGCCACAAGTGCATTCTGGCGCAGCATCTGGTCGGTACCCGTCTGTCATACTGAGGCTGGTTGGATGCAGGATATTGAGCGAGTGTGTGAGACTATACCAGAAATGGATGCAGTCATAATTATGCCATCAGACGTTGCCAGAGCGGTCCGTTCTTTACCGAATTGGAAATCGCTGAGACCGGACGGATTGCACAACTTCGGGTTGAAATGGCTAATTAGTTCACACACTTGCTCGGCATCTCAGTTCCAGTCATCCTTAGAGTCTGGGTCGCTACCGCAGTTTCTGACAACAGGCGTTACACACCTGCTCCATAAGTCAGATAGTCCGGCGGAACGCAAGAATTATAGACCGATCACGTGTTGTCGACGGTTTATAAACTTCTTACATCAATTTTGAGACTGAAAATTAATACGCACATTGAGAATAACTCGATTATGTCTGTCTCTCAAAATGTATGTAGGAATAGGTCCAACGGTACTAAGGAGCTACTCGTCATAAACATGGCCATTAGCCAACAGGTTCGTCGATCTCGCAACAGGTGTGTCGACATGTTGGATAGATTACAAGAAGGCCTACGACTCGGTGCCACATAGATGGCTCATGAGGGTGCTGCAGTTGTACAAGATAGATGCAACTCTGCACACCTTCCTTGAGTCGTGTTTGGAGCAATGGAAGACGGTCCTTCGTTATCCAAGATGTCAACAGATCCAGGGGAATGATGAGCCTGTATGGATTAAACGGGGAATAGTTCAGGGCGACAATCCGAGCCCACTTTGATTCTGCTTAGCCCTGAATCCTCTAAGTACACTACTGGAGGATTCAGGTCTAGGCTACCGGTTGAAGAGAGGTGGTCAGGTCATGTCTCACCTCCTTAACATGAATGATTTGAAACTCTTTGCCCCCAACAAATTGCGTCTGATGGAGCTACTGAAGGTAACTGAAACTTGCAGTAGCGCCATCAAGATGAACTTTGGTGTGGACAAATGTGCAGTCATGCATGTAAAGCGAGGGGAAATTATGGAATTCGAGGGAATTCAACTCTCGGATTCCATAAGCCTCAGATCCCTCTCCTCATTCGAAAACTATAAGTATTTGGGTATGTCGGAAGCGTTAGGCATCAACGATGCTCCCCGACCTATCACCATGTTCGGCAAGCCGATCCCTTGGGAGAAGCAAGCCAAATACCTCGGTGTTATCCTCGACAGGCACCTCTCCTTCGCAGAGAACATAAAGGCGGTTCGCTCGTGCGCCGCCTTCGCTCTCGGTAGCCTCCACTCGATGCTCAATGTACGCAGCAAATTGTCACTTAAGTGCAAATTGCGCATCTACACAGCGTGCATTCGCCCAATCATGACCTATGCCTGCGTAGTCTTTGCTCACGCAAAGCCCCACCACATCCATAGGATGCTGACCCTCCAGAACCGTGTCCGCCGAAAGGCTACGGGAGCCCCTTGGTTCGTCCGAAATGAGATCCTCCATGTTGATCTCAAAATCCCCACTATCCACCAATTCATGAAGCGCCTCTCCAAGTGCTTCTTCGATACCGCCCCCAACCCTCTGGTTGTCGAGGCCGCCAGATGCAATCCCTCCCAAATTAGTAAATTCCGCCGTCCAAGGCATGTTCTCACCGACCCAGATGACCCCATAACCCTCCTCCAAGAGAGCAGTAGGGCAACCAGCACTCTTAAGAAAAACAAGTACAAGAAATCGATATACCAGCCTCGCCGACGAGGTCTCTTGCGACGTCCCCAAGTAAATGCCCCCCACCGACCCTTGCTCGATGTAGTGCCAGCCCGCGCCGCAGCTGAGCCTGTACATTTAAATTCCCGACTGTGACCTCTGAGTTTGTTTCGGCATTTCTTCTCAGAGTAGTCAATTAGGAAATGCCGACCCCATCATTCGTTAAATAATCAAAATTCGATCCAGCCTGTCCCAACTTGCTGCCCTCTCCCCAGCGACGCCCTAAGCCGAGGCTCGTACCCCACAGGGGGTGCCCTTAGCGCGTAGTCGCTTAGTTTACTTAGTTAGTTTTAAGCCCCTGGCTGGAGGCTTTGAGTTCTCTCAAGGCAACCGCAGGATAGTCCGGTTAAGTAGTCACGACCTCTCAAGGTAAAGTACGAGAAGCCATATCAAAAAAAAAATCAACGATGCTGACATGAAGCAATCATTGAAGGTAAATAGTCGTCTTTCGGGCGGAAATAAGGTGCGCGCCTTCAACGGTTGGGTCATGCCGGTTTTGATGTACTCTTTTGGCAGACTCAAATGGACTCAGACCGAACTCGACGCCCTGGATAGTCGCAATGGATCGCTTCACGGGACCGCAGCGTGCTTTTTGTGTAAAACAATTTTATTTAAACAATAGTTCGCTCATTACTGTGAGACGCTTCTTTCGCGTTGAATACGATTTACACGACTTGAATCAGTGTCCAAGTGGTCCTTTGATAAAGAAATGGGTGAAGAAGTTCGAAGAGACGGGATCGACACTAAATGTGAAGCAAACCGGCGGCCCACGGACTTCTCGAAGCGAAGAGAACGTGCAGAAAGTTTCTGCTTCAGTTCGACGTGATCCAGATTTATCGACGCGCAAACGTTCGGCTGAATTAGGATTATCCCGCACATCTTTACGCCGTATTTTGAAAGGTGATTTAAAATTACATCTATATAAGATCCAAATAGTGCAGGAACTAAAACCTAATGACTTAAATTTACGCAAATCGTATGCCGAAACAATGTTGAATAGATTCAGTAATTATGACAACGTCTTGTTTTCTGACGAAGCCCATTTCCACCTCAACGGACATGTTAACAAACAGAATTGCGGGTATTGGAGCAGCGAATATCCCAAAGCTAAACATGAAAGGCCACTTCATTCACCGAAAGTAACTGTATGGGCTGCAATTTCAGCAAAAGGAGTCATTGGCCCCTACTTTTTCGAAGATTCTCGCGGCCGTACAATTACTGTTAACTCTGCCGAGTATGTAAAAATGTTACGGGAATTCTTGGCATCACAACTACTGGAATTTGCTGGCTACAATCGTTACACGTGGTTTCAGCAAGATGGTGCCACCTGTCACACATCAAACGAGTCTCTGCCGGTAGTCAAAGAAATGTCTCCGGAAACGCTGATTTCAAGGAGAGGCGACATCCCATGGCCACCCAGGAGTCCAGATTTGTCTCCCGCAGACTTCTTTTTATGGGGTCATTTAAAAAACAGTGTCTATAACGATAAACCAAGGACACTGACACAACTGAAAAAAAAAAAATCAGCGAAGAAATGTCTGCGATCTCACTCACGGTCTCTTTGCCGACGAGTATTCGAAAATTTCAGTACTCGCTTAGAAGAATGCAAAAATCGAGACGGTGATCATTTAGATGACGTTATTTTTAAAAAGTAAATTACAATGAATAAGCTATCTAATAAATAAATATATTTCATTATATGTCAATTAGTTTTTTTTATGATTTTTTCAAATGTTAACGAATTCATGGCCCACACTGTACAATGTCATTGCTTCCAATTGTTTACGTCTAGAACTGAGCGCCATAAGCTTGTACTTACTGAGCAACTGGTTATACTGTAGATACGTTTTATAACACCTATAGTGCATTGCACGAAGAAATCTACGTTGGACATTCTCTATCATGTCAATGCATGTGCTATTGTTCATCCAGTGTACAAAGGCAAAGCTATGGATGACGTTTCCAATTATCGGCCAATTTCAGTCCTCAGCTCCTTATCTAAAATACTTGAACGAATCCTCAACACCAATCTGACAAAATTTCTTTGTAAAAATAAATTAATTGCTCAAAATCAATACGGATTTCGTTCAGGAATTTCCACAGAAGATGCTGTCTCTGATTTCACCAATACCCTGATTGATAGATTAGATAGTCGCCTTAAATGCTATGGTATCTTCTTAGATCTGACTAAGGCCTTTGATACGGTGTCTATTCCCAGACTGGTGGCCAAAATGGAGCATATGGGAGTGCGTGGTGTAGCTCTGGATATTTACAAAGATTATCTCAACGGGCGTAGCCAGTGTGTTAAAATTGACTCTGTCCTTAGTGATGAAGAATTTATCAGCTACGGTATACCTCAGGGCAGTATCTTGGGTCCCACGCTCTTTCAAATATACATAAATGACCTCTGTCAACTCTCCCTTTCCCATTGTGACATTTTTACCTACGCCGACGACACAGCACTATTGATATCCGACGTGACCTGGGACTTGGCTAAACAAACCACTGAACTTACCTTGCGAACAATTATAGACTGGCTTTCCTCTAATCTACTGACGCTTAATGTCTCAAAGACCAAAGTAATTCAGTTTAAACCACCAAATTCACCTAAACCGTCAATGAACTCGGACAAAATAATAGCACATATTTGTCACGACTCCTCTCCTTGCAATTGCAATTGCCTTGACATGGTCCCAAGTATCAAATATCTAGGTGTTTATATCGACGAGAGGCTGGATTGGCGCACCCATACGGATGCTCTATGCTCCCGGCTTCGTAAACTAATTTATTTGTTTAAAGAGCTCAGACATGCTGCCGACATTGAAACAACATCACTAGTATACCGTTCACTATGCGAGTCGATAATAACTTACTGCATCCCGGTATGGGGCGGTACCTTCAAAACAGTGATGCTTAGGGTGGAAAGAGCTCAGCGAGCTGTTCTCAAAATTATGTATTTCCGTAAAAGGGACTATCCCACAGCTCAGTTGTACTCAGAAGCCCAAGTACTAACGGTAAGAAAATTATACATCCTCCGTTCTATCTTGCGCCGACATTCCACGATGCCACTAGACGGCAAGCTGTGTAGTCGGCGGATTGGCTTTCCTATCTGTGATTCTGTCCAATGCCGTACTGCACTTGCGCGACGACACTATCGTGCCCAAAGCGCACTAATGTATAACAAAATAAACAAAAAACTTTCAATTTATAAACTAACCCTACATACAGTCAAGCAGACTCTTAAGCCATGGCTACTGTCGCTGAACTATGACGAAACAGAGAAAGTCATCATATCCATTTCTTAACACAAAAACCCCTCCTAACCAATCATTGACATACACACGTATACACAAACACACACACACACACACACACACAAACACACACACAACCACACACACACACAAACTCTCACAAACACACATACACACACACAATCATATAAACTCAATACAGGCTTCTTTTAACCGCTTTTGTTTATCTTGCTTTTTATTGTTCCCATATTCTTTTTATTTGTTATTCTTTTTGCATAAGATTCTGTAATATCTCCTACTGGGAGAGGGCACTGGCTCTTGTAACACAGGTCTATAACCTAGCACAGGAGTCAGGGACTTCACACTAGTATTTTGTAACCACTTTCTTGTGTAATAAAGATTATTATTATTATATTATTATTATTATTAATGTATTTGCCATAGTACTGGTTCCAGATGGTTACGGCATATTCAAGCTGGGAACGGACTA
Source organism: Luperina nickerlii (assembly GCA_963855955.1). Lineage (NCBI taxonomy): Eukaryota > Metazoa > Arthropoda > Insecta > Lepidoptera > Noctuidae > Luperina > Luperina nickerlii. Next base: position 22,769,294 of record OY979677.1, read on the forward strand.
AGGTTTTATACAGACAGAGGTACGAAGAGGTCCGCTTAAAGTCATGAGTGGATCTCATTATGAATCCGTACATCTTATATGCTTTATTTACAATTTGATCGATATGCAAATCCAAGCAGAGTTTCGAGTCAAACAATATACCAAGATCACGAACCGAGTTTACGTTATTCAATAAAACATTACACAGTGAGTATGGAAACCTTATGATGTTTTTATTTTTGGTAAAATTTAGGTAGTTGCACTTGGGAGTGCTCAGATGGAGCTTACTAGTATAACAATAGTCCGTGAGTCGATTCAAGTCCTCTTGGAGAAGATAGCAATCCTGAATACTATGAATAGGTCTGTATACTTTGAGGTCATCAGCATATAACAAAAACTTGGAATGATGAAAACAGTTACCAATATTATTTATAAAAATAATGAATAAAAGAGGACCTAGAATAGAGCCCTGCGGGACACCAGATGTAACCCGAGTAGCATGAGAGTGGTGTCCATTAATAACAACACGTTGACAACGGTTAGTGATGTAAGAAATGAACCATCGCAACAAGTTACCACGAATACCGTTGAAAGCTATTCGGTTCAGCAATAATTCATGATCCACCTTGTCAAAAGCTTTCTGAAAGTCCGTGTACACTGCATCAACTTGTATACGATTGTCGATGTTATCAAATAGGTCACTAGAAAATATCAATAATTTCTTTTTTGCCTCATATTGACGTTACGTTTCGTTACACTTTGCACTTTGCCTGATTTGTTGTAGCCGACATTATCGTTAGTTAATTATTAGTGTTTTTAATTAATTTTACTTTTTTAATGTCCTCTGTTAACTTAATTCATGCCTTTATTTTGTTTTTTTACACTTTTTACATACCCTGTTTTCAAATGTTGTGTTAAAATCTCTACCAACACCAGCGAATAGGTGTCATATTATTTGAGCGTTATAAATTATTATTATTGTGTTGTATGCGCATTAAGTAGTTTTAATATTGTTAGTATCTTTTTTTTTAATTTTTTTTTGTATTTATACATACATAATTATACATATTATTATTAATTTTGCAAACTATGAGCGGTGTCGACCTTAACGATGATTTTTTCTCTTGTTCGTCCTCTTCAAGTAGTTTCCTTAGTGCGGCGAGTGGTTCTACCTCTTCTCTTACTCTCTGCGATCAGATTTCCTCTTTGTTTTCCCACCTCCCCAACAATCTCAACATAGCCCACATCAATTCCCAGAGTGTTCCTGCTCATTACTCCGATCTTCTGGCTTCCTTTAACAGTGCACATATAGATGCTTTGCTCATCTCTGAGTCCTTTCTTAAGCCCTCTCTCTTATCTGTCAATTATGCCCTTCCTGGCTTTGTCCTTATCCGTAATGATAGAACTGGGAAAGGGGGTGGTGGTGTTGCCATTTATTTGCGCACTGATATTCCTTACAAGATTATCAGCACATCGCCATCTTCTTACTCGGGGTCAGCGGAGCATCTATTTCTCGAAATTTCCTTGCATCATGCTAAAATGCTTCTCGGAGTCGTTTACAGTCCTAATCTCACTATTGATTACTTTGAGTCTTTTGATTCGCTGTTAGATGTTTTCTGTCCGTCTTATGACCACGTAGTCTTGATGGGCGATTTTAATACTTGCCTTCTTAAAAACGACAGCCGTACTCACAAACTTCAATCTCTCTTATCCTCTTATAACCTTAGTATTCTGCCTCTTTCTGCTACTCATCATTTTCCTAATTGCACCCCTTCTCTGTTGGACCTGATGATAGTCTCTAACTCTAATAATGTATCTGTCCACGGACAGCTCACTGCTTGTTTTTCTTACCACGACCTCATCTTTATGTCCTACAGGATTCGCCCTCCTAAGCGTAGGCCGCATTATATGTTCCTTCGGAACTACAAAGGAATATGCCTGGAGGCATTGCTGCGTGATGCTGCTAGCATCGATTGGACGGACGTCTTGGAGAGCTCATGTATCAACGATATGGTTCATATTTTTAACAGCAATTTACTCAGTTTATTTGACCGGCATGCCCCTATCCGTCGAGTCAAAGTAAAATATGTTCCGGCTCCTTGGCTTACTCCTACTATTAAGGATGCGATGGCAAGTAGGGACAGAGCCAAAAGAAGGTTGAAACGCTGTCCTTCCGAGCGTAACTTGAATGCGTATAAGGTGCTGCGTAATCGCTGTAGGCGTATGTGTAGAGATGCAAAGAGACGCTACTTCCATAATTCTCTCGACAATCGTAACTCTTCTGAAGTCTGGAAGTTTCTTAAAACTGTCGGCATTGGCAAGTCTCCGGTCGCTTCTAGTAATGGCATTGACGTGTGTGCTCTTAACAAACATTTCTCACATCCCCCTGTTACTATTGATCCGCACGTCAGATCAGTAACGTTAAATAAACTTTCTGGTTTGCCAATGCCGCAGTGTTCTTCTTTTGAATTGAGTCCAGTGAATGAAAGTGAGGTCAAAAAATCTATTTGTGCTATCTCCTCTACTGCAGTTGGTAATGATAATATCTGTTCAAGAATGATTTCTCCTATCCTCCCTACACTACTTCCCGTTTTGACCCACATTTTTAATTTCTCATTGTTTTCTTCTACTGTTCCTGAGGCCTGGAAACAAGCTCATATCATCCCCTTACCCAAAATTCCTAAGCCGGTCTCTCCCACCGATTTCCGTCCCATTTCTATCCTCCCATTTCTTTCTAAAGTTCTTGAGCATATTGTTCACCAACAACTTTCTGTATTTTTATCTGCGAATGACCTCCTTAGTCCTTTTCAGTCTGGTTTTCGAACTGGTCATAGCACAGTGACGGCTCTGTTGAAGGTTACTGATGACATCCGCTGGGCTATGGATCACAAATCTCTTACTTTACTTCTACTTCTTGACTTTAGTAGTGCTTTTAACTCTGTCGATTTCGATATCCTTCTAGGGATCCTTAAATCTCTAAATTTCTCCTCTTCCACTATTGGTTGGTTTAACTCCTATCTTAATGGCCGCTCGCAGCGGGTCCGTCTCGATGAGTCGTCTTCTGACTGGTGCTCTCTTACCGCGGGTGTGCCTCAGGGTGGTGTTCTCTCTCCTCTTCTCTTTTCTATTTTTATTAACTCTATCACCAGTGTCATCTCTTCCTACTTCCATCTCTATGCCGACGACCTGCAGCTTTACAATAATTTCTTAGGGGAAGATGCGGAAGCCGCTGTTGCTGCCATGAACAGTGACCTGGATTTGATTAGTGAGTGGTCGCAGTCATTTGGACTGCAAATCAACCCTAGGAAATCCCAGGCCATTATTATCGGCAGCAGGTATATGCGGAACAGGCTCGATATTGCGTCGCTGTCTCCACTCTGTTTGAATGGAGTTCAGATTGAATACGCTCATACGGTTAAAAACCTGGGGGTAACCATGGACTCTTACTTGTCGTGGACTGCTCATGTAGCACAAGTCAGTCGCAAAGTGCACTACACGTTCCATTCGTTGAAATGTCTCCAGGGCTTTTTGCCCTTGAACACCAAAATCTCTCTTGCTCAAACCCTCTTTCAGCCCATTATTGATTACGCCGATGCTTGTTATTTGGATGCCACAGAGGAGCTTTTAAATAAACTTGAGCGTTTGCAAAATATCTGTATCCGCTTTGTTTTTAATCTTAAAAAGTATGATCACGTCTCCAACTTTCGCAAGATACTCAAGTGGCTCCCCATTCGACTTCGCAGGAACTCTCGGATATTGTGTCTGCTATTCAATCTCCTTCACAATCCTAAAACTCCATCCTATCTGCGGGAGCGTTTTTCCTACGCCCGCCCTGCAGATGCGCCTTGCAGGTCACATCTTAAAAACCTTCTCAAGTCCCCTCCCCACTCCACCAACTTCTACTCCTACTCCTTCACAGTGCACGCGGTGCGGCTGTGGAATGCACTACCGCCTGAAATTAGGGACTGCCAAACTGTTGCAGTTTTTAAGAGAAGAGTAAAAGAACACTATCTTTCCACTTTATCATAGTTGTGTATGTATTTATTATTGTTTTTCTGATTACGTTTTAATATTTATTAACATTCTAGTGATATTTATTATAGAAGTATGTATGTTTATTTGTATTTATGTAAGTATATTCTTATAATATTTGTTTAGTTTTATTAAGTGAATTGTTTTTAGATTAGATTGTATGTATTATTCTTTGTCTCCTTTACTCTTTCACACGCTGTCTACATCTCTCTATTTATTGTCCTATTGCAGGTATGCTGGAAGAGATTTCTTATGAAATAAGCATCACCTTTGTACCTATTTTTCTGTTCTGACTATTTCGTATCTGTTTATATATGTGTGTACATAAATATTAAAATAAATAAATAAATAAAATAAATAAACTAGCTAAAAGCAGAGCTTTGTGAGGGCTCGCGTCGTTTTTCTGCGTGGTAATAATTTTTAAGGCAGTTTTTTTTTTAATATTTTTATATAATTTAAATTATTATTTTTTTTACTGATAACACATCTACATATAAATAGAAATTATTATGTTAAAGCACAAATCAATAGGCGTAATAGTTTTTCCGTAAAGTGTACCACAAAATGCTCAGGTTGTGGGATATAGCAGGGCTCGCTTCGCTCGCCCTGATTAGTTGTCGTGGATCGCTTTTTCACAAAACCGTGCTGTTGTTGTATAACAGTGTTATGCAGGATAGGGTACACTTCGTTATGTACCAGTCTCTCAAAAAGCTTCGACAAGGTAGATAAAATAGAAATAGGTCGGTACTGCTCAAGAATTGGCGCAAACCTGTAGTACTTTCTACTGATGACCGCAAGAAGGTATGGTAAAGCAAGGAGCTTCACGGGCGTTTCTATCGGGCTCTTCATGAGCCCGGTGTAGATTTCTTAGCGTCCGTATCCTGGCTACGTTTTGGTGAACTTTTCGGATAAACTGAAGGTTTCGTCTGTGCAATTATGGTCGAAGTTATCTTGACGAATAACTATCGTAGACATATTATGAAGGATGGGACGGTTGACGTGTGTCGGGCATGCCACCGTCCGGGTGAGTCTATCAGACATATTATTATCTCTGGTTGTTCTCGTCTGGCTAACGGCGAGTACTTGCACAGGCATAACCAAGTGGCCAGAATTATTTACGAGCAACTTGCTTTGAACTTAAACTTGTGAATTCTGAGATACCGTATTACAAGTATGTGCCCGACCCAGTTCTTGAAAATGACCATATCACGTTGTACTGGGATCGGTCTATCATTACTGACAGGACTATTGTCACCAATAAGCCTGATATAGGTGATAGATCGATTAGCGCACCGCAAAATGATTTTCGATGTTACCATTCCACATGACGAGAACCTCGTGAAAGCTGAGAAAGAGAAACAAATTTAATATCTCAACTCAGCACACGAGGTTGTTGACATGTGGAGTGTAAGCTCGGCTATCATTGTGCTGATTGTCGTTCGGCCAATGTTCTTATAGCCGAAAGCTAAGCTACCGGTGTAGCTTGAACCCTGCTCCCGACACCGGCGGGCAACTATTTTTTTATATTTTTAAATTTTTTTTGTACTTATTTTTATATTTTAAGAAATATTTTAAAATGTAATAGAATAAGATAACTGAATAAATAAATGACATAATAATAAAGGTTTTATTATTATATAAAAATGTTTCAAATAACTCGAAAACTGTTGAATTTCGAACTATCCAATATTACTTATTTGAAATTATATCCAAAAACATTTTTGGGGTGCATGAAGAAGCCTTCTCGCGTAGCGCAGTTTGTTCCACCAGTTACTCCTCGCTCACCAGTTACTTAGGTGGGTCAATATCAACAAACTGAACTTTTTTTCAATTTTTGTGGCGAAAATTTTCCTTCAGTTTTCGTGAAAAATAAGGACCTGGTATAAGAATAGAAACTCCAAGCTAGAAGGATCTTCAAGAGGTCAGACAATATCTCAATAACTTTTTAAAATATTTTAGTTAAAAGTCTAATGTGGCCACCAAAATTGAAAATCGACCACCAAAATCGAAAGTGCCCACCAAAATTGAAAATCAGTGGCACCAAAATTGGATTACTCTGTCACAAACCTCAATCTCACTAATAAAGCTCAATGATAAATGATGATAAATGATTTTATTTTTTTAAGTAGGTTTGCACAAACACTTTTACACATACTTACATACGTTAATCATACCTCTCAATCAGTGTGGTTCTTTCCTCAAAAGACCATCTCAAACATCGACCTACATGGAAGAAAGGCCGAAAGAAACTCAGAGGTCACAGTCTCTTTTAAAGTCCAGACATAATCTTGGTCAGGTTATATGAAGAGCATGTAGGTCGATGTCTGAGATGGTCTTTTGAGGAAAGAACCACACAAATTGAGAGGACCTGTCCAGTCAGTGCACGCATTAATTTGTCAGAAATCGTGCTCTGTCATTTGTCAGATGCTCAACTCAAGACTTAAGGAGCTCAACGCTCCGACGAACAATACCAAAGAAAGGACATTTGGGTAGGCCACATAAATTACTCAAACTGCCAGACCATGGAGAGAATAATAAAAAAATAATATAAAACGAATTAAATAAATGACCCACATCGTCTTCACATTCACAATAATAATTAATGTAACTAATCTCACAAATTCTCGGGAATTATCAATAATTTTCATCGGTTAATGAAACTCTCTATTGTTAAAAAATATTTATTATTATTTATCTGATAAACTCATAATGATTATTATGTAGAAATATCAATGCTGCAGACGCATGGAGACGTAGGGGGCGACAGCGCCGTAAGTTCAACAGGGCTACTTGTGCGAAGATTTCGTGACTTATTTGGTTGTGAATTAGCACGACTTAGGGTCGATGTAAGCTGTTGGAGTATTGACGTTGCGAAGCTGTTTGATTGTAACTTCTGGTGCGAGTGTCTGGACTATTGCAGTCACGACAGGTTCGAAGACGTAAATTTCTAATAACTGAAGTATGTTGATGCGTGCTCTCATTATCAAATTGTGAAGATCTGGCGTGCTGCTTGCAAGAGGGCCATGCGCATCAACAACTCTATTAGGTAAGATGTCTTGTTGAGAATTGCTGTCACAAAGTACATGTTGAGGTGAAGCATTTGATTCTGCTTCACTTGCGAGCCTTTTTGTTGCTTTTGCCTTTTTGTTCTTTGATAATATTCTTGTTGTATATTTTATTTCTTCTTTGCAAAGTTTGACCCTCGCGTTGTGACTTCTGTTGCTGTGAAACAAGTTTACCTTCTCGCTTTTTTTGGTGATATCTCTCCCTTGCTCTTTTTCGTAGTATTTAAGCCTATTCGGGATTGCTCTTTATTCTTGCTCTTCTTCTTCTTTCTGCCATTCTCTTTTTATGCAACCTATCTTCGCTGGTCTGTTTTGGCATTCTAAAGTAAAATCATATATATAAGAAACTTGGTCATTAGTAGGTCAAACTCAAACTTAAAGCATTTATTTCAATTAAACCATTACCAGGCACTTTTGAATTGTCAAGAAGTCGGTCAGTCAGAAAATATGAAGCTAGTTCTAAAAATATGAAGCTAGGTCCTTATAAATAGGTCTTACTTAATGCCAAGTACATAACATTTATTTATTTGAACTGTCTTGCATCGTAAAAACTGGCTATATAGGTACAAACAATACATACAGTAAATACTTAAAACTTGGTGGCTCGTTTTCAATTTTCCAAAATTGAAACCAGATATAAAAAAAATCTTTAAAAATAGGGGTTTTAAGTTATAATTAAATTAATATCACTGATTTATGCGTAACCCAAATCACTATCTATAATGTGTAGCCTACTATTAAAACACTTTAAAATTAACAGCAAATCGATCCACCAAAAATTGAACAATTTTTGTCCCCCGTGCCACCCAAGATGATACTTACGTTTTTGGCGGAAAATCACAGCACTAATCACACACCTGATACGCGCAAGTGCCGGCGCACGACTGAGAGATATGAAATAATAAAATGTGATTGATCGCACACGCACGAAGCTTCATTTTATAGTATGTTGAATAAGTGCCACCAAAATTTTGATTTTTACTTGGACAAACTTTGATCGAGTATCCTGTGCTTTCAAATTACATTTTATAATATGGTTTAATTGTTTTTAGATAATGTGTCTTAAGCATATACTATCGAATTTATTTATTTTTTATTGTACAGCAAATTGTTGCTTTGGTGAATGCAATTATATCAAAAAATGGAGCTGAGACAAGCCACCTAACTTGAATTTTAAGGCGATTTATTATTTCCCTATTTATTTAAATACACAGTTATAAAAAAAAATGTGGCCCTAATTGAACCAAGTTACGTAGCTCACTATAAAAAAAAATAAGAAACATCCTATTATTTAACACCTCGATTCTCAACGTGGACGCGTAAAATTTGCTGCGGAGATATTCACCCAGGTATTATGTCGAACTACTTTGATGCGTAAGAGCGTTTCTTGCATGGCCCCCATTATTTACAATAAATTACCGAGTAGTTGGAAAGCTTTAAATACAGCACAATTTAAGAGTAGATTGCGGATTTTTTGGTGGATAAAACGTACTACAGTGTAACTGAGTATCGGAGAAAAATATTAGTTAATTAGTGACATCTTGATTTTTGAAATTTTTATGTATGACATATTTTTAATTTTTGACATTTTGATTACTGACATTTTGATTTTGGAATTATAATAATAATGATATTTGTAGTAGTAATGACATGTTAATTGATGTAATGATAACGGTATGACATTGTAAGAGTAATGACATGATATATGTATAATCTTGTGATACCTACTGATCTATATTTTCCTTTTAATACTAACATAATTATATTGTTGATAGCTGATGTTTTAAGAATTGTATAATAGTAATTTATAAATTGTGATAGTGATATAAATAATAATTTAAATGTTTGCATGCCGATTGGTAAAATGTGGCTGGGCTAAATGTAATCTTAAGAACTACTATGTATTACCCATATTTGCAAAATAAAATTCTATTCTATTCTATTCTCAACTGAACCGAGCGCTTGGCGCATCACACCCAACACCTTATTTGCCTGGCCAATTCTTCCCTTGCGGTGGTAGGGCTCACGCCCGCCTGGTTTGCGCCCACCTTCCTACCGGAGACCGGCATCACGCAGCCTACTGCGTTTCGTCGATGCGTGGGACTTCCAGTGCCTTAGGCATTTTCTGGGCACGCTCGTTTTATCATAGACCTCATCTATCGCTTTCCATCAGGCGTGATCGAGGTCAAGAGCGGGCCCATTCAGCAATAAAAAAAGAACCTTAAACTTCAAATATCTCGAAAACTATTCAATTTAGGTCATATATTATGGAAAACTGGGCGGTGGTGTGACGATTGGCGGAACCAAGTTAACAAATCTCCGCTACGCTGATGCCACTACTCTCCTAGCAGCCTCAGAGTCTGAACTGGTAGAACTCCTTAGAAGCATGGAACTGAGCCTACAAATCAACCACGCAAAGACCATACTAATGGTGGTAGACCGAGCACATAAATTTGAGCTCACTGGCGCTCTTCATCTCGAAATGGTCGATGATTTCATTTACCTGGGCTCTAACATATCTAACACAGGTTCTTGCGAAAAAGAAATCCGTAGACGTATAGGCATGGCCAAGAATGCTATGTCTCAGCTTCAAAAATATGGAGAGATCGCAACATTTCGCGAAATACCAAAGTGAAATTGGTCAACACGCAGGTTTTTTTAATTTTTAGATACGGAGCAGAAACTTGGACCTTAAGAAACCGACAGAGCTCGTATAGACGCCTTCGAGATGTGGTGTTGGAGGAAGTTGCTTCAGATACCATTGACTGCATTCCGCACCAACGAGTCTATCCTACGCGAGCTCAGAATAAAGACCTGACTCTCTACGACCCGTCTCCGCAGAGTTTTGGAATTTTTCGGCCATATAGCGAGAAAAGATGGCAATCACCTTGAACAACTTATGGTTACCGACAAGGTGGATGGTAAACGACCAAGAGGTCGTAGCCCTTTGCGATGGTCCGACCAAATAAGCTCTTCTCTTGACACGAAATTTTATGATGCGCTTCACCTGGCCAAGGATAGACAGAGATGGCGAAACATCGTCAGGTAAAAGATTTTTTCAAGGGAGGATCACGACCCTCAGTAATGAGGAGTATGACTTGAGGAGGAGGATATATTATGGGGGTTCAATTTGTTGCATTTTGGCCCATCAGCTCCTGACGGATATATGTCGAATTGCAAGTAAACCTATATAAAGTCTCGGTTTAGCCTAGTCTGTAGGCACCACACGTGTGTTGAGAGAGTGGATAACCCGTAGTCGTTGAGTTCCTTAAGTTCTGAGTTGAGCTACACCATTACTGACAAATGCATGCACTGACCTGACAGGCCCACTCAAATCAGTGTGTGTGGTTCTTTCCTCAAAAGACCAAGACCAACAAACCAACCAACCGTAGCCCGACCAAGATTATGTCTGGACTTTAATACAGACTGACCTCTGAGTTTGTGTCGGTCGTTCTTCTCAAAGTAGTCTTGTAGGAAACACGAAACTGAAGGGTAAATGTTTTTTTAAACTAAATTACAGAAATAAATAGCATTTTTCACGTGACCACTAACCCAGGTCATGTGCATGCGGCTCGTGGTGCAACAAGCGCGCCTGGGGCGGCGGCGCGTGCAGGCGCAGCTCGCCGGCCGCGCTGCCCGTGGCCGCCAGCCGCGCGTCGCACGCCCACGCGCAGCACGTCACTGCCGCCGTGTGCCCCACGAACACACTGCGCAATGCGCCCACCACACAACATAGTTATTGTACGGCCTTGAAGCAGCTTAATGATGCATCAATCTTGTAACATCGACCAGCAGACTCGTCAGTCGACGACGTCAAGCTGTATGCGAATAGAATCTATGTACAGACGCCAGCACATCAAGCTACCCGAAACTGTCAAATTTTCCCAATCAACCTTGTACCTTGTGCTGCATAGCGATAAGGTTGAAAATCTATTAAAGAAATTTGACAGATTGTAGTAGCTTGATGTGCTGGTTTCTGTACAAGCAACCAACTCGAGCAACTCACTGGTGATGAAAATATTAGTGTGGAATGCAATACCACAGGTAGCCTGACAATGTCCGTCGTTGGGCATTGATTTGAAACTATGTGGATTGGAAGTAAGCCCTACAGAGTAATAATTAGCGATATACCTTCGCCTACACTCTCACAGGTATATAAACGTCATTGCTTGATTTAGGGCTGATTTTTCAATCGACAGATTTTTTTTTCTTCTTTGGCAACTGAGCCGATGTCGACTATTCTGCCAGCGTCATGTGGTGACGGCAATAATGCGAGTCGAAGTTTGCAATCCTCGTAGAATAAAATTGACGTCTGACAGTTTCAATACGGAAGAACTGTCAAAAATTCAAAATTATTTCTCGGATAAAATTATCTGGCGTTGGAAATATTAGCCCTTAGTTACATTACTGGCCGTCAAGCAAGAGACGGGAGAAAGAAGATGGGAAAGTGTGCAATTTAATTTTTTTTTAAATTTTATTTAAAAGGTACACCAACGACTTATCCACTAGAACTATTGACATAAGTAATAATAAATAACATATGTATTGTGTTATGGTGAATTAGTCACTTACATAAAAAAATAGCTTCTTAATTATATATTTTTAACAAGATTTTTTACAATAGAAAAATTAATTGGAAACAAAGAACAAAATATTAAGTAAAAACAACATCATAATCGATATCAGAATAATAATTAAAATCAAAATTATCATTAAAATCAGAATTAAAATTAAAACATTAAGATTAAAATAATAAATAATAATAAACAGTATAATTGATATTCAGAATTCAAAACAGCAGAACGCGATGAAAGCATGACGTACCTACTTACAATGTTTAGCAAGCGGGATTACTTTTCGGTGTTTGTTCATTATTTCTTAATGCATTATTATCATACAAATCTTAATTTTAAGCAGCGTCACATTGTAGGTCCAGGGTTTACAGTTACGTTTCCACTGTTTATGGGAATATGTGTCGTGTCGAACTCTAAATTACTTCTGATGTAAAAATATGTAGGTTTGATTCATGTTCAGAATCCATTTTTGCCCACTCCCATATTTGTAGTCGTCTAACACCCTGTAACTGTCCTTCGCTTGATCAAACGAGCACCACCCACATATACCTAGTTGCGTCGAGGGTTTGGAAATTAATATATTATATTGAAATAAATCTAAGACGTATAGCCAGTCACAAGGTACTAAAAACTGTTTACTCCGCCTTGTGTCAGTCACTATTGATCTATTGTATAACTTCCGGGGGCGGGCGGTGCGTGTAAAACAATAATTTTGAAACTTGAGCGCGCAAAAGATATCTGCTTGAAGTTAGTGCGTTCCTTCCATTCTTTCATCCCACTACCGACCTTCACAAAACTTGCGAATATTAATAGTAATACAGCTTTTCATACTTCACACTACCCTCAAGATGCATGGCTTACTGACGTATGACCCTACAGCTTTTCAAAAGAAACGTAGAAAACATACAGTCTGCGTATACACATATAGAGCTTGCCACACCCGTTTTGCACAGAGATCTTTCAACTTCTCAGGTGACTATTTGTACAACAAAATAAATCATATCCTAAAAATATATCCTATAGCTAATCAACATTGTAAAATAGTGGTCAATAAATTGCTTTTTAGCCTTGATTATATCAATACGGAAAAATCACTGGATATTTTAAAATGGAATTAACATAATGAAAACACATCTACACGTTTCGAGTACACACTCACACCCTTTACCTACAATACACTCACCACACACACACACACCCTAAGCGTTCGAGTAAACGCTCACACCCTACGCGTTCGAGTACACACTCACACCCTTTACCAACACTACACTCACCACAAACATTCACACCCTACGCATTTGAGTACACATTCATACCCTTTACCTACACTACACTCACTCCACACATTCACACCCTATATCCACACCCTATATCCACACTACACACACCACACACACTCACTGATATAAAAAAACTGGCAACACTGGTAGCCGGTAGTCAAAAACCGATCACTAGGTTAATTATTTTTAGTAAATTATTAAGTGTTATAAATGTGTTAAATAGTTGTAATATAGTCAAACCTAGATATTAAGTATTCTAAACAGTGATTATTAAAGTGTTTTTTGTCGCGAAAACTTCGTAAAAACAAAGGATTCAAAACCGGATGTCAATTCAACGCACCAACGGTGACGGATTTCAAATTATCATCGATCCCGGGGAGTATTTTGTTTTATTTAAAGTGCTTGTAGTTAATATTTACAGACCACAGAACATCACAAAGTACTGCTCAGGTCTCTGAGCTACGTCCATCACACACTGGCACGTTTTATGTCTCCTTTTGCTTGACAACTAGTGGAAGCAAAATCGATGACGAAAGCATTCGCCCAGACAATAAACACTACATAATTTACTACTACACACTAAACAAAAATAGGCTCATTTTAAGTAGCTTAATGATTAATATTATTCATACTATAAAACCTGTCATGTGTCATAAACTTGTTATTGTCAATCAAGTTTCTTTGTGTTTTTACAATAATAGCAGTATTCCTTGTAACTTCACTTCTACTCGTATTTAACATTCCCATCTAATTCCTTAATAACTTGACCTAATTTTAAAATCTATTTGTTAACATTTAATTAATTATTTTTCACTTAATTTATTTTATTTAATTTTTTTCCCTTCTACCTCCTACTAATCTAAATATTGGAACATCTTTTCTCACACTGTTATTTAGCTGCATAACTTCACACATTTGAGGTGACTGACACTTCGAAGAAAATGATGACCCACAGTGCTACAATCAAGGATATGGAAGCAAAACTAAGAGCTACCTTGAAGGAGCTAGAGGTTTCTGAAGCGAAGTGTAAACAGCTGCTCCGCGAAAGGGAAAACAGCGAAGTGGAAGTGGAAAACATTATTTTAAAGAACACCTCCCTCAAGAATGAACTGTCTCAGCTGCACATGCAACACATGGACTTAAGTGACCAGCACAGTCAACTACAACACGTAGTGTTAACATTTCAAGAGTGCAGTGACACCCACGAATTGGCATTGAAACGGATCACAGAGCTTGAACAGAGATTGTTTGAAGCCCAAGAGGCACTATCAATCTCTGAGTGTATCAAGATCAATAACCAGGTTGCTCGCACTAATAATCTTTTTGATAAGTTGATAGGTAGTAAGCCAAAATCAGTGTGTGAGCCAGCTGTAACTATAGATTTGACTGGTGATGATACCATACCATTGTGTCGTATTGTTATGAGGCACAACAAATTAAAGAAATACATATAAAAAAAAACGAAGAAATTAATTAAACGGTCAGAGATCAATACAAAACAAAATCTCTTAAAATTAAATCTTTCGCTTAGAAAGGAACGTGTTGTGTTATCGAAAAGTTTAAATATTTGTGTTCAATCATTCAACTATTCTTACTTACATTAAATTTTTATATTAGTATAGTATCTACAGGCTGAACTTGAAATCATAAGCAAAATTTTAAGGGGTTGGTCAGACCATGAACCTGTACAACTTTAATTATGGGACAAACTAAATCGTCCCAAAACATAAACCAGCTGTTCCATAGAAAAGTGCAATACTTACCTACTCGGCCAAAATTTATGGAACACATGGTTTTTTTTTTGTGCGATTTATGTAGTTAGTCCTATAATGAAAGTTGTTCAGGCTCATGGTCTGAGTCATCCCTTAAAACATTGCTGATAATTTTAAATTCACCTGTATTTGTTTAATATTATCAAAGGATAATAAGACGTCGGATAATAAGAGTAGATCGGTATGGAAAATTATAAACGAACCTAAACAGAATTTACCAAGTGATACTATAACTAGCATTAAAATAAATAACAAAACAATAACTGACCCTTCTGAAATATCTAATGCTTTTAATAATTACTTCATCGATAAAATATTACCTAAGAATAATTCATTCAACATGCAGTATAAATTTGATATGTCTACTAGGCCAAATTCAATGTTTTTGAAACCATGCTCGCCACATGATGTATGGCAGATTATCAGGAGTTTAAAAAATACGAATAGTGTAGGTTATGATGGCATATCAACTAAAGTCTTGAAATACATATAATGATGTAGATTCTTTAAGGTCGAAATAAAGACGAAATTTGCGTTTCTCTGTAAAAATCAAAGATTTATTTACATCACTTTCAAACATAAATGAATTTATATCTAAAGTTGTGAAATATTTGCAGTTTACAGTTTTGATCATTAAATCTTCTATTAATGGAAAAGGTTGAGATTGAGGAATAACTATTTGATTCAATTCTCTGAAATCTATACATAATCTTGTTTTCTTATCATCTTCTTTTTTATACGCCAGCGTTACTGGAGCTGCAAATGGGCTATAAGATTCCTCAATCAATCCTTTCTCAAGTAGTTTTGTTATTTGATTTTCTATTTCTCTTCTATCTTCAAATGAGCATCGATACGGACGTTTACAACAATACTTATCCACTGTCAAGTCAATGTGAGCTTCATAATCACGAACAGTGCCAATGTCATATTTATCTTTAGCAAATACCGATTTATATCTTTCGACTAAGTTATTTATTTCTGATTGCTGATATAAATCTAGATAATAATCTATATAATCTAGAATTCGTTGCGAAAATGTTGTTTTATAATAATGTAGATTCTTTAAGGTCGAAATAAAGACGAAATTTGCGTTTCTCTGTAAAAATCAAAGATTTATTTACATCACTTTCAAACATAAACAAATAAATGTAACGTACACTTAAAAAAAAAATAACCAATAAATACATATCTCACCTGTAAAAATCAAAGAAACAACATTTAATGCCTCTATTTCCACTAAATAAATTAATATCTAATTTAATAATTATAACTGAGAAAAAATATTCAATATTTGATTGACAATGTCAAGACATCAGAAGTCATAAGTCAAGTTCTAACACTATGGCCATAGTTGCCAGTACTATCTAAAGATTAAAGAGGCGATAACTCTTTACATCTCCCCCCCCCCCGAAAAGAAAAAAAAAATTACATGTAATTGTTCAATCACCTACTACCTAATACTGGTGAGAGCTTGGTAATGTGGTAGAAATTTGATTCTACTTTCTTATGCCCGGCATCAACTTCATAGATTGAATTGGAAACCTTCTTTAAAATCTTGTAAGGCCCAATTCTCAGTTCATCCATTTTCTTTCTATTTAGTCGATTTCCGTTCTCCACGTACACCAGGTCTCCCTCTTCAAATGTATAGTCTTTCCTGAGTGCGTCATAGATCTCCTTGTTATAATTGTGTGATTTTAATGTGTTTTTAAGGGCTAGTTCTCTATCTCTTTTTAGATCTTCGGCTGTACAGCTTAATTTTAACTCAGGTGGTAAAATGGCTACATTTTCTCCTTCCAATAGGTATTTTGGAGCAAATTTGGTTATGGTGTGTTCCGTTTCGTTATATTTTTCAACACAGGTTCGTGCAATAGTTGTCCATGCGATCTTTTTGTCATTCTCATTTATTTTGCATCGTATTTTATTGACTAAAGTCTGGTTTAGCCTCTCATTAAGTCCATTCGAAAATGGTGCATCCACAGCGGTAAAAACTATTCTAATATTGTTTATATTCAAAAAGTCTTTGAATTCTTTGGAATTAATGCCAGGGTATTGATCTGTTAATATCATATCAATATTATAAATCTTCGTGACATTTTTCACAAGTCTGATAAAATCACTAGAGTTTTGGTTTTTCGATGTGAGAATATAAGCATATCTAGTAAAATGATCCACCAGAAGATGAAGATATCTCTTTGTTGACCGTGATCCTCCGAAACCGCCGATGGTATCAATAGATACGATCTCAAAAGGGCGTTTTGCTGGACCTAACTGTGACATTAAACCATATTTAGATCTCTTTCTTGATTTGTTTTTTATACAAACTTCACATCCATCACAAATTCGCTTAATATTAACAATGATATTCTTAGCTGTGTAATATGGTGTAATTTTATTTGTCATTTGTGTTCTCCCAAGATGGCAATAGCTATTGTGGACGTTCTTTATAAGAGTCTTGCTAAATTCTTCTGATAGTACAATTTTTCTTCTTCTCCTGTATTCTTTGTAGTAAATTCCATTCATTAATATTAATCTGTTGTTTCTAATTTTTAGGTTGACATTTTTTTTTTGATCTTCCTTAATATGCTGAAGATTAATGAAATTCACTACTTTCAAAAAATCATCAGCATTATCATATGGGTCTAAAACTGGATTACGGCTTAAACAGTCTGCTTCTTGATTCGATCTTCCAGGGTTATATTTTATTTTAAAATTATATTGTGATAAATAATATGTTAAATCACCAAGTTCCTCATCTGTTCTAGCCTTTATGTTCATGTTTTCTAAAGGTTTATGATCCGAATATACTATAAATTCTCTTCCCATAAGCCAATGCTGCCAATACTTCACAGCTTCTTTTATTGCCAGACATTCCAGATATATAGCCTTCTTCTTTTTTTGGGGTTCCGTTAATTTCTTTGAAAAATAGGCAACTGGTTTACTTTCTCTATTTTCATCTTCTTGTTTCAAAACAGCTCCAACTCCTTTGATACTTGCATCTGTGTAAATATGTATAGGCAATTCTGGGTCAAAAATTCTTAGAACCGGCTCTGAGCACAACAGTTTTTTTATTTTGTCAAACGATTCCTGGCATTCTGCTGACCATATAAACTTCACATCTTTTCTTAATAAATTGTGTAACGGATCCAAGATTATTGCACTGCAGGGTATGAATTTATGATGGAAATTGATTTTCCCTAAAAATTGACGCACATTTTTCCTTGTTTCTGGTACCGGAAAATTCCTTATTGCAGTCAAATAATCTTTCAAAGGTCTGATTGAATTATTTTCTATGATATGGCCTAGATATTTGGCATGATTTTTTGCAAAAATGCATTTGGAAAATTTAAGCCGAAAACCCTCTTTAAGAATTGCCTCCAACAATCTGGATAAATGTTCTATATGTTCCTCAAAAGTTCTCGAGAATATCAAAATATCGTCAATAAAATTTACTGCAAAGTCTGACAGTTTATACTTTCTGATGATGTTACTCAAAATTCTTTGAAAAATTGCTGGGGCAGTTTTTAGTCCAAACGGGAGGCATGTCCATTGAAAATGTCCCTCTTGAGTAACAAACGCAGTTTTGTGTTTATCCTGAATTTTCAATGGTATGGACCAAAATGCTGAATTTATATCTAAAGTTGTGAAATATTTGCAGTTTACAGTTTTGATCATTAAATCTTCTATTAATGGAAAAGGTTGAGATTGAGGAATAACTATTTGATTCAATTCTCTGAAATCTATACATAATCTTGTTTTCTTATCATCTTCTTTTTTATACGCCAGCGTTACTGGAGCTGCAAATGGGCTATAAGATTCCTCAATCAATCCTTTCTCAAGTAGTTTTGTTATTTGATTTTCTATTTCTCTTCTATCTTCAAATGAGCATCGATACGGACGTTTACAACAATACTTATCCACTGTCAAGTCAATGTGAGCTTCATAATCACGAACAGTGCCAATGTCATATTTATCTTTAGCAAATACCGATTTATATCTTTCGACTAAGTTATTTATTTCTGATTGCTGATATAAATCTAGATAATAATCTATATAATCTAGAATTCGTTGCGAAAATGTTGTTTTATAATAATGTAGATTCTTTAAGGTCGAAATAAAGACGAAATTTGCGTTTCTCTGTAAAAATCAAAGATTTATTTACATCACTTTCAAACATAAACAAATAAATGTAACGTACACTTAAAAAAAAAATAACCAATAAATACATATCTCACCTGTAAAAATCAAAGAAACAACATTTAATGCCTCTATTTCCACTAAATAAATTAATATCTAATTTAATAATTATAACTGAGAAAAAATATTCAATATTTGATTGACAATGTCAAGACATCAGAAGTCATAAGTCAAGTTCTAACACTATGGCCATAGTTGCCAGTACTATCTAAAGATTAAAGAGGCGATAACTCTTTACATACATAGCTACGAATATTTCTGCTCATCTTTCATATCTGATAAATCTATCTATTGAAGCTGGAATCTACCCTGACAAATTAAAAACTTCTGTCATAAAACCAATCTTCAAAAAAGATAATAGGGAATGTCTAGAAAACTATAGACCTATTGCGTTAGTTCCAGTTATTTCTAAAATATTTGAAAAATATATTTACAAAGAACTTAATAACTATTTAGAAAATAACAATATTCTAGCAAAAGAACAAAAAGGTTTTAGACACAATAAAACTATAAATATGGCCATATATGACTTTCTAGATTTTGTTATGGTTAATGTTAACAAAAGAATACCTGTCTGCTCTATCTTTATGGATATGACACAGGCTTTTGATTACGTTGAGCATAATATATTGGTTAGCAAATTTAATGATTATGGAATAAGAGGTAATGTTCTGCAATTATTTGAATCTTACCTCAAAGGTCGTCACCAGTACACTGAATTGACTAGAGTGAATATTCTAACAAGAAAAGAGGAAACCTTTAGATCGCGTGAACGTGAAGTAAACTGCGGTGTTCCTCAGGGAACCGTTTTGGGACCACCCTTTTTTATATTGTACATCAATGACTTACCCAATGCCACTGATAATCCTTTAACTCTTTTTGCAGACGACAGTACAGTAACGGTAAAATGTAAAAACGTAAATACCTATGAAGATGACATAAATAACACATTGAGCTCAGTCATGAACTGGCTTAATATTAATAATTTGAGAGCCTGTAGCGGTATCTACAACGCCACATGCAAACAACGCGTCATACTGACGTCACGCAAATCCTGCATCGCGCAAGCAGAGTTTACCGCGCAACTAACATAGATACAACGGCCCGACATGAATCAACGGGCAGTTGCCCGCCAGACACAACACCCGTCTGGTCGGAGGATCCTCCCTTTTCTATGGAGGTTGAGCGAACTTTACACCCTGTTCCTCATACCTCTATACTGGTGACCCCGAACATGAACGTCAGCGCAGCCTTCGTGCAAATACTTCAGCATGACGTCATCATCATCACTCCCGCAACCTTTAGCGGCGAGTCACCCAGCCAGCCAGCTCCCACGGCTTCAACGGGTATCCTGACCACCAGCATGCAGCGACCGCGCATACCTGGTCATCACCCTCAGCCTCATCAGCAACCTCGGCACAGCACACTGCACTTTCGGCCGGTCAACAAGAAGAGCTCAATTCCTCTCCTGGTCGACGCAGCAGCCAGCCTCAACTCGGCGCTGTACTACATCCGACGCACTGGAGTATAACGCAGCGCCACCCCGACTCACTGGGGACATCTTCGCAGACAGTTCCGACTCACCGTGAACTATGCGGCAACCGGTTCCGACTCACTGGAACCTCAGCTGGCCTGGCAAGCATCGCAAGATACAAGACTCAGCCCACTATCGACCTCCGGTCTCCGGGGGGGAGTGATGTAGCGGTATCTACAACGCCACATGCAAACAACGCGTCATACTGACGTCACGCAAATCCTGCATCGCGCAAGCAGAGTTTACCGCGCAACTAGCATAGATACAACGGCCCGACATGAATCAACGGGCAGTTGCCCGCCAGACACAACACCCGTCTGGTCGGAGGATCCTCCCTTTTCTATGGAGGTTGAGCGAACTTTACACCCTGTTCCTCATACCTCTATAAGCCAACTTAAGCAAAACTAAATTAATGCACTTTAGACAACGTTTACCGGCACCAAATAACCTAAATGTAAATTTTGACATGCAAACAATAGAGGAAGTAGACAATTGCAAATTCTTAGGCTTATATATTGATGACAAAATGACCTGGAAACCGCATATTCAACAACTATGCAAGCGAGTTAGCAAATCTGCCTATGCCTTACATACACTTGCAAACAAAATAAACTCCAGTGCCCTTTTAACTGCGTATCATGGGCTAGTGGCATCTGTTCTCAGATATGGCATAATTTTTTGGGGCAATTCCACCGACAAAGACCTCGCCTTTAAGGCACAGAAACGATGCATTCGGGCTATGTTTGGTTTCAAATCAACGCAGAGTTGTGCGCCTCTCTTTAAAAAGCATGGTATCCTTCCATTACCATCACTATACATATTTGAAGTAGCGGTTTTCGTTAAACAAAATCCTCATTTATATACTTTAGCATCAATAGCTTTTAATCGGACCCAAAGGGATGAAAGTCGTCTGTGCATTCCAAAAACGAATACTGCTTTAATGTATAAAAGTGTCTTTCACATGGCACCAGTTATATATAATAAATTGCCAAAAGAACTAAAAACACTACATATTAATTTATTCAAACAAAAACTGAGAAGTACGCTGTGTCAAAAATGTTATTATAGTGTATCAGATTTTTTATTAGATAAATTTTGACATTTTTTAACTGTAATTTTTGTAATCTTATGTAATTTGCTTCCTTGACTATATTGTAATCATAAATCATAATAATTTGTTTAAATCGGAATTAATTTTGACACATTTACTTAACAAAAATTTTGAAACTACTTGACTTAATCGTACTTATAGTAATAATAACAAATAATTTTGAAACTACTTGACTTAATTGTACTTATAATAACTTATCTTCATTTGCATGTAAAAATTTGTTATATTTCTTTGACATTATTTTTTTTAATTATTTTTATTGACATTATTCTTATATTCTTTTTTTTGACATGTTTTATTTTAATTTTTGTCTGCAATGTTTATTTTTTGCTTTAATGTAATGGAATCTATGGAAATTTGTACACCTTTTTGGTATAACATAGAGCACTTGTATATTATTTTTCATAACATCTGTAATCTGTACCTACCTATGTTAACAAATGAATAAATGACTTATGACTTATGACTTAAAGGGCAACTCTTACTCAGCATGACACAAAACTAAAAACTTACAATCAAAAAACTTAAAAGCCTTTTCAAATATTCATATTATGGCTAACACTTTAGCCACTAACATTCTTATGTGAAATTGGCCGATTCTTTTTAATTTTTAGGAGACGGTCTCTCTTCTTTTTAGATATTGTTACGATTTTCTTTTTCGGGATGTTATTCTCGATCTGAAAATAACTGTTTGATGATGTACTTGGCTCATTACTTTTATCTTTGTTTTTTGGTTCTTTTAATGTATATTCTTTATTTTTTTCTGAGCTAGTCACTTCCATTGTTTCTATTGTCATTTTCTGATCATCATATTTTTTGAAGGTAGCCAATTAGTAAACACTTACATTTTGCCGTTCCGTAAACAACTAAGTATTAATAATGTAATAACTTTACTTACGATATAAACATTGCGTGGAAGTGAAAGCTGTGTATGGGACATACGTGGTATCGTTTGCAGAGTGATCAGTGACTATATCGTCCCTTTATTGGTAAAACCGATTATCTACCGAAAACTAAACTTGTGGCAATAATGATTTAAAAGTTTGACAGAATAATTATGTAACTAAATTAGGTACATATATCTTTCCTGCAGTCGTGTAATTATAATGAAAAAATTAATAAAGTATGTTTGTAAATCATAAAAATAGAAGTACTTTATTGATAATGCTTGAAAAAATGCCAAACACTATCTTCAGGGAGGTCATTTAGTTGGTTTTTCCTGAATAACGACATAAGCATATATATCATTAATTAAATCATTTGGAGCTTATCTTATAGCTTCATCGTAACCTTTCGAAGAAATTTCGAAGAAAGTAATAAGGTACCAAAAACAACTGTAAAAATAACACTCTTAAACATTTTACAAATTGAAATTTAAAAAATTATAATTGGTTTTGCTTGAGTAAAATTAAGAATTGTGGTAGACTATCTGCAAAATGTTCATACAACGAACTACAACAAGCCTGGTCTATTTTTTTTTATAATTATAAAAATCATTACTTACATGAAAGTAAAAACTGAATAAAGTAGGAAAATAATAAGAATGATATATTAGGAAATAATCAACTTTATTAGTAACTTTTTATTTTTATCTAAGTATACAAAACAATTTGTGAAAAAATGAATTAATTTAGATTTTCTAAGTACTTATACAAAACAATTTGTGAAACCATGAAATTAATTCATGTTTTCACAAATTGTTTAGTATACTTAGATAGAAAAACTAAAATAATGTATATTTCCTTCATTAGCTGATGAGAAACTTGTAATCAGGAAAAAGATTAAGATAAAAAGAGAGCTGAAGAGGAAACAAATTTTCTGTCTGCTATTTTCGATTTGCAAGCAATTCTACAATTGCCATGCACTGATGTTGGTCTCCTTTACTATACAAGAAAATTAACTTTATACAATTTAACGCTGTACGAAAGTGCGCCTCCTAACGAAGCTTATTGTTTTGTATGGTCCGAGACAAATGGTAAAAAGAGAAGTTCAGAAATCGGAACTATTTTGTGTCACTATTTAATGAGATCTGTATCAGAGGAAGTCACGGAAGTCAGTTTGTTCTCTGACACATGTGGAGGACAAAATAGGAATCAATTCGTGGCTGCTTTGCTATTGTGGTTAATTGAAAACAGCAACACAAGTTCTTAAGAGTCAGGTCACAGTTACATGGAAGCTGACCACAGATGACTCAGATTCTGACTCTTCAGAGGCGGCCACACCAGGGACGCGTTTAATGCGATCCCTATCTACAAGCAAACTTCCGTACCATCCATGATACTCTTCTGGTATAACCCCTTCTCACATAGATTAATGAGATCTTTTTCCTTAGCTTCCGTTATTAGAAGAGGTCCATCATACATATTGTTCTAGCGGTGGGAACTGGAGTTCCGAGGTAGTTGGTAGTTCAATTACCTGTTCTGCTGCCAATCGCTTTGCTTTGTTTCTTGTTGCATAGCTGTAGTGTCCATGTGCTGAAGATGTCGATGCTGAATTTATATTAATCTTATTTTGTGTGTCTGAAACAGTTACATCCATTGCCATAAATGAATTTGACATGACATAGTTATAGTATATTTTTTTGTCTCCTTTTATGTACTTCATCCGTTTTATGTTTAACCATTTCACTTACTGTTCATCTGTGTTTTTGGTTCTATTCAAAATTTAGCCATTTTTTTGTATTAGCCAATTTTTTAAAGTCTTTAAACTCATTGTATTTAAATTCATTGACTTGATATCAATTTTTTGTTATAGTCTTTGTGTCTTTCCTGTATTTTTTTTTGATCTAGCACGTTTGAAAATTTTAATCCAGTCAGTCATACAAAAAAGATCAACATTTTTCTTGGCAGACTCAATCGCACTGTGCATTGAGTCAGCTTCCATGTAACTGTGACCTGACTCTAGAACTTGTGTTCTATGATTTGTAAATGGATGCTGTTTTGAATTACCCACAATAGGATAGCAGCCACGAATTGATTCTTTTAGTTATTGTTCTGAAATTGATTCCTATTTTGTCCTCCACATGTGTCAGAGAACAAACTGACTTCCGTGACTTCCTCTGATACAGATTTCATTAAATAGTGACACAAAATACATAGTTCCGATTTCTGAACTCCCTTTTTACCATTTGTCTCGGACCATACAAAACAATAAGCTTCGTTAGGAGGCGCACTTTCGTACAGCGTTAAATTGTATACAGTTAATTTTCTTGTATAGTAAAGGAGACCAACATCAGTGCATGGCAATTGTAGACTTGCCTGCAAATCGAAAGTAGTAGACAGAAAATTTGTTTCTTCTTCAGCTCTTTTTTTATCTTTATCTTTTTCCTGATTACAAGTTTGCTTCCTATCAATGTGTGTCTGATATTCTCCTTGTATTTTATTTTATTCTTCTGGATTAGCGCGATTGTACCTAGTGCACAAAAGACATTGGTCTTTTTTCGGCATGAATAATCCCAAATTAAATTCTGTAGAAAAAATTCTATGATATGTCATCTCCGACACAGCAGTGCGATTCTGTAACCATCTCACCGTGAAAACTTAGGTGAAGTGAGCGTGGAGTGAGCTGTCAATAGTGTCAATTTCTAGCAAAAACAAACTCACTTCACCTAAGTTTTCACGGTGAGATTTTTACAGAATCAACTGGCAGGTTCCATATTTTCGTCTTCGCATTTTTTGACGTACAACGAATACAATTTGCATATTGTAAGGTTTCAAGTTGCTTTTACTTGTATTTAAATCTAAACGATACGATCTCTGATGTTGTGGAAAAACAAATAAAGCTGTTTAATCTCTTTTAATTGAATTAAAATCTGCACAAGTGCGAAGGATTATGTTCTGTTAAAAACAAGTAGAACTATTTACTTTCTTTTTAATGTGTAAGATTCTAAGTACTTTCCAATAATTCAGCAAAACCGGAACCATTTAAAGTATTTTAATTTGTATTAGTATAATGCTACAGTATGTTCAGAGTGTAAGCAAATTGCAACTAAAATAAGATATGAAACTGAACGTGGTTTTGATTGCAAGGCTTCAAAAAAATCGTACAGGTATAAGACTTTAGCTGTTATTGAATGCAGATGTTACCTACAATCTTATATTATAATTCGCTCCCCCCACCGAATAACATGGTAATGTGGTACTACGACAGTTTTCGTTTTATTGCATATTCGGTGTCTAAAGCATTAATTACAATCTTGTATTTTTTTTTGTATTTTTTCTATGTATATTTATAAAAGTACAATAATTTCAATGGTACCGTAATGAACATAACAACATTATTCCCTTAAAATCTAAACACACTTTTTGCACGAATAATACCATAACATGTTATTACAGATCATGCAATCGTTAACTTTTTCGGTAAGCGACGATTACCATTATATTCGCGTAAGAAATGCATGCCTTTTTCCACGTAAAGTATAAAACAATTATATTTGTGTATTATTTTTGTTTACAATATAATAGAAACGGCTTATTCGATTTAGATGCCGTTTTCACTAATATATTGTAGTAAGCTTCACTTAACATTTAGTGTTTATTTCATGTCAATCGGTTCATAAATAAAAAAGTTATGTCAATTTAAAGAATCACGGCGGACATTTTTAAGGTATACTATCAGAGTACGTACATGGACGCGCACTCTCGAGGCTAACAGACTGATGAACAGCGTTTGATATTTGATCTGGTGAGCGTTGATAGTACTTTGGAAGAAATGCTATTTGTAGATGCACCCGGTGGAACGGGTAAAACATTTCTTACGAAAGTTATTTTGGCGAAGGTACGAAGCCAAGGTAAAATCGCGCTTGCTGTCGCTTCATCAGGCATAGCAGCCACATTGTTGCCAGGTGGGAAAACTGCTCATACAATGTTCAAAATTCCGATCGATTTAGACCGCACAGAAAGCCCTGTTTGTAATATTTCAAGAAACAGCGATAAAGCTAAGGTTCTTCGTGATTGTAGCCTTATTATATGGGATGAGTCCACAATGGCCAATCGAAAAGCAGTAGAAGCAGTAGACAGAACGTTGCGTGATGTCAACCAAAATGATCAACCCATGGATGGCATTACTATGCTTTTTTGTGGCGATTTTCGTCAGACTCTCCCTGTAATACCACGTGGAACAAGGGCTGTTGAAGTTAGAGCCTGCCTAAAGAGTTCTCGACTGTGGCATTACATTGTACCTTTGCATTTGACATTAAATATGCGTGCGCAAATTAGAGGCAACGAAAATGCTCAAGAATTTTCAGATTTGCTACTTGAGATTGGTAACGGTGTGTTACCGCAGGAACAAGGAAAAGTTGTTCTTAATGAAAACCTATGCAACATAGTTTCATCAATGCGAGACCTCATATCAACTGTGTATGGAAACGCAACGCAAATACCAACTTGCGAAAATTTCTGGCTTTGCGAAAGAGCTATTTTGACGCCACGAAACGACCAAGCAGCAACAATAAACGCTGAAATTTTGAGCTATGTTCCGGGGGATTATGTTGAGTATATCTCCATTAACAGAGTCATGGAAGAAGGAAAATCTACAAGCTACCCAGTAGAATTTTTAGAATCCCTCAATGCTCCTGGACTACCAGCACATAAAATAAAATTAAAAGTAGGCGTACCGATAATGCTTCTTAGAAATTTAAGCCCCCCAAAACTTAGCAATGGCACCAGGTTAAAAGTGACCAATTTACAAAGAAATCTGATAGAAGCAGAGATTTTAACACGGTGTGGAAAAGGTAAAAGTGTTTTCATTCCTCGGATTCCTCTCATTCCAAACAATTTTCCATTTAGTTTTAAACGAGTCCAGTTTCCAGTCAGTCTATGTTTTGCGATGACAATTAATAAAGCCCAAGGTCAGACGCTGAAAGTTGTAGGTGTAGACCTAATTATCAGCTGTTTCTCGCACGCTCAGTTGTATGTGGCTCTGTCACGGGTTAGCAATCCTAGGAGCCTGTATGCTTTCATCCCCGATGGCCATACGTCAAATATCGTATACAGAGAAGCATTACTGTAAAGTAAATTTTTAGCTACCCAAACGACGGTATATGTAATTCAAAATATATGCTGCCCGAAAAGTCACTATTCCACGCTGACGAAGTCGCGGGCACAGCTAGTTAATAAATAAAAGGACTGATTATGATAAATAATAAAACCTTTGTTTTATTTCATAAATTTTAATAAAACGCTATTATAAATTATCCAGTATTAATATCAACTTCCTCTATTATTGTTATTTTTCTGCAAAATCAAATAATAAGTACTGGATTATTTAATAAAACATGTATTTGCAACATTATATTACTGTTAATCTTTTGACACCACACATCGACGAATATTACTGTAATGTAATATTACATTATACACTATCGCTTGGATTTCACACGAATAATATCGTAATATCATATTGCCGTTAGGTTTTTTGACACTGTATTACAACGAATAATACTATAATGCATTAATATTGACTACGATATTGTTGCGTTTACACGCGAATAATATGGTAATGATGCGTTGCATACTATACTTTTGCCATTTAATTTCAGTAACATTATTTTTGTGAATAACTTTATTTTATAAAAGTATTACAAAAAAATCATAATATAAATTAGATTGTAAAAAAATTAGCTTTGTTTTGACGTTTAAATGTCTACCTTACGATCTACCAGTGCCGAGATATACGCATAAAACAGTTTTTTATTTTTCCTGTAAAATTTTGATTTGTCGATTACCATATTATTCGGTGGGGGGAGCGAATTGTTTTTTTGCGTATCTATCTCGGAAACTATGCATTGTATCGAAAAATCGATTTTATCTATAGATAGAGCTCAAAAAGTTGAGTAGTTTGGTGTAAATAACTCATTTTTGAAAAAAAGTGTAGATAATCGGTTTTACCAATAAAGGGACGATATTATGGCAGAAACATAGAATCGACATTCAAGGAAAAGTGACTTTGCAAGTTCCAGTTAACACGAAAGTGGGTGTTTCGAAAAAAAACTTTGCCAACTTACTTCACTCTGATCGCTAATACTACGGTTACGCACCAATACTTATATTTCAAGGTGCAATTGCAAAGTGTCCGTGGAGGCGTTCGTAGAGCGGAGGCTGAGACTTTCGAGTTTCCGAGTTCGAATCCCAGAACAAGATTTACTTTTTGTTATTTTTTTCGTTTCTTTTATCTTTTGCTATTATGATTTGCGCTGGTTGTAATGCTGCTATTCTCGTTACACAAAAGAGAATTAAATGCTGTTTAAGCAAATGTGGGCCTTCAGTACCATTTGGATTGCGTTAAATACGATGAAGCGTCAACACCCAGGACTAAATGGACCTGTCCAATCTACGTCTCTGGCCGTCCTAAACTGGACAACACTAATACACCAGTCCATGCTAAAGGTCACACTGTAGAAACTGACCAAGCGGCTCCAGTTGCTGAACCGGCTATAATGCATTCCTCTATATCAGGACCGTCAAATAGCCAAAATAAACCAATAGTTGGTCAGAGACTCACGCCAGCTGAGAAGTCACCACCAGGTAAGCCTCGTGTGGCATGCGCGGGCACAGAAATTAACTTGTAAGACACAATACTCTCAGAAATTCGTAAATTACGGCAGGAAATTAATGAAAAGTTTGATAGTCAACAGGCCTCTTTGGCGAAATTCGAAACCACTCTAGGTATGGTCCAAAGGGAAATTAATGACTTAACCATAAGATTTTCCTCAATGTATGAAGACTTGGACGAGTTTAAGAAGACTGTTACTTTTCTTTCTGACGCTTATGATGAT
Source organism: Luperina nickerlii (assembly GCA_963855955.1). Lineage (NCBI taxonomy): Eukaryota > Metazoa > Arthropoda > Insecta > Lepidoptera > Noctuidae > Luperina > Luperina nickerlii. The sequence continues at coordinate 22,798,612 of OY979677.1, forward strand.
CAAGTCGAATTAAATGCCAGCAATAATAACTGTATTGCTGAACTTCTCAAGAATAATGCCGCGATGAGCGCTCAAGTGAGAGAGTTGGAGACTAAATTGCAGCAAATTGATCAATTAGCTCGTGAGAGCAATATCGAGATACAGTGCGTTCCTGAACACAAAACCGAAAACCTTTTAACGGTCGTAAAACAGTTGGGTAGAATTGTGGTAGAACTGACTCTAGCTAATAAAAAACTACATGCAGCAACAAGAACCGCTGCTAAGGAAAAGAAATATAACTTTGTATGGGTTCGGAATGGTCGCATATTTGTGAGGAAAGATGTAGCAACTAAATCTCTGCTAGTTAAAAATATTGAATTTGTAGAATCTTTGTAGCTTATCTTTTTTTATTAGTCGCGTACTTTGCACGCTTATAAGTGTTATAAGAATTTTAAATTCAAGTTTAAAATATATTATCAAAATGTGAGAGGCTTACGAACCAAGACAGAGGATTTTTATACTGCTGCTTTGAATTTTGATTACGACATAATTATCGGCACTGAAACTTGGCTTAATGGTACGGTGTTAGATCATGAATTTTTAGATAACCGATACAGAGTGTTCAGGCGCGATAGGTCATCTACGGTATCCGCGACTACAAAAAGGGATGGTGGGGGGGTGTTTGTTGCAACTCTGGACAAATATGAGGTCTTACGGAGATTAAATTGGGAGTCCCACTGTGAAGAATTGTGGATCACAATCAAGTGCGATAGTGGCTTAAGTATTAATATTTGTGCGGTTTATATCCCACCTCCAATCAAACAAGAGTATATCGATACACTATTTCGAAACTTTACAAAAGTAATTAACAAGAAGAGTAAAATCAATTCTGTCAACTTACTGATCGGTGATTTTAATATGGGCAGTATCTCTTGGGAATATAATGCGGATTCTGGTCTATTGGTTCTCAAAGGATCTAGTAGTAATGTAGAACACATTTTTTTAGATATGCTAGCTTTTAATGATCTTCATCAATGCAACTCGATACCCAACGCTTCAAATCGTATTTTAGATTTAGTTCTTAGTAGTAGTAACAACAAAGTGCTGACTTCTCAGGCCTCAATTCCACTTATACAGATTGATCCTCATCATCCAGCGCTGGAGATCTCGTTTACATCTAATCATAGCAAGCCTCTTATGCAAAATAAAATCCCAAACTTGAACTTTTATCTCTGCAACTATGAAGCGGTCAACGCTAAACTTGCGAAAATTGCTTGGTCTGATGAATGGAATTCTATAACTGATATTAACGAGATGTTGCAGAAATTCTATGATATTCTTATGCCGATTATTAAACTGTATACTCCGATTACAAAACCACGAGATGAACGCTATCCTGTCTGGTATAGCCGAGCTTTACTAAAATTAATTAAAGAAAAGGCAAAATATCACAATATATATAAAAAATACGGGAATCCTAGAGATAAAATTACGTTTGAATGCCTAAGAACACGTTGCAGTGAGTTGATAAAAGACTGTTATGCTAATTTTAAAAAGAATATAGCTGATCATTTGCGTACTAACCCTAAGTATGTCTGGAGGTACTTAATGAATAAGCGGACAGTTAGCAGTTATATTCCCAACAAAATGACTTGTAATACCACTAGGTTTGCCAGAGGTGGCCAGGAAATTTGTGATTTGTTTTCCGATAATTTTCAGTCCGTATATAGATTAAACAGTAACCCGCACACTGCAACGCCAGTTGAACCCACTCCCTGCAACAATAACACTTTCAGTCAGTGCAAACTTGATGTTAAAGAAGTTTTTGATTACTTGTCTTCCCTAGATTGTGATAAAGGACCTGGGCCTGATTCAATCCCTCCGATTTTCCTAAAAAAATGTGCTGCGAACCTGGCTGATCCACTGACTACAATATTCAACTATTCTTTGGCACAGGGCTTATTCCCTGATCAATGGAAAATAGCGCACATCACGCCAATCTTTAAATCTGGTAGTGTTGAAGATGTTGCAAACTACAGACCAGTGTCTATTCTATCCGCTTGTGGCAAAATTGTTGAATCGCTTGTACAGAAAAAAATGTTTTCTAACTTTAAAAATGTGCTGAATGATAACCAACACGGCTTTCGCCCCAAAAAATCGACACTGTCTAATCTAGTTGAGTATGTTTCATATATATCATCTGCATTAGATGACGGTAAAGAAGTTCATTCAATATACACAGACTTTAAGAAGGCCTTCGATTTGGTGGATCACGACTTACTAATTGCAAAGTTAGAAAGTATGGGTGTTCACGGGTCGTTGCTTCGTTGGTGCGAATCGTACTTAAAAAATCGCTCGCAACTAGTACATCTCAAGGGTTTTAAATCCAAACAATGTACAATACCATCAGGGGTGCCACAGGGGTCACACTTGGGGCCTCTATTTTTCTTAGTTTTTATAAATGATTTGGGCAACAAAATTGATTCGGAATATAAACTTTGCTTACGCAAGCTAGCAATATAAAAATTTGGTATCATGTATCCAAACGCGTCTCACATATTGAGGGTAGAATTCATATTGGACCACAGTATTGAGCCAATCATACTCCTGTTCCTTTTCCAATCCTACCCCCATCCCACAGCGACTTGATAGAGGTCGCCAAGAAGATTCACACTGTCATCAAGCAGCCAACCGCATAACACCGCAACCGCAACCGCTTTATGGTTTATACTATAATATAAACTATATAACGTGCTGGCCGACACAGTAGAGTTAACGAGCGCGAGTGCAACCCAGAAGAACGAGTGAACCTCCACGTCGGCAGACGTTGCACCCACCTGCCATTCAGTGCTCCAAGTAAGTCCTACTCCATTTTACTCGATATCTGTGTCGTCCAATATTTTCCCGCTAAAATTACACAACGCTTATTGGTCCTTCGGAAGCCGCTATACCCAACTTCACCAAACTTTTTGCTGATGATTTAAAAATATATAGAATTATACACGATGAATCCGATATTATACAGCTTCAGTTAGATTTAAATAACGTACACAATTGGTGCATACAAAATAAAATGTCATTAAATCAAAACAAATGTTACTTCATTAAGTTTAGCAGAAAAAGGAATACATGTCGATATTATTACTCAATTAATAACAGCCCGCTCCAAGAATTTGATACCATAAGGGACCTTGGTGTTTTAGTAGACAGTAGTTTAAGTTTTAGGAGTCATTACGACCAAGTGATTGGTCGGGCATCTAAATTGTCGGGTTTCATCGTCAGGGAAATGAAAATTTTTAAAGAACCAATTTTAACTATTTCCATTTACAACAGCGTTATTCGAAGTATTTTGGAGTATTGTAGTACGGTATGGAACCCGTTTCATCAGGTGCACTCTGATCGGATAGAGCGCGTTCAAAAAAGGTTTCTATACCACTTGTGTTACTCGGATAATAGATGTCGTAGTCTGAACTCGTATAACTCTAGGCTGAACCATTATAAAATGAAATCTTTAAGCGCACGTAGGAAATCTTTAGATTTCATGTTTTTATTTAAACTAATAAATGGTATAATAGATTCTCCTGAGCTGTTAGAAAAAGTGAAATTTTGTATACCACGTAATAGTAGCCGCTTACTAAATCGAAGGACTTTCGTCCTGCCTCATAGTCGGACTAATATCGGTCATTTTTCACCCATTTGCCGCATGCTTTCTCTTGCCAACTCCATTCGTGGTGAAATAGATGTCTTTGCTGGTTCTGTAGCCTCAGTTAGGACTAAACTTAGAGTATTAATTGTATAATTATTTTTTTATTTATTTTTGTCTTTATTATATTGTTCTTTCGAAACGTTCTCCTTATCTATGGAAAAGTTCACATTTTGTAAGTTTTGTTTAATTTTTGTTTTTTAAATACTAATTGTGTACGAGCATCGCCACATAATATTTATTGTTTTAGTTTTTACCTTAACTAGCAGTTGCTAAAATCGGCGATTTATGTACATTCGCTGACTAGGCGATTCCGCCCGCCACAAGTCACCTACTTTACGTATTATATATTTTAATGGTTTACATAATAAACAGTCAATCATTTACGGACACAAAACAGTGATTTTATTCCCTGTACACATCCCGTGTGATTCGTCCTACATACATCTCAGTGTGCGGAGCTGCTGCCCGTACATTTTTGGTCCTTCGAGCCGGATCGCCACTCCTGGAGCAAACAGTGCTACAAGCCGCACAGGTACGAAGTGTTTCTACTTACGATAGCGAATCGGTTTGACTGGTCTTCCACAAGCGGATCGCCCCAGTCAGATTGAGAAGGCGCACAATATCGTACGGAGAGATTCCTTCGGACCCTGTGATCGCCACAGGATACATCAACATTTGGTGGTTCGGGAACTACATCCTACCAATTCAACAGTGAAGTCAACAGGGCTAACGTCTAACAACAATACGCATACACACTCGTATAACAATCATGGACGCTAGACAACAAGAACTTCTCAAGCGGCAGGGGATCATCGCAGAGGGCATCCGGAAAATTGGTGTCAACTTCGGAAAGGATGGCCCTGACCGCAAAACCGCAACATACATCCGGGGTAGACTGGATACTCTCCAGGCGCACTGGAACGAGTTTGAGATGAACCATGGCGTACTACAAGGCGCCACGGACCGGACCGACATATACTATACTACACAAGTGTATGACAAGGTCAAGGCGGAATACTCAAACATACAACATAAGCTGCAAACATGGGCTACCTACTCGGCGGAACCCGCGGGGCACCAAGGGGGAAGAGAACAAGAACACTGGAGCCCTTTCAAAATCAGACGAGCTCAAAATTCAACAAGCAACTAACTTCAGAGCCTTCTCCCGTTTCACCAACAACCTGTGTACTGCGGACATTATCGAGAAATGGGATATAGAAGACAAGCTCAGGACCCTCGAATCTCGATGGAGGGTGATTGACGAAGTACACTGGCAGCTCGACAACATTCTCGTCGGTAGCGACGTTAACTACGAGCTTGAATTCTCGCAGTATGAAGAAACGTACGAGTGCACAAAGCGAGATCTTAACCGCAAGCTCAACCTCGCTGTCCAACAACGGGACAGCGCACCGAGGATCGAAATACCAATATTCTCTGGCAACTACACACAATGGCCGACATTCCTTGATCTATACAGTGCGGCAATCCACAACAACCCTTCCCTCTCGAAGGGGCAGAAGATGCAACACCTAAAAGGGAAGCTAAAAGGGGAGGCTGAGCGCCTTGTGCAACATTTGCCTGTTTCCGAAAGCAACTACGACTCCTGCTGGGAAATTCTCCACCATAGGTACAATAACTTGCAGCTGCTCTTCACCAAACAAATGCAAGTTTTGATGAGTCAACATACGATTCAACATCAAAACGCTTACGAGTTGAAGCGTCTACACGACACCAGTCTCGAAACCGTGCACGCATTGCGTAACTTGGGCATCGACACGAAAACATGGGACCCGATTTTGGTGCATATCCTAACGGGAAAACTGGACACACAGACCTATTCTGATTACATGGAGGCAAGGAAGAGTCCAAGAGGGCTTCCCGAATTCAAAGAATTCATCCAGTTCATCGAAGGGAAGTTCACGGCGCTGGAATCAGTGGTGAAGAAAACAAACAAACCAAACAAACAAACAGATGCCGACGCGTCCCCAAACAAAGGGAGCTCGACGACAACAATACAAAGGGATGCCTACAACAGACATAGACGCTATCCCAAGGCAAACCATGCAAGCTCCAACAGAAATTGTCCTGTTTGCAAAACAAGCCACATCTTGCTCTACTGCAAAGAGTTTCAAGAGATGACGCCAGACATAAAAATGAGGACAATTGAGCAATTGAACATTTGCAAAAACTGCATGTATCCGCACAACGGAAAGAAATGCAACTCGCAAAAAAGATGCAAAGTGTGCAACGACGCACACCACACCACGCTACATGACCTAGCTCGCGATACTACGTCAGCGACACTGTCGTCAAGTCAACTGACCGACAACGTGACTAACAACAACTCGCAGCGAAAAGCTAATCACGTGTCAGGAAATTTCAACGAAGTTCTACTAGCTACAGTACAGCTTAAAGTAAAGGCTGCAGATGGAACTTACATCGTACTCAGATGTCTCCTAGATCAAGGCTCCCAACTGAACCTTATAACAGAATCTGCTGTGCAACGACTTGGCCTCCCGCGACGCAACCGCAACTCAACTGTGTCGGGGATCGGAACATTTGCCAGTCAAAGCAACGGGACCGTTCAGTTGGACTGTAAGTCTCTTTACGGAGACTACGAGTTTTCAACGCCGGCACTAGTAATGGCTAAACTACTAAACAATCTACCTAACTACTCCTTCGAAAAACAAGATTGGCCTCACATAGAAAACATGAACCTGGCCGACCCACATTTCAATTTATCAAGACCGATTGACATTCTACTCGACGCCGGAGTATATGGCGACATAGTCATGAGCAGCATCATTCGAGGAAACATATACGCACCTATAGCACAACAAACTAAGCTCGGCTGGGTAGTAGTTGGAAACACGAATACTTTCAACTGTCATGTAGTGGTAGACACTAACGATATCTCTCGCTTTTGGGAAATTGAAGAGATAACATCGGACGACAAGACTACAAGTGTTGAGGAGGAGTACTGCGAGAGGTTGTATACTGACACAACTAAAAGACTAGAAGACGGGCGATACGAAGTTAGAATCCCTATGAAGACCAACTTCGAACAAAATTTGGGACGATCGAAGCCTCAAGCAGTCGCACAATTCAAGCAGCTGGAAAAACGTTTAGCTAAAGATGAAATTCTTGCTTCTAACTACAAGGCTTTCATCGACGAATACAAAGCACTACAACATATGAAAAAGTGCACAGAGCCGGACACACCGAGCTGTTTCCTGCCCCATCATGGGGTAATGAGACCGGATTCAACGACAACCAAACTCCGAGTGGTTTTCAATGCATCAGCAACCACTAGCACGGGACACAGTCTAAACCAATTGATGGAATGCGGGCCTAACCTACAACAAGACCTACAAGCTATGATCTTACGATGGAGGGCGTTTGAATACGTATACACAGCGGACATTGAGAAATTCTACCGACAAATACGTATTCAAGAAAAAGACCAACACTTGCAAAAAATTGTGTGGAGAGATTCAGTCACAGAGCCGTTACAAGAGTTACAACTGACTACAGTAACATATGGCACCAAGTCCGCACCATTTCTGGCAATGCGAACCATAAAGCAATTGGTCAAGGATGACGGCGCGCAGTATCCTTTGGCAGCGGCTATTCTCTCCAGTCAACTATACATGGACGACTTACTAGGCGGATGTCACAACTTCATAACAGCACAGAAAGCTCAAGGAGAACTTATAACAATGCTGAAGGGCGGTGGATTCAACTTACGAAAGTGGGCTAGCAACAAAACGCGCTTACTCGAAGGCTTGCCAGATGAATTGATAAGCCAAAAAATGATCGACTTCAAGGACGCAGACACAAACAAAACGCTAGGCATCACTTGGAACCCGCGCACAGATGAGTTTACCTACAAACAAATATCACTCTGCGACAAACGTGACGTCAACACAAAACGTACACTGCTGTCGGACATATCAAAACTGTACGACCCACTTGGCTGGCTATCGCCGGTTACAGTGAAAGCCAAGCTAATTTTTCAACATGCTTGGTCGACAACAACGAGCTGGGATGAGCAACTCCCACCGAATATACAGCAAGAATGGGAACAATTCCGCAATCAGCTCGCACACATACACGACATAAGCATTCCACGCTGGGTCGGCGATACCCAACAACCCTTCGAACTGCATGGCTTCTGTCATATATTGCAAGTTCATTGATAAAGAAGGTCAACAGTTGATCAGGCTAGTAGCAGCTAAAACAAAATTAGCCCCACAGAAAAACTCTATTTCTCTGCCACGACTGGAGTTATGTGGTGCATTACTACTAACTCGCCTGATGGAAAAAGTGAGAAACTCGATCAACTCGCAGACAGTCACCATACATTGCTGGACCGACTCTATGGTGGTGCTTGGCTGGCTACATGGGGACGTGAGTCGCTGGAAGAGTTTTGTAGCCAATAGAGTCACACAAATAATTCAAATAACTCCATCCAACTTCTGGAAACATGTCAAGTCCGAAGACAATCCTGCGGACTGCGCAAGCAGAGGAATCTCACCATCAGACTTAATAGGTCACGAACTGTGGTGGAAAGCCCCTTCTTGGCTTCAAAACAACGACATACCCAAACAAGAAAAATTTACAACGAACGAAGAACAAAGGAAACTAGGTCAAACTTGCGCAATACAAACAAAACACGCGCCACTCATCGAGCAACTACTGCAAAAATATAGCTCAATGACTTATGCAACCCGAGTCATCAGCTGGATTATACGATTCATAAACAACTCGCGTGACGGAACAAGAGCCAACCGCATGGCACACTTAACTACAGAGGACATAGTGCAGACTCAACACCGGCTCGTCAAAGCTGCACAGAACAATGCCTTTGCCGATGAAATAGCCTACCTATACAAACATAATAGGGTACGGGCCACAATCAAACTGTTGAGTTTGAGCCCTATACTAGACGCACAAGGCATTCTTCGAGTGGGAGGAAGACTTGAACATGCCAAGTTAAGCAACTCCCAAAAACATCCCATAATTTTACCAAACAATCACAAGCTATCAGAGCTCTTGATTGACCAAGCCCACAAAAACACTCTCCACGGCGGTGCCAGGCTTACTTTGGGACACCTTCGTAACAAATATTGGATACTTGGCGGCATGAAACCAATCAAGAAGCAACTTAATAAATGTGTCACCTGTCATCGCTACAAAACGCAACGCAGTAATCAGCAAATGGCAGACTTACCAACACCTCGAGTTACACCGTCACGGCCATTCACACACACAGGCGTAGATTTCACGGGACACGTTGAAATAAAGGCGAACAAAGGTCGGGGCATTAAAACAGTTAAGGCCTACATCGTGATCTTCATTTGTCTATGTACAAAAGCTACCCACCTTGAACTGGTGTCACATCTCAGCACTGTAACATTCCTCGCAGCACTGAAGCGGCTATGCGCACGAAGAGGAACGCCAAAACATGTCTACAGTGACGACGGAACGAACCTTGTCGGAGCAGCAAAAGCACTAGCCAAAGAACGCCAGGAGGCGATGCAGCTACTAGTCAACGACGACCTCATTAACAGCACTTCCGAGAATGGCATAGAATGGCACTTTAACGCCCCATCTTGGCCAACCGCGGGAGGATTGTGGGAAGCTGCAGTCAAGAGTATGAAACACCACCTTAAACGAGTTCTTGGTGAACAAAAGCTTACGTACGAAGAATTTAATACTTTGCTAGTACAAATTGAAGCCTGCCTCAACTCGAGGCCACTTGTCGCTCTAACAAATGACCTTGACGACATCGATTACTTGACACCAGGCCACTTTTTAGTCGGTGGACCGGTACTGGCACCTCCGATGACGTCAGAGGGAGATAACAGTCAGTTAACTTTACGATGGCGCTTGACAGAAAACATGTACAAGGAATTTTGGAAGAAATGGTCCAAAGACTACCTACAAACGCTACAACTACGAGGAAAATGGCAAACCCCAACACACAACATTGAAGTGGACGACGTCGTCCTTATAAAGGAAGAACAAGTGGCTCCCGCCAGATGGTTACTAGGGCGAGTTATAGAGACGCATCCTGGACCAGATAACTTAGTACGAGTCGTTACGCTCAAAACAAAATCCAACATAATGAAGAGACCTGTAACAAAATTGTCCCGGTTACCCATTGAAACAGGGAATAATACCGAAAACAAACCAACGAAACCATCAAACAATAAACAACCAGAGGCTACTTCATCAACCTCGCAACGACAACGTCGGGTGAGCCCAACACAGGAAAGAAAGGGAGTTTCCAATTGTAACGTCCTCAAGTACCTAAGCACGTTACTAGTACTCATGGTTACGTGCGTAACACCGTCCATGCAACAACTCGTCAACGTAACAACGCTAGACCCTACCCGTCTTATATACTTTGACAAAGCCGCAGACTTACAGGTAATACAAGATGAATGGAGACTGGTGGTGTACTATAACATGTCGACTTACTGGAAAAGCATTTCTGCCGTTGAACAATACGTCCAGCAACTACATGGACTTTGTACACGAAATATAGCGTACTTGACTATATCCACACAACTCGAGCACGAACTAAACGAGCTCAAACACTACAACGAAGTACTACAATCTGACCATGGAAGACGCACTAAGCGAGGTCTCATAAATGGAATTGGGAACATTGCCAACTCTCTTTTTGGTGTACTTGATGACAAGTTTGCCGAAAAATACCACAACGACATCAAACTACTACACAGCAACGAAGACCACTTGCTCAATCTGTATAAACAACATACGTCAATAATCGAAGGCGAATACAACCTCCTGAAGAGGAACGAGCAAGTAATGAACCGACAGTTCATCGTCATCAACAAAAGTCTCAGAGATTCACTGCAAGAACTGAAAACCGAACAAGACCAAGCAACTTTCCTCACTGCTACAGCACTTGCCGCAAACATGATGGTAGCAAACTTGCGGAGAATACAAGACATGTTGATCAACCTAGTAACAGATCTTCGCCACGGCAAAGTCGACACTCACTTGTTGAAACCCGACGCATTCGAGAAACAGTTGAACATTATATCGGGACAAGCACCAAAGGGATTATCACTACCCTGCTCAAACAAACTCAAGTGCATCCGGGAAATGTACAAACTAGCAAGTGTGCAAGGAAAACTAACCGAAGAATTTATTATTTTCGAAGTAAAAATCCCTTTAGTAGTAGACGAACAATATGAACTAACCGAAGTCATCCCAATCCGCAACATAAAGGGAGCCTCCATGATTAACATAATACCAACAACTCAATACATAGCCGTTAACTTGAAAATGGACATGATGATAACACTGGATCAACTACATCTTTCATTATGCACACAAGTAAATACAAATCAGCTGCTGCTGTGTAACCTTGACTTACCTATTTATGGTATAAAAGCAGCCACAAAAATGTGCGAAGCTGACATAATAAGCAATCGAGGAGTATCAAACTGCCGCACTGAGGTATCAAGTTGCAGCAACGAATGGAAAAAACTACACAGCAAAGGGGCTTGGTTGTTTACGTGTTGCGAGGAATGCACTATGCGCATTTTCTGTCCAGCTGGAATTACGTCACAAACACTACAAAATACAGGCATCATCACCTTAGCGACAGGTTGCGTAATGCGCGGCGATAAACATCTAATTCATTCGCACTACAATATGCAAAGCACAATGGATTTAGGAAATGAACAAGAGATCGACGTACCAGAGATAAACCTAAACGAACTATTAAGAAGCAACAGTCAAATTACAAACATAACAAACATGGAAATTGAAACACATGAAGAACAACTTAAGGGTCTTAAGAGAAAAATTGAGCTGGTTAAAGAACAACAGGACATCCAAATAGTTAATTCCGTGGAGGCGGAGCAACATCACTACATCCTGTACGGCTGTATAATAACCTGTGTAACAATATTCAGCATATGGGTATACTTTCAAATAAAAGCACGCTGCCTCCGTCTACCTCAAGGAAGCAGAACAGCAACGCAGGCGCACCAGGAAGAGATCGAGATGGTATCAAGTCATACTCAACGGGATCTTCCTGGGGAAGGACAAACAAAGGCTGATATGCAGACATTAGAAGAGGCCTCCGGACATCTTCCCAACAGCAGCAAGGTGGATCGCGAAACGTCGCCAATGTCAGTTAGCTGCGAACGTAGAACCTGCCAATAACTTTCGTTACATTATTTACTTTGTGATAATACATTTTATTTGTTATTTGTACTTTTATAGTTGGCAGGATGTACGAGCATCGCCACATAATATTTATTGTTTTAGTTTTTACCTTAACTAGCAGTTGCTAAAATCGGCGATTTATGTACATTCGCTGACTAGGCGATTCCGCCCGCCACAAGTCACCTACTTTACGTATTATATATTTTAATGGTTTACATAATAAACAGTCAATCATTTACGGACACAAAACAGTGATTTTATTCCCTGTACACATCCCGTGTGATTCGTCCTACATACATCTCAGTGTGCGGAGCTGCTGCCCGTACAAATTGTGTTACTTAAATGATGCATGCTGGATTCGCATCTAGTAGATGTCAATCAGAAATATTGTGTTGTAACTGCTTTAATGCTTTTGTGATTGTACATCAGTTTTGTGAATTACAATAAAAAAAAATAAAAAAATAAAATCATTTTTTTCTCTTTCTATTTCTTTGATTGCTGCATTGTCTTCTTCAATTTCTTTTGAATCTATTTTAATTTTGTCATTATTGTCTACTTTGTTAGTTTCATTAGGCTCAAAAGAATTTTTTGTGTCAATGACACAATATTCATTACCTTTATGTTCGTATTCGATGTTTTTATCTGTTTTACTAAAATAACAGGGGAAGTTTTGTTAATAATTAAAGAAATCGTAAAATTAATTAACTTAATAAATAAAAGGTAAATAAGTAGGTATTAGTGCAAAGTATAAGAACTTTTTTCATATAAATAGATAACAATACGGTATTTCAACATTAAAAAGAAACTACTTTCTTATGTCATTCTTTGTATGTGCAATTTTATTTTCAACTTTTTTGTATTTAGAAAATATGTTGACAGCTAATATTATTATTACAAAATTATACATAATTCTTGGATTTTATTGTCATTCAGTCAGGCGTGTGATATATAAAGGGTTTTCTTCAAACGATAACAGAACCTTAAAAATTATCAGCTCACAGCTCCGCGTAGAATTTTTTTTTTTTTTAATTCATTTCATTTATTCATTTTGTGAACATAGGGTACAATTATACAGATGTTATACAAAAAAATGTTGGTCCATGCTATGTCCCGCCAAAAAGGCATACAAAATATCAAATAACAAAATTTAAAAAAGTCAATAAGTAAGTAGATGTCACAATTTCATGCAATAGTTAATATAATATGTCAATAAGAATCAAAAACGGCACATAAACAAATAGGTAATTAGTCACAATTTCGTATACAATAATAAATGCCATAGAAATGTCAATACATATTATCATTATCTTACAAAAGCAACATTTTAATTATAGAGAGATATACCTACAGTTACACAACTATTATTTTAATTTGTCATTAATATATTCATTAACAGAATAATACGCCTTGTCATTCAATAATTTAAAAAGCTTACGTTTAAACTCATTCATATTGTTACTTGATACAATTTGATCAGGTAATTTGTTATAAAGTTTTGGAGCCATTGCAAATATACTATTATAAAGAAACTTGGTTTTAGTGCATAACGGGTGCAACTTTTTTGAGCGCCGTTGACTTTTGACAAATTCATATAAAGACGTTCTTTTTTACAAAGATGCAGGTTTCATAGACATAAAGTGATGGTACAGTCAATATTTTTAAGTTTTGGAAATGTGGCTTGCATGAATCCGTTCGTTTTATTTTACATATAGCTCGAATACACTTTTTCTGTGCTATCAATACCTCCTCTACCCTAGTCGCATTGCCCCAGAATATAAGGCCATACCGCAAAGCAGAGGCGACATAACCGTGATAAGCTGCTAGGAGCGCTGTCCTATTCACAATTTTGCCTAGCATATAAAGAGCATAGGAGAACTTACTGAGCTTCCCACATACATCATCAATTTGAGTTCTCCATGACATATCGTTATCAATATGCAGTCCTAGAAATTTTGTGACATTAGTTTCCAGTATTTGGTCACCTTTGTAGTTTACATGCAATTGTGAAAAAGTTTTTTGTCTAATTTTAAAATTCATAATTTTAGTTTTAGTTAGATTAATTTTAAGGTTATTAGCATTTAACCAGTCAACAATCTTAACAAGACTAGTGTTAATGTCATCTTCTATTTCTTTATTACTACCAGTACTATATATAACCGTGCTGTCGTCGGCAAATAAGGACATTTGGTGCTTGATTACTTGAGGAAAGTCGTTAATATAGCAGATGAACAGCAAGGGACCCATCACAGAACCCTGCGGAACACCGTAGCAAAGAACTTTAGAGCTAGACGAGTATACTACTTCAGTTTTGGATTTAATATCCACTTGACTAATCTGAGTAATTTGTTTTCTACCTTCCAAATAAGATTGTATCAGATTAAGCACGTTACCTCTGATGCCGTAACTGTTTAGCTTAGTTAATAGTACTTTATGGTCCACATAGTCAAATGCCCTGGTCATATCCATATACATTGCCATTACTGGTTTCCTATTGTCCATGTTGTAATGTATTTTTTCAAGAAAATTATATATGGCCATACTAATGGTTTTTGACTTCCTAAAACTCATTTGTTCCTTGCAAAAAATATTATATTTTTCAAAGTAATTATAAATTCCATTATAAATAACTTTCTCGAAGATCTTTGAGAAAATCGGTATCAGAGCTACAGGTCTATAATTAGATAAATTTGTTTTGTCATCTTTTTTATGTAATGGCTTGATAATAGATACCTTCAATTTTTGGGGAAATATACCATTTTGAATACATATATTTATAATGTCACTTAATATAGGAGCTATAAGAGGAGCCACTGCTTTAATGACTCTTGTATCAATATCATCATATCCTGTACTATTGGTGTATTAAACAAGTTAAACCTATAAACTCTATGTTTTTTCACTTTTATAAATATGTTTTAGAACTTCTAGTGCCATGCAAGTGCTTAGTTTCAGTATTTAATCACTACGGGAGGAATAACAGAGTTATCAGGCTCTTTAAGTAATTAGAACTAAGACGCCATTTAAAAAAGATATTCTTTAAAAAATTGTGAAAGAAAAAACTTATTGAAATGTTCCTAGTCTAATTATTTACTTACATTGTTCATAATTTTCAATTAAAATGTCTTAAGGAGGTACCAGGAATTGATAAATAAGATAAATAAAGAAAAAAAATTCAGGCAGTATTTTTTACATAATTTTATCATCAAAAGTAGTTTATTTTTAAGGCGTTTCAAAAATGAGATGAAAACTAGTATATATTGTTACCGTAAACTTACCGCCGCATGTGATTTAATTCCTATAACACCCAGTAATCTTAAACATTTCACTTACCTTAATTATTTTATTAAAACACCAAGACATGAATGCGTGCTAGAAAATATTATCACTATTGACTTTAACAAAAACGTAAAACTGTGCGAAAACAGTTTAAATATTTAGCGCTTTCGATGATTTTTATTGCTACTAAATAAGTCCGGTATATTCTTAAGTTATATATTTGTTACATGAAGTAACCATGTGTAACCAAAAAGTCATTAAAGTAGTTTCTATAACTTGTTTACTACTTTAGCTTGCATTTATACCCTGTATATAGTGTATTAAACACTTGAAGTGGTAATCACTGCTACAATAGCACTGTTCTAACTCTTAATAATCACTCATTTATCACTCTCTATAACCATTAACTCGCTTCAAGCTCTAACATGAACAGGCCCAAACCAGGGTTACAAGAGAGATACAGAACGCTTTATCACCCAATTGTTAGTGCCTTTACAGACCTTGGGTTCTTAAAATTCTCTTAAGCAGCTCATGTAGCACTTATTCTTATAACCAAAATGTTAGTTGGGCATTCACGTGCGAGTGATTATTTGAATGACAGATAAGATGGAATGTAGAAATGAATGACTGACTGACAGGAAGAGAGATGTCAGTGTGTTGTCAAGTTGTTCACGTCATTGTGATATTTGGAGGTTATAAACAAAAAAAAATAGATAAGTGTCTTCTCCGGCGAAGGTCTTTGAGAACATCCTCCATAATGCCATATACTAGCAAGTAAACAAATATTTATAATGAGCAGTACGGTTTCAGAACTAAGAGGTCAGTTGAAACGAATCTCCTGACACTGGTTGAATATGTCCTCCAGCTTGGACCGCGGGCGTCAGGTAACGTACTTTATTTCGACTTTCGGAAGGCGTTTGATAGGGTTAACAACAACACGCTACTGATGAAACTTAGCAATCGGTTTTGCACCATCTCTCCTCCGTTTATTCAACTCAACTCAACTCAACTCAACTCAAAACATTTATTTCAATTAAACCATTTACAGGCACTTTTGAATTGTCAAAAAGTCGGTCAGTCAGAAAATATGAAGCTAGTTGCCCATTCCAAAGCGTAGGTACCTATGGAGAAGAACGGGCAAGAAACTCCATGGACACTCTTTTAAATTATAGTTTTACAAAAATATTAGTTACATCAATAATGTGAATTGTGAGAACGATGTAAAAAAGACGTACGCGTTAAAAGTGTCCAGAGTACAGCTAATGGTAAGAAAACAACAATTCAATATTAAAATAATTAAAAATAAGCCGAGGCAGCTAAGTGATGACCAGCCCCAACTGACGGCGCCCGTTCACGAACATGACGCATAGATCGGCACCATTCAGCTCAACCATTTTGAAGGGAGCTAAATGATTCGCCGACTACCAACGCGATCGTCAGCAGTTCGTTAGACTCGGTATGTACGAATCAGGCACCTACCACACGCGTTCCGGAGTAAGTCAGGGTTCAATTTTGGGGTCTTTATTATTCCTAATCATGGTTAATAAATTTTCCCAAGTTCTCCGTCATGAAAAATGTCTATTTTATGCTGATGACTTGAAATTGTACCTCTAAATAAACTCCGAACGTGACTGTTTAGCATTGCAGCAAGACAGATGCGATTTACAAGTGGAGCTTAGAAGATAAAATCGAATTTAATCCGTCCAGATGCTTTGCAATGAGATTCGGTCGAATTGCGCGTGCTAAGTCCCCGATCCAACAAACGATCTGTTTGAACGAATGGACGAAGATTTTGTCAGCATGTCAGAAGTACTGTGAGAGGGATGTATGAAAGTGTTGTTAACTTTTACTTGATTTTATATTTAATGTTTTATGTGTATGTGTAAACTGTCTTTAATTTCCGTAATTGGTTGTAAACCGTTTTAATTAAATAATAAATAAATAAATAAAATACGTGAGATTAAAAGGAAATTATAAGCTTTGAATGTTGTTTCTTTATTTACAGGTAAAGTAATATTTTGTGAATATGTAGGTACCTGCTTACTTTATAAAACACCCATTTGTAATACAATAAAAAACCATATTTACAGAAACGCAATTGAGCTTATTTACGGACGTCGGTTCCCTTAAATTAAATGTATGATGTACGGGACAACTATAAATGATAATATGATAGTTTATAATTATAAGTTTATTGATAAAATGCTATAGCTAATTGATACAGTGATTATGATGATGAGTACACGCGGCGAAGACCGAACACGAACTGAAGTAAATTGCGCACGCGGTACAAAACTGCTTATTTAAAGTAAAATGATATGAATTGTACGGGTGGACCGTACATGCTCCCAGGCACGAGAGACTAAAATCAAGAAATGAAAAGTACAGATATAAAAAACAAAATCAAAACTAACAAACGTAAGCACAATCTACATAGTAAGATACGCGCAAACTTAGTAAGTCTCTAACAAGTTTTATTCACTTTCACCAAAAATAGATTCACGGAACACAGGCGACGTAGCCTTGTTTTGTTTACGCGCACTGATTAGACCCGAAATTGTATTGAGCTCAATTTCACTAGGTCCTGATTGCTCATTTACACTGATCACACTAGCACTCTGAAGCTGCTGATTAGGCGAGCGCGCGGGCAGAGCCACGCTGCGCACACGCCGAAGGCGCCGCCACACGTGCACGGCTCCTGCCGCGCACAGGGCGAACACCACCAAGTATATCACCGTGTAGTGGTGCACGTCGTGATAAGAAAACCCGTCGTTATAATCTTCATCAATGCTCGTGACATCTTTCATCTGACTCAACTTATCATGGACTTCCTTTACTAGACCTTGAATCTCGATGTGAGTATGGTCAGATTGTTCATCGATAGCACCAATAGGTATCGATAAGTTGATTATGTCGTTGATGGGTGGGATATCAATCCTCAGAACGTCTGCCGTAGTCTTCAGTGTGTTGGACAGCTTTCTATGTGAATATACTGTGTAAGTATCGCCTTTGATGACGCATCCATCGCCGAGCATGATAACGCCGGCCTTGGTTATTTGTTGGGCCGTTACTTGATACTCACATATGATTCGTATGGAGCACGGTCCGCAACAAAAATATAAATATGTGTTTAATTTATTAAGTTCTGTCCAACGGGTTGTGCAAATAGTAGATGCTGTTCTGCAACGATTGGACTGTTGATCTTTGATGCAGAGGTTTTCATCCAACCTCATTTGATGAATCGGACCTTTCAAAGGGCAGATGTATGTTTCTGTATCATAAAACATACAGGTTTGGACATCGTTTTCCGTCATAGGAATATAAGCGTCCTTTTGTAAATTAATTGCGAGAAGATCTGCGATGGGGATTATGTTGATCATATCATCTCCATACTGATGCGGAACTGTGATGATTCTGTAGATGTCGTAGCTGTCTCTGCTCACTAATGGTATTTTAATTTCGAAGATAATAAACTGCTGCATAACTCTGGCTTTAGTCTTCATTAAATGATATAGTTTCGATAATTCCGATTGAATATTATTTATTGGAAGAGTCAATTCTTTTGCTAACTGTCCTACTATTACATTAAGTTCATCGGTCAGCTGTTTGGGTGCTAAAATGTGAATATTGAACCCTGTGTGGTGTAGGTTCATAATAGTATCCACAATGGTTTCTTGGATTGTTTTCAAGTTCACCAGGAGACTGTTGGCAAGGATAGATGATATACTAAAGCTATTAGACATTAGTGATTCTTGAACTCCTGCCTGAATTGTGTTAAATCCCTTCTCTAAACTGATCAGGTGCTGATTAAACACCTTGTGATGTCTATCCATCGCATTTTCGACTCTTTTTATGATGTTGTTCTCTGCTTCAACAATACTTGTGTTGTTTTTCCATAAAGAATCCAAATGTTCTTGATTACGTCTGATTTGATGGATATCTCTGGCATATTGCTGAGCAAACTCGTCGTCTAAGACACCAAACAAGCTTCTTGCTATGCTTCCTATAGGATTGATAAGACCGCGCTTATGTCGGACATTCTCCGTGAACTGCTGACCAAGCAACATGCTATTATAATGGTCAAGTTCATTGCTACCGTGACGTAATTGCATGAGGATTGCGTCACACTGTGTTATCTTTGTTGTATTAGAACATATGTTGCCCAGATGATCGACGTATTTCTTAAGCAGATCTGATCCTTGCCAATAGGGCCTTATATCATAATATACAATCAACTTCCACTCGTCTCGTTCGAGACGCATGTTGGAGATCTTGTCAAAATAAATGCTCTGATTGCTATGCAAAGGTGCTGTTTTATAATCACAACTAGATGGTGTTATGATTAACATCAAAAACATGAGAGCTATGTAAATGAAATTGCCGATTTTTCCCCTCCGACGTCTTGATCTATTTTTCGCTGACTCATTTTCATTGGACCCAGAATGTTGATTGGTCTGCTCTGTTGTAATATTATTTTGCTCTGTATTGCTTTCAGGTTGTTGATCTTCGTGGACTGGCAACAAGGAAAGTCTTGTGATTGGCCTCTTGAGTACCCCATTTTTGGTTTTTACTGATACCACACGAACATAGCCGTCCTTGCCGGGGTGCAGCTCTATGATTCTGCCGATGGCCCACTTTCCAGGTGGTAAGTTAGCATCTTGGATGATAACTATGTCGTTGATTTTTAGGTTCGATCGCTGCTGCCGCCACTTGCTACGTGCTGATAATTGACACAGGTACTCGGTTTTCCACCGTTTCCAGATGTCGTCAAAAATTTTCTGGGTAAGCTGCCATCGGGTTCTTGCGTCTCTTTCAGTCTCAATTATGGTAAGTGTGGGACCACTTGATAAAAAGTGCGACGGAGTAAGATAATCCATGTCCTCCGGATCTTCACTGATGGCGCAAAGAGGTCTCGTATTAAGACAGGCTTCTAACTGTGCTAGTAATGTGGAATACTCTTCATACGTCAGTTTCTGCTCGCCCACAACTCTCTTGATGTGGTATTTGAGACTTTTGACAGCCGCTTCCCAGAGCCCCCCCGCACTCGGCCAGGAAGGCGCGTTAAAGTGCCATTGTATTTGCATATCTGTGATTGATCTATAGAACTCGTCATCAACAGTATTTCGTAAGTTGATATACTCTTCACGTAATGCCTTGTTGGCTCCGACAAAATTTGTTCCATTATCACTATAGATATGGGTTGGAGCTCCTCTGCGGGCTGCCATCCTCCTTAATGCTGCTAGGAAGGCAACTGAGCTCATGTCGGAAACGAGTTCTAGGTGCACGGCCTTGGTCGCCATGCACACAAATACCGCTATGTAGCCCTTGGTCGTCTTGATGCCGCGACCTTTGTTTGCCTTGACGTCCACATAGCCGGTAAAGTCGACCCCAGTATGATTGAAAGGTCGCGATGGATTACTTCGTGACTCTGGTAAGTCTCCCATTATCTGTGTATTTTTTACAGGATTATGCTTTCTGCATGTGACGCAGTTATGTATGCGTTTTTTAACAGCACGATTACCGCCAATAATCCAGAACTCCTGTCTTAACCACGCCAGTGTTAGGCGTGCTCCACCGTGGAATGTCATCAGATGGCCTTGATCAATCAATCGATCGGTAAGTATCCCACTGTGCGGAATGATAATCGGATGTTGCATGTTTTGGCTTATCCTTGCATTGCTTATCCTGCCACCAACCCTCAGTAATCCGTTTTCATCTAGATACGGATTTAGGTTAAGTAGCTTGCTTTTAGAGTCTACATTGCATTGCCTCTGTAGGCTTTTGATCTCGTTCGGAAACTCATGTTGCTGTACATGCTTGATTAAAATGTGCTTCGCTCTTCTTAGCTCTGTAATTGTAAGAAAAGACTGCTTTGGTAGCGTTTTTGATGATACAGTACGTAACATCCACGCAAGTATACGAGTCGATTTCGCAAAGCTGCTATATTTGCTCAGTATTGTGTCAATGACGTCATATGAATGTTTTTGCGAGGAGGTGACTTGTTGTGCTATCTCTCTCATTTCTTCGCATGTGTTGTATACAGGGTTTTTCTTTGGCTGATTTTCATCGAATGAAGGTAACCACGAGGGTCCATGCCACCATAGACTATGGTGTTTAAGTTGTTCTACAGACATGCCTCTACTGGCGCAATCAGCTGGGTTATCTGCTGACTTAACATACCGCCAGCTGCTTGATGGTATGATATCGGTAACTTGCTTGACTCTATTGGCAACGAAACGCTTCCAGCGACTTGGGTCACCTTGAAGCCATCCCAGCACGGCTGTTGAATCCGACCATGCGTAGATTTTGATATCGTGCCCAACCAAACATTGTGTAACTGTGTGCATTAACTTTGATAGTAGTACGGCCGCACTCAATTCTAATCTTGGTAATGTGATACTTTTGTTTGTAGGTACAAGCCGCGCCTTTCCAGTTACTAATGATACTGATGAGATTTCATTGGCATCTTCATTTTCGTATATGCAATAAATCACACAAGCGAATGCTTTCGTTGATGCGTCACAGAATCCGTGCAGCTCAATAGTTCCGTTCTTGTGACACTGCAGCCATCTTGGTAGCTTAAATTCATTGATATGTTGTAAATCTTGTGTCATTAGTGACCATTGCTTAACAATCTCTTCAGGAACTTGATCATCCCATTGGAGTTGTAACTGCCAAAGTGCTTGGAATAGTAGCTTGAGTTTGGTGGTAATTGGAGACAGCCACCCCAAGGGATCGAAGATTTTTGAGATGTCTGATAGGAGAGATCTTTTCGTCACAGTTTTTGATGATGACACGTTGATCTTGCTTTGGAATGTGAACTGATCTTCAGTAGGGTGCCAGCGCAACCCGAGAGTCTTGGTCGACTCTTGGTGGCGAAAATCAAATATCTCATCTGTTTTGATGACGTCATCGAGTAACTCTACCTTATTCGATGACCATTTGCGGAGGTTAAAACCTCCTGATTTCAGAAGATCTATTAAATCTTTCTGCAACTGCTTTGCTTCTTGCAGGGTGTGATGACCACTCAAAAGATCGTCCATATAGAAATCTTCTTCTAAGGCTTTTGCTGCTGTTGGGTATTTGTGGCGTTCATCACTTGCTAACTGCTTAAGCGTCATTATTGCTAAAAATGGCGCCGCCTTTGTACCGTATGTGACGGTCATAAGTTCGTATTCACGAAGAACTTGATGTGGAGAATCGCGCCATACAATTTTTTGATACTTCAAATCATTCTTGTGGCATAAAATCTGCCGAAACATTTTCTCCAGGTCGGCAGTGTATGCGAATTCGTATTGCCTCCATTTTAAAATCAATGAAAACAAATCTTTTTGTAAATTAGGTCCACTGTGCATTAAATCGTTTAAGCTCAGCCCCGACGATGTTTTCGCCGAAGCGTTGAAAACGACCCGCAACGCAGTTGTCGTGGAATCCGATTTCATTACACAATGATGTGGTAAATAGCAATTGGCTTGATTTTTGTTGTATGTACTTTCCTGCATGTGGCCTAATTCTATGTATTCATGTATGAATGATCTATAGGATGTTTTAATATTGATGTCATTTGATAACTTTTTCTCAAGTTGATAAAATTGTCCAATGGCCTTGTGTTTGGACTCCCCTAATTTTTCTTCAATGTTTGCCTTCAGAGGTAATCTGACGACGTAACGACCATCTTCTGTTCTTGATGTATCTGCCTTGTAACGCTGTATGCATTGATGATCTTCTTCTGACAACTTGTTTTGATTGTCGTCAGGAACATCTTCGATTGCCCAGAACCTCTGAATATCATCTATGTTGGTTAAGACAACACTACATTGGTATGATTTTATGTTCCCACTTATAATCCAGCCAAGGCGTGTTTGTTGCGCCACTACCTGTGATTCGCCCTCCATGATGAGGCCATTCATGATGATCGATGAGTAAACGTCAGCTCCAAGTAGTATGTCGACTGGACGACTAAGGTTATATTCAGGATCCGCTAAATTCACATGCTCTAGACAAGCCCATGATGGCTTTTTGAATGAACGATTGGGCAGATTGTAAAGCAGAGTTTTCATGATAAGTACCTCGGTGGATAGGGTGAAGTCTGTATACACTGCTGACGCTTCAATTTGTATAACACCCTTGCAGTTACTTTCCTTGGCACCAACTCCCATTACAACTCCCTTGCATGCTCGTCGAGGAAGTCCCAATCTCTGTGCAGCATCTTCCTTGATCAGTGATACTTGGGATCCCTGATCTATTAAGGCACGCATAGGATAATATACCCCATTAACCCCCATAACCTTGATTTGAGCTGTTGCCAACAGGGTTTCTGATATTTCTGGATTCGACACGTGTGTGACATTTTTGCGTTCCTTTGAAGTCGAAGCGCTAGCGTCAGGCTTCGCGTTATTGAAACCCGAGAAGGTATCATGTAACAAGGTGTTATGATCGCCTTGGCATTCACGACATCTTTTGTCGGAAAAACATGCTTTACCTTTATGATCATAAAGACAGTTTCTGCATAAATTCAATTTATTGATTATCTTGCGTTTAGAATCCGATGTTGATTCTAAGAAGGTTTTGCATTGGAATAAACGATGATTTTCGCCGCAAACCGAACATTTCCATGGATTTTTAGTCGCAGAATAATTGTTCGAAAATGATCTATTGGATTTATGGAATTGCTTCTTGCTGTTGGGCTCTTGTTGAGACTTGTTGTCTGATTTTTGCCCATCTTGCTTGCGCCGTGATGCTTCCAATGATGTAAACTTGTTCTCTAGAAATCCCAAGAATTCACTCAATATTGGCAAATCTCGTGGGTTTTTCAGAGCATCAGTATAGTCAGAGTGGGTCTGCTGATCCAGTTTCAATGCTAGTACATGTACTATAAATGGATCCCACGTCACTATGTCAACTCCAAGGTTTTTGACCGCATTTAGACACTCGTTAGTGGTGTCATACAGTTTCTTAATTTGTGAAGCTGACTGTTGTTGCATAGTTGGTAATGATAAAAGAATATTGAGATGAGAACTGAATATTAACTTAGTGTTATTGTATCTGTGGTTTAATATGTCCCAACCGACCTTATATTTCTCGGTGCTAATATGCAAGTGCTGAATAAGTCTCTCCGGTTCTCCCCTAAGCTTAGCTTTCAAAAACTGCATTTTTTGTGCGCAGGAGATAGAACGATTGTTGTGTATCGATTCCGTGAATAAGTCTTTAAATGCTACCCATTGATGATAGTTCCCGTTAAATGTTGGGATGTCCATCGTTGGGGTACACTTCTCACGGTGAGAGACAGACCACATCTTACGGTTGATAGATTTCTTAATGTCAAGATACAGTTGTTCGTATTTGCTGAATGACTCTTCGTAATCTTCATTTGCTTCAAACAACTCGCTATCAATCTCCCAATGTAAGGAGTCTATTGCTGACCATCTTGATTGAACAGTCTGCAAGATATCTTCGAACTCCCATTTCTCAGATATTTTATCTAAATCTATGATAGCAATGGTACGCGAGAATGCCTTAAAATTGCTTTTCTGTTTACGCAGCATCTCTTCCAGCTTACTGCTGTTACCTTGCGAAGTGTAAAAAGACGGAGACTTGGCTCTAACCTTGCTGGTTGATTGCTGTTGAATGTCTCCTGCATCTTGATCTGTCGATCCACTTCCATGCCCTTGACTCTTCTCCGCTTCAGCTGCTTGCAATGATGGCTGCGGAGTTGTCGGTGCTTCGACAATCTTGGGATCGGTCATGGTGACCTTGTACTGCTGAATAAATGCGCGCGCCTCGTTGTAAAACTTCCTCGTATTCTGATAATGATTTTCTGTAAAGTAGCTGTAGCCACGTTCTTTTGATTCTGATAACTGAATATGATTGGACTGGAACTCTTCCCAATATTTATCGAGAAGCTCTAAACGTGCTTTGATGTAAGTTGTGGTTTTTCTCTCTGTACCATCCTTTTTAAAATTGCGCATAAGCTGCTCCATGCCCTGCATAATCTGATTCTGATTTTCGAGTAGGTCCTCCATCTTGGAGATGCTAAAGTAGCTTCAGTGATAAAAAGCTTTATAAAATGATAAAAGAATTCTATGATATTTCTTTGAATCCTACTCGATTGTGTATTCCTTGCTTCGTCGACTAAGCTTGGAAAGTTATATAGGTACCTAATGTTGATAAAATGATAAATTGATTTTATGCAAGACTTGCTCGAAAATAGACACCCTTTTCATTAAACGCTTGATGATAGCTGATAGTAGTCTATTTGAAATGCTGATGATGCTGCTGTATGCTGGTGTGGTCGTATGATGCAACAACCACGTTACACGTGCTGTTAACCTCCTGTTAACTGTCGATTCCACTCGTAGAAATTGGACCAGTCGCTTCGCTGTTGCGATGATAATGATGGCTCACTCACCGGTATCTGATGTCTTGTTACCTGGTGGTTGCTACTGATAGTGATAGGTATATCCACTCACTGATTCGGCGGAATGTTCACACGCACATTGTAAAACACGCGGTAGGTCCCGCCAATACGGTGGCTCGAAGGACCATAAAGTTGTACGGGACAACTATAAATGATAATATGATAGTTTATAATTATAAGTTTATTGATAAAATGCTATAGCTAATTGATACAGTGATTATGATGATGAGTACACGCGGCGAAGACCGAACACGAACTGAAGTAAATTGCGCACGCGGTACAAAACTGCTTATTTAAAGTAAAATGATATGAATTGTACGGGTGGACCGTACATATGAAGTAAGCATAACACGTGAATTTGAATTGCCAATGCAAGTAATAGGGGAAAGGAGATAGTGCTATCTTCTTCTAATCCATCATGTTAGTAAACTAGTGAAAAAGATATATGTTATTATTCAGTGCTATATGGTTTCAAAGTAACGTCGTCTTAGCTGTGACCTTAGTGTGACTTTTTTCGACTCACGTTCGATTGCGAGCGCGTTAGAATTTTGTACGGGAAATTAGGTTTCTCCTAGTGACCACCAGGTGGCGCTATAACTTTTTTCATATAAAATTCTAACGCGCTCGCAATCGAACGTGAGTGAAAAAACTCACACTTAAGCCTCTGAAGTTATATAAATAAATATCTCAATGTCGTAAGGTAAGTAAAAAATGGGTAAAACGTGAACTTACTGCAGCGGCTTGGGGTCGTCGTCATCGAGGCTCCATAGGGGCGCGAGCCCGTCGTCCGTCGCCAGCAGCAGCAGCGCCGGGCGGCCGGCCGAGGCGCGCGCCGCCCGCACCCCGCCGCCCCCCGCCTCGCCCTGCGCGCTCTCCTCGCTGCACACCGGCACGCACATCGAGCGCAGCTGCACACCTGACTGCGACCATAGCACGCTTGCACCAACCTCACCTTGCATACAGCAGCAAGGAACCTAATAAACTTTTCTTCACCCCATATAACTCGGCACCAATCTAATTTCAATTCTTTTATCGGCGAACTTGACCCCTAAACATTTCTGTTTTTTGTGGGGATCGTACATACCTCGACGTCCCAGACGCAGGCGCGTCCGTCGAGCCCCGCAGTGAGCAGCGCTCGGCCGGCCGCAGTGAAGTCGGCCGCCATGACGGGGTAGTGGTGCGCGGCCAACGCGTGCACCGCGTCTAGCGCGCCTGCCTGCGCGCTCCAGCGGAACACGCGCGCCACCCCGTCGCTGTTAACAGTCGCCATATGACACCCGGCGCATGCGGCGCTACCCCAGCATGTGACACTCCTCATACCTGGACGCGGTGGCCACCAGGTCTTTGTGCGTGGCGATACAGTTAATGGCGCCTGCGTGCGCCACGTCGGCCCACAGGCGCCGCAAGCACATGTGCTCCGCTTCCACATCGTGATCGCCCAGCACCGCCTGCGTCGCCAACGCATGCTGGTCTACCACCTCTTCGTCAACTGGCCCGATGCCCTGTAAATAATATAAGTATAGTACTAGCTTCTGCCCGCGACTTCGTCCACGTAAATTTTCTTGAAACATTTGACTAATACCAAGCGTATGGAGAGTTTTAAAAATTGCATTTGGCTCCATACCAACTTTGTGTAATGCAATCATAGCGATTCGGTTCTATTTATCACCCCACTCAATTTTAATATCGCAAAATATTGTACAATGTATTGGCGCCAAAATTAGAAAACTGAATGAACAAATCGTATAAAAATTAAGATTCCAAATTCAAATGTAATAATTATTGTAACAGTATTTATGGGCAGACTGTGTATGGGCGTATGTTTTGTATTGATGTCTCACAATAGATAGCATGAGTCATCCCAGGCAATGTTATCTGGCGCATCTGGATATTTGATTGACGAAGTAAATCTTGTATAGCTGCATCCTTTTCTTGTGCGCTTGCGAGTAACGCGTAGTCGATAGGAGTGGGGCAGTTGATAACTTCTGACTTCGATGCGTGATGACTTCGTCCTACTCATTTGACGACTTATAGTTTTTTTTTATTTACCCTCCTGTTTTCAAGATGAGTTGTTAGGCGAAAATTATGTTGGTCGTTCTTTAATAATGCGAGAAATATTGTAGAAATAATAAATGAAAACATATTAAACAGAAATTGATAATGGATTGTGTTTTGGAACCCACATGCTGTTCGTCGCCAATTCAGCTTCGAACCGCGAAGCCACAATAAATGGATGAGAATACGCGAAATTCAAGATTAGGTAGTAAGTATTGCCGTGGGCCGTGTTACTGAAATGCAACAAGAAGATACAGATTAAAATGGCTTAACTAGATATGCCGGTTGGTCTAACAATGTTGGGTGGGTCAGACAATGTTGGTCACCGACTGTACGAAACCCTCGGTGCGCGAGTCCGACTCGCTCTTGGCCGATTTTTTTACAGTTCTGCAGAGTATACAGACATGCTATTATTGTATGGCGAATGCCGCCAAAATTCAGCCTTAACTCTACGTACGCTATCGTGAGAGATACGACGCAACTCGCGTCTGCCCTACTAGTGACCGGACAATCCTGGTTAAAATGAACTTAATGAATTTTATTTTTGTAGGCCGCCATGCATGCATCGTTGCCGCTCTTCGCTTCTGCGGTCAAGGTACTTACGTTGTCTAAACAGAGAAATTTATTTTAATACTTTATTATTTTGTTTGAATATTTAACTTTTCTCATTTACGATTTTTAATTTAATATTTAAGTTTGCTATACTTCTATGGACTAATACTACTTGTTATTTGATTTCTTGCTTATTGATTTGAGTTGTTTTGTGAGTGATCAATCAATCAATCAATCATGTTTATTGTGGATCATAGGTACAGAAATATATACAGGTGTTAAGAGTTACAGTGATGTTGATCAGCTATGTCCCGCCTTTTAGGCATACAATACAAATTATTCAAATTATTAACATTGTGTCCTATTATTAACATAATAACATTACTTTTTTAATAAAGATATAATAAGAATAAGAAATTAACATTACTTTTTTAATTTAACAAACAAAAAATAAACACAAAATAGAGATCAGTTGCCCAAGCAGCAAAAACTAGTACTATAAAAAACCATAGAACGTTTTGTAAAAAACTGTCCTTGGTCCTATAAAACCCCAAAGAACGTATCTTTTATTCGGAAGTGGCGCATTTATATCTCTATTCAGTGACAAAATAATTTTATTGCAGTGTTCCTAATGACGAAAAGGTCCAATAAAATCTATGTAACAGTGATGCAGGTCTCAAAATAATGATGTACTGGCTACTGTAAGACCTTTTATAGTACTTTTTCATACTATACAAGAGTTTAGTTTCCTTTACCTCACCTTTTTCATTCACCATTCATTATTTTACATTCGTGATAGTGCAGAGTGCCATAAATAATTTTACAAAAGGATACAAGCAATCTGAGGTGAGTAAGATTTTATTTTGTTATTATAATATTAGTCTATTACGGTGGAAATGATGTGCGACTGCAGCTTTACTGATAAACTAGGGATGGGTTTACCATGAATTTAAAGTGCCCCCCTCGAATTGTTGAGCTTTTACTAAAATATTTATAATATAAAGTGATTTCGATATTCTAAGAGCCATTATAGTACTTGCCGTGACAATGTTTTCACTGTCAGTCATCGTGGATTCAACCTTAAATTGGGGTTCTGTGTGAGCATGACTGAATATATAATACGAGTACAAAATGTTTTTTTTACTATTTTTCCGAAATAGATAATGAAAAAAAAAACTGAATAAGAAACTGTTTACTGACGAATAGTGTGAATTAGTCATATGACCAGTTTTTATTTGCTTACAGCAGCGGAATGGCAGTGGAAAATCACACATTTTATATTAAGTGCAAACTGTGGATTATATACTAATCCTAAGACTCCTGTTTTATACTACCTTTAAATGAAGAATATAAGTAAATATGAAAAGTGAAGTGAAGTGAATATTCTAACATTTTATGTTTTTGACATATTTTCGAGTACGCTAAGTTAATCATGTGGGTTGATTTTAACGTGAGATCAAGACTGATAGAAGAATGAGAAATGTAAGGTTTTTCTTTTTTAGTTTAAAATAAAGAACCATTTAATTAATAAAGATTTTTATTTATGTACCATCTGCGTAAATAACCTTAGGAACTAGTAAAATGTCTTTATTATACAGTATGTAATAATGGCACAAAATAAGTTGTTGAGTTGTACGTATAAGAGATCGAGATACGTTTACACTTTATTGCGTCAACTCTGAATATTGTCTTCATGCGAAATATTATAAGTAATTAATGGCCAAATTTTTCACGCCATCACGAAATTGTTGGTCTTCTAATGTTGAATCATTGTTTGAAGATTCAGAAAATTCGCTGGAGTAAGGACTCTCTTTAGAAATAATATCTTTATAAGACACATTTTGTACGGAACCGTTTCCCGTAATTGTGATTCCAACTTGATTTTGGCTACTATTACTGCTTTGATTGTTTGATGATGGCGAAGCTGCTTTTTCAAAACGTCTATTCACTTCTCTTCTGTATGTTCCACTGCGTTTATGTCTTTTCCAATTCTTTAAATCCTTTTGTTTTGTTTTTTGGGCAGAATGTACGTCGCATTAATTCCGTATCAAAATGTCTGAATATTGTTGTAAAAGCGAGCCAATAATCCTTTTTGGGACTTAGCTGTCATTTAATAGAAACATTTATCTACATGTATGTGCCACTTTTGCATCATTATAGTGATAGATACCCATTTATAATACCAACAAGCTCAGTGCTAGGCACCAAAAAAGTTGTTATACAATAATTCTGCTCTATTATAGTGTCTGTGTGACATGCTTATCGATAAAATTATAATATGCATCTAAAAACTATTATAATACACTTACGTTCTATTAGCGTGCTCTGAAATTAGACTACATCACAAAGCCACTCTATTGTAAAGTCTTTGTGACTACTAACGCAAACGTACTATAGCAGCGATCTGAATATCCACAATATCACAATATCGCCTTGTAGTTGAGTGTTCATCACTGCTATAACGAAACTACTATTGCAGTTCGTTTGGAACCCTTATTACGCTAATCAGATAAATAAAGGCACCTGTTAACAATTTCATAGAGCAATATTTTTATGTACTAGTTATTTTAGAACTTGCTATAGTACTTGACTATAACGGTTGTATAAAATGGCGAAGTAAACGTTTACATTCTTTGTTTATAGGTATTTTTAGCTCTCTAAGCATTTAGAGCAATAATGTACTGTCGAACGCTTTTATACAACACTCTGGCACCGCTTAAACCTTAATAAATCGCTTATAGAGCTTTTTAGAGTTATGAGCTGAAATAATAAGACTAAATTGCTGGTTGGGTTGAAATAAATATGCTTAAAATAAGTAGTAGGAGCACTGACTGCGCCATGGTCTTGGTCTATACATAATTTAAATGGACTTGTCTGACATAAAGTCTCTTAAACAGTAATAACATTTATCGACTAACAGGTCATGAAGTGAGTGAGGGAGTGAGTGAGTAACTGCGCTGGAGGTCAGATAGGCAGTCGCTGCATGTAAAATACTGGTATTCAGCTACACCCAGTTAGACTGGAAGCCGACTCCAACATAGTTGGGAAAAAGCTAGGCAGATGATTAATGAGTTCCATACTGTATATAATATAATAATAGTTTAAGATAATTTATTTTTTAATTAAACAAAAAAAAAACGGATTTGCAATTACTAACTTTAAGGTCACCGAGACCGAAGTGAGCGAGCGCTTCGCACGGGGTATCCAGCCGATCGTCAAGCGTGAGAGAGCCCAGCGACCACATCCGGAGTGATCTATCGTTCGAACCTGTAATTCAATGAAAACTGCATTATGATGAGTCGGTAACAGACACTACTGGAGTTTTCAACTAACGTAAGATGCTGACCGGTAACCATGTATCGCATATCGTGCGCGAGCACCACGCAGGTGAGGTACCGCGAGTGCGCGTGCACGACGCGCACGCAGCGCAGTTGGAGACCGTCGGGCAGCCACAGGCGCGCCGTGCGGTCTAGCGACGCGGATGCTAGCACCGCGTGCTCGCCCCAGCCGGCCCAGCGCAGCGCCGTCACCGCCGCCGAGTGCCCGCGCATCCGGTGTCCGCCCGCCAGCAGCCCGCACGGCCAACCGTCTTCCACGCGAGTGTGCCACACCCGGATGAGCGAGTCCTGTCCGCCTGTAGCGCACAGCTTGCCATCCTCCGTGACGTCCGCGCACAGTGCGCCCAGGTCGTGCACGTTGTCCATCCACGCGAGTGCCATCGGCGTCGGACACCCGCTAATGCCACTTCGACACACCTCTGTACACATAAATACCAGTAAAAACAAAACCCCAACATTGAGATTGTTACCACCGAAAAAATATTAAGTACCTGCAAGATCAAAAACTTTGAGCACGCCGTGCGTGCACGCGGTGAGCAGCATCGCGCCACACGCAGGCGCCGTGACAGCGTGCAGAGCGCCTTCGTGTGCGTGCAGGCGCGCGAGCAGCTGGGCGCGCGGCACGTGCCACACGCACAGCACGCCGTCGTCGTATCCGCTCAACAGACGCGCGCGCGCCGCCCAGCACAGCGCGCGCACGGCGGCGGCCCCCGGCGCGGCCAGCAGGCGGCGCGGCGCCAGGCCCCGGCCGGCCCACACGCGCGCCGCGCCGTCCACGCCGCCCGACGCCAGCAGCACGCCGGACAGCGCCCAGCGCGCCGCCGTGACGCCGTAGCGGTGCGCGTGCTCGGCGCGCGCCACTTCGTCCCAGCCGGCGCCGCTGCTCCAGCGCCACAGTCGCAGCGTTCGGTCGCCGCTGCCGGTCACGAGCTGCCCGCCGCTCGCGTCTGCGCACGTCACCTCAGTGCGGTGCGCGCGCAGTGTTTGAATTAGCGTTGGTTCCTCGATCTCTCCCATAACTTTCCTGCTTTACAGGTTTCTAGTTGGATGTTTTGTGTTCAGACTTCCGCGTTGAACTTCTCGAGTTGGACTTACACTGAATTATGATCATCACTTAAACATTTCCAGAACTCTATGACTCATACATAATTATTTAAAGTTTAATCATTCGTAGTAATTAGTAGTGGACATGAGCTGTGTCACTAGCGGCACGTTCGATGTTCAGCGGAGAATGATTGCCATACCTATATGTGCCGTGAGCGGCCTTGCCGCCCCGCCCGCGCCGCGCCGCCGCGCGACGTATCGGCAATCGATGGCCGGCTGCCGACTGTGTCGCGTGTAGGGTTACCAGGCCTAAAAATGCAAAATCCTGTCTGACATGTCTAAAAATCCTGATTTTGGAAAAAAAGTCCGGTCACGCACCTGTATTAAATAAAAATCATAGTATTAGTATTTAAGTACGTTTTTATTTACTTATATTATTTAGACCCATATTTTTGGTTGCTAGCAACCGCATGCAAAAAGTTGTATTTTCCAGCTATTTCGCAATCAAATTGTTCACACGTCAAGTGTTAATAGTAATTTTATATTGCGTAAGCGCCTCCCGCGCCCCGCGCCGCGTTCACACTTGCGGTGTACTTGCGTTCCGGGACTTCCGAGCTCAGTGCGTGCGGCACCCGTCGCTTGAGCGGGCAGGAGGACATGCAAGTATGACAAAAATCAGATCTGACGTAAAATCCGGGCGGAGTCCGGACTAACACGTAAAAATCCGGTCTAGACCGGCTTTATCCGGTCAGATGGTAACCCTAGTCGCGTGGCCGCTGACACCCGCCTCAACAGGGACACACGCGCGTACTACGTCTACTACCCACGCAACAGTGTAATACTACGTAGTACGTAGTACATTCATTTATCATTACCCACCCCAAATAGTCATAATGTAAACAGATAGGTCATTACACTTTAGATTTAGAAATCGATATACTGTTATTAAATGGAATGAATCTTAAAAATGTTTGTAATTTAAAACTAGTGTACGGTGCACGTACAACGATTTGGTTGCTGACAATGCGACCTCAATTTATATAATAATGTTACGAGCTTGGGGTTCGTTACAATAAAAACTGCCGATTTAATAACCAAAAAAATTGACACTTTACTCACCAACACTAATTAGAACTCAAACACACTAATTAAGAAACACAATCGCACTTACCGATCACTCTTAAGTCGCACTCGAATATCGCTTTCGATGTTATCGCTCGTGTCGCTTATTCAAAACTATGTGTCTCGCTGCTCGCGCCCGCCTTATATAGTGCCACAGAGCTATTCTATAAACATCTAGTATGTTCGAGTACATAGCGGTCCCGACTGACTCGACGTCGATAGTTCTCGGAATTACTAGTACTTAGAAAAAGGTCAAGTAGGGTCAAGGTCCTAGTACCAAGGTACTAGTTCCGCTACCCGATACTAGATGGCGCTAGTGGTAACTAATGTCGCCATGTATCAAGCATTATTTGTGGCGCGCAACACTACCCCCTCCTAAGACATGCTCGTCCCGAGCATTATCGGCCCCATAATAACGCGCCAGTCGATCCACATGGACGATCTTAGGAGTACCTCTTGCACCTTTCTGTATCCGATAGGTTACGTCATTGATCTTCGTCACAATCCGGTACGGTCCGTCCCATTTAGGTTGAAGCTTAGGAGATTTCCCTTTGCTGCGGACTAGATTGTGCAACCACACGAGTGAACCTTCGTCGAACTATTTATTGTTCATTTTGCGATCATAACGGGTTTTCATCTTTTCAGACATTTGCTGGCCCGATTGTCTGACGTGCTCATAAATGTCATTCATTTTGTTCCGCAAATCATTCGCATAATTAGTTACACTGCGTGGGGCATCAGGTGGTATTCCGGTGATCAGGTCTGCAGGTAGCCGTAGTTCTCTTCCGAAGTTTGCGAAAGCTGGTGTCACCGCTGTACTTTCGTGAACAGCACTTCGATATGCCAACAAAAACGGTTGTATGTGGGTGAATTTCCCAAATGACTTATTTTTTTGTCTTCGGTGAAATTAGTATTTGAAAAAAGGAATATTGTTCTGAATTATTTTTTTTAATATGCAATCGTTAGTTATTGGGTTGTGGCAAAAATATTATTTGCCTAGGACTATTACAATGGTAAAAAATAAATACATAAACCTCTATTTTTTTCAAATCGGTGCTGTCCCTCTACTTTTTTTACAAACAAAAAAGCTTATACACTAATAAAAATAAGTAACTTAAGTATACATATAACTTATTCTATTTCATAGAATATTAGTTTTGTTATTAATATACAGCATACTTTATTACATAATTAACGATTATTATTACTGAGAGGCATAAACGTACTTGTCCTGCAAAATGTTCTCACATCGCTGGATAAAAGTAATTTAAACCTAACTTTACATCGACGAGTCTGACAGGGTCCCCACCCCTATTTTATTTCCCTCGTTAGTGTGTACTAGTACGCAGTCAGGATGGACGTGTGTCAAATCGCTGCATATTCCCGCCAATAACGTAAGCACGCCATTTCAGTAGCTCCCGGACAATTATTTTATATTATCGGTGGTTGCATTTTTCTAGTGTAATGAGTAGTTTTATTATTGTTGCTTGGTTCTAACAGAGGTAGTAAGTGAATTAGCTTCATTGACTGTTATTGAATTTATCCTAGATATTATGCATTTTTTGTAATTTTCTAAAAAGTGTGTTATTTCTCACGTCGCTGTTCTCATATCGCTGTAATCGGAGGTCTTTATTGCCAACGATGTGATAATTTACACCGAAATGATAAGAAATAAACAAAACACGCGTGTTAAGGTGTGTTCCTTATTTTATAGGGTTTTTTGCAAATCAGGTATGATGACCAAAGTGACTGGTTTATTCTTCTCGTGAAAGGAATTTATTCAGATTTACAACGCCATCTCGTCGTTGTTGGATGAACTACGTAGTTAGTACGCGAGGCCCTCGTAGTTCTTCCGGATGTGCATAGATGGCGCTGTCCTCAACAACGCGCGTCTTAAGTTTTACGTCTGACGTTAGTACGCGAGGCCCTCGTAGTTCTTCCCGATGTGCATAGATGGCACTGTCCTCAACAACGCGCGTCTTACGTTTTACGTCTGACGTTTTACGTCTTACGAATTTTCGATCAGGGTCACGTGACCTGACGCGAATTTAGAAGTTTTTACCCATTCCAAAAAAAGTACACAGCGCCGCTAAAGAAGTTTTCACTTCAAAAATCAATCGGTGTCTTATACTAGGGCTGGCAGACTAAAAAACATAAGTCCAGAAGTGAAACTTTTCAGGAACAACTAAAAACTGTATAAAAAAATAGCGTTAAACTATAAATTCAACTTTATTGGAATATTGAGATGTTTTTAATTAATACTAACATGCACGTAAATATAATTTGATAAAAATATAATAAAAAGCGATTTTAGTGACTTATGTTAGAAAGAACACTGTGTACCTAGTAGGTACTTGTGACTTAAGTGTATGAGAACAGTAAAAATAATTATAAACTATGTTTTAGTTGACATTCAAAAGTTACTTCTATGAACGTAAAATTAATTTAGCATACATCATTTATATATTAGCCTATATTTATAATTTATATTCAACTATTTATTCATCTTCTTCACTATCTAAAATATCAGGGTCAGTATTACGTACATTGTTCACAGAAGGCAAATCTAAATAAAATCTATGAAAAACGTCGGGTATTAAGGAGAGTAAAGAAATCAGATCATCTTTCTTTTCTTTTGATATCGGTAAGGGCTGTACCGATATAACAGGAATAGTGTCAGGTATGGCAGAAACTCGACGGTTCAAGTTAAATTTGTAAAAATTACATTCCGTGTCCAATGTGTCTTTGTAGGAGATTACGCCAAATTCAGAATCATAGCGCAACCACTTTTTATCGAGCCATTTAAATTGTCGCCCTTCTACATCTTTGTTTCTTAATACTAATGGACCCTTTAACAATGAAGAAAAATATAAAAAGTCGGAACTGCGCATTTCGACAACTTCAAATTTTTTACTGCTCGATCTGATGAGTTGAATCCAATCATGCGGGTGATAAATCTGCAAATCCGTTTTCTTTTTCTTTTTTTCAATGATGCTATGATCCGTGTCCACTTCCAAGTGGCTATGACCCGGAACCATGAACTTGTGGTCTATGACATCTATGTCTAATTTCTGCAAAGCCCAAGTCAACATTGAACTGACATGAGAATTTCGGTTCTGACCGCCACAAGTATCAGAATAAAATATTACATGTCTTGTATTCTCAGGTACGTATGTTTGGAGATGTTTGAAAAGACATGATGCTATTTGATTAGCTCCTCTAGCAGCTATGGTTTCATACCATATGTAACACACAGCTTTTCCAGTTTTGTTGTCATGGACAGTCAGGTTGAACGTCCACAACTGGCGTTTGTAGAAAGCTACAGAAGAGCTGTGGGCTGGAGTGGGTAAACACTGTTGTAAGTCAAATGTGTAAACTTGCACAGTACTGTCACTTTTATTTACTTGAGTATCACATTTTTTCATTTCGTATGCTTGATCTGCGGCAGTCTTGTGATGTTCATGTTGGGCAATTAGTTCAGTTTTCACCTGATCTTCCTGACGTAGTTGAATTTGCATCTTGAATTTATCACAAGTATAACATGTGTCGGCACGGGGCTTTTTGAACGATAATCCTAATTTGTGGAATTCTTGACTATAAATTTTTACTGAAGGTGGACTGTCGCGGTTTTCACAAAATAAATCATACATTTTCGTAATAGTGAGATGAGAAGGCAAGTACTTTTTTGATGTAGTTTTTCTTGTGTAATGGCTCTCATAGGATGGAAATGATAAAATATGTTCCTTAATTTCTTGTCTTTTTTCATCAGAAATCTTATGTTTGGGTATACTCTTCCCACGGTTATCATCTGTTTGAGTGCCACCTATCGACGACCGTTTTTTCGTGGCAACTGTTTTTATAAAATTATCGCTTTCGAAGGCATCCCCGACAAATGGGTTCACGCTTCCCGTGAATTAATAAAAAATATTTGTATGTTTTCATGCGATTCTTTTGTTGGTCAGGATCTAGTGTGCGTTGTCTTTGAGTGGCCTTGACGTGTATTTCAATTAAAGATGCCATATAAGTTGTTCTCTTGAGATATGTTCCCATTTGCCAATATTCTTTGAAAATAGCTTGTCTATCATTCAATGATATACGCTCTTTGCATTTCATTCGACACGTCCCTAGCTCTTTCATTGTTCTGCTGGAAACAACTTTACCTTTTAATGTTTTATATGATTGACCTGTGTTGCGTTTTATTTTCTTTTCTTGTTTCGTAATGCGAATACTTTTTTTTGGAGATGTTTCGACCGCATGTGGCGTGTCGGCTCTTCGGTCAGTATCGGTGGATGTCGACGAATCTACTGCTGTTTCAGGGAGTGCGAAATGTGGATCCAGAACAGAATCATCACTTGAGAAATCCATTTCTCGATTAATAAACATGACGCCAGTGTGGCCTGATGATGTGGAAGGCATTGGTTCTTCTTCCGCTATTGTCCCTGTAGATTGTTGTTCATTTCGTTCATCTAAAAATAAAAACATACTATAGAGGCTAAAAAAATTATTATTTTAATCATTTATTTATGATTGATGCTAAAATGAACAAATCACTGATGATTTCTGTTAAAACTACAATGAAAGATAAATATATTACTTTCTGATTTAAATCAAACACATGGCAAACTTACCTTCAACATTTGTGTTTCTCCTCATCACCATCTCAACTAATTTCTTTCCTCGCTGACAATCCATAGTAATTGGGAATATTTTTAAATAAAATGACACACACCACAACTGTTCTGTTAACAAATCAGAGCAAAACTAACTCGACTAGTGTGACCCAAATCACTACAGTTACCACTTCAGTTTTTTGTAAGCAATAAATTATAATTTGAGTACCTACCCTCGAATTAAAAATCGAGATAACACGACGCACTTGACGTTCCTAATAACATAAGTCACTTTCTGTGTCCATGAAGTCCGAGAGCTTCAAGTGTTCCTTTTAACATAACTCAACTTATGTTTTTTCTAACGCCGCAAGATTAATGCGATTCAAGAGGTTGAAAAAGGACGCCACTTAGATTCAAGCCCGAACAAGCGAATATGACTTATGTGCTTTAGTCTGCCGATGTATTGATGTAAATTAATAATTTTGGTACAAAGAAAAAATAAAGCATGTTTTTGACTTATGTGCTTTAGTCCGCCGACCCGACTATATCTAACATCGGTGTTTTGATTCATGATCAACGCACAGTTTTGTCACATCGGTGGATTGCTTTATCATATCGGTAGATCATTTTATCATCTCGGTGAGTCGTTTTATCATATCGGTAGATCCCGTGTCATTTCGTTAATTATACAAAGAAACAATGGAACATACAAACATACATACAAACACATACATTATTTACATACATATATAAATATTACAAACATTCATACATACATACTTACCTACATAGACTGCCAAAATCATTACCACGATACCACTGAGTAGTAGATGTATAAATGTATCATTAGGTCTGTATTCGGTAATGTAAGTCTATAGGCTGAGATGATGATGGTGAGGTGGAGCAATTGAACGCATTAAAGGTTTCTCTAGAAAATATTTTTTAGTTAAAAAAATAGTAAGTACCTACATAATAATAAATAGATAAAAAGAAAACATCATAATAGCTTAATTTTGTTTAAGAATGCCGAGGCCAAAACTAAATGAGGAGGAGAAAAAAGAGAGAAAAAAGTTGCTGGAAAAGTATAATAAAAGCTAAAATCAAAAGCGATCCTGTGTTAAGAGAGGAGCATTTAAGAAAAGATAGAGATAGATATAGATATAGATACCTACTATTTCCTTTTTGATGTTCAAAGGTGGATAGTTTATCATATCGCTGGATATGTACATAATTTCGGTGGATAAACTTATCATATCGATGTACAGCAAAAATAATCGGTGCAGGTTTGTCATATCGGTGGAAACCAGAATTCAAATTGAATTTTCTCCTTAGTCTTAAATGATACGTTGATGATATTAAATTTGGGGATATTTAATATCCTAAAGATTACAAAAAACCTGAATAATATACAAAAAAAAATATAAATAAAAAAGTTCAGCGATATGATAAAAAAATGGCATTTGTTGAAATTCACCCATGTGCTTGTCCCAATCTCGTTGCCGATTTTCCACAACTTTTGCTAGGTACCTCTCCAGTGTCTGATTAAATCGTTCCACCATTTCGTCCGATTGTGGGTGGTAAGAAGTCGTTCTTGTTTTATGAGTACCCATCACTCGACAAGTTTCCTGGAATATTTGGGACTCAAAATTCCTTCCTTGATAACTGTGAATCTCCAAAGGTACTCCAAAACGACAGAAGACTTCATGAACTATCTGTAACTGTCGAAGCTTCTTGATTTGGAATGGCGAAGACTTCCGGCCACTTAGTGAAGTAATCCATCACAACCATGAAATACTTGTTACCATTTTCACTTTCCGGAAACGGCCCCGCAACGTCAAGGGCTATCCTCTCCCATGGTGCACCAACATTGTACAATTTTAATGCACCTCTACTACGAGTCTGAGGTCCCTTTACAGCTGCACAACTTGTACATTTGCGACACCAATCCTCGACATCGTCCCGACAGTGGACCCAGTAAAACCGTTCTCGTATCTTCAGTAGAGTCCGTTTTACTCCCAGATGACCTCCTGAACAACCATTATGGTACAGCTGTAGAACATCCGGTACTTGAGCTTTAGGGACAACTATTTGCAAATGACAGCTGTCTCCCCGAGCATTTTCCTATTTACGGCACAGGACTCCATCCTGAACCACCAAGCTGTCCCATTGGGCCCAATAGCTTTTTGTGACCGAACTCATCGCTGAGACGTCACTCCACCTGGGCTTAGGAGCTCTGGCCTTCATCCACTCCAGAATTGGCTTGATGTCCGAATCTTCCTGCTGTGCACGTTGTAGGCTTTCCTTCCACTCGTTGTTGAGGTCTGTCTTAAGCATCCTCACAGGTACCAATTCCTTACTCTCCTGCCTAGTACAATACTTGCAGTCTTCAGGACAAGGTCTTCTTGACAATGCATCTGCGTTGCCATGAGATTTTCCGCTGCGATGTTCGACCACGAAGTCATATTCCTGCAGTAGTTCAATCCATCTCGCAACGTGTCCTTCTGGATTTTTGAACTGCAATAGCCATTTCAGTGCAGCATGGTCAGTTCGTAAGTGGAATTTCCGCCCTAGAAGATATTTGCTAAAATACTGCAATGACTTTACCACCGCAAGCAGTTCCCGTCTCGTAACACAATAGTTCCTTTCCGGCTTTGACAACGACTTGCTGAAGTACGCTATCACAACCTCTTGATCACCATTCCGTTGGGACAACACACCGCCAAGTCCTATGTCACTTGCGTCTGTGTCAACTATAAATTCCTTGCCCGCATCAGGGTACCCCAAAATAGGTGTTTTGCACAGACGGTCCTTTAGCTCCTGGAATGCGATGTCGCAACTATTATCCCAGCAGAAATGTCGCTTCTCCTCGGTGAGCTTATGCAGGGGTTTGGCTATATCTGCAAAGTTCTTGACAAATCGGCGGTAATAGGAGCACAAACCCAAAAATGCTCTGACCTGCGTCTTGTCTTTTGGAACTGGCCAATCCTTGACAGCAGCAATTTTCTCTGGATCTGTGCGGATACCTTCTTCAGACACTACATATCCCAAAAAACTAACTTGTCGTTTGAATAGCGAACACTTCTTCGGACTTAACTTGAGGTTGGCACTCTGGATCTTCATGAGCACGCATTCCAGGTTTTGAAGATGTTCTTCAAACGTACGGCCTACGATGATGATGTCATCCAAGTAGACCAGGCAGGCATCGCCAATTAGCCCAGTAAGTACAAGTTCCATCAACCTTTCAAACGTTGCCGGAGCATTGCACAATCCAAACGGCATAATTTTAAATTGCCACAGACCCTTTCCTGTCGAGAATGCAGTCTTTTCCTTGTCCTTGGGGTCAATTTCAACTTGCCAGTAGCCACTTTTCAGGTCCAGCGTGCTAAACCACTTTACGCCAGTAAGCATGTCCAGCGTGTCATCGATTCTCGGCAAAGGATAGCTGTCCTTCTTCGTAACGTCATTCAGACGACGATAGTCAACACAAAACCGCATGCTGCCGTCCTTCTTTCTTACCAGCACTACAGGTGAACACCATAGACTAGATGAAGGTTCAATAACACCATCCTTCACCATTCCCTCAATCATGGTTTCCACTTCCTTTTCACGTGCTACCGGCAATCTCCTTGGCCGCTGACGGATAGGCAATTCATCTCCTGTGTTGATTTTGTGTTGAACTAAGCCAGTCCTTCCGATATCAGCATCGTTTGACGAGAAAACATCGGCGTACTTGAGTAACATCTTCTTTGCTTTGACCATTTCACTTTGGGACAGAGCGCTGCGGCAGTCTTCTAAAAGGGTGGTCACTCTCGTTGGTGCATCCTTGCTGAGGGTCCCAGTCGATAGATATTGGCATCGACGCAACCAATCCACTTCCTCGCAAGTACCAACTAGTGTGCCTTTTTCTATAATGTGTTCCTGATCACATAGGTTCAGCACACGTACCCCTGAGATGTCGGTGGTTCTGACCAAAGTTCGTGCCACTTTCCATGGAAGGTCATTGTCTACCCTTTCCACGAGTACACAACGAGGAGTTCGCCCAGGATTCCGTGGAAGACTAACCGGCACAATCGTTTCCGATCTCGGCGGAAGAACAATCTTCTTAAGGCTGTACACATTTCCTGGTAACGCCCCTTCCACAAAAACTTCCTCTTGTCCACATTTCAATACACTTTGCTTAACGCCGATCTCGCAACAATTCTTCCTCATAAAGTCAAGGCCCAGGATGCAATCGTCCATTATATCAGCCACAATGACATTATGCAGGTAGATTCTGTTGCCTAGCTTCAACTCCATCTTCTTCTCTCCATGGACGGGTATGCGCTGACCGGTGGCTGTAACCAAATTAATGTGTTCTCGGTTGTGTACGGAGTCCCCAAGGAACCGACTTATAAGTTGGGAACTGACGACCGTGCGAGAGGCTCCTGTATCTATGGTCAGCTTACAAGGTGTTCCGTTGACTTCGCCCTTGATGATTAGGCTGTTCCCGTCATGGGTTTGTGTGATCGAAATCCTTGGGGCTCTTTGAACATCAGCCAGCACCCGCCCCGCAGTCCTGGCTATTACTCGTTTCCCTGCTGCTGGTGTTGGGCGGTGCTGTTAGCCGCACTGCCCTCTGGAGATCGGCCGTCTTCTCTTTCTGCAGTTCGCTTAGGGCAACTGGATCGAAGGTGGCCCCTTTCCCCACAGCCGTAACACCTAGGGCTGTATCCTTTACTGCGCTCGCGAACTGTAGCCGCTGCAACCTCCCTGACGCGATGGGAACGATGATCTTGCCGCACAGCTTCCGTTCGTCCCGTGGTGACCGAGCCTCACAGCAACTCTAACTTCAAGGTCGCGGATGCCGTCGATGAATGCCTGCACCAGGTTCCCATCAATAAGTGCAGGTACGGACTGGTAAGCTTTGCGAACCAGCTTCTCCACTTCCAGGGCCCACTGCTGCAGGTTTTCATTGCTGCGTTGCACGCGATCCTTGAGCTGCGCACGGAACACGTGTTCCAGGTGAGCGTCGCCATACCGAGCCTCCAATGCCTCAAGGAGCTGCTCGTAAGTCACTTCCTTACCGAGAGCTTCCAGGACAGTTAAGGCCTGGTCACGCAGGCCCAGGGTGAGGGCAGTCATGGCCTGACTTTTATTCCACCCGTTCGCCTTCATGACAGCCTCAAACTGGATTTTGTAGGCCGACCAGGAAGAAGT
Source organism: Luperina nickerlii (assembly GCA_963855955.1). Classification (NCBI taxonomy): domain Eukaryota; kingdom Metazoa; phylum Arthropoda; class Insecta; order Lepidoptera; family Noctuidae; genus Luperina; species Luperina nickerlii. Next base: position 22,842,121 of record OY979677.1, read on the forward strand.
TCCGTCGAACGGTGGCACTTTGAATCCACGTAGCGAAGGTGTTATAGCTACAGGAGCTGCGATTCCATCACCCAGTTTAACTTTGTCCAGCTTTTTCTTCATGTCAGCCATCACGTTGTCAACCCGATTATTCACGTGGTCGATTCGGGTTTCAGCTTCCGACAGACGGTTGTCGTCTTGAGCAACCTTATCCTTCACCTCCTTCATGTCTTTCCCGAAGGTAGCGTGAAGGTCCTTTATAAGGAACATCTGCTCTTCCTGGCGGCGCGCCTGCTCCTCCTTATCCCGCTGGAGCTGTTCCTCCAACCGACGAGCCTGTTCCTCCTGTCGGCGAGCCTGTTCCTCCTTGTCCCGCTGGAGCTGTTCTTCCAGTCGACGAGCCTGTTCCTCCTGTCAGCGGGCCTGTTCCTCCTGTCGGTGGGCCTGTTCCTCCTGTCGGCGAGCCTGTTCCTCCTTGTCCCGCTGGAGCTGTTCTTCCAGTCGACGAGCCTGTTCCTCCTGTCGGCGAGCCTGCTCCTGCAGCATCATCATCAGAGCAGCAAAATCTGGTGCTGATGATGCTGGAGCAGCTGTGGTCGGGCCGGCCTCCGTGGTCGGTAGCTGGCCTTCCGACCCCTGTGGCATTGCTCCACCAAATCGCCTCTGGTCCGTCTCTTGCTGGCGTTGACTCCGGGTACGGATACCCTCCATGTCGTCTTTGGGTAAAATCGACATTTTAAACCTCGCTTCTGACACCAATTGTTACGAGCTTGGGGTTCGTTACAATAAAAACTGCCGATTTAATAACCAAAAAAATTGACACTTTACTCACCAACACTAATTAGAACTCAAACACACTAATTAAGAAACACAATCGCACTTACCGATCACTCTTAAGTCGCACTCGAATATCGCTTTCGATGTTATCGCTCGTATCGCTTATTCAAAACTATGTGTCTCGCGGCTCGCGCCCGCCTTATATAGTGCCACAGAGCTATTCTATAAACATCTAGTATGTTCGAGTACATAGCGGTCCCGACTGACTCGACGTCGATAGTTCTCGGAATTACTAGTACTTAGAAAAAGGTCAAGTAGGGTCAAGGTCCTAGTACCAAGGTACTAGTTCCGCTACCCGATACTAGATGGCGCTAGTGGTAACTAATGTCGCCATGTATCAAGCATTATTTGTGGCGCGCAACAATAATAATACTAGCTTCTGCCCGCGACTTCGTCCGCGTGAAAAAAAAAATTTTGCAAATCCAATATGAGGGAGTTATGCCCGAATATACATATTATATACATAATTTTGCAAATCCAATATGAGGGAGTTATGCCCGAATATACATACAAAATAAAAAATTGAAACATCCGAATTGAGAACCTCCTACTTTTTTGAAGTCGTTTAAAAATATATTCCATTACTTTAAGAGTATTACTTAAGATTATTACTTATACATTTGTAAACTATGAAACTATATTACTGAAAACTTTATTACAAAACGTTTTAACAAAAAAAAAAAACAACCGACTTCCAAAAAAATACTACAAAGTGAAAAATAACTTTGATTTCGAAAGTCGGTGTCGTTGATTCTGTATTTTCGTTTTTTGACACCGACTTTCGAAATTAGTTATTTTTCACTTTGTAGTATTTTTTTGGAAGTCGGTTGTTTTTTTTTTTGTTAAAACGTTTTGTAATAAAGTTTTTAGTAAGTTTTTTCCTGAAATTACCGCGGGTGAAACGTCTGATATATCAGCGCCCAGCCTAAACCGCTGATCCTAGAGACATGAAATTTGGAGGGTGTGTTCTTTGTGAAGAGTAGCTATCCACTAAGAAGAGGTTTTTAGAAATACCACCCCTAATAGGTTTGAAAACCACAGACAGTTGCGAACCAAAGTTTAAGTCCCTAAAAGTGCTTACATTTCCGTCATTGTATATTCTGGAAATGGCCATGTTTGTAAAGACCAATAAAAACCTCTTTCCCACGATGTCAGAAACTAGAAAACGACCTGTCAGAAATCAATACAAAAATTTATTACAAGTCGAGTCCTGTAACACAGCGTTATTGAGAAAAAGTGTTATTTGTATGGGTCCTACAATATACAATAAATTGCCAGATGTAATGAAAAATGATACAACTAAAAACTTTAAAAAGAAATTAGTGGCCTTCCTAATAGATAATAGTAGATTATACAACAAGTGAATAAAAAGGGAATTTAGTTCGAGGTACGAAGTTGGATCCTGAGAGCAGCGAAGGATTCTAGAGTAGAATCACGAGCGTAGCGAGGGATTCTAGATTAGAATCCTGAGCGGAGCGAGGGATACAAGTACCGAGATAAATTTTTTATTCACGTGTTGTGTACTCTACTTTTTACCATTGACTGTGAGAAAATAAAAAGGAGCATGGTGGTCTTTTAGCATAGAATATATGCTCCAAAGTGTCGACGGCTTCTTAGTCTTGGTTAATTAATAAAAAAATGTGCTGATTTGAGCTCAGGAATTGTTTCTAGTTATTTCGTATAAGCCCAAGATTTCATAAAACTCCAAAGAAAAAAATCGCAAAGCGTTATATCGCACGATCTGGTTGACATAATTATTAGGTGCACTTTCTCGGCTGAAAAGAGTATTCGAGCGGTTTAAGCGTAACTTTCCCATTTTTGTAAAGAGTTTTCACAATTATAACGCGTTGTTCTTTCGAAAAGCGCTCCATTTTTAATAATCGGAATAAACACAGGTGACGGCTGTCGAATTTCAGAGTTGCCACTTGAACGAAAAAAAAATTATTCTAAATTTAAAAAGTGCGCTCTTACTGAGACACCCATTATTAGATAATGCAACATGCAACCCAAACCTCTATTGCTAACTGATAAACTTTTAATCGTATAATATCGTAGGTAGGTACCTACCAAAAATAAACCAAAATTTAGATTTATTTTGAAGAATCATTAGAATCGTCTGTTGTCTTAACCAGGGTTTTTTTCAGAATGCCAGTCGCCGTTTTTGCATGCATGAGAAGTAACAGGTGTGCCGCGCGTGTGACGTGTCGCAGCGAGTGCCCGCACATAGGTTGCGCCAGTTCCCGCGGCGCGGCCACCAGCTGCGTCCGGAGAGTGTGCACTGTGCAGCGTACGACGGCACGGCGCGGCGCCCCTGACCTTGGCGTGCCGCGGCGACCACTCACAAGCATACACTTCATCAATAGTTAATAATGTCCGCGACAGAACTTGTACAATCAGTACCGCGCAGATCGATTGAGCTGTCATACTTGTGGGAAGGTCAACCTTTGTTTACTAATCAATACAATACAATCGTTCGACATCCGACTTACCCTGTCCGTCTGCATCGCTGTTTGCGCGGAACGAGGTCAGCCAACTATCGCTCAACGTACCGTCAGCCACCTGGGGCCTACTCTCTAAGTGCGTCAACGAAGATACGGGTCCGTCCGACAGTGCTTTGAACCATCGGAACGAAACCTACACCCGATTAAATTTTTGGACGGAGAAAAATACATCGGAAGTAGGGACAAATATCAAATCGTGGTGTCATTCATTCATCGGTCGCGCCCTAAACTAATCTTATGTCCGTAGGTGATACGGATATGGATCACCCATATCTTCGGCCAGAACTACGGTTGTCGTGCTTAGGTTGTAGACCTCCTGGGTAGGCAGGCCCAGTACAACATATGGGTATTTTAGAGAAAGGCTGCGATACTGAAAGCTTTTGCTATTCTTTAGAACAAGTCCAAATTGTGATTATTTTGTTGCCTTTAAACTTTGATGTATCCTTAGAACCAGGAATAGCCTATAGCACTTGTAGCTAAGTTAAGTCTCGAGTTGAGCGGCACAATTTCTGACAAATACGTGCACTGACTGGACAGCTCCTCTCAATCTGCGTGGGTCTTTCCTCACAAGACCATCTCAGACATCGATCTACATTGTCTTCATATAATCTGATCAAGATTATGTCTGGACTTTAAAAGAGACTGTGATCTCGTGAGTGTGATTTAAATGCTGCAGTGCGATTCTGTAACCATCTCACCGTGAAAACTTAGGCGAAGTGAGCGTGGAGTGAGCAATAGTGTCAATTCCTAGCAAAAACAAACTCACATCACCTAAGTTTTCACGGTGAGATTTTTACAGAATCGACCGGCTGGATGTATTTTTTCCCATCTAATATTTTAAATTACTTCATACAATATAATACGTTATTTTTGTTCAGCCTTGTATTACACTTATATATAGGGCATTCACTTTATGTGTGTATGCATGTGTGTATAACACTTTTTATAAAATTAAAAGAAAAAGTTTTATTAGATATCTGACACGTGTGTGAATGTTCACTAGTTCATTGTTCAATTAAAAAGGCTCAGTTTTTTTTCATGAATACGTTACATTATTTATTTATTTATTACTAGCTTCAGCCCGCGACTTCGTCCGCGGAAAATTTATTGATTTAACATAAGATTAGGTACACTGTAGCTTCCCATTAGTGAAATAATGATTGGAACCGGGTCCGTAGTTATTGGAACCGGGTCCGTAGTTCTGAAGATTAGCGAAGTGCTCTTGTCTGCTTAAGGTTCGTCCCTTAGTCACCTTTTACGGTACCCTCGGGTTGAAATGGTGCGACGACTTTATGTATTTTTAATCCCTCACAACACGGAATATTAATAAAATTATATTATAAAATTCAAGTTAGGTACATATTTAATTTAAAGCTTCTCTATATACAATGTTTGAGGTTGTTTTATTTTCCGGTAACAAAATAATCTGCTTTTCGGGTGATCCACCTCGTGATAGACCAACATATACCTAATTACTCATGGGAAAAACATTATTTTCGTAGGTCAATGCCAACCAAAGAGAATGTTTGTACCTGAGACTTGTTAATAGTCAGGGCAAATGGTGTTTTTATTGGAATCTGGAGTCGTTTAAACGATATAGGCAGTTCCGTGGGAATCATTGGAATTATTGGGGTGTGCGCCAACTGGCCAGCGCCTGGTCCGATGAGAATGGTCGCCACAATTAGGTTATCGTTGCTTGCGAAACATATTCTCTATTTCTCGAGAGGCGCTGCTGCTGCTGGAACAGATGCGATTTTCTTTTAGGCATGCTGTCTTTTCTTTAATAGAAAACAATGAAAAATACTACAAATGCTATGTAATTTTACAAATAAACTACGCAGACTTGAGAAAATTTATGAACAAAGAGTTTTCTCTTTGTTCATAAATTCTCTCAAAAAACAAAGAACAAAGATGCCCTTTGGCTGCTATGTAAGTGTAACAGGCTGTTATTTCCCTGAAACTGAAACAGACAGTTGAAATACGTTTCTAATTTTACCTGTTACGGCTGTTACAGATACAGAGACAGACCCGACCACCTCTTTATATAAACAACACAATTGTACAACAGAATTACGATATTTATGATTACGAAGAAGAGATCAAACATACAATACAACCGAATGAAACAACCGAAACCAATAAACAACTGACATAAAACAATATGAACACCAACTACCGACAATTGTAGAAAAATAAATCGAGAGGGTCATCATTCCGCGGAAAACCTAAACACCGCGATTCAGAAAAATGACTTATTTGCAGAACGCCATTTATGGGTAAATGGATGAAACGTCCGCACAAAGCATGATAAAATTTAGAGCTCTATGACTGAAAGTTGTGCTAGCGGCATTTTGTGTTTCAGTAATTTTATATTATATCCGAAACTATATGACCAATTGACATACTGTAAAATGGCTAATCTTATCTCTATGATGTCCTTGTGATCATGTAATAATTTATTTTGATAAGGATAAATATTTTATTGTTTAAATAATCATCCAAACGTAAGTATGTCGAAAAAATACTTTTTTTAAAACAATAGAAGCATAAAAGATAGAAATATGGTGTCGCGGACTTTTTTGTAGAAATAATTAGGACGAACCAGGTTGCCATAGATGGTTTTCAATTTCAAACAACTGTTTAGGCAGCGCATGCAAATAATTCTGTTTTAAGAGGCATTTCTTTCCGACTTGCTAGACAAAAGCTCGGTTAATATAGATGTTATAAAAATAATTTATAGCCTATAGCACTCAGCAATAATGTAGCTTTCTACCAGTAAAAAAGTTTTTAGAATTGGATCATTTGTTTTAGAGATTACCCCCTACATACAAACTTACAATATTTACCTCTGTATAATATTAGTATAGATTTTGTAAACCTGTTCACTCGAAGCAGTGCGCGTTGATGTCTTTTGTGCACACCGGACCTAACGAAATGTAAGACCATATAAATGTATTCCCCATCACAATATGCCAATGAGACGACCGAGAACACCACGTGACCACGTCACCAGCTCCACCCGGCTGACCCAGCGTAGTACAGCAGCGTGGAGTGTGTCCCTCAGCGGACACACTCCACGCCTCCACGCACCCCTCTGTGCAGCTTGGCCAACCAAGAGCACCATGACCGCTCTGACAAGAGTGCTACGAAGACGAAGAATGTGGATTAGTTCCTCTTACATACAACACGACATGGTACTCACCATCACACTGCCATCGCGCCACCACCAGGCCGCCTGGCACGCGCGCACATCTACATGGGCACGTCACATACAACACGACATGGACCCACCATCACACCGCCATCGCGCCACCACCAGGCCGCCTGGCACGCGCGCACACCTACATGGGCACGTCACATACAACACGACATGGACCCACCATCACACCGCCATCGCGCCACCACCAGGCCGCCTGGCACGCGCGCACATCTACATGGGCACGTCACATACAACACGACATGGACCCACCATCACACCGCCATCGCGCCACCACCAGGCCGCCTGGCACGCGCGCACACCTACATGGGCACGTCACATACAACACGACATGGACCCACCATCACACCGCCATCGCGCCACCACCAGGCCGCCTGGCACGCGCGCTCACCTACATATGCACGTCACAAGCACTCCGTACGTAGCTAGTAGTACAGCCTAACTTTTTATTTACTTTTGGGGACTATCTGATGGTACCAAACGGTGGCTTGTTTTTGCAACGATAAAAGTATGCGTTTTTTCTATCTTTCGTAAAAACTTTTGTTGCTGCCAAATAATGTTGTTTTATGATTTCATAAGACGCAAGTAACGGACTCAAGTTCAAGTGGGTATTTTAAAGATCATTGTTACATAAATTATTATTATAAGTCTATACGTGAGGATTTGTAATTGGCTTTCGGGTGACTATGGTTTTCTTTTGTTTGTTTTTACTAGCTGTAAGTCCTCCATGTACTAAAATAAAATAAATACGCAGCGTGGCAGGCAGGCAGGCTATTGCGCGGCCGCGCGGGCCGCAAAGCGCCCACGACTGCCACCGCCGCGCCCGCGCCGCCCGGGCCAAAGCTCGACCGTCGTAAGGTCACGGTAACACAAATGTTGCGCACAATACGCAACTGTTCAACTGTTGTACAGTTCAATGTGGCACGTTTTAGCTCATCAATCGTGTCACTAGCATAGTGCAGTGCATGCATGCCGAACGGTGCCGCTGCTAAGGGACGCTCAAGTACTCGTACAGTCAGCTCGTTCCATCTAAGTCAACATCCCCGCGGCGGCGGGTCAAAACTAATCACTCCACTGCTTAGAATCCTTACCTAATGAGACTCATCAACCGAATACTCTGACCGTATACTTACGCAACGTGCAATCGATCGTTAGTATGCGAAATTAATATACCTATACTATAAGTTTTCCATAAATTGATGAAACATGTTTATTGACCTTTACATCAATGTCTACCGCGAGTATCATCACACAATCTTTGAACAGTATTTTGCGACATCCGATAATCCGACGCTTTGGTATGTTAAGTTGGGTGAAGGTTCGGCCATATTGCACAGTGTTTTCGCGATTTAAGATTTTCATTCGTAAGATTTTAACACAATCATCCGTAACCATAAATCAGTTGAATTTTGTACTAATTTTGTCAGTCTTAACGTAATAAGTACTGTTTGCTCTGAAAAAGTCTCAATAAGTGCACGGTTGATTATTCCACCAAACAGCTGCCTCAGTGTCTGAGTACAGCTGTTGTACACATCTGGTCAACCATGACATTCGATACAATGCAATTAAAACTTAGGAAATACATTGATAGTCGAGTGATAATGGAGAGCGTAGCAGTGATAAGGCGGAAAGGGAGCGGAGGGGGGGGGGGGGAGATGAAGATGGTTCACAGCCTCCGCCCGCCGGTGAGCCCGGGCCGTGCGACACTAGTGCGGCGAGGAGACTGCGGCGCGCACGCACACTGGACCCACTGGACGTAAGACTGTCGTCTGTGAGCACGGAGCCGAGTGTTGTGCTGTGTTGTGTCGTGTCGTGTTGTGACAGAGTGTGCCAGTGCGCATCATGCGAGGCTGGACGGTGACGCTGCTGCTCTGCGGCGTGGGTGAGTGCCTTAAACATGATAGTAACAAGAGCTACTCACGACCACAGAATGAGAAACCACATTCAAATATTTTGCTTCAAACAACGTAACGGCTATTTTATTCAGTAACTTGACAGTACGAAGCACAATAATGTTAGCGTACTAAAACGTTAGTGTTGGGGTAGTGAAGGAATTTCAAAAAGTCTGACGGTATAAATAGTTGATTAAGAATAAATCTCAAAAAATGTTTTTTCTGTTAAAATATTGCAAAACGCCCTCCTCTCTCTAACCCCCCTGCCAAAGGATACTAAATTTTTACCGAGATTACACCTACTAAATAAAGAAGACATAAAATTATAAAAAACGTTCCATTTACACTTCGTAAGAAAATAACGTGGATTTAATAGACGGGCCTAGTTCAAAAATACTGACATCCACCTCACGACGCAAACTAAACTCCTTGATTGGTGATTTTGTAAATATTTATTATTGTGTAATCAACTAATCACATCGCATTCAAAACATTCATAGCTGACTTGGCGAAATTCGTACCGCCCGGCCAGCTGCTCTGCCCCCGCTTTTTTAATCTCCGATATCTTCTAAGATATTCATTTTAATGATATGCTGTAAAGGGCAATTTTGATCTACATGAAATTCACAAATTATCTAATGTATTTATTTTGATGAGGAATAATACTGTACTGTTTAAAATAGCTTGGTAAATAACCCATAGTTTTTTTGTAATATGTAAAAGATAAAAATGGTTACTGTGGGTTATTCTTAGGAGATAAACATAAAATATAAAAAACAAACATAAAAAACAAATATAAAAATCTTATTTGATCAAAATACATATAAAATGGATTAACATCCATTTTAATGCATAATAATAGTCTCCAGCCGGATAATCAAATTATCTCTGATTATGTCTAACCCCCAATCTAAAAAGTAAATTAAACTCATATAAAATGTGCGCAGGTCCCCAACGTCGTCCGTTGGCCGTGTATGCAAGAACAATAATACTTTTTATTGATTGCATGGATACCACCAACCGTTGTGTTATAAAATCCGTCCATATAATATGTTTAAAATTAAAGAATAATAAGTATTTTGGTCGATAAGTGAGTTTTTAATAAGAACGCCCACAAAACTTCTTGAGCAAAAAAGAATGTTAGTCACACTACATAGAAATAGTGATAGTTTTAACCTTTTGACTACCACAGTCATGATAGATAACAAACCAAAATGTGCCCAGCACGCCGCGGTTCGACTACATGACAGACTTTGACGCCGAGGGCACGTTTTTTTATTTTTTGAAGTGTGGCGGTCAAAAGGTTAAATATTATTTTTATGTCCTCTAAAATTTAAGGTACAAAACTTTTTCGCCGGGCCAGAGTTATTTTTGGGCAATCACCTTTGGATTTGAATGTACGGAGGCATAACTTTGGATGCCAAGCTTCAGTGGGGCCCCATAGAGACACATTGCCAAAAAAAGCTTAGCTTGGCGGCATACGCTGTTCGAAAATCGTGATTTAACTAATTTAGACAGAGCCCGTTTAGTATGATTCTTTAGTTATTTTCGTAGTATCATATCGTACGGTATTCTGTTGTGGAGTAATACCACAGATATTCAGCCTACGTATTTTGTTTAACAAAAAAAAGTAATTTAAAAAAAACCCAACAGCGGTAAAAAACTTAAGTTAAAAAAACTGAAAAGCTAAAAATAAGCCCATTTTAAATTAAATAAAAGTTGGAAGCAGGCAGAGCCATTTGAATTTAAAAATATAATAAAAATGGTATGGGTCCCGCCTGCTTCAAACTTTTATTTAATTTAAAATGTGCATGTTTTTAGCTTTTCAGTTTTTTTACTTAAATTTTTTACCGCAGTCATGTTTATTATTTTTATAAATTACTTTTTTTTTTATTTCCAGCTTTTTAGTTTACAAAATAAAGTGAAAGATTTCGCAAACGACTTAGTTCTTGGTGCGTCTTTTTTACGGTTTGTCACTTCGAATTACTTTTAACCATGTAAGTTGTATATATTATATATTTTTGTAATCATATTTTAAAATATTTTATTTTGATACCCCACTCGAAAGGTTTTGAAAAAAAAAAATATTTGAAGACAAAAAGGCGCCAAAAATCGGCCATTATATAATATATTTTTTTAATCTTGATATACTCAGTGTCACTCTCACAATTAAGACGAATCTAACGGCACCTCTCAAGCTGAAATCGATCAAGCCGTATAGGCTACAAAGCGTGCCAAAGAAATATACATACACACATACCTACATACATACTTATACATACACTCTAAAAAAAACATGACCCTCCTTCTGGGGCAGTCGGGTAAAAGGACAATTAGTTCAATCTATATCTTAACTCCCAACACAGTCTCCCTCAGAGACAAATTTAAAGAGATTAATATTGTTTTCCTGGTTCATTAACACTGTGTATCAGACATGTGGAGTGAATATTTTAACCAGAGGTCAATAGAAAAGGGAATTTGGTACAAGACCATCCAACCACAGCTTCCAGTGTATAATTGGACTGATCAAAATATGCTTAGCAGAAAGGATTTAGTTATGGCACTAAGACTTTGTTCCGGTCACATTCCATCAAAGAAGTTCGGTTTTCTGATGAAAAAGGTAACAACACCCAACTGTGAGGAATGTGGAGTAGTCGAAGACGTGCAACACGTGTTGATGGAGTGTGTCTGGAATGGGGCCTTGAGATTTAATTTACTTGGCCCTATAAATAAATATGATATTAGAGAGTGTAATGCTATCCTGGCATGTCCTTTATCGGAACAAGCTAGGATACTGTACAAACTGGCATTCTTTGTTTTAAAGTAAGTGGTATCTGTATTTAGGTTTAGATGATTGTGATGCTGATGTTACAGGGCGACGTTATCGCTCAGCGATAAAGCCCTTAAAATAAAGAAAAAAAAAAAAACACTGTGTATTTTGAATTTTGCACTAACTGTAACTTGCACGTTCGTGGGTTATCCTACTAATCCTACTGATATTATAAATGTGAAAGGCTGTGAAGATGTTTGGATGTTTGTTACTCAATAACGCGTACACCGTTCAACAGATTTAGATGAAATTTGCTATAGAGATATTTTGAGACCCAGGAAAGGACATAGGATAGTTTTTGTCCCGATATTCCCACGGGATCGAAACTAACGCTTGAACGCAAAACTAACTCTTGACCTTGAGAAATAACTCTGGATTTATCAAATAATTCATCTTGCGCCACCAAGAGGTAGAGTTATTATTTGGTCTAAGGAGTTAGGTACTTTACTTTTAAATATTAAACCCACCGATGTAGGAGAGTTAGTCGCTAAACCCTGGCTGAGTGTTAGTAACTACGCTAGTAATATATTAAGTCAATGGTCAAAATAACTAAATTGACGTAATGAGGTACCGCCAATGATTTCAAGTACTAAATAATTAAATCAATCGGTACCGCTGATAACTTATTCTGTATTTTATATTGTTCAACATTACGTTGTAGTAAGTAAAATTTCAAAGTAAGGCAATATATTCATCAGCGGGATTGTCCGAAAGGGTTACCGCTGGCCCGGAATATAAAGGGCTAAGGAAGGAACACGGGTGGATTTTAGTCAGTAAGAGTCTGACACTCCCTTCCGCTACACCCAAAGCGGGAGGGGTCATTTGATGATTTCCCATCCAAAAAAAATATAGAGAATATATTCATGAATTCACATAAAAAGCACAACAAAACAAATTATTTAAAAAACTTAAAACATATTTTTCTTTATCTGACGTTTTTGTCAATCAATAAACTACATCTCCATGGAAACCGCATACAATACGATTAAAATTAAATGTCATGATAAACAATTGAAAGACAAGAAAGTATTACGTATCGCACTGACCTCTGCTTGTCAAAGTCAAAGCATTTATTAGGTCCTTACATATGAAATTGGCGTTTTGTACGGGAGGAATATAAAGTCAATTTTGGTTTGTAAAATATATTTAATTAATCAAAGTATGCACCGTTGTTATCTATGCACTTTTGCCATCTCATAGGTAGTTCATTGATCCCTTTACTAAAAAACCATGGGGGCGAGAATCAATGAACTCTTTGAAGGCGGTTTGGACTGCCGCATCGGAGTTGAATTTTTTTCCTTGTAAGAAGTTGTCCAAATTCCGGAAAAAATGGAACTCTGTTGGAGCAAGATCCGGGGAGTAAGGTGGATGTCGCAGACATTCCAATTGTAGCTCATCTAACTTAGTGGTTGTTTGTTGTGCAGTGTGTGGTCGTGCGTTGTCGTGAAGCAGCAGTGGCCTAGAGCGATTGACCAATCTCGGTTGTTTAGCAGCTAGTTCTTCCTTCATGGTTTGCAGTTGCTGACAATAGATATCTGCCGTAATCGTTTGGCCAGATTTTAGAAAGCTGTAGTGAACGACACCGGCGCTAGTCCACCAAACACTCACAAGTAACTTTTTCTGAGTCAATTTTCGTTTAGGGCAGGATTGGCTGGTTCTCCAGGGTTCAGCCATTGCGACGAGCGCTTCCGTTTATCGTACCGTATCCACCTTTCATCACAAGTATTGATTCGATTTAAAATCCCTTCATTATTGTGTCGGTTGAGCAAAGTAACACAGCAGTCGACGCGTGTTTGCAAGTTCGATTCACTCAATTCATGAGGTACCCATCGTTCAAGTTTTTTTATTTTCCCGGTCTGCTTCAAGTGGATTAATACAGTTTTATCACTTACCCCGAAGCCTGCAGCTATCTCTGAAGTGCTTTGTGATGGATCCGCTTCCACAATAGCCTTTAATTCTTCATTTTACACTTTGGTCTCCGGCCGTCCACGAGGTTGGTTCTGAAGGTCGAAATTTCCAGAATGAAAACGTTGATACCAAAAACGTACCATGCTTTCTTTTGCGACACCAGTGCCGTACACATCATTAATCCTTCGAGCTGTTTCTGCAGCACTGGTGCCACGGTAGAACTCGTACACGTAAATATTCCGATATTTCATGTTTTCCATTGTGCGGTAATAAGCGACGCCAAAGAAAAAAATAATGAGGAAAAAACAAATTAATGACTGTTTTCAAAACTCAAATGTACCAGCTAAATGAATGTGTATTTTGAATTTGGAATTCTTAACCAAAGAGGAGATATTTCAGATCAAAGTGGTCAGTACGAAAAAGCGCTAATTTCATATGTAAGGACCTAATATTTCAAATAGGCACATAAAAGGCACTTTTGAACGTCAAAAATTACAACAAAATAGAATTGATTCTAGTCGCGTGTATGATACAGGTCAGTGACGTATCGTAATGTAGGTAGGTAGTGTAAAAGAGATGGGTACCTATACCCGTTCATTAATATTCATTTTTGGTCCAGACAATGCAATTCTATTTAATGTTTCGCCAATTGAGCTTCAATATTCCCAATTCAAAAAACACGAATATCGGATTAACTAACCCGGTGTTACTTTTCAGTGGCGCAACGCACATTAAGAGTGAAAATGTTAATGTTAAAAGGTTCAATATTAAAAAATATTTCACTCGCTAAGATTTAAGTTACGAATGAGACTAGCAGCGCCATCTAGTAGTGATGCGTGCGAATGCGAACAAATATAATGACTGCCTTCTATCTTTTGTATGCACTGTTTATTATCATTATCAATCTGTACCCTGCGAGCGTAAGGTTGGGCGTGGTACACCCAGACCTGTGTGTAGTTCTGCGGGGTGGCAAGGAAGCGCCGATTGTCTCGGCTCAGTGGACCGCCAGCCGCCACCCGGCGAAGTGTTTAGACGAGGTCAAAGGTGTCAGCGGGTCAGTTAGGGTACCTTACGCGCCGAGTAACAAATGAACCAGCATTATTTGTTTTATTGGAAGTTCAATTTTTGTATGTTGTTGATTCCTTTAATGAATTTTAAAAATTTGGTTCAATAATAAATAGTTTAGAAGGACATCATTTTGGTTCAATAATAAATAGTTTAGAAGGACATCGCGATCACACGGATACTACACGAAAACAGAGTTAAATTAATTTTTGTGTGATATAACTACCCACCTAAAAATATATAATTTTTTAGATTTTTTGCTTTACCAGAGGTACACACACATATCAGGGGGCTTACTCTCCAAACTAATTTTAATTCCAATGAAATGCCAATACGATTCCAATGTTAATTTTACAGTCACGTGATTCGGTACTCTTGAAAACAATATTGTCAACATTGAAATGAAACTGACATTGCTCTGCAATTATTTTCTTACATGTGAAGTTACCTATGTTACGGGCTGCAATAGTGTGGTTCAACTCATTACGATAAACCGGTAATAGGGCTTTAAAATGCTTTATCCTGTAAATAACAAGGCTAATAAATATGATATAAATAGTTCTTTAATTGATTAATTATAAAGTATTAAATTACCATAAAGTACCTAGCGTGGGAGTCGATTAATGTGCTACTACTGTTTTACTGAGTAAGATTTTGATTTTCTAATTTTTAAGTGTTTGTATTGTTCTAATTAGCTTTCTAACTGGTTTTTATTATTAGTTTTCTTATTAGAATCTGATATGAATATTTAACGTAGATTTTTTGATAATTTTAATGTACGAAGGATAATCTATACTAATATTATAAAGCTGAAGAGTTTGTTTGTTTGTTTGGTTGAACGCGCTAATCTCTAGAACTACCAGTTGGATTTGAAAAATTCTTTTTGCATTTGATAGCCCAATTCTTGAGGAAGGCTATAGGCTATTTAACATCACGCTATGACCTTTAGGAGCCGAGCAAAAAGAAAGACAGTCAGAAAAAACGCTAAGCAAAAACGAAGTAATAGCGCGGGCAGGCGATGCGATGCGACGGGGTGGGTCGGAGTAACAAGAAATTACACGCGGACGAAGTCGCGGGCAGAAGCTAGTCATAGAATAATTACGTAACTTGAAAACGAGGTTTTTTTATAGGAATATTTGCGAGATTTTATTGCGAAATGAAAGGATTATGTTTAAATCTGATATTCCAATTTGAATAATGTAAATCGGTCTACGGGTTTTAGGAATTTTGTATAATGAAAACATGCCGAAGTTCGATTTTAGTAAGTTAATGTTCTAGAAAGTTGTTATTGTATAAAGATAGGATAACAACGTTGTTATGTAATACGAAAGAGGAGTAAAATGCTTGCTCACTCTATAATTTGCTTTAAATTCGTATTCATTCATAGAAAACCACAGCCAGGCACTGGAACTCCATAGTCGGCCCAGACACGTTCATGTGTGAATGAGTTCATATAAAATGTTCACACCGGTATTTTTTCACCCCTGACGGAGCACAGGGTGCTTACTCATGAATTTAATTCCGATAGATCGAAATTGGAATTGTGACGTTTCGTACTCTTGAGTTCGATGCTAACGCCAAATGATTTTTAAATTGGGTGTCCATTTTGAGGAACTAAGTGGAATTGGGATCGGGCTTGACGTGGGGTAAACGGTACTCTTATGTGTATTTTGACAGCTGTGTATTGCGTCAATATTGCGTTGGGATAGTTTGATGATTGTGATTTTTCCAATAACAAAAGTGTAACTTTTTAGAAATTGTTTTGCGTTTTAAGTGGTTTTCTGTGGGTTATAAGAGTATAATATAGCACGTTTTATCTAATCCCCATAAAAAAACAACTGAAACAAAGACGAGACGAGCGTCGGATGATGCGTTATACGTACAAAGCGTTTTCTATGAATGAAAACGAATTTAAAGCAAATTATAGAGTGAGCAAGGATTTTATTCCTCTTTTGTATTACATAACAACATTTTTATCCTATCTATATACAATAAAAACTTTCTAGAACATTAACTTACTAAAATCGGACTTCTGTTTTGTTTCTAAAACCACTTAACTTACCTTTTTTTGTAGTGTAGGCAACGATCCTACTGCATGCAGTATTATGCCCAAATGAATTTAATACTTTACAATTAATCAACTATTTATATCATATTTATTTATTAGCCTTGTTATTTAAAGGATAAAGCATTTTAAAGCCCTATTACCGGTGCTGCTCGACGAGGTTGGCAAGCTCTTTGAGAGAGTAATTGCGGGCCGCCTCGTCGGGCACCTGGTGAGGACGGGGCCGGATATTGCGGAAAGCCAGTTTGGCTTCCGCAAGGGGCGCTCGACGGTGGATGCCATTATAGAGGTATGAGGAACAGGGTGTAAAGTTCACTCATACTCTATAGAAAAGGGAGGATCCTCCGACCAGACGGGTGTTGTGTCTGGCGGGCAACTGCCCGTTGATTCATGTCGGGCCGTTGTATCTATGCTAGTTGCGCGGTAAACTCTGCTTGTGCGATGCAGGATTTGCGTGACGTCAGTATGACGCGTTGTTTGCATGTGGCGTTGTAGATACCGCTACATCACTCCCCCCCGGAGACCGGAGGTCGATAGTGGGCTGAGTCTTGTATCTTGCGATTAACTTAGTTTTTGATATGTTGTATTTGTTTTGTACAAATAGGTTTAGGGTTTTATAATGGTATAATCTCTGTTTTGTTTATTTTCATGTTTTAATGTAATGTGTTGATGTGGGTACTGTCGAGTACAACGTATTTGTGTACACTTTTGTACAAAGTTGCATACACACTTGTGCATGTTTTGGAACTAGTGACCTGGTGCGATTTAAGTGTGCATGTACACTTGTTAGTTTTAAGGGTGCGTACACATGTGGCAGATTAAGGGTGCGTGTTGGAGGTTGATACCTTCATGGTATATAATCTGTCACAGTGATTTTGTGTGTAGGCATGACAACTGTTCATAATAAAATGTCTGACGACTGAAACGTGTTTTCTGTGAATAATATAGATAATTTATGTTATCGCAAGTATCGCAGTGCCAACTCTGCTAGACACTTTCCATCTGGTTGCTGATGAGGCTGAGGGTGATGGCCAGGTATGCGCGGTCGCTGCATGCTGGTGGTCAGGATACCCGTTGAGAAGCCGTGGGAGCTGGCTGGCTGGGTGACTCGCCGCTAACGCTTGCGGGAGTGATGATGATGACGTCACACTGAAGTATTTGCACGAAGGCTGCGCTGACGTTCATGTTCGGGGTCACCAGTATAGAGGTATGAGGAACAGAGTGTAAAGTTCACTCATCCTCCATAGAAAAGGTAGGATCCTCCGACCAGACGGGTGTTGTGTCTGGCGGGCATTTGCCCGTTGATTCATGTCGGGCCGTTGTATCTATGCTAGTTGCGCGGTAAACTCTGCTTGCGCGATGCAGGATTCGCGTGACGTTAGTATGACACGTTGTTTGCATGTGGCGTTGTAGATACCGCTACACCATCATGCGCGTGAGAGCCCTCACGACGGATGATGGCATTGGGGATGATGCATTGGGGAGGCACTCCGGTATCACCGGGTGCCGACCTACCTCCGTCGAGTAGTCGGGACGTATCTGACGGACAGAGCCGTCATCTACCCCGGTCGCGATGGGGAGTGGAACCGGCGAGAGATGTCGTGCGGTGTCCCAAAGGGATCGGTTCTGGGGCCGCTCCTGTGGGACATCGGTTACGACTGGGTGCTACGGGCCGACCTCCCTGATGGCGTCAGCGTGGTTTGCTACGCTGACGACACGCTAGTCCTGGCGCAGGGGAGGTCGCATCAGGCGGCGGCTGACGCGATGACACGCGGGGTTGCGATAGTCGTGGAGAGGATCCGGCAGTTGGGTCTCGAGGTGGCATTGCACAAGTCCGAGGCCATGTCGTTTCATGGGCCCCGGAACGCGCCACCATCGGGATCCCAACTAACGGTAGGAGGGGTTCATATCGGTGTCGAGACGACGATGAAATACCTGGGTCTCGTCCTCGACAGCCGGTGGAACTTCGTCGAGCATTTCCGACGTTTGGCTCCCAAACTGGAACGGGCCGGGGCCACCTTCAAGCGGCTCCTGCCCAACCTGAGGGGGCCAAACGCCTCCTGCCGGAGGCTTTACGCGGGGATCATGCGGTCCATGGCCCTATACGGGGCCCCGGTGTGGGCGCGTTCACTGCGGCGGCGAGCCGCCCATTATTCGAACGCGCCCCAGAAGGTGGTAGCCACAAGGCTAATCCGGGGCTACCGCACGATCTCGGGCGAGGCGGCAAGCCTCCTTGCCGGACTGCCGCCATGGGATCTGGAGGCGATAGTCCTCGCGCGCCTGTATGAGTGGCGCGCGGAGGCACAACGCCGGGGGGAAACTCTGCTTCCGCAGCAAATTGCGGCGGAGCGGACGGACCTCCGGCGCGATCTCATGGCGGCATGGAAAGAGCGACTGTCGCAACCCAGCGCAGGGCACGCCACGATAGCGGCGGTAAGACCCCTCTTTGAGGAGTGGCTAGAGAGGCGTCACGGCGCCCTCACCTACCGCCTGATGCAGGTCCTCACCGGACACGGAAGTTTTGGGAGGTTCCTGCACATAATCAGGCGGGAGGAAACGCCCGGGTGTCACCATTGCCAGGATCGCCCAGAGGACACGGTGGAGCATACGGTGGAGGTCTGCCCCGCTTGGGCGGAGCACCGCCGTGTCCTCGTTGAGGCGATCGGCAGCGGCGGCGACCTCTCGCGTCCGGGCCTGGTTCGAGCCATGGTCCGGGGCGAGAGGGAGTGGGGTGCAGTCGCCTCCTTCTGCGAAGCAGTCATGCTAGCGAAGGAGGCGGCGGGACGGCTGAGGGAGAGAGCCTCCCGTCCCAGCCGCCACGGGAGACGCTCCGGGCGTCGGGAGCCGCGCGACGACTCCCGGCCACCGTAGGCGCGGGCCTGCGGGCGGAGAGTATTGGGTAGCTCACCGTCCGATCAGGACCAGGCCCGTGCCGGACGGCGCGTACGTGTTCCACGCGCGCCTCAAAGAGATGTCAGCATCAACCGAAGAGGCCCGTTAGAGCCGAAGCCTGCCGGGTCAGTGGGATTGTCCGAAAGGGTTACCGCTGGCCCGGAACATAAAGGGCGAAGGAAAGAACACGGGTGGGTTTTAGTCAGTAAAAGTCTGACACTCCCTTCCGCTCCACCCAGAGCGGGAGGAGTCATTTGATGATTTCCCATCCTGAAAAAAAAAAAAAAAGCCCTATTACCGGTTTATCGTAATGAGTTGAACCACAGTATTGCAGCCCGTAACATAGCTAACTTCACGTGTAACAAAATAATCGCGGAGCAATGTCAATTTCATTTTAATGTTGACAATGTTGTTTTCAAGAGTACCGAATCACGTGACTGTAAAGTTAACATTGGAATCGTATTGGCATTTCATTGGAATTAAAATTAGTTTGAAGAGTAAGCCCCCTGATATGTGTAGATAAGCGCACGCCTAACGTAAATTGACGTAATTTTAGTAGGCAAGTTTTTAATCACGTCTAAACTTGTCAGGTGCTGATTAATTTGTCAGGACTAAACTAAAATTTATCTTCTGTCCTTTTCTTAATGAAATAGAAAACGATGCATTTAACTTATTTAGTTTAAGTAGTTTGTGAACATCAGAATCGGCACCATTGCGGAATTAGATGATTTTCCTAAAATTTGAAAAAGTAATAATTTAGTGTCTGAGTTAAGCTTATCACAGAATATAAAATCCATGTTAGTCAGTGCGCCGTCGTCATATAATCAGTCTATAACGTACCCACTGCTGAGACACAGGCCTCCTGTCGGTGAGAGGGAGTGGGCCATAATCCACCACGCGGGCCCATAGCGGGTTGGTAGATGTCACGTGTCTTCAAATTTTTCGGTTCTAGGACATGCCGGATTCCTCACGATGTTTTCCTTCACTATTTTGAGAGCAGTGGTGATGAAATTTTACACAAAGTAAAGCGCCTGTCTGGGTTTAAACCTACGACTCGTAAGTCGGGTCCGTTACCACTGGGCCATCACTACTCTTCAAATCAATTCATAACATTAAATTAGCAACCAGTTTGATTTTGTCTAGACCTGCTGTGTCGGCTATCTATGCGAAGTTTACCCCGTTGGTTAGTCGGGCTCGGTGTAGTTTGTACTGTTATATGCTCTGTGGGGCATGATTGAACCTGGCTATGTGGTTGCAGGCGCGGCGTACGCAGCGACGTCGCCGCAGAAGCCGCGGGCCGCGCGCCCGGCGCGCTCGCTCGCCAACACTGGCGACCACTGGCGGAACCTCCTCGCCGGTCAGTCTCATGCTCACAATACCTTACTACTACTACAACCACAACAATTCCCTGTCTCTAACATTTGTGTAAATTTACTGCAAATAGCTAAGTATCGGTAGCATTTATTCATTTTCGCTTGTTCGGAGCACTAGCATAAATTATATTGATTTTGCTTTCTTTCGAGATAGTTACATTTTATCATTATCATGTGGAAGCACTATTTCAATTTAAGGACCTACTCGCAAATAATTCGATGGATACCTTATCGAATCGTAACTTACAACGTAATCAGTGTATACTTCCGCCTTTAACAAATCAACCACATTGTCAAAGTGCTGACATGCGCCGCTGGTGGCCGAGCGGCGCACTGGCGAGGTCTCCGACCACTTCCTCGTGCCTGCACGGTGTCCGTGCCGCGCGTCACACCACTTGTGCGAATTACTTAGTACTGTGTTAGAAATGTTACTCACAAAATGCAGTTATCAGTCCCTGGTGATCATTGCGGAAACTGTATGTCCACATTGTTTCTTGATTAATTAGTCCAATTATCTAAAACTTTCATGATAAGATTTATGAGTATGATAGATAATTTAGTACTTTCGTATAATATTCATTTTAAATGTCTGCAGAGTACACGCGAGGCGCGGGCGGCGCGGCCGGCGCGGGCGGCGCGTGGCCGGGCGGCGGCGGCTGGTTCCCGCCGGTCATCCCCATACAAGTGCCGCTGCGTAAGTACTGCGACCACACACAACCCTTGTTCCCACGGGAGTCACGGGGACACATATCTATAGGATTTAACATCGCGCTAGAACCAATAGGAGCCGAAAAAAAAAACCAGGAAGAACGCTAAGCGGAAACGAAGTAATAGGAACGGGGAGTTTTATATAAATATGGCTGTTGTTTTAGTATAGTCAGTACTTAAGTATTTATTTATTTCTCAGTTTATGGTATGTACAGACGCCAGCACATCAAGTTACTACAATCTGTCAAATTTCTTTAATAGATTTTCAACTTTATCGCTAGAGAATAAGGTTGAAATTTGATTAAGAAAATTTGACAATTTCGGGTAGCTTGATGTGCTGGCGTCTGTACATTGAAATCTTACATTAAACATTGTTTCTCTATCTAGCTGTTACCCGCGACTTCGTCCGCGTGGAATTTAACAAAAAAGTTATTGTGTTCGCAGAGTTTACGATAACCTTATTAATTCTGTATTCCGCGTAAAGAAAAACCTAAGCTAATTTTAATGAAATTCTTCTATTTAATGAATCGATATTTTGTTTTTGTACATACTTCTCCATTTAGTTACTTTTTTTTTCGGTTTTGCATTTTTAATTTAATTATTATTTGTTTTTAGTATTTCGTATTAGCTTTATTGAAATTTCTTTCTTTCTTTCTTTTTCTTTCTTTCTATTTGGTGTACGATTTTCTTGGGCTAAAACAACAACACTACTAGCATTTCTCGCACGTGAACATGCCACGTATAGTTGCCCATGGATAAAGCAACCCTTAGTTAAATTTATGCCAGCTTTGCTTAACGTTTGCCCTTGTGACTTGTTGATTGTCATAGCAAAACTGGCATTGATAAAAAATTGCAATCTTTTGAAGGTAAATGGAAAATTCGACGGCATTATAGGAATCCGTGGTGTAAATACTATCTCACGTTTTCCGCATCCGGATATTATACGACCTTCTATAAAGTTTCTTTGCAACGTCACTACTCGGACTCGCAACCTAGTACCATTGCAAAGTTTCGGTGGGTTTCAATTACGGAGTAGTATGATGGGCACGCAAACCTTAAGTTCTAGTTTGTGAGGGGGCAGACCAGGCACAATTATACTGTTTAAAAATTCTGTTGGGTAATGAACCACTTCATCCGAATTGCAAACTGTATTTATAGAAAGGTATGTGTGTGATTCACATTCAAATTTGACTTTTAGAGTGTGATTGTGGAGCTATAGCTCCTATCCTGTCCTCTGGAACCCAAATCATGCAGACATGGCAAAGTTGTGCGCCAACAAGATTTAAAATACAGTCGTGCCAGCGACACAAAGAAGAAGAAAACTAATTCTCTGGGCTGTACTGCCTCAATGTATTTATGAGTAAAAGATTATGTTTTTCGGGTTCCGTACCTCAAAAGGAAAATCGGAACCCTTATAAGATTACTTCGTTATCCGTCTGTCTGTCCATCTTTCAAGACCCTTTTTCTCAGGAACGCGTGGAGATAATTATCAAGTTAAAAATAATATCAAATATAGGGCTATCCCTTAAAGCAGTGAAAAAAATCAAACTTCTAAGTAAACGCAATCAAAAGATACAGGCGTTTATGTTCCGTTTATGCCGCATATTTTGACACTCGCAAGGAAATTAATACCCATAGGGTACCTACTGTTGACCTGAAATCATGAAATTTGGCGAGAAAGAATGTCATGTATAGCACAAGTAAAGAAAAAAATCCGAAAACCGTAAATTTGATACCTAATTATTAAAAAAAACGTGATAAACTATTTACATAAACATTTTGTACGGAACCTTCGATCGCTGCGCGAGTCCGACTTGCACTTGACCGGTTTTTTTTTAAATACAGAAGGTGATAACAGCGGACGCGCGTCCTTGTCGTTGCTGGTGGTGCCCGTGCCTGTGCCCGTGCCTGCGCCTGCGCCGCGCGCCGACCCTGCCCGTGAGTACCCGCCACAGCCACGCTACAGTTATATTCTATTTGCTACGCACGCACCACTCGGCCGTACTGGCACCTCGCTCACTCTTTGTCACTGTTTCAGAGTGCGCGCCAACCGCGCCGCAGATCGACAATGTGGCGCCGCTGCGCAACCTCGCCTTGCCCACCTACAACGAACCCTTCGGCCCTGTGTACAACACACCACCGCACAACCAGATCCCAATGTTCAGTCAACATCCGACTAGCAACGCAGTGCCATCCTACAACCCATTGCCAGCACCGAAGCCCAGTGCCACCCCCCGTCCGGCGCCGTCGGCAGCACCCCTCGCGCCCCCCCCGCCGCGACGCCCCGTCACCGACGAGCGGCTAGCTAGGGAGGCGCCGAACTTCCCGCCTGTCGGTGAGACACCTGTACTGTCTGCAATACTGACGCAGCAATGACTGTCTCTGTACCTGTACTTCAGCTTAACATAAGAGATACAGAGCACTGTTATTTTACCCCTTGCAAGTCCACAGCTTTTTCTCCCATTGTAGTTGCTAAATTTCTTTTCTATTTTGCAGAGAACTCAGCACTCCTGGTAGAGCAGTTCCGGGCACAGGTTCCGGACGACCCTGCACTCCCTCCTATAGTAATCGACCCCGTCGGCGTCGTCAGTACAGACGACTACACCGTTGACGAGCTCAGAGAGGCCGGCTCGGCTTGGCAGGCGCCATACGGGTCGCAGGCAGACAGCGCGGTGGGCGACGCGCCGACCATGGAGCGGCGGCGCCTCAAGTGCATGCGGCGCCGCTCGGAGGGGGGCGGGGAGGGGGGGGCGCCCGCACCGGAGGGCGCGGTGCGGCCGCCGCCTCCCCCCACGCCGCGTTTCGAGAGCTCGCTGTTCCTGCGCGCACGCCTCACTGTGCCGCGCGCAGACTACACCGAAACATACTCTGTGTGGTATGTAAAGTCAGGGAAATTAATTGTAAAGCAGATTAACTACCAACTGAAATGATATGTTTATTCAAATCCAACGGTCTGTTGAATACGGGTACATGAAGACGTAATATTGGTTAGGTACCTACTTTATTATACTGTCCGGAAGCGCCATAATCCCGGCCGCCGAAGTTTCGAGTAGTTCGGCGTGACCACTAGAACTCAGCCCGAGATTGTGACGGGCGCCGACAATACAAAAAACGTTTGATCTTGTCCACACACCGCCGTCGTCTGGCTTTTGTTTTGTCTATCTATAATACATAAACATAATGTTACGAGCTTCGGGTTCATGACAATAAAAACTGCCGATTTAATAACCAAAAATGACACTCTAATTAAACAACACTAATAACAACTGAAACACTAAACACACACTACGCACTATTAATAATAATAATATTCAGAAGACAATTTCTTGAAAAATTAGTAAATACGTAGAACTCAAAGATGAAGTAACTAGAATATGGCGCCAATAAAAAGTTTATGTAGTCCCTATAGTCCTCTCCACAACAGGCGTCATCCCAAATTACCTTCTCCATAGCCTTAAATTACTAAACCTAAAAGAAACCCTGTATATCACCCTACAAAAAGCTGCAATTTTAAATACATGTCGCATTGTCAGAAACTTCATGCAAATAGATGAAAACGAAATAGGTCCTCATCACAACACAGCTTTAACGTAACACACCACAAGCTCCATTTACTTGGCTTCGGTCCGTAAATGTTGCAAAAACCAGACAAAGAGCTGAGAAGAGAAAACACTCTAAAAAAATAATAATTGTTTATTTATAAAAAGAGGGATACATTTACAATGAATAGCTTAACAATTAAAATAAAATAGCGCACAGTTGCTAACTTGCCTGAACTATGTTGAACCTGTGCTTCATATGTATAACGTAAAAAATAAATTAAAACTTAGGTAAATAAAGTAAAATAGCATGTTAGCAGTTTTATTTGCAGACAATAGTAGGTCTTCTGTCTGTGCATAGTCGATGGTTAATAAATATTTAAATGAAATTTGTTTACAGCTATAGTAATTCAGTTTATAGATACTTAGATTTCTATTTAATCTATTGTACAGGAATGGGCCTAAGAAAGTTAAAAATCTTTCTACAAAGACATGTTTTGATATGCATACTAAATCATTCCGTTTCTTGTTAGTGTTGTCGGCATTGTAGGCAAGCATGGTGTGCTGTTTTAATACTAAGTGCATAATGAAAAGCTGGTGAACAATACATTGCAGGATTTATATAGCAGATCTGTGGGAAAAAAGAAGGGATGAAAGTGTACTACCTTTAAAATTGCTCTCGGAGTTCTTTCAAAAGGAAGCAAGTTAGTTTTTGGTGCGCCACCCCAAGAAGTGATACAGTATTGAATTAAAGATTGAAATAGGGCCAAATAAACTTGTGTGATTAATTTTGAATCTGCTAATGTTCGCAATTTTTTAAAAATATATATCAGTTTGCGCACTCTTTTAACTAGGCTTTCAATATGTTTTTTTATAAGAGTGTGTCGTCCATTATTACCCCCAGGTATTTTATGTTGCTCGTTTTGTGGATAAAAGGACAAAATAATTACTTACACATGGTGATTGTACGGTTTCCACATTGATGTGCGTATAGATAAGGGTTAGTAATGTTAAGTTGAGGCTTGCGCATGGAGAAGTGAATATCTTTTGTTTTGTCGGCATTTAATGTTAGTAAATTGCTATTAAGCCAATTAGTCACAGTATTAAAACCTAGTTGAGCGATTTCGAACAGTTCGCTGCTGGTTTTAGCGCTAAATATTAACGCCGTGTCGTCGGCATATGATACTATTTTGCCGTCTTTAATACTTAGATTAAACTAGTCGTTAATATTGTTACGAGCTTGGGGTTCGTGACAATAAAAACTGCCGATTTAATAACCAAAAAAATGACACTTTACTCACCAACACTAATTACAAGTCAAACACACTAATAGGAAACACAATTGCACTTACTGATCACTCTTAAGTCGCACTCGAATGTCGCTTTGATGTACTCGCTTGTATCGCTTAATCGAAACTATGTGTCTCGCGGCTCGCGCCCGCCTTATATAGTGCCACAGAGCTATTCTATAAACATCTAGTATGTTCGAGTACATAGCGGTCCCGACTGACTCGACGTCGATAGTTCTCGGAATTACTAGTACTTAGAAAAAGGTCAAGTAGGGTCAAGGCCTAGTACCAAGGTACTAGTTCCGCTACCCGATACTAGATGGCGCTAGTGGTAACTAATGTCGCCATGTATCAAGCATTATTTGTGGCGCGCAACAATATGAATAAGGAAGAGGGTGGGGCCCAGAATACTCCCCTGAGGAACACCAAAACCAGTATTTTTCTGCTCATCGCTCGTAATATTATCTATTCTAACACATTGGTACCGGTGTTCTAGATAGTCAGTAAAAAGTTTCAGCGGCGTTCCCCTTATTCCTATGATCTCTAATTTGTTTAGAAGAACAGAAATTGACGCCGTGTCGAAAGCCTTGGCTAAATCGAGAAAGACTCCCAAGGTCTGGTTTCCTTTGCCGAGTTCTTCTGAAATATAATCAGTCAGGCTATGCACCGCATCTGCTGTCGACAGTTTGGCTCTAAAACCAAATTGCGCAGGGGATAAGATGTTGTTTTTTTCTAGGTAATTATCTCGTCTGCTGTTTATAATTTTCTCAAGAATTTTTGAAATTGAGGGGAGTAAGGATATTGGCCTATAGTTATTAACTACGTCCTTACTTCCAGATTTAAATATAGGGATTACAACTGCCTGTTTTAGACAACTAGGTAAAATTCCTTCGGAAAGACAAATTCGAAATATAGGTATGCGTTAAGGGAGGTACCAAAATTTGCTTAAAGAGTTTGAGGATCTTATTGCTTATGTTATCCCATCCAACTGCACAGTCGTCTTTTAGCCCAGAAATGATTCGGGTTATTTCAACTTCATCGGTATCCAACATAGCAAAAGATTTCGGGTTACAGCTATTGCTAGATTTTCGGAAAGATGGTTGTTCGCAATATTTCGGAATCTGATCGGCAAGAGTTTTCCCAACATTTACAAAATAGGACATTATGATATAAGTGCGGTAAGTTGAAAATTACAGCCGAGGCGCTATTGCTTGCCCGAGCCGTAGGCGAGGGCTAAAAGAAAGCAGAGGCTGTAATTATCAAAGCGCACGTATGTCATACGACGTTTATAACATATTTGCGAGGAAATAAATAAAACTAGGACTTCGGAATAATTTTTACTTCTTAACAAATAAGCGATGCGCGCGCGTTCGTTCTTTTTTTTCAGGCATAGGCACAAAACAGCCAGTATTATTAATAAAGTAAATTAATATATTTGTTTTTGTTACAGATATTAATGGTTGTAATTTATTGTTAAAATTAATTAAATTAAAGAATTAAATGTTTATTTATTATATTTTATCTCCCAAAGTTAATTTTATTCATAAAATGTTGACTACTTTTCTGAAATAAAAACTCTTTGCTAAGATTTAAAAAAGTACCGTTCGTTTTCACGGAGCATCTTGATAAACCGTGCGATTTACTTTACATTACCGCACAAGTGCGTAGTGAGATACATTACGATATTGAAATTGGTGAAATAAGAGACCCTTTTTTTTTTTTTTTTTCAAGATTGGAAATCATCAAATGACTCCTCCCGCTCTGGGTGGAGCGGAAGGGAGTGTCAGTCTCTTACTGACTAAAACCCACCCGTGTTCCTTCCTTCGCCCTTTATGTTCCGGGCCAGCGGTAACCCTTTCGGACAATCCCGCTAACCCGGCAGGCTTCGGCCCTGACGGGCCCCTTCACTTGATGCTGACATCTCTTTGAGGCGCGCGTGGAACACGTACGCGCCGTCCGGCATGGGCCTGGTCCTGATCGGACGGTGAGCTACCCATTACTCTCCGCCCGCAGGCCCGCGCCTACGGTGGCCGGGAGTCGTCGCGCGGCTCTCGACGCCCGGAGCGTCTCCCGCGGCGGCTGGGACGGGAGGCTCTCTCCCTCAGCCGTCCCGCCGCCTCCTTTGCTAGCATGACTGCTTCGCAGAAGGAGGCGACTGTCCCCCACTCCCTCTCGCCCCGGACCATGGCTTGAACCAGGCCCGGACGCGAGAGGTCGCCGCCGCTGCCGATCGCCTCTACGAGGACACGGCGGTGCTCCGCCCAAGCGGGGCAGACCTCCACCGTGTGCTCCACCGTGTCCTCTGGGCGATCCTGGCAATGGTGACACCCGGGCGTTTCCTCCCGCCTGATTATGTGCAGGAACCTCCCGAAACTTCCGTGTCCGGTGAGGACCTGCGTCAGGCGGTAGGTGAGGGCGCCATGACGCCTCTCTAGCCACTCCTCAAAGAGGGGTCTTACCGCCGCTATCGTGGCGTGCCCTGCGCTGGGTTGCGACAGTCGCTCTTTCCATGCCGCCATGAGATCGCGCCGGAGGTCCGTCCGCTCCGCCGCGATTTGCTGCGGAAGCGGAGTTTCCCCCCGGGGTAGTGCCTCCGCGCGCCACTCATACAGGCGCGCGAGGACTATCGCCTCCAGATCCCATGGCGGCAGTCCGGCAAGGAGGCTTGCCGCCTCGCCCGAGATCGTGCGGTACCCCCGGATCAGCCTAACGGCTACCACCTTCTGGGGCGCGTTCAAATAATGGGCGGCTCGCCGCCGCAGTGAACGCGCCCACACCGGGGCCCCATATAGGGCCATGGACTGCACGACCCCCGCGTAAAGCCTCCGGTAGGAGGCGTTTGGCCCCCTCAGGTTGGGCAGGAGCCGCTTGAAGGCGGCCTCGGCCCGTTCCAGTTTGGGAGCCAAACGTCGGAAATGCTCGACGAAGTTCCACCGGCTGTCGAGGACGAGACCCAGGTATTTCATCGTCGTCTCGACGCCGATGTGAACCCCTCCTACCGTTAGTTGGGATCCCGATGGTGGCGCGTTCCGGGGCCCATGAAACGACATGGCCTCGGACTTGTGCAATGCCACCTCGAGACCCAACTGCCGGATCCTCTCCACGACTATCGCAACCCCGCGTGTCATCGCGTCGACTGCCGCCTGATGCGACCTCCCCTGCGCCAGGACTAGCGTGTCGTCAGCGTAGCAAACCACGCTGACGCCATCAGGGAGGTCGGCCCGCAGCACCCAGTCGTAACCGATGTCCCACAGGAGCGGCCCCAGAACCGATCCCTGTGGGACACCGCACGACATCTCTCGCCGGTTCCACTCCCCATCGCGACCGGGGTAGATGACGGCTCTGTCCGTCAGATACGCCCCGACTACTCGACGGAGGTAGGTCGGCACCCGGTGATACCGGAGTGCCTCCCCAATGCAGCCCCAGGGCAGGGTGTTAAACGCGTTGGCGATGTCGAGTGACACCGCCACGACGACCCCACCCCGGGACACCGCGTCCCCCGTCGTGAGGGCTCTCACGCGCATGATGGCATCCACCGTCGAGCGCCCCTTGTGGAAGCCAAA
The DNA here is from genome assembly GCA_963855955.1 of Luperina nickerlii. Lineage (NCBI taxonomy): Eukaryota > Metazoa > Arthropoda > Insecta > Lepidoptera > Noctuidae > Luperina > Luperina nickerlii. Next base: position 22,871,779 of record OY979677.1, read on the forward strand.
CTGGCTATCCGCAAGATCCGGCCCCGTCCTCACCAGGTGCCCGACGAGGCGGCCCGCAATTACTCTCTCAAAGAGCTTGCCAACCTCGTCGAGCAGCGCGATGGGCCGGTATGCGGACGGAGAGTCCGCAGGGCGCCCTGGCTTCTGAATGAGGACCAGCTTCCCCGTCTTCCAACGGAGTGGAAACTGGCCTCTCTCCATACATGCGCTTAAGAGCGCCTCCAGTCGAGGCCCGAGAGCCCTCGAGGCCAGGACCCAGGCTTTACCTGGTAAGCCGTCGGGTCCTGGGGCGGTATTTTTGGCCTTCAGCCTTCCTACCGCCGCTCTCAGATCTACCCCGGTCACTTCGGGGATGTCGTCGTCGTCCATGTGGTCCGCTTCGGGCACCGCAAGTGGCGGAGCCATAGGCGGGGGAGTGTGCTCCCCTCGTGAAGGGAACAGAGCGCTCACCACCTCCTCCACGAGCTGGGGGCGGAGACTCTGCGTCAGCGGGGGGGCCCAGGTGCGGAGTTTATTCCGCACCATTTTGTAAGGGCGCCCCCACGGATCTCTGTTCAGAGTCTCCAGCATCTCCTCGTGGGCCGTATACTTGGCCCGCTGGACAGCCTCATGGAGGGCGGTCTTCGCCGCTCTGTACCCCGTGCTGCTACGCACCCCTGTCCCTTCGTAACGCTCTAATAAGAGACCCTTTACGAGCAAATATGTTATAAAAGTTATTTACATTGTTAGCTGAGAAAAGTGGTGAAGGATTAGCCAGCAATAAACTCGAATTTGATTCACGCTGTTTAGACATATTAGTGACGTTTATAATATGTGTCCAAAGTTGCTTGGTATTTTTACCTGCTTTATTTAATTCAGTTCTATCGTAATTATATTTTAAATTCTTTAGGAGATTGTTGCAGAAATTCCTGTATCTTTTATAGGTGGTTTGAATTATTAGATTATCAGGGTGTCTTTTAGATTTCTGATGAAGTTTATCTCTTTGTCTTTTACACCGAATTAGTCCTGGAGTAATCCATGGTTTAATATTATAAATTTTCTTATTTACTATAGAAACTGTTATGTTACGTAATATTGCTTGTTGAACATGTTTTATTAAGTACAATAAAGCTAGATTAGCGTCAGCAGTATTGTAAACTAGGCTAAAGTCTATGTTGCACAAATCATATTAGAGTTTGTTTATATTTAATTTTCTAATAGTCTGAGGACGATTTAGCTGAGCCAGCGTTAAATTTACGTTGAGTAAGACTGCGTGATGGTCAGTAATTGTTGAGTTAGTAACAAGCGTAATATATGACAGGCTGGTTTTAATCATCATTTATGATCAAGGCAGGTACCGCTCTGATGAGTAGGCAATGTGTGAGCGGGGAGAAAACCATGGTATAAGCAGATATTAAGGTAATCTTGGGTCCCTGCATCGCAGTTTTCGAAGCCAATATTTATATTTAAATCACCTGTTAGTATAACATTCTTAAATGGGCCTAGTGCTCGAAAAATTTGGTTTAAGGATTTGTTAAAAGGATCTAAGTTTCTAGAGGATGGGGATCTATACATAGCGATTATCGCTGTGGTTGTACCAATTTTGATGACTAAACAATTATTCATACAGTCTTGTAGAGTATGTTCCTCGACTGTGACCTTTAATGATTCCTTAACATGGACTACCACACCATCATTTTGATTGTGGTTTATTGCGGTATGTAATAAGTTGTACTCCGGACGATTAGAAAGCCAGCACTCGGTAAGTACCATTATATCACAATCAAAATCAATATTGATCACTAAGTCGCACTTGAAGATCGCTTCTGATGTATTCACTTGTATCGCTTATCCAACACTGACCGGCTTGCGGCCCCTACCGACTTTATATAGTGCCTCAGATAGTTCTAGAACCTTCTACTGTAGAAACAACCAGAATGTTCGAGCATCGAAATTTCTAGAAGGATCTTGACTCTAACAGTTCTGCTACGCGATACTAGATGGCGCTAGTAGTATCTAATGTCACCATGTACCAGGCATTAATTGTGGCGCGCAACAATAAGATACTGAGCCGCCGAGTTCGGTCGCGGTGGACAAACGATCGCAGTCTCCGCCACATTCCATTCGAATAATCTCGTTTCTCAGTGACTTCCCGGTGCCGGCTGCGGTGGACAAACGCCCTTAGTGTCTAAACACACTATGCTGAAGGTACGCGACCGAAATTCGGCATGATTACGCCTGCAATGCTATTTGAATTACTGACGACACACTATGCACCTATGTACCTATTTTTCTGTTCTGATTATTTCGTATCTGTTTATACAGAGTGGGGAGGACAATATGATCATAAATTAAACTTCGTATAAGTCATGATATGACCAACCTGCACACAAAAAATCAAATGAATATATCCAGTAGTTTAGCCACAGGACATAATTTTTGATTTTAAGTATTTTCTACATGCTGTATTTGTAAACAGAAGAGCACGCGACAGGTTCAATGACACAGTCGCAATTTCAAAAATCTACGCCCTTACTTTAAAATTTATTTTCTCAATGCAAATTATACTTTATGCCTGAGCGTTAAGAGTCATAAAGCGTGTCATCACAACTAGATTCGAAAAATACGGAAGAAGCGAAGCGGCGAATTCTTTCTGATACGCACTCATGTCAATCGCAAAATATGTATGTTCGAAAGAGATAGGTAAGTTTGCTTGTTTCTACTTGCTTACTTGTCGAATCCTGCAATTACTCGCTCTGAAATTTCGGATGCGCCCGCGCGCGCCCGTTTGATGTCGCCGCGCGAGTGTTATCGATCTTTCTTATTGTGTTGTGCGAAATTGACGCTTTGTTTTAATAGTGACAGGACACATAACGTATCATAGGTACTTAGTTAATTAGCTAAGTAAACTTTGCGAAATTAGACGCTTAATACTTGGGTTACAATTACACAGCTTCGAAGTACACCGATATGATTTTAATTTATGGGGAGTGTCACGGAAATGCCGCTTTAGCTGTACGGACTTACCGTGAGAGGTATGGGAACACTCGTATGTGTCCGACCCACGGGCGGACTATTGTACAAGCTGTCCAGAGGATACGGGAAAATCAATCCTTGATCCCGCACGTAGATGGTGCTCCTCCACGTGCAAATGTGATTCCAGACGAAAGAGTTATTGATTATTATGATCGTTATCCGACGTCCAGTCTACGTAATGCAGGTAGACATTTTCGAGTAAATCATAAAACTATTCAATAAGTTTTGAAACACAGACTTTATAAGTACAAGAAAGTACAAGCATTGTTATCGAGAGATTAAGCCAATAAGAGAAACTTTCTGTCGCTGGTTGAAAACCAAACATCTCGAGAATCCTGACTTCCTGTACCTACAATGTGAAATAACATTATACGTCGGTGTAGTTTGTGTATTCAAGAACACGGCGGACATATTGAAAATAAAAAAAATTAATGAGTGGCGGCATAAATAAGTGATCGAAAAGTGATTGTGAATAATAAATTGATTAGTGAATAACACGCGGGTGGTTGATGCCCGACTATTTGGTTAATAATCTGTGATTTGATTTGTGTAATTGAGAATTATTAATAATGGCGCCAAAATATTACGTTCGCTGCTTCGGTGGTCGGCGCGCGGTAGTCGGCGCGCGCGACAGGTCAGTGAACCAATTTTCTAAATGGTGTTTTATTTTGTTTGCAGTTTTATGCTATTTAGTTTGTTAGAAAAAATTGTTTTTTTAATTTCGATGTTCCGATATATTTGACAGTTTACAAATGTTTCTATACACCAGTATTGCCCGTGTTTTCATTTAAAGTCATATTGTCATCCCCACACTGTATATGTGTGTACATAAATAGTAAAATAAATAAATATGCCGAAATTACGTTGCGTTATAGCGTACAGCCGACCTTCGGTCGGGCGTAAGTTCAGCGGCAATTCGGCGGCAACGTATTCTGTAGAGCACACATTATACGCGACCGAAATTCGGTTCGATTGCCGAACAAGATCCGGGGCAGGGAGCAGCGGGAGGCAGGCATGCCCGGGCCCCGCGTGTGCGCAACTGAATTTCTGCTGCTGTACTTATGGTGTGTCATATCAGCCGAATACGTCGGAACGTAAAATCAGCCGTGGAACTCGGTCGCGTACCTTCGGCATTGTGTGTTTTATATTTAAACCTTTTCGTGTGTTATATTTTTGAAATCGAGGCTTACTTTTGGTCGTCTAAAATCCGCCATTTTGATAGGCATTATAAAAATAAAACCTAGCCTACAACCATTGCGCGACCCAGACGCCATAGACACCAAAAGTATGAGAATCCATCCCGCTGTTTGGATGCTTCGAGGGTATAAAATACCCCATATATACCAAGATTAAGGATATTTAAAAAGATACATAGATTTTCTCACGAAAAACATAACCCTGTCTTTGCTGTCGCGTAGTTGAGTAAAAAAATAGGCTAATAATTATGTAAAAATGTCAGTCATGGGTTTCTTCTTAGTATGAGAGTAGCCCTTCCCATGCAGTATGAGAGTGCATCAGTATACTGTCTGACGTGTGCCTGACGTGCGTGTGCGCAGGTGGGACGCGGCCACCGGCGCGGCGCGCGTGGACTTCCACGGCGGCGCCACCTCCACGTACCGCATGATGAGGCGCGACGGACGCGTGCAGAGCGTGCAGGTACCCACGGAAACTTTTCTCTGTTGCTGCTTGATTTTTGGTATTTGTGGTTTTTGATTGGCTTGGTTTTTGGGTACTCAACCTCAAAATTATCCATAAATAATGGTAGAAACTTACCTTATTTTTTTAATCGACTTAATACTTGAGAGCGTAGATATAAGAAACTTGAGAGTATTAAGTCGATTGAAAACAAAGTTTGTTAGTCGGTGTCGTTGGCTTTTTATTTTAGTTGTACTTACCCCACACAAGTTCGTATAACACTACTTGCTATGTAAATATCAGTGACAGGAAGTTATTATACTTAACATAAACACACAACAATAACGGAGTTCTAAGGTAACAAACATTAAAAAAAAACCGAATTGAGAACCTCCTCCTTTTTTTTTTGACATCGTTAAAAAAGAACCAGATCATGATTGAAGTATCGGTCATGCTGTAGCATGTTGTCAAATGATGTTTCAGATCCGCGTCGACCGCACGGCGGAGACGGACGTGCGGCGCTGCGTGGTGTCGGCGCCGCGCCGCGTGTCGCTCGCCGAGCGCGCGCTGCCGGCGCTGCCCGACCTGCAGGCCTTCTCCTTCGCCGGTGACTATTTACTCGAGACAAGATTGCGTCTCTTTGTAACGCAAAGTTGGCCAAAAATAATACAAGAAGAATACTCGAAAAATAACCATTAGCATATTCAAAACAATATTTTTACAATCCTGTTATGGTATGCAGTATCTCTAAAAACTAGTTTAGCGTGTCTTACATACATACACACCTACATCTACGTATGGTACGTATGTGCGTGTGACTGCCGTGTGTGACGCGCGCCGCGTGTTGCAGGCTACGTGCTGCACGGCACCGCGAGCGCCGAGCGCTGGGTGTACACGCTGTCGGGCCACAGCGGGGAGCTGGGCGCCGCGCGCGGGGAGGCGCTGACCTTCCGCCACGAGCTGCTGGTCACGCGCTCCGCCGACAACTACACCACCACGCCGCACTGGTGAGTATCGCTCGCGACGTAGAGTGACAGTCCTATCGACTCGAGTGCTCACGACTGACGCTGTCTGCCTCAGGTACTTGGTGCGCGTGGACAGCTCAGTGCTGGGCGCCGACTCCGACGGCTACGTGCACCAGTTCGACGAGGTGCAGGCGCGCCCTCACGACTCCTCCATGTTCCATCTTGACATCGGTACGTCAGGTTGCGCAGACTAGATAGCTTCCTAGGTGATTTCGATATAAATGTGTAATTGGTATATTACATGAACTGTTGTAATACATATATTTTGTTGTATTTAAGCTGACGCATGTGAACATGTTGAAAGAACCAATCGGATGGAGAGCGTGGAACCACTCCGCGAGTTCACCATGCTGCGCCGCCACCCGCGATATGACACGGAGATAGAGCAGTGAGTGTCGGTGTACTTAGTAGTTAGAATATCTACTTGGGAAACTATCAATATTACTACTGGGACATACCTTTGATAGGCACGTGTTACACAAAACCCAAAAGGGAGAAGCTATAAAGCGAGTTGTATTTTTAAATACATTTATATTAATAACGGTAATTAAATTACCGGTTTTTTTATAAGTAAGAGAAATGGAACTACTATGAAATGAACCGAGTTCATTACCTAAATATTAACAATTTCTAAAAAAAAACAACTCGCGCAGGTATAAACTAAAATACAGCCGTACGTATGCCGATGACGTGGAAGAGGCGGTCCGCAAGAACGTCTTTATACAGAGCTCGCGACACATGGCGTCGGGCAACCGGCAGGGCGCGTCCTTCGAGCTGCAGAACAACTTCATGTCGGACCGGCTGAAGGTGGAGCGCGGCGTGCTGCGCGGCGCGGTGCCCGCGGCCGGCGCCGCGCCCGGCGAGCCCTTCGCGCACTCGCGCGCCGAGCTGGAGGCGCTGCGCGGCCGCCTGCCGGCCAAGTTCGACTGGCGCGAGCGCGGCGCCGTCACCCCCGTGCGCAGTGAGTGTCGCATCGCTGCTCTCTCGGCCTCCGAGTGAGTAGCGAGGCGCCCTAGTGACGCGTGTTGTCGCCCGCAGATCAGATGTTGTGCAGTTCGTGCTGGGCTTTCGCGACGGTGGGCGCGGTGGAGGGCGCGCTGTTCGTGGAGACCGGCCGCCTCGTGCCGCTCAGCGAGCAGGCGCTCGTGGACTGCGCGCAACCGTCAGTACACACACGCTCACACTCGTGCGACACATGCGCCAGCAGCCGACGTGTATTTACATCTGTTGTGTTACAGGTACGGTGGCAATGGATGTAAGGGGACGTGGCCGAGCTACGCCTACAACTACATACAAGATAGAGGACTGCCCGCGCTCGACGAGTATACACCCTACGAAGGCAAAGTACGATAACTGACCTAAAATAACAAATATTAACTTTACATATGCACTTTTTCTAGTTATAATATTTCGTTTACGTGTGCGCGTCTGTGTATAGGAGCTACAGTGTCGAGCGGATAGCGTGCCGGCCGTGACGCGCATCAGCGGGCACGTCAACGTCACCACAAACAACATCCTGGCGCTCAAGGTACTGCCAGCCCCTAGACCGGACTGACGTGTGTTACCATGTGTGTTGCGCGTGACTAACTCCCGTGCGTTTGTGCCAGGTGGCGATCAGGAAGTACGGGCCCACCGTATTGACCATCGACGCCGCAGCAACCACTTTCGAGACCTACAGTAAGGGTTATTATCACGATGCCCGCTGGTCAGTATACTATTTTATGACTAACTAATGTATTGTGTAGCCAGAGCTGTTCAGCTACTTTTGATGCTTAAATGTGTAAACGACATGCGGGACACTACATGAGAATAAGATAAGCAAGTGTACAAGGCGTCACGTAGTCGTGCACGTACCATAAACTGACGGCAACGATGTGTTACAGCCGGTTGAACAGCCGCAACCACGCCGTGCTGGCCGTGGGCTGGACATTGCACAAAGGGGAGACTTACTTCATCGTCAAGAACTCGTGGTCGCGGGCGTGGGGCGAGGAGGGCTACGTGCGCATGCGCGCCTCCACCAACACGTGCGGCGTGCTGCGCCAGCCCTCGCTGCCGCGCCTGCGCGCCGCCGACGTGCTGCGCGTGCCCGCCGGCGCGCCCACCGGGGCCGCGGCTAGCATCGCCTAGCTGCAGCGATCTGTTTGTTATGTTATATAAGTTGTTGTGCTGAGTCATTAAAATTATTTTTTATCCTTTTTCGTGTCTGTTTTATTTATCTTGAAAAATATTCTGAAAAGAAATGTTAGCGCTCAGGTTAGGTGCGTCAACCAATAATGTAAAAAGGCACTAGTGGGCGCTAAGAATAGGGGCTGTTTTCGGATTTTGGTTTTGGAGTACCATTTCCAGCTCCGCGGTAGTAAAAGGTGGATCTTCGGCGAACAGTCATTGGGGGTTTTTCTCCACTGCTAGCCTCGTCAGAGCAGTGTATGGTATGGCTGTTCGGCATCCGTTGAGTTTTTGAGGTAGAAGCCCCTGGCTCTGGGCTGAACGTCTCGCCCGCGGTGTTTCTCAGGAGCGCATCATTCTGTTTTCTGGCTATCTTCATTAGGACCTTGTAGATACGCCGTCCCTCATGCTCTCTTGGCTTCGAGCAGAAATCCTTCCAGCCGGCTGTGGCTGCTTTTATCGGACCACTTTGCCTTCTTGCTGTTGTAGATGCACGTCGAGATTGGCCTTAAGGGTTCCAAGGCCTTTTCTTAGCGTATCGGGAAGGGTATTGCGTTGTGATTTGAAGTTGTTAGATTTCTTTCTACACGCCAATCCTCGCCTAGCAGTTACAGGCTGCATGCCATCACATCGACGATGTTTGTGCACCACCTGTCTGCTCTGTATGTCTCGAACGTAGGTGTTTGGCCCGTATTGAGGACACAAAACACTTCCCCACCACTGACTTCAGGCTTATACGTCCCCTCCCACCAGGATGTTGGTTGTGCGTAGTTTGTGTTGTGTTTTGAGTTTAGGTTTTGAGTGTCAAACTCAAACTCAAAGCGTTTATTTCAATTAAACCAATTACAGGCACTTTTGAACTATCAATGGGTCGGTCTGTCAGAAAGATGAAGCTACTCGTAGTGGCCCATTCCAAAGCGTAAGTACCTATGGATAAGAACGGGGTAGAAACTCCATGGACACTCTTTTAAATCCAAATAATAATTAAAAAGTCTTCTTTACATCATTCATATTAAAAATTATGGATGTGAGAACGATGCAGAACTCATGCAGAAATCATCTTCATGCAGCTGGTTTACGTTGTAGTAAGCCAGCGCGGAAGATTTTACTGTCCACTGCGCACCGACAAAACCGACTACAGTTTATTAGGTCATACCTCAATTTTGATTGGGAGAACAATGTGGTGATTTTTAGCGAAGAAAAATCGTTTAAGTCGGATAAGGATGGGCGTAAAATATTGTGGAGGAAAGGTGGAGAAAGGTATAAGGAATGTAACCTTCTGCCTTGTAGGACTAGTGGCCGAATCACTGTGGGGTATTGGGGCTGGATGTCTTCGATGGGTCCCAGTGAGCTGGTAGAAATACTCGTATTATTGAAAGTCTGGTGAAGTGATGTTATTGTTATGCACTTAGAAGTTGTCATAATTTCTTACTATCTAACATGTTAATTCACTTCACCTCTACTATTACTTTGATTCAATTTATATACCTACTTTAGGTTAGGTTAGGTTAGGTTCCCCCCCGGTGGGTTCCCGCATTGTCGAGGCGGGGGGGCTCAGTAGCCGTGGCTTGGACACCCACGGTGAAGCGAAGAGGAACCCGAGGAGGGGCCGCTCGTCAGGGCTTTTGCTGCCAAGCCAACGACGTAGCGGCCAAAAGTAGGTTGCGGTGCCGCTTGGGCGGCATATGGCGACGGTAAGATGGCGGACGCGGTGGGGCTGCAGGGGAAGAGGAGTGTCGGTATTGCGTTGGCCGCTCTCCCTATCCTCTGCAGCCGAAAATTGGCAGGCGGCGCACTGTGTCCGGCGTAGAACAAGCCAGGTGGACAAAAGTCAATATCGAATTCCCGGAAATTTGTACTTTCTATCTGTAAACAACACCCTTAAACCTCGGATTCCAAGAATTGTTTACGTCTAACATTCCATACTGATGAGTCATCGTTTATCAAAGTAAGGTAATGAGGTAAATGCAATTAAAGAAATAGGTCAGTTGCATTTTTGCGACACTTTCACAAACATCTCATAGCGGCAATTCTAATTTTGTGAAAAGTTTTAGTGATGCATTTTACTTCTGAAGGTATGTACTATATTATTTTCTTATTAGGATCTTTTAATGTGTTAACGTTATTATATTCTATAGACTAAACCTAAACCAATCTTGTAGGAAAAGTTTACCTCATGTCTCGATAGATGGCGTTGCTCGATTTAAATGCACGCTATGGTTTCGTTACCACGCAAAGTATAAGTGTCTTCAAAAAATACGAAATAAAGGTCTCCGTTCTGAGTATGAGGTGTAGTTTTATTGCTATAAAATACTCCCGACTCGTCGACAAAAAAGGGCGAAAAGATCTTCGATGATCATAAGGTCCTACGATCCGGAACGGTTTTTGAGAAAAGCTATAAGTGCCCTCTGGTGTCGGAGTTGAGAGTTAAGAAGCAGTTTAGTTAGTCTTATTGGTGCAAGTGCAAGTCTGAAGCTGACCTAAGGAAGCGAGCGTGGTCTACGAAGCTGAGCGGAGCGTGGTCGACGAAGCTGAGCGGAGCGAGGTCGAAGACGCTAAGTGGAGCATCAAAGGAAAGTGTTTTAAAGTGATCAAAGTGCAACTTAAAAACTGTGAGTACATTTGTTTAATTAACAGTTCCAAGTGTCAAAGACTTGTAAAAATTTAAAGTTAATGCATGGACTTAGAAAATTTTGAAGAAACTTGGGACTTAGAATAATTCGTCAAAAATTGAAGATACCCCGAATCTATGCCCGATTTCACCTAGAATTAAAGTGCAGTTCAAACACTTAGAAAAATTACGACATTCCAACACTTAGTGAAATTGAAAAACTTACACTTAGCAAATTAGAAACATCGAATTATTTGCTTACACCGAGGTATCCGTATTTGAAATCATGGAGGCTAGATTAAGGCTGTTGGAAGATATTAAAGGTCGCATTCAGAAAGGGCTTATTAACTTCAAAAAATCTCCAAAAGACAGAATAAATCAGGCTTATGTGGACTCACGTTTGGAAATATTAGATAAACAGTTTGAAGATTTTACAAGAAAACATGAAGAGCTTTTGGTCAACTACACAGAAAGTGAATTGAGTGCAACCAGTTACATCAAAGATGATGTGTTTGAAGCGGTTACAGACACTTTTATAACATATAAAGTAGAATTAAAAAATGCTTTACCAAAATCTCAGTATTCTGAAATGCGAGATGTCTCACCAGACAATAGCCAACCAAAAATGATGTCAATTGCTAAGTTACCCAAAATAACAATTCCGGTTTTTAGTGGTACATATCAGGAATGGTCAACGTTTAGAGATTTGTTTTTGTCACTAATTGATAGCAATCAATCGCTTGATGATGTACAACGTTTACACTATTTAAGATCTCAGTTGTCAGGTGAAGCATCACAACTCATAAAGCACATACCGATCACGCATGCAAATTATAAGAAATGTTGGACTCTGTTAAACAGTCGTTACAATAATAAGAGATTTTTAGCCAATTGTATTCTCAAGCGCTTACTAAACCAAAAACAAATGACGGCTGAGTCATCTACTGCTCTTAAAGAGCTTTTAGATACCACAACCGATTGCTTACATGAATTGTCAAGTCTAGGGGTGCAAGTAGACGCTTGGGATATTATTGTTATTTATTTGATTAGCTCCAAGTTGGACGTTGAGACTCGGAAGCAGTGGGAATTGCAGATAAGTCAATCTGGCGAGGAACTTCCCACCTTTAAGGATTTTCAGGACTTTTTGGATAAACGTTTTCGGGCCTGTGAATTTGTAGAACCTCAAAGTAGTAAGTCCAAAGGTAGTACTAAAGCATTTCACGTAGCTTCAAAAATATCCTGTCCACATTGTTCCGAGGAGCATCTCTTGTGTTATTGCAAAAAGTTTGCTCAGGAGACCGTAGATCAGCGTCGTCAAATAGCTAAATCTCATGGTTTGTGTTTCAATTGCCTTCGCTCAAGTCATCTTAATATTAATTGTCGAGTCAATACTAAATGTAAAATGTGCAACAGAAAGCATCATACTCTCTTGCATCAAACAACTGATCCAGAGGCACAGGCGAGCGGTTCTGTGTCTCCATTGCAAAAGGAAACGCCACAGAACGAGACCACGGCTGAACCTCATATTTCAACCCATTTTGCAAAAAGTATTCATAGTCAGGTCATACTGGCTACAGCCGTTATTAAGGCTAGATCGAAAAATGGGCATCCACAAGTTTTGAGAGCCCTGTTAGACCAGGGTTCACAAGCTTCCTTTATTACGGAATCTGCGGTTCAGTTATTGAAGTTAAAAAAGGTACCAGTTAAAACGTCTATCTCAGGTGTAGGGGGAGGTCAGAGCGATCTAATGTCAAAATTTATGGTTAGAATTAACATTCAGTCGTTATGGGATCCCGACTTCACCCTTCAAATAAAAGCTTATGTGCTGAGTAAGGTGACTTCGATTTTACCTGAAAGGAAATTCACATTGGTGGATTGGCCAGAACTTAATAGTATTAATCATTTGGCTGATCCAAATTTCAATGAGCCTAACAAAATTGATATTTTGTTAGGATCGGGAGTCTATACCAGAGTCTTAAAAGAAGGCTTAATCAAGGACCCTAAGGGTAAAACAATGGCTCAAGATACTTACCTTGGTTGGATCATATCGGGAGAAGTCAGCGATGAAGATGGAGTGATGTCTTGTCACAATGTAATTCTAAGCATGCACGCTAAGGTCGAAGAAAACGAAATCCTAAAAAGATTTTGGGAACTAGAGGCAGAGCCAAAATGCTCTGAAAGGTCAATTCTTAGCCCTGAAGAGCAAGAATGTGAAGATTACTTTGTTGCTACCACATGTAGGGATGCAGATGGTCGCTACATTGTAAAACTGCCTTTTCGATCCAGTAAAACACCCTGCAACACAAAGGAAATAGCGTTAAAAAGATTATACAGTCTTGAACGGAAGCTAGCAAAAAATAGCGAGCTTAAAGGACAATATACATCGGTAATAAAGGAATATTTATCACTAGGTCATATGGAAGAGATTTCTAATGAAAAAGACAAGAATAAAGTTGGCGCTGTTTACTTACCGCATCATGCTGTCATCCGCGAAGATAAGTCGACTACAAAATTAAGAGTAGTATTCGATGCGTCTTCCAAGGGATCCGATGGTGTTTCCTTAAATGACACCTTAATGGTAGGACCACTCTTACAGGCTGATTTACGTCATACAGTTATGCGGTGGAGACAACATCCAGTATGCTTGGCAGCCGATATCATAAAAATGTATCGCCAAGTTAAAATAGCTGATGAGCATGTGGACTTTCAAAGAATTTTATGGCGGGATGACGTTCATTCTGATATAAAGGAATACAGGCTTTTGAGAGTTACATTTGGAACATCTAGTGCACCTTACCTGGCAGTCAAGGCATTGCAGCAAACCGCTAGCGATGAAGGTCATTCGTATCCATGCGCCGCTAGTAGGGTTAGGACAGATTTTTACATGGATGACCTAATGACAGGTTGCCAGACTGATGAAGAAGCTAAAAAGATTTATCATGAGTTTAACGAACTATTGAATAAATCAGGTTTCACTTTGCAAAAATGGACAAGTAACCGAGAAGAGTTGCTAAAACAGGTAAGGCTGGATACAGGAAGAGATCTGGAAATAAAGGAAGATGAAATCACTAGAATTCTAGGACTTACCTGGAATCGCAATTCCGATGAATTCTATTATACCGTAAACTTACCCTCTTCAACACCATCGCCGTTGCCGCCGTCTGCATCTGAAACTAAAAGAACAGTCATATCAGAAATATCGCGTTTGTATGATCCGCTAGGTTGGATTGCACCATGCATAATTACCGCTAAAATCTTCATCCAAAAACTATGGATCGCTGGCTTGGATTGGGATGAAAAGCTGCCTGAGGATCTTTTAACAGAGTGGCAGTCTTATCGTAGTGGGTTGCACACCCTAAATAACTTCAGAATTCCTAGGTGGCTGAAAAGAAAAAGCGATGATCAAACGGTTGAACTGCATGGTTTTTCTGATGCTTCAAGCGTAGCATACGCCGCGGTTGTTTACATCAGAGTCATCGAGGCTGGAGGTCAAGTCCACTGTAATCTGGTAACTGCAAAAACGAAGGTGGCTCCAATTAAACAAATTTCTATACCACGACTGGAACTATGTGGCGCAGTTTTAGTTACCAAATTACTTTTAGAAGTGGCTCGTGTCTTGAATGTCCAAAAATCCAACTTACATGCTTGGACAGATTCAACGGTCGTGCTGGCTTGGTTGAGCGATCACCCGAGTAGATGGAAAACATTCGTTGCAAATCGAACCTCTGAAATCCTAAATGCACTTGATTCTACTCAATGTCATTATGTCGATACAAAAAATAATCCAGCTGACATTGCTTCGAGGGGTACAACATCCACATCTTTGTTAGATGACTCACTTTGGAAATATGGACCATCGTGGTTGCTTGCGGATACCATAGAATACTGCAGACCTAAAGCTATAATGACTAAACTGGAACTAAAATCTGTCAAGGTCCATGCAGCACAGGTAGACGATCACCCGATTGAAATAATGTGGTCCAGATTTTCATCATTCCGTAGGTTGATCAGGACTCTCACCTATTGCAGACGATTCATGAAAATAAAGATTGCCAGAGAATCACGGACAAAGTTGCCACCTTACCTTACAGCTTCTGAGATTGCGGACACCATGCATTGCTGTCTCAAGCAAAGTCAATCGGTTTGGTTTGAGGCAGAAATAAAGGCAATACAAGCCGGGAGAGACGTCACCAAAAGCAGCGGTTTGTCTTCTTTGAATCCTTTCTTGGATGATAAGGACTTGATGAGAGTAGGAGGCAGGATCCAAAATGCGCAACTAAGTGATGATATGAAGCATCCCATCATAGTTCCTCATCAATCCCATTTGACAAGATTGCTTATATCGGATGCTCATGAGCGTGTACTGCATGGCGGACCCCAATTAACACTTAATTTTCTTCGGTCAAAATATTGGGTTATTCGTGGAAAGAGTTTGATCAAAGCTCACATCCGCGAATGCGTACCGTGTGTTCGTCATGCAGCCGTAACGAAAACCCAATTGATGGGTCAATTACCATCTTGCAGAGTGACTCCAAGTAAGCCTTTTCTACATTCAGGTGTCGACTACGCGGGACCGATTCAAATAAGAACAGCAAGGGGTCGTGGACATAAGTCCTACAAAGGCTACATATGTCTGTTCGTATGCATGGCAACCCGTGCTGTGCATATAGATGCGGTCTCTGATATGACCTCTCAAAGCTTTCTTGCTACATTTAAACGTTTTGTAGCTAGACGGGGTCATTGTAGCCATCTTTACAGCGACAATGGCACCAACTTTGTAGGGGCGTCAAAAGAGCTTAAAGCAATGTTTCGCGATGAATGCGCATCTCTTCCCCGAGAAATTGCGCCCATATTGGCAAATAATGGAACCGAATGGCATTTCATCCCGCCTCATTCTCCTAATTTTGGAGGCCTATGGGAGGCTGGGATTAAAAGCACCAAGCATCACCTCAAACGGGTGATTGGCGAATCGACACTAACTTTTGAGGAGCTGAGTACCGTCTTATCCCAAATTGAGGCGTGTCTGAATTCCAGACCTATATCACAGTCTAGTGTGAACTCGTCAGACTCAAATCCGCTGACGCCAGGACATTTCCTGGTCGGTCAGCCACTGGTAACAGCACCAGATTATGAGTATGAGCACGCGGCAGTTAGTAGCTTGAGACGTTGGCAATTGACACAAAGAATGCTTCAATCTTTCTGGAAACGTTGGTCTCAGGAGTATTTAACTATGTTTTTCCAACGACACAAGTGGGCTAAACGTACGCGTGATCCGAAGGTTGGTGATGTTGTCCTCATAAAAGAAGACAATTTGCCACCTGCTAAGTGGTTATACGGGAAGGTAGTCGAATTACACCCTGGCAAGGACAATTTAGTGCGCGTAGTTACCCTTCAGTGTAAGGGCTCCCGAGTCAAACGTCCAACCTCTAAGCTATGCATTTTGCCTGTCGACGATGAATGATAAACGTGTAATCTTATTGTTTTTTTGTTTAATTTTTTTGTTATGTTATATATACAGTCCACTCAGATACTAATTTTAGAAATGTAAAAGTAAGCACATGGAATATGTTATACTGTTGAAAACCTGAACTATGTCTTGTTACGATATTTATATTAAGGTTATATGAACATTGTAGTCTCCGAACATCAAGGACTTTAGTACCAAGCTGAAGTTTTCCATATATTTAGTGTCACTTATGTCATGGTGGGCGGCTTGAAAGGACTGGGTCCTTGGTGGGCGGAATGTTAACGTTATTATATTCTATAGACTAAACCTAAACCAATCTTGTAGGAAAAGTTTACCTCATGTCTCGATAGATGGCGTTGCTCGATTTAAATGCACGCTATGGTTTCGTTACCACGCAAAGTATAAGTGTCTTCAAAAAATACGAAATAAAGGTCTCCGTTCTGAGTATGAGGTGTAGTTTTATTGCTATAAAATACTCCCGACTCGTCGACAAAAAAGGGCGAAAAGATCTTCGATGATCATAATGTGTCATAAACATTCAAAAAGTAGACTATCTGTGAACACACAAAAAAAAAACATTTTTTTCTTAGTTTTCGAACTTATCAGGCATGGAAAAGCCATGTACCCTCTTGTACCCAGTCTGAATTTTTGATATGTTTTAGCTACATGGCTAAAGATGATTATGTAATATATTTAATGTAGCACACTTGAGTACAACATATTTTTTTTCTTTTTTTTGTAGAAAAGCTTTACTCTATTAGTAAAATAGAGTTTTTCGAAGAATGGCTTAAGCACGAAAAATATGAAACAAATGATCGTCTATTTGGGTTTATTTTGTCTGTGTGATTTCTCTGACATTACTGAAGAGTATCAAAGGGAAATTAAGATGAAATTAGCCAGTGTCTCTTCGAAAATAGCTACCAAGTGGGTGTCTTCAGGAAAGTCAAAAGAGCGTTTCCTGAATAAGAATAAGTTGTGGTTGGAGGGCGAGAATATAGAATTCTGCCTGCGATCGACTCAACCGCAACCTTATACCTCATCCGCTGACCTTTCTCGACCCGGAAGACCTAAAAAAGTGTTTGAAGATTCATCTTTTACAACTAAAAAACGTAGAGTGGCTGATCTCGTTGAATCGCAGAGTGTTGGGGAATTAATGACTGCTGCAGAGGTAGCTGCACGGTCAACTGGACATAAAAATGTTGCTAGAGTTATAAAAGACATTAGCGAAAATCCAGCTTCTGCAAGTGCATGCATTAGCCTCCAACAACCCAGTGCTGTGCAAAGTGATAGACCGCTAAGTAGTGACGAGACATTAGCGTATTATATTGATTCAAAATCAACAACTCACACATATAAACAGACTAGGAAGTGGACTATGAAAGTCGGGCATCACGTGTTTCCATCATACGATTGCATTGTTAAATCAAAAAAGCGTGTTATCCTTCCGAGGAGCACATTGTTGTGTCACAATCTCGAGCAGAAATTGAGCTACAAGCTATTTTGAATAAAACAGCAGAACGTTTAGTAGAAGCTCAGAGAGAAGTTGTCACAAGTGTGCTCCCCAATCTAAAACCCAATTCATCGTTTACTCTTATAAGTGAATGGGGATGTGACGGAAGTTCCGGACATAGTGCTTAAAAACAAAGATTTGAGAACAGCGAAGACACTGATGAGTTCCTTTTCGTTTATTCGTTCGTTCCTCTAAGGTTAATCGACGAAGGTAACAATATTATCTGGCAAAATACTCGTCCATCATCGACGATGTTTTGTCGTCCAATTAAATTCGTTTTGCCAAAGAAACTACGGAATTGACAAAAATCGAGACAAATAAGGTTTTGGAACAAATAAACAACTTGGAGGCTACATCTTGTGATCTTGGTGGTTCTGAAATTTCTGTTAAGCACAAGCTTCTGCTGACTATGACTGATGGAAAAGTGTGCAACATTTTGACAGAGACACATTCATCGCAGAAATGCTATATTTGTGGAGCTACTCTTGCTTGACTTGCTCAATATGTTGATTTTAACTTCTGATCCTTTGTTCAACAGTCTCCGGGAAGTACCGAAAAAAAAAGTCTAATAAATTGTGCGAGGAGGTCTTAAAGCTCATCATAGCTCCCACTATAGAACCTCGACTCCAACTGCAACCAAGACCTCCACAAACTCAGGAAGACTATCTTCTATCGGATTTATCGGATTCTGAATCCGATGATTCTGATAGTAAAAATTAGTTTTAATGTAAATAGATAAGTTTAGAGTTAGATTTATAATGTATTTGTATTTAATATGTTAGTCTAAGGTTGTATAATTATATATAATTAGCGTTGATATTTGTAGCGATTAAGATAAAAAAATCCTGTATCATAATTGTGTATACCTACATGAAATAAAATATTTATACATAATTTCTATTGTTCACCCTTAGATTAGGTTGATTACTGACTGCTCAGGATTTCGATTGGGAGCGAGAGAAATGAAACGCGGGTTTAGCACACGAGGTCTGTAATGCTACTGTCACGGTAACAAAAAAATAAGAGCGGTTACACACACATTCAAACTCAACATGCCGCCCACCAAAGGACCTAGTCCTTTACTAACTTAACAATGTAAACAAATATAATTCAAACTTATGTGGACTGTATACTTAACTTAAAACAATGAATTTTTTCTCAAAACAGGTAGTGAACTTAAAGTTACTTCTAACATTAGTCTTTATCAATTGGTAAAGCACAAATCCTAGAGATTGATCTTTTAACAATACTATTGCGGTACCTAATACTATAAACTCGAGTAAGACCGTCTTCTCCTGGATGTTTGGCAGTTATTCTACCCAAAGCCCATTTAGCAGGTGGCAATTGGTCCTCCTTCAAGAGCACGATATCACCAATTTCATATTCCTTTTGCTGTTTAATCCACTTTGGTCGTGTTTGGAGGCGTGTTAGGTATTCGCTCTGCCAACGATGCCAGAAATTGGCGACCAAACGTTGACAGAGTTGCCATCTGGATAAATGGTTAATATTGACTTCATTCAAGTTTGAGGTAGGTATTGTAACAGGAGCTTCGCCTATCAAAAAGTGTCCAGGAGTTAATATTTCTAGTTCAGTGTCAGCTGAATCAACGGGTATCAACGGGCGTGAGTTGAGACATGCTTCAACTTGGCATAATATTGTTGTCAGCTCTTCATATGTCAGGTGAGTGTCCAGGATTCTTTTTAGGTGGAATTTTGTAGATTTTACGGCAGCTTCCCATAGTCCACCGAAGTTCGGGCTGTACGGTGGTATGAAGTGCCACTGTGTACCGTCTGCTGCGAGAGAATCTGCTAGATGACCTGGTAAGTTTAGATTAGCCTCTTTCCATGCTGAATGTAGTTCTTTATTAGCACCTACAAAATTTCGTCCATGATCACTCCAGATATGAGCGCATCTTCCTCTTCGGGCAACAAATCTGTTGAATGCTCCGATAAATGATTCTGATGAGAGATCGCCAACCAATTCTAAATGGATGGCCTTTGTGGCCATGCAAACGAATATGGCGATGTACGCTTTACAAGTTTTTGCTCCTCTACCCTTTGACATAAGTACTTGTAAAGGGCCGGCAAAATCTATTCCACTATTAATAAATGGGCGAGCAGGAGTGATACGAGCTTCGGGAAGGTCACCCATAAGCTGAGTTCTCGATATGGCTCTATGTCGAGCACATATAATGCACTTGTGTACATGCGTCTTTATGATGTTCTTTACACGTATGATCCAATATTTTGATTTAATATAACTGAGCATTAATTGAATGCCACCATGTAATGTCTTCTTATGTGCTTCAGCTACAATAAGGTGTGAAAGTTGATTCTTCGTACCTAGGATGATTGGATGCTTTTGATCAGTACTTATCCTTGCGTTTCGTAATCTTCCGCCCACCCTGAGAATGTTCTTGCCATCTAGATATGGATTTAGTGTTTTTAAATAACTTTCTTTCTTCACGTTCCTTCCTTTCTGTAAACTTTCTATTTCCACTGAAAATTCTTCGCCTTGTGCTATTGTTATGCATTTTGTTAATGCTTCTTCCAATTCAGTAGTTGTAATAGCTTTATGAATGTTTTCAGGGTTCTTCTTAAATCGTAAAAATCTTAAACTGTAAATTATTGTTTTCAAAAGTTCTTGTAGCGTATTAAAGTCTTCAAATTTCATTCTTAGCATTTTAAAATTCACTGACATCTTTTTCAGTTCGATTTCTGTAGGTTTAATATTCGGTTTATCAAATTTTATGCTTTTATCCTTTAGCCATTCTGGCCCTTCCCACCATAGTTTATGATTGACTAGGGTGTCTACATAAGTTCCTCTAGAACCAACATCGGCTGGATTGTCTTTTGATCTTACATGATACCATTGTGAAGTGGGAACATTATCCAATATTTCAATAACACGGTTGCTAACAAATAGTTTCCACCTATTTGGATCGCCAGCAAGCCACGCCAAAACCACTGTGGAGTCTGTCCAGGCGTAGACTTCCTTGTCTAATAACCTCATTGCTTCTCTCACTTGCGTCAAGAGTTTAGCCAGAAGCACGGCGCCGCAGAGTTCAAGGCGGGGAAGGGAAATGCTCTTAACTGGTGCCACTTTAGTGCGGGATGCGATTATTCCTGTTTCAACTTCTCCATTTTCTTTTTCTACTCTATAATATACTACTGCACAATATGCTTTGGTTGAAGCGTCACAGTATCCATGTAAACTTATCTTCTCATTTTCTGTCTCTGTATGTATCCATCTTTCTATTTTTATTTCATGTAAATTGTTGAAACTTTCTCTAATTTTATTCCATTCTTCTTTATGTGTACTCTTAACCTCTTCATCCCAGCCAAGTCTCTCTTTCCAAATATTCTGAATTAAAATTTTAGCAGGGATAATAGCTGGTGATATCCATCCTAACGGGTCAAATAAGCGTTGTAAATCCGCCAGAATGTTTCTTTTCGTAATCAATACTGATTTAGGTGGTAGTTTGATCTGATAGTGAAAGGAATCTGTTTTCATATTCCATGTTAAACCCAATGTCTTAATAATGCTCTCATTTGTATCAACACGTACACTTCTCAGTGATTGTGGAATCGAGTCTATAAATTCTTTGCTATTTGATGCCCATTTCTGTAACGTGAACCCTCCACATTCTAATAGTTTAATTAATTCTTGACTTGCTTTTATTGCTTCTTGTACTGTGTTATGCCCACTTATACAATCGTCGACGTAAAAATCTTCTGCTAGTATTTTAGCTCCTATAGGATATTTATCCCCTTCATCAGTAGATAATTGTTTTATTGTTTTGATTGCTAGGTAAGGCGCGGAGGCGGTACCAAACGTTACTCTTAGCATGCGATAGTCTTCTATCTCGTGAGTGGGATCCTGTCTCCACAGTACTCGCTGATAATCTGCATCCTCTTTTGTAACCAATATCATGCGATACATTTTCTGTATATCAGCTATGAAGCAAATTTTCTTCATACGACATCTCATAATTAAACTTCTTAAATCTTCTTGTAGTTGGGGTCCAACTAATAGCAAATCATTGAGTGAATTGTTTTTTGAACTTTTGCATGACGCGTCGAAAACAATTCTGACCTTCGTGGATTCGCTATCTCCTCGAATGACTGCATGGTGAGGTAGATATATTGACAAATTATTTTTCTCTTCTTTGGGAACTTTCTCCATGTGATTTAGTTGTATGTATTCTTCCATAACTTTACAATAGTCTTCTTTTAATTGTGGTTTATTTTCTAATCTTCTTTCTAATTGTTCTAGTCTCTTCAGAGCTATGTGTCTCGTTGATCCTATTTCTTGTGGTGGTATTTTAAAGGGTAATTTCACGATATATTTTCCAGTTGAATCTCTTGTATGTGTTGTTTCATAAATGTCTTCACTTGTGCGTTCATCGAAGGTAAGTTTGCGATTTGTAGTATCATCTATGTTCCATAGGTTTTTCAAAAGATTGTCCATGTCTATATCTATATGTTGATGCATCACTACTATGTCGTTGTTGGTAAGTTGGCATTCTGAGATGTTGCCGAACAATATCCAACCCAAACTTGTTTCTTGAGCGGAGGGTGTGCCTGGTGGTCCCTTTATTAAATTATTCTTCACAATCTCGGTGTATACATCAATGCCAAGCAATAGATCAATTTTGTTTGACTTGAAGTATTGTGGATCAGCTAACGTTAGACCGTCCAGATGTGACCAGTTTGATTTGGTTTCAATTGTGGAACTGGGCAACTTCGACGTTATGTGTGATTTTAAAACATATGCCTTAAGAGGGAGACTGAATTGTTTATCACATCTTGATGAGATCTCCAACTGTACTGCATAACGTACTGGAGTTGTCGTGGATCCTACTCCTGTAATAGAACCTCGTACAGGAGTTTTCTTGAGTCTAATTAATTGAGTTGCATTCTCAGTAATGAATGATGCCTGTGAACCAGGATCGATTAATGCTCTTAATGTAGTCACACGACCACACTCACTCTTGACCGGTACCAGCGCTGTTGCTAGTAACGCTCTTCTCTGCTTGTATGCGAAGTTCACTATAATTGACTCATCCTGATGATTTTCTTGTGTGTTACTAGGCGTATGCGTTGAGGAGATTACAGGTGGGTTGCTATTCTTCTCTGTATCCTGAGAATCTTCTCCCTTCTTCTTTTGATGAAGAAGTGAATGGTGACGCCGTCCACAAATTTTACAAGAAGTCTTCTGTTTACAATAATGCACTGGATGGCCTGGTGATAAGCAGTTGTAGCATAATCGATTGTTTTTAATGATCTCATGTTTCTTTTCCATGTCAAGTTTCACAAATTCTTTACAGTGGCATAGAAGATGTTGAGCGTTACATAATTTGCAAGTAACTGTTACAGCTGACGTATGACATGCACGTTCTTTATTTGTTTTTTGAGTGCTTGATGAAGGCAAACAGGTTAACTCAAGTGTATGGATTCGATTTTCCAAAAATGTAATCATATTTTGTAATGTAGGTAGATCAGTTTCGCATTCTCGACTTACATGTGATTCCCATTCTTTATGTGTATCAGAATCCAATTTTTGCACAGTAATATAAATGATCACTGGGTCCCATGAAGCTGTTGAAATATCCAAAGAATCCAAACTATTTAAACACTCCTTTGTACTATCTATCAGTACTTTCAATTGTCCCGGTGATTGTGTGCTAAACTTTTTAAATGAAAATAGCCTTTTCAGTATTGCATTCACTATAAGCCGCTTGTGACTATATCTATTTTTCAAAGTTTCCCAAGCCCTCTGATAATTCTGTTCTGTAACTGGAATATGTTTAATTGTATTTCTAGCTTCGCCAGTCAAACACGAATTGAGATAATGCAGTTTCTGTACGTCACTCAATGTCTTATTCTTCGATATTAAAGCTGTAAACGTATCCTCAAAAGATTGCCATTCTTCATACATGCCTGTAAATGTAGGTAGGTTGATTCTCGGAAGTTTGACCTCGGTGCTGCTCGAACTGTCTTGTTGTGATGAACATGATGATGTATTCTGAATCACATCTCCTTTCTCTGTATTCAATAACTGAAGCATATCCGTCATGTCTGTTTTCACATCCAAATATATTTCTTCACACTGACTGTATAAATCTTCCGTAAAATAGGTTATGTTTTTCCGTTGTTCTTTATTAGTAGTTTTTAATAATTGTTGATAATTGTTCCGGTATGAGTTCCAATATTCTTCTAAACACTGTACTCTTGCTTCAACGTAGCCTTTAGTTAGTCTTGCTTTCGGTGTCTTCTTAAGGTTTGTCTTTACCTTCGAAATATTGTCCGAAAAGTGTTCTAATAGATCTAACATTTGTTCCACGGTATTCATAATGGATAACTTGATGATATAAACAGTCTTTATTAAACGTTCACTTCGTTATTTTAAACACTAATGTTCATCACACCATATAACTACGATTTTGTATAATAGTTGTCGATTCTCCTTTGTTCCGCTAATGAGCTTCATATATAAAACTATTCGGCGACGATTCTGAGAAGTCGGGTCACAGATAATATTATTTCTTCAATCCGACTCGTATTGGACCATGTTCACCCTTAGATTAGGTTGATTACTGACTGCTCAGGATTTCGATTGGGAGCGAGAGAAATGAAACGCGGGTTTAGCACACGAGGTCTGTAATGCTACTGTCACGGTAACAAAAAAATAAGAGCGGTTACACACACATTCAAACTCAACATCTATGAATTTTCATTAAATAAAATATTGTACTACTATAGAAATAACTAATTTAATAGATATAGTTCCAAAACCATGAAAAAATAATTTTGTCCACCTGGCTTGTTCTACGCCGGTCACTGTGCGGCGGGGCCAATGTCCTGACCCGTCACAGGAGGACCAAGGGTGCCCAGACATGGGGTCGTCTGGCGCCCATTGCTGGTTTGGTCCCTGGGGTGGTCACGGCGTGCTATGTGTTCTAGTGCGCCGGTGATGGGGAGTACTCCCCAGAGGAGGGTCCGGCAACGGACAGCCGCGGCGGGTTCACGGATGAGTGCTAACGCGTGCCCGTGTTCCCGCCGTAAGCGGCAGAGGAGGACACCGTGGAGTTTTAGTGGGTTAGAGTCCCACATAACTGCACTATCTCCCCGTGGTAGTGCAGTATGCATGAGCATTTCTCCACGATAATAAAAAAAAAAGGTTAGGTTAGGTTCCCCCCGGGTGGATCTCAACGCTAAATCTGCGGCGTGGGGATCTCCAGTGACCGATGCCAGGGGCGAGGTGCTGGAGGAGTGGGCGGTCACGACTGGCTTGACCGTCCTAAATCGGGGCTCGGAGCACACGTGCGTGCGGCAGCGGGGCGGTTCAATAGTGGACGTCTCGTTCGCTAGCCCCGCTGTCGCGAGCCGTGTCCGCGACTGGCGTGTCGCCGCGGAGGTGGAGACGTTGTCGGATCATCGATACATCCGTTTCGACGTCTCCGCCCAGACCGCAGGCGGCCGCGGTTTACCGGCCCCGCGTGCGGACGGTCCGCGCTGGGCGCGTAAGCGCATCGACAGGGAGCTTCTCGAGGAGGCCGCTATTGTCCAGGCCTGGTTCCGGGAGTCGGCGACGAACGGACCCGTTGACGTCGAGCAGGAGGCGCTGTGGTTCCGCGGGGCGATGACGCAAATCAGCGACGCGTCCATGCCCCGGGTCCACACACAGTCAGCAAGGCGCCAGGTGTACTGGTGGACCGCCGAGATCGCGCAGTTGCGCGTCGCGTGCGTGGCGGTCAGGCGCCAGTACACCCGATACCGGAGGAGACGTCTTCGGGTCCCTGACGAAGAAGCCGCGCTGTATGAGGTGTACCGCGCGGCGAAGAGGACTCTGTGGCTGGCCATCGGCGAGGCGAAGTCGCGAGCCAGGGAGGAGATGTTGGAGACTCTAGACGGGGATCCGTGGGGGCGCCCTTATCGCGCGGTTCGAGGGAAACTTCGAGCCGCGGCGCCCCCGCTTACGGAGAGTCTCCAACCCGAGCTGCTGGAGGAGGTGGTCGCAGCCCTCTTCCCGGCGAGAGCGGAGCACACTCCGCCGCCGATGGCTTTGCCCACAGCCGCAGAGTCCACCGAAGAGAACGCCATCAGCGTCCCAGAGGTGACACAGGCAGAGATGGGGGCAGCCGTGATGAGGCTCCGGGCCAAGAACGTGGCTCCGGGGCCCAACGGGATCCACGGCTGCGTGTTAGCCCTCGCTCTGAAGGAGCTTGAGCCCCAACTGAGAGGACTCTACACAGCGTGCCTTGAGCGGGGCCAGTTTCCCACTTTGTGGAAATCTGGTCGTCTGGTCCTGCTCAGGAAGGCGGGGCGCCCTGCGGACTCGCCGTCCGCGTACCGGCCCATAGTGCTGCTAGACGAGGTGGGTAAGCTGTTCGAGCGGATAATCGCTGCCCGCCTCGTCGGCCACTTGTGCGGAGAGGGGCCGGATCTGGACGGCAGCCAGTTCGGCTTTCGGCACGGGCGCTCTACCATTCACGCTGTGTCGTGAGTAAGAGTCCTGGCGGAGGAAGCAGTGGCCCGGGGCGGGGTGATGTTGGCGGTGTCCTTGGACATATCCAACGCCTTCAACACCCTGCCCTGGAGTTGTATTCGGGAGGCACTGCGGTACCATCGGGTGCCTCCCTACCTCCGCCACGTCGTTGGGGCTTATCTGTCGGAGAGGTGTGTCACCTACGTGGGACGTGATGGCGGACACCAGCACCGCATGTCGTGCGGTGTTCCACAGGGCTCGGTCTTGGGCCCGCTCCTGTGGAACATCGGGTACGACTGGGTGTTGAGGGGCGAGCTCCAACCGGGCGTAGACCTTACGTGTTATGCTGACGACACGCTGGTCACTGCCCGGGGGAGCTCGCACAGGGAGGCAACGTTGTTGGCGACGGCTGCGGTGTCACAGGTGGTGAGCCGCATACGTCGCCTGGGCCTGGAGGTGGCCCTCAACAAGTCGGAGGCCATGGTGTTTCATGGCCCCCGGCGGGCGCCGCCGCCCGGATCACACATCGTGGTCGGGGGGGCTCGGATCGCTGTCGAGTCCACCATGAAGTACCTGGGATTGGTGCTCGACAGCCGGTGGGATTTCGGCCCCCACTTCCGGCGGCTGGCGCCCAAGTTGTTGGGCGCTGCTGGGGCGCTGTCAACGTTGCTTCCCAATCTGGGGGGCCCGAGCGCCGCCTGTAGGCGGCTCTACGTGGGGATCGTGCGATCCATGGCCCTGTATGGGGCCCCGATCTGGGCGACTGACCTGACGGCCGGTAGCATCGCAGTCCTGCGGAGGCCGCAGAGGGCGATGGCCGTCAGGGTCGTCCGGGGGTATCGCACGATCTCCTACGAGGCGGCTTGTGTGCTGGCTGGATCCCCGCCCTGGGACCTGGAGGCGAAAGTACTCGCGTCACTGTACCGGTGGCGCGAGGAAGCGCGGGCGCGAGGCGAGGGGCTGACGCAGCGCCACATGGAGCTGCGTCGTTCTCAGCTTCGCGAGGTCCTGGTGGCGGAATGGCGGGACAGGCTTTCGCGCCCTACCGTCGGCCTCGGTACCATCGAGGCGGTCCGGCCGGTACTCGAGCGCTGGCTCGGGAGGAGGCACGGCTCCCTGTCGTTTCGGGTGACGCAGGTGCTCTCGGGGCATGGTTGCTTCGGGAAGTACCTGTGTCGCATAAACAGGGAGCCGGACGCCCGGTGTCACCACTGCGTCGACTGCCGGGAGGACACGGCGTGGCATACGCTGGCAGAGTGTGCCGCTTGGGAGGAGCCGCGCCGTGCCCTCATCTCAGAAGTAGGCAGTGACCTCTCGCTGCCGGCCGTGGTCGAGTCCATGGTCGACAGCGAGGAGTCCTGGGACGCGGTGGTTTCCTTCTGCGAAACAGTCGTCTCGCAGAAGGAGGCTGCGGAAAGGGAGAGGGAGATCTCGTCCACTCACCCTGCCCGCAGCAGGCGCACCGGGCGTCGGCGGAGGGCGGACAACGCCCTCTTCCAGCCCCCCTAAACGGGTCCAGGGGCGACGGACTCGGGGACGTCCGTCGCCCCCCACACATCAGGACCCGAGGTGGCGGCGCGATGTGTTCCACGCGCGCCCCTCTTAGACGTCGCGGGGGGAGTCAAACACCTCACTCCCCCCCCCCGACCAGACGGGGCCCGCTGAGGCGGGCCGGCACCAGCCGGGGGTTGCGGAAGGATCGTACGTTCCCGCGACCCCCGGCGTAGGTGTGAGATGGAACACCCGGGGTGGTTTTTAGTCAGTAAGAGTCTGACAGACCCCGCCGCCCGCCCCAGGGCGGCGGACATCCATGAGGATTTTCCACCCCGGATCAAAAAAAAAAAAAAAAAAAAAAAAAAAAGGTTCCCCCCCGGTGGGTTCCCGCATTGTCGAGGCGGGGGGGCTCAGTAGCCGTGGCTTGGACACCCACGGTGAAGCTAAGAGGAACCCGAGGAGGGGCCGCTCGTCAGGGCTTCTGCTGACAAGCCGACGACGTAGCGGCCAAAGGTAGGTTGCGGTGTCGCTTGGGCGACATCGCAACTGAGGCGGGCCGCGATGTCGTACGTACCGGAGGCATCGCGGTTGAGGGTTGGAGGCCGCGGCGGGAGAGGAGTGCCGGTATTACGGTGCGCCGCTCTCCCTACCTTCCGCGGCCTTGACGGGGTCGCCACCGTACGATGGCGGACGCGGTGGGGCTGCAGGGGAAGAGGAGTGTCGGTATTACGTTGGCCGCTCTCCCTATCCTCTGCAGCCGAAAATTGGCAGGCGGCGGGGCCAATGGGTTCAGAGAGAAAAAATCAACTGCCCATGCCGTACACAAGCTTATATCATTTACCGTCGATGCTTTGGATAGAGGAGATAAGACCCTAGGAATTTTCCTGGACTTGGCAAAGGCGTTCGACACAGTTTCTGTTCCCATACTCCTCAATAAGCTTGAACATCTTGGTATCCGCGGTATTGCATTTGACCTTATAAAAGACTACATGTCGAACAGAACTCAATGTGTTAGAATTGATGGCTACACCAGTCAACAGGAAAATGTCCAATTCGGCGTGCCACAGGGTAGTATTTTGGGCCCTACATTATTCCTCGCTTATATCAATGACTTGAGTAGTCTCAATCTGAAACAAGGACAAATAATCTCCTTTGCTGACGACACGGTACTTTTGTTTCATGGGCGCACGTGGACTGAAGTGTTCAGCTTGGCTAATGAAGGATTTGCTTTAGTTACGTCTTGGCTCGATCACAACCTTCTCACATTGAATGTGCAGAAAACAAAATATTTAACCTTCAGCATTAGAAATAATACGCAACCACCAAATAACTTGCAAATAAAGTTGCATACTTGCAAAAGTGCTGTTGCATGTTCCTGCTATAGTATCAAAAAAGGATCCTCTATCAAATATCTGGGTTTGATAGTAGATCAAAACCTTAACTGGAGGGAACATATCGGAACCGTTACAACTCGGGCTAGGAAAATGATTTATGTATTTAAAAATCTTCGTAATATTTGTGACCTTAAACTACTTAGAACTATTTATTTTTCTTTGTGCCAATCAGTATTATCATATTGTATCACTGTTTGGGGAGGTGCATCAAAAACCACGATGTTAAATCTCGAAAGAGCTCAGCGAGCAATATTAAAAGTAATGAGCTTCAGGAAATTTAGATATCCAACGCATACATTATATAAGAATTTATGTTTGCTCACAGTAAGACAAATATTTATAAAAAATTCTATATTACTTCAGCACTGCAAGTCACCGATACCTAATTTCACTACTAGGCGTAGAAAAGATCTGGTGTACTCCATACCTAAACGTAAGACGGCCTTTTCAGATAAATTTTTTGACCACCTGGGGCCTCATTTATATAACCAGTTATCAAAGTCCATCAATTTACGTGATTCGACCCTCTCTGTTTGCAAAAAAACTTTAAATGAATATCTCATCGAAATGAACTATAT
This sequence comes from Luperina nickerlii, assembly GCA_963855955.1. NCBI lineage: Eukaryota > Metazoa > Arthropoda > Insecta > Lepidoptera > Noctuidae > Luperina > Luperina nickerlii. Next base: position 22,901,164 of record OY979677.1, read on the forward strand.
TAACACAGAAAAACTATTAATATCCATATCATAAATAGATCTATAAAATATACATACACATTCCAATTCCATGCAAACACATCTACACTCGCACTCACTAATCTACATTTCACATAAATAGATCAGTTATTCTTTATGTTTATGGTCTCCTTTTTTATTATGTTTTTATTTTGATATTTTAGTATTATAAGTTCATAACCGTAACTCATAAGTTCCAAACCTTTTTTTGTCTGAAATTTTTGCATATACATTTAATATTTTATAATTACCCTCGCTAATACTGTCATCAAATCATCGAATGATAAAAAATACCCACTAAGTATCTGTATTCTTGTATCCTTACTCATAATTCAGTGTTTTATTTAGCAGTTTAATGCAAATTATTGTTAATTGTTGTGGAAGTGTGTGAGTGTTTGTGAACGAGGAAGACTGACCTGCCGTGATACAGTTTTTACTAGTACGGAGGTCAGTGTGAATTAAGCTCAAACAACCGCATACACACCATATACACAGGTATTTATTAGACATACGTAATTGTATTTTGTACTAGTAGACACAAATCACAGGATTGTTGTAATTTGTGTGTAAGGTTTGTTCTTTAAATTGTCAATTAAAAAAAAAAAAAAAAAAAAAAAATGTCCTGACCCGTCGCAGGGGGGACCAAGGATGCCCAGACACGGGGTCGTCTGGCGCCCATGTGCTGGTTTGGTCCGGGTCGATCTCCAGAGGCCTTTTTTTTCGTGTCGGGCTGGATAAACCCATGTTAAAATCGAAAAACATTTTCAAAATATTTTTTTATATACAGTTCGGTGTCTAACCTACATGATACAAGGCTAATATTATGAATAAGTTTATTTTAAATATTGAAAAAAAAATCTTAAACCCTAAAATCCTGATCGCTCTGGGTTGACCCAACTCCCGATTGAATGAAAAAAATATTCTTTAACTTTTTAATGAGAAGGTTCATATGAAACAACTTATTTAGATTACATAACAAATAGTTAATCTTCATGGTAATAAAATATTTTTAGTTATATTAACAATACTTTTGCCACAATTTGAATTTAAAATTGTGACCGGGCATTTTATCTCATCGCTCTGCGCTGAGGTAAAACATCGCGCTCATCCCTAGTTACGCGTTATTGACACTCTATTCCCCTCCCGTGGGGCAACGGCAGGGGTGGTCTAACTACCGAGGAGGATACCTGTGTGCCACGTTCCCCTGCTCCAACATTACGAAGGTAAGTTTATGATTGCTCTGGATTTGGTTCTCGAATTTTATGATTGCTATGGCACGTTATTTAAATTAAATAGTAAGCTTGTGAATGTGTTTGTTACGTGAATTAAGTGATCGTTATGATGTTTTTTATGAGACGTAATCACAACTTTCTGCTGCTTTTAAATTCGGCTATATTTATGATTTTGTGACTTTTTCTGATCGCTATGGCTGTGATTGCTCTGTCCAAAAAGACCAGAGCGATGATATTTTGCAATTATTGTACGTTATACACCTATTTTAAGTAGTAGTACCGGACTGTAACAATGACAAACGATGAACTATGCATATAACCTTTAATTTATAACCTTTTCTGGGTTTCTTTGGGTAACCTAAACCCATAAACAGATTTTGACGTATTTTACCTTGATGATATTATTATATTGGCATTTAGCTAACCACAACTGTAACCCTTTCTTCTCTAAAATTTAATGGCAACTATTGTTGCTGATTGAAATCATGCCTCGACATAAATTATCTATTGAAGAAAAACGTCTTAGGAAGAAATTAGATGAGCGTCGTAGAATGGCCAAGATTAAAAATGATCCATTGCAGATGCAACGCACAATGGCTTGTAAAGTCAAGAGAGAGTTACCAAAGGAAAAAAATTCGGGGCACAGTACTACCAATGAGTGATTTGACTCCAAGCCAGCAAAAGGTTCGTAGGAAGAAAAGTAGGCAGAGTTCTCGACGATATTATTTAAAGAAAAAAGTGGATAAGTTACCAGCAACTGATGAGCTCCCAATAAATGAAGAACCTATCTATATGTCTGAGAACCGTGATCCTCTTTGAAATGTTCCTCAATCATCTACAACCTTAAGCACCAACAATGTAAAAAAACACAGAGAGATACTGCAAACTATAACACAAGATGTTGAAAATGAGTTTAACATTATTAATCGTGTAAAAGTTCATTCTCAGACAAGTTCCTGTCTTCCAGAGACCATCAAACTTCGAACTTCAACGAACATTAAAAAAAAAAGAATTGGCCAAATTGGTCCAGGCGTTGTTGAGTTATGCGCTTACCAACACATTTTGCGATTCATTTTTATATTATAGATATTCCGTATTTTTGATATGTATGACTGATAATATGCCTTGACCTTTTTCTAAAATAATACATTTCTCTTACATATCTTAATCTTGTTACACGTACTCTGAATATGACTGAAAACGGCTAAATAAATAATATTTTATCAATATAAATTTTTTTGTTTCACTGATTTCACCATTTATGATCGCTCTGGCACCAATTATGATTGCTCTGGCCGCGAAATTTTTTGAACTTAAATATTTCCATAACTGTTTGAGTAAATTGAAGGCCAATAGTAAAAATGTACTATTTGAATATCATTCTTTTTAATGAGATACATAATTACCATTAAATATCAATATCTGAAAAGCACCAGAGCGATCACACGAATACGCCCGTTTTGGAGATTGACCCGGTCCCTGGGGTGGTCACGGCGTGCTATGTGTTCTGGTGCGCCGGTGATGGGGAGTACTCCCCAGAGGAGGGTCCGGTAACGGACGGCCGCGGCGGGTTCACGGATGAGTGCTAACGCGTGCCCGTGTTCCCGCCGTAAGCGGCAGAGGAGGACACCGTGGAGTTTTAGTGGGTTAGAGTCCCACATAACTGCACTATCTCCCCGTGGTAGTGTAGTATGCATGAGCATTTCTCCACGTGAAAAAAAAAAAAAAAAAAAAAAAGGTTAGGTTAGGTTAGGTTGGGGTGGAGGCTGCGGAAAGGGAGAGGGAGATCTCGTCCACTCACCCTGCCCGCAGCAGGCGCACCGGGCGTCGGCGGAGGGCGGACAACGCCCTCTTCCGGCCCCCCTAAACGGGTCCAGGGGCGACGGACTCGGGGACGTCCGTCGCCCCCCACACATCAGGACCCGAGGTGGCGGCGCGATGTGTTCCACGCGCGCCCCTCTTAGACGTCGCGGGGGGAGTCAAACACCTCACTCCCCCCCCCGACCAGACGGGGCCCGCTGAGGCGGGCCGGCACCAGCCGGGGGTTGCGGAAGTATCGTACGTTCCCGCGACCCCCGGCGTAGGTGTGAGATGGAACACCCGGGGTGGTTTTTAGTCAGTAAGAGTCTGACAGACCCCGCCGCCCGCCCCAGGGCGGCGGACATCCATGAGGATTTTCCACCCCGGATCAAAAAAAAAAAAAAAAAAAAAAGGTTAGGTTGGGGTGCACGTTGAAAAGCCTCCTCGTGGCGCACCCTGGGCAACGACGGCTCCAATTGCCCACCACGTTTTGGTGGACAATTGGGGCCGGCGGCTAATTTTCAACACACGGGGGAAGGTCATGGTTCCAATCACCGATCATCTTTGATTGTCGGTGAAGGGAACCGGGCTACAGACGGGCGGTCGTACGTCCACTCCTCCTCTGCTTACAGAGGGATGTGAGTGGGCGTAGACTGGGAAGGGGCGGTTCGCGCCGCAGTACCCACGAGGGCGTGGGTGGTGAGGGTGTCCATTGTCCACGCTGCGTCTGTCCGGTATCCGGCGGCAGCGTGGGGACGCCCGCGCCGGGGCGGCGATTGGTTCTGCCCAATCGTCGGCCACCCCGTAATCCTGAGTTCAGGACCGGGGGTACGGGCCACTGAGGCTCGGGCCGCGAGGAAGACAACCTCTATAAAAAATTACCCCAATCCTAAGGTCTAGCGTGCCGAGGGGATGTATGACCGGAGGGCATCCGGTAAGCTAGCGCGAACAAGGGACCTCACCCTTAAAAAGGAACAAAAAACATGAACAAGGCTAAGGTTAAAACTATTCCCCAGGCGGGTACCCTCCTACCCAAGGAGGGAGAATCCCGCCCTTCTTCGGAAGGCAGCCCCTTCGTATCTGGGGGGGGCAACACTAGCCTCGTGGGCCGGCAGACTACTGCCGACCTGCGTCAACCTGCGCTTGCCTCGCAAGAAAAGGTGCTCCGGGTTAGCCTGGAGCGCCTGTGCGACGCAAGCGAACCGCTTGCCGTCGTGGACGTCGTGGACGGCAACAAGAGCCGAGGAGGCTCCGGTCTTGGCGAGGACCGACTGTCTGGCCAGGACACGTGTGGGCGTAACCCCTTGAGGAAGCGCCCACACAGCGAGGATTTGGGGTCGACAGGGCTCTCTTCTAGCGAGGAGAATCTGTCGGCCCCCAAGGTGCCAACGGCACAGAGAGGGCGGGGTCGGGCGAGCGGAGCCACCGCTCGGTTGCCGAGCCGTGACCGAGTGGGTCGGTTCATGCCGATCTCTCGGCCCGCAACGCCAGCTCCTGTAGAGCGTGCGGCGGAGGGCGTGGAGAGTGACCCCGGGCCCTCGATAGGGGACCTGAGCGAGGACTCCTCGCTGATCTCGCTGGGGTCCAATAAGGCGGAGGCGAACGCCGCAAAGCGGGCGCAGCGGAAGGCGGTGGCGGCTGACGAGGTCGGTGAAATGGCCCGACTGGCCCGAGAGCGACGCTCTGCTCTGGCGGCTACCGGAGAGAGCTTGTCGGCGGTGGCGCTCAGTCGCCAAGTTTTGGATGGCGTGGACGTCGTCCTGAAGGTTGCCACTAAGTCCGGCAGCCTGAAGGGCATGTTCACGCGCGCCCTGAAGGAGGCGGCTGATGGCATCAGGGAGGCAGTTGAGGTCCTCCTTGATCGCACGAGCTCGGAGGAGACGGCGAAGCTGTGGGAGGAGAACAGCCGTCTCCGATCCGAGCTCGAGGACCTCAAGCGGGAGCTTGCCGCGCAGAGGACGGAATGGCAGCAGAGGCGTCCTGCGGCTGCCGGTTTCGCTCCCGTCAGTGCCCCGCCACCGTCGGCTCCGTCGTTGGTCCCTGCCCCTACGCAGCATGCGGATGCGGAGATCGAGAAGATCGTTCGCATCTGCATGATGCAGTGTGGGGGCATGATGAATGCCCGGCTGCAGGGCCTAGAGTCGAGGCTCCTCCCGGCGAAGAATCTCCGGCCGCCGCTCGCTGCTGACGGGCAGAGGGAGGGGGAGCCCGCTAAGCTGGGCCCGACAGCCGGCAAACCCAAGGGGGCCCAAAAGCCCGCGGAAGGACGCGGAAAGCCCGTGGGGGGCAAGTCTGCACCCCCGCCGACCGCACCACCAGCGACCGCACCTCCTGCGACCGCACCCTCGGCGACCGCACCCCCGGCGACCGCACCCTCGGCGACCGAACCCGGGTCCACTACGGAGACCTGGACGACGGTCGTCAAGAGGGGCCGCCGTAAGAAGAGGAAGACGGCGACGACGCCACCGGAACCCTCTGGAGAACCCGCACCAAACAAGGCAAAGGGACCGCCTAGAGCCAGAGCCCCACGCTCCGCGGCTGTAGTGATTACGCTGCAGCCCGGAGCCGTCGAAAGGGGCGTCTCATATAAGGCGGTCCTTATGGAGGCCAAAGCCAAGGTCGCGTTCCCCGACCTGGGCATACCGTCCGGCCTCAGAATGAGGCCGGCGATTACGGGGGCGCGACTGCTGGAGGTGTCGGGTGCCTCTAGCGGCGAAAAGGCGGACGTCCTGGCCGCCAAGCTGCGGGAGGTCCTGAACCCGGAGGACGTTCGGGTGTCCAGGCCGATGAAGACCGCTGAACTGCGCGTCGACGGCCTGGACGACTCGACGACTCCGGCTGAGGTCGCGGCGGCCGTCGCCAAGGCCGGTGGATGTCCGCCCGGGGACGTGCGGACGGGGGACATTCGCGTCGACGCCTCCGGGCTCGGCCCGATTTGGGTGCGGTGCCCGGTGGCGGCGGCGAACAAAGTCGCCGACGCTGGGCGTCTGTTGGTGGGGTGGGTTGCGGCGAGGGTGAGGCAGCTGCAACCCAGGGCTTTGCGGTGCTACCGTTGCCTTGACATTGGGCATGTCAGGGCACGGTGCACCTCGTGCGTAGACCGCAGCGAGCTGTGCTATCGCTGCGGTCAGGCCGGCCACAAGGCGGCCCAGTGCTCCGCGGCGCCAAACTGCAGCCTCTGTACAGCTGCAGGGAGGCCCGCTGGGCACAGAGCGGGCGGAAAGGCTTGTGGCGGGCCTGCCCAAAAGGGGAAGAGAAGGGGTGCCAAGGCTGCCGGGGGCTCTTTACCCCCCCCTCAGCCTGGTCCCCCTTCGGCCGACTCCCGGCCTAGGAATGGTGCGGAGGGAATGGACTGTGCCTAATGGCGCTGTACCATTTCCTTCAGGGCAACATCAACCACTCTGCCAGAGCTCAGGATCTCTTGCTCCAGAGCATGGCAGAGTGGTCGATTCACGTGGCTGTGGTCGCCGAACCGTACTTTGTCCCCCCCAGGGATAACTGGGTGGGAGACCTGGACGGTTTGGTGGCCATCATTGGCGGGGCTCTTGCCAACCCGTCCCGAGGTCACGGCTGGGTGGCCGCCCTCGTGGACGGCATCGGCACGGTTGGGGCGTATTTTTCGCCCAACAAGAGTCTCGCCGACTTCGAGAGGTTCCTTGTCGAGTTGGGTGCCGTCGTGGGCCGACTCCACCCTCGCCCGGTGCTGTTGCTGGGGGATCTCAACGCCAAATCTGCGGCGTGGGGATCTCCAGTGACCGATGCCAGGGGCGAGGTGCTGGAGGAGTGGGCGGTCACGACTGGCTTGACCGTCCTAAATCGGGGCACGGAGCACACGTGCGTGCGGCAGCGGGGCGGTTCAATAGTGGACGTCTCGTTCGCTAGCCCCGCTGTCGCGAGCCGTGTCCGCGACTGGCGTGTCGCCGCGGAGGTGGAGACGTTGTCGGATCATCGATACATCCGTTTCGACGTCTCCGCCCAGACCGCAGGCGGCCGCGGTTTACCGGCCCCGCGTGCGGACGGTCCGCGCTGGGCGCGTAAGCGCATCGACAGGGAGCTTCTCGAGGAGGCCGCTATTGTCCAGGCCTGGTTCCGGGAGTCGGCGACGAACGGACCCGTTGACGTCGAGCAGGAGGCGCTGTGGTTCCGCGGGGCGATGACGCAAATCAGCGACGCGTCCATGCCCCGGGTCCACACACAGTCAGCAAGGCGCCAGGTGTACTGGTGGACCGCCGAGATCGCGCAGTTGCGCGTCGCGTGCGTGGCGGTCAGGCGCCAGTACACCCGATACCGGAGGAGACGTCTTCGGGTCCCTGACGAAGAAGCCGCGCTGTATGAGGTGTACTGCGCGGCGAAGAGGACTCTGTGGCTGGCCATCGGCGAGGCGAAGTCGCGAGCCAGGGAGGAGATGTTGGAGACTCTAGACGGGGATCCGTGGGGGCGCCCTTATCGCGCGGTTCGAGGGAAACTTCGAGCCGCGGCGCCCCCGCTTACGGAGAGTCTCCAACCCGAGCTGCTGGAACAGGTGGTCGCAGCCCTCTTCCCGGCGAGAGCGGAGCACACTCCGCCGCCGATGGCTTTGCCCACAGCCGCAGAGTCCACCGAAGAGAACGCCATCAGCGTCCCAGAGGTGACACAGGCAGAGATGGGGGCAGCCGTGATGCGGCTCCGGGCCAAGAACGTGGCTCCGGGGCCCGACGGGATCCACGGCTGCGTGTTAGCCCTCGCTCTGAAGGAGCTTGAGCCCCAACTGAGAGGACTCTACACAGCGTGCCTTGAGCAGGGCCAGTTTCCCACTTTGTGGAAATCTGGTCGTCTGGTCCTGCTCAGGAAGGCGGGGCGCCCTGCGGACTCGCCGTCCGCGTACCGGCCCATAGTGCTGCTAGACGAGGTGGGTAAGCTGTTCGAGCGGATAATCGCTGCCCGCCTCGTCGGCCACTTGTGCGGAGAGGGGCCGGACCTGGACGGCAGCCAGTTCGGCTTTCGGCATGGGCGCTCCACCATTCACGCTGTGTCGCGAGTGAGGGTCCTGGCGGAGGAAACGGTGGCCCGGGGCGGGGTGATGTTGGCGGTGTCCTTGGACATTTCCAACGCCTTCAACACCCTGCCCTGGAGTTGTATTCGGGAGGCACTGCGGTACCATCGGGTGCCTCCCTACCTCCGCCACATCGTTGGGGCTTATCTGTCGGAGAGGTGTGTCACCTACGTGGGACGTGATGGCGGAAACCAGCACCGCATGTCGTGCGGTGTTCCACAGGGCTCGGTCTTGGGCCCGCTCCTGTGGAACATCGGGTACGACTGGGTGTTGAGGGGCGAGCTCCAACCGGGCGTGGACCTTACGTGTTATGCTGACGACACGCTGGTCACGGCCCGGGGGAGCTCGCACAGGGAGGCAGCGTTGTTGGCGACGGCTGCGGTGTCACAGGTGGTGAGCCGCATACGTCGCCTGGGCCTGGAGGTGGCCCTCAACAAGTCGGAGGCCATGGTGTTTCATGGCCCCCGGCGGGCGCCGCCGCCCGGATCACACATCGTGGTCGGGGGGGCTCGGATCGCTGTCGAGTCCACCATGAAGTACCTGGGATTGGTGCTCGACAGCCGGTGGGATTTCGGCCCCCACTTCCGGCGGCTGGCGCCCAAGTTGTTGGGCGCTGCTGGGGCGCTGTCAACGTTGCTTCCCAATCTGGGGGGCCCGAGCGCCGCCTGTAGGCGGCTCTACGTGGGGATCGTGCGATCCATGGCCCTGTATGGGGCCCCGATCTGGGCGACTGACCTGACGGCCGGAAGCATCGCAGTACTGCGAAAGCCGCAGAGAGCGATGGCCGTCAGAGTCGTCCGGGGGTATCGCACGATCTCCTACGAGGCGGCTTGTGTACTGGCTGGATCCCCGCCCTGGGACCTGGAGGCGAAAGTACTCGCGTCACTGTACCGGTGGCGCGAGGAAGCGCGGGCGCGAGGCGAGGGGCTGACGCAGCGCCACATGGAGCTGCGTCGGTCTCAGCTTCGCGAGGTCCTGGTGGCGGAATGGCGGGACAGGCTTTCGCGCCCTACCGCCGGCCTCGGTACCATCGAGGCGGTCCGGCCAGTACTCGAGCGCTGGCTCGGGAGGAGGCACGGCTCCCTGTCGTTTCGGGCGACGCAGGTGCTCTCGGGGCATGGTTGCTTCGGGAAGTACCTGTGTCGCATTAACAGGGAGCCGGACGCCCGGTGTCACCACTGCGTCGACTGCCGGGAGGACACGGCGTGGCATACGCTGGCAGAGTGTGCCGCTTGGGAGGAGCCGCGCCGTGCCCTCATTTCAGAAGTAGGCAGTGACCTCTCGCTGCCGGCCGTGGTCGAGTCCATGGTCGACAGCGAGGAGTCCTGGGACGCGGTGGTTTCCTTCTGCGAAACGGTCGTCTCACAGAAGGAGGCTGCGGAAAGGGAGAGGGAGATCTCGTCCACTCACCCTGCCCGCAGCAGGCGCACCGGGCGTCGGCGGAGGGCGGACAACGCCCTCTTCCAGCCCCCCTAAACGGGTCCAGGGGTGACGGACTCGGGGACGTCCGTCGCCCCCCACACATCAGGACCCGAGGTGGCGGCGCGATGTGTTCCACGCGCGCCCCTCTTAGACGTCGCGGGGGGAGTCAAACACCTCACTCCCCCCCCCGACCAGACGGGGCCCGCTGCGGCGGGCCGGCACCAGCCGGGGGTTGCGGAAGGATCGTACGTTCCCGCGACCCCCGGCGTAGGTGTGAGATGGAACACCCGGGGTGGTTTTTAGTCAGTAAGAGTCTGACAGACCCCGCCGCCCGCCCCAGGGCGGCGGACATCCATGAGGATTTTCCACCCCGGATCAAAAAAAAAAAAAAAAAAGGTTAGGTTAGGTTCCCCCCCGGTGGGTTCCCGCATTGTCGAGGCGGGGGGGCTCAGTAGCCGTGGCTTGGACACCCACGGTGAAGCTAAAAGGAACCCGAGGAGGGGCCGCTCGTCAGGGCTTCTGCTGACAAGCCGACGACGTAGCGGCCAAAGGTAGGTTGCGGTGTCGCTTGGGCGACATCGCAACTGAGGCGGGCCGCGATGTCGTACGTACCGGAGGCATCGCGGTTGAGGGTTGGAGGCCGCGGCGGGAGAGGAGTGCCGGTATTACGGTGCGCCGCTCTCCCTACCTTCCGCGGCCTTGACGGGGTCGCCACCGTACGATGGCGGACGCGGTGGGGCTGCAGGGGAAGAGGAGTGTCGGTATTGCGTTGGCCGCTCTCCCTATCCTCTGCAGCCGAAAATTGGCAGGCGACGGGGCCAATGTCCTGACCCGTCGCAGGGGGGACCAAGGGTGCCCAGACACGGGGTCGTCTGGCGCCCACGTGCTGGTTTGGTCCCTGGGGTGGTCACGGCGTGCTATGTGTTCTGGTGCGCCGGTGATGGGGAGTACTCCCCAGAGGAGGGTCCGGTAACGGACGGCCGCGGCGGGTTCACGGATGAGTGCTAACGCGTGCCCGTGTTCCCGCCGTAAGCGGCAGAGGAGGACACCGTGGAGTTTTAGTGGGTTAGAGTCCCACATAACTGCACTATCTCCCCGTGGTAGTGTAGTATGCATGAGCATTTCTCCACGTGAAAAAAAAAAAAAAAAAAAAAAAGGTTAGGTTAGGTTCCCCCCCGGTGGGTTCCCGCATTGTCGAGGCGGGGGGGCTCAGTAGCCGTGGCTTGGACACCCACGGTGAAGCGAAGAGGAACCCGAGGAGGGGCCGCTCGTCAGGGCTTCTGCTGACAAGCCGACGACGTAGCGGCCAAAGGTAGGTTGCGGTGTCGCTTGGGTGACATCGCAACTGAGGCGGGCCGCGATGTCGTACGTACCGGAGGCATCGCGGTTGAGGGTTGGAGGCCGCGGCGGGAGAGGAGTGCCGGTATTACGGTGCGCCGCTCTCCCTACCTTCCGCGGCCTTGACGGGGTCGCCACCGTACGATGGCGGACGCGGTGGGGCTGCAGAGGAAGAGGAGTGTCGGTATTGCGTTGGCCGCTCTCCCTATCCTCTGCAGCCGAAAATTGGCAGGCGGCGGGGCCAATGTCCTGACCCGTCGCAGGGGGGACCAAGGGTGCCCAGACACGGGGTCGTCTGGCGCCCATGTGCTGGTTTGGTCCCTGGGGTGGTCACGGCGTGCTATGTGTTCTGGTGCGCCGGTGATGGGGAGTACTCCCCAGAGGAGGGTCCGGTAACGGACGGCCGCGGCGGGTTCACGGATGAGTGCTAACGCGTGCCCGTGTTCCCGCCGTAAGCGGCAGAGGAGGACACCGTGGAGTTTTAGTGGGTTAGAGTCCCACATAACTGCACTATCTCCCCGTGGTAGTGTAGTATGCATGAGCATTTCTCCACGTGAAAAAAAAAAAAAAAAAAAAAAAAAAAGGTTAGGTTAGGTTAGGTTAGGTTCCCCCCCGGGGGGTCCCCCCACAGCGCATACGTCCTCGTCGTGATCCCCGGGCAACGCCGTGTCTGACCACCGTAACGGAGTGGCAGACCGGCGGCAAAAGTGCGCTGTGACTTGCAGGCAAAAGGCGGACGACTGCAAGGATGCCGAAAAAACCAAAGCGAGCCGCCTCCGGGCGAATTTTAACTGAATGTCCCTCCGGGGACGATATAAACGGCCCTTCTCAGGGCCAACGCAGTGGCCCTTCCCAGGGCCAATCCACCGGCCCTTCTAAGGGCCACATCGAAGCTGGCCGCGCACTATCTGTGGCCAGCTTATCCAGCCTGCAGGCGGAGTTTTCGGACTCCGGCGAGTCCACCATGGACACGTCGGCGGCCGAAAACGACCGCCTCCAGCGGAAGCGGGCCTACTTGAGGCTCGGGTCCGGAGGCTCCTCGGGGTCTGTGGGCAAGTCGGGGAAGAGGCCGAAGTCGAAAAAGGCCTCGACTCCTGCTCCGACTCCTGCTTCGAGTCCGACCCACGACGTGGGTCTGGTGGACGCCGAGCGTCAGTTAGGCCTGGCAAGGAGGGAGCAGCCGCAGCAGGACCTTGAGGAGAAGGTCGCTGCCAGGGAGCAGCAGGCGCGGTCCGCCAGGTCGAGGGCTGGCTATGGCACATCCAATGTGCTGTACGCCGACCACTCCCTGGCGGAGCTGGAGCGCATGGCACTCCAGGACAAGGAGGGGGTACTGGAGGTCGCCTCCAAGTCTTCGAACCTGAAGGGGACCTTCCAGAAGGCCCTCAAATGCCGGGCCGTGAGCTTGCACGGCATTGTCACCGAGCTGGTGCAGCGCACGGCCACAGAGGAGACGCGGCAGCTGCAGGCGAGGGTGGATCGCCTGCAGCTGGAGGTCAGCCAGCTGCACCAGAAGCTGGCTGAGGCCACGGCCCGGCAAGCCCAACCTGCTCCTGCGCCTGCCCCTGGTCCGGCAGAGGGAGGCTCCTCCCCTCCTGGCAACCTCGTGGAAATAATCCGCGGGGTTGTCATGGAGGAAAGGGCCTTCATCAGGGGCTGCTTCGCCGGTATTGAGGACCGGCTCCCGCCGGAAAAGCGGCTCCGCCCGCCGCTAGCAGCGGATAAGAGTCCGCCACCGACGGAGCCGGTGCCTGTACCTGCGCAGCCTGCGGGAGACCCGAAACCGGGTGCGCAGACCCAGGCCCCGAATCCCTCCAAGGGCAAGGGGAAGGGAAAGGGGAAGGGCAAGAGGAGCACGGTGGCTCCTCAAACCCCTACCACAAGCGCGGAGGGAGCGTCTGCCTCTCCGGCAGCCCCCCAGAACACGCAGCGGGAGGACGCCATGCTCCCTTCCACCACCCCGTCCAACCAGGCGTGGACGGAAGTGGTCAGGGGGGGAAAGGCCAAAAAGTCCAAGCCCGCTGCGACTGCTTCGGCAGCCCAGAAGGCTTCGGCGGGCGGGAGGAAGTTGGTTCCTCCCAAAACTGCGGCGGTCGTGGTGACCATCACCCCGGAGGCCGCAGAGCGGGGCGAAACGTACGAGTCCGTCCTAAGACGGGCTCGTGCTAACGCGGATCCCTCTCGGCTGGGGATCGGCAACATCACGTGCCGCCGCACCCAGGCCGGAGCCCGAATTTTTGAGTTCGGGGGGGAGCAGCGCGGCGCAAACGCGGACCTCTTTGCGACAAAGTTGCAAGAGGCCATCGCGGATGTGGCGACGGTCGCCAGACCCGTAAAGACCGCATCCTTGGAGGTGATCGATATGGATGATTCGGTCACCAAAGAGGATGTGGTGGCGGCCGTTGCTGCTGCGGGAGGCTGCAGCGCCAGCGCCGTGAAGGGGGGAGCCATCAGGCCCGGCCGCCGCGGCATGGGCGCAATCCGCGTCGAGTGCCCAGTCGCCGCGGCGGTGGCCGCCCTTAAGGCGACCAAGGGACGGCTGCTCGTGGGCTTCAGCTCGGCTGTGGTCCGGCCGCTTGAGGACAAGCCTGCGCGGTGCTTCAAGTGCTTCGCGCCGGGCCACACCCGATCTACGTGTCCCTCCAAGTTCGACTGGGGAGAGTCTTGCTTCCAGTGCGGACAGGAGGGACACAGGAGTGCCACTTGCAGCGTCGCCACGCCACATTGCCCGGCGTGTGCTGCCAGCGGCCGCCCCGCGGGGCACAGGATGGGGGGCAGGAGTTGCCAGCCTCCCGCGAGGAAGGGCATAGTGCCGGCGCAGGTTCGCCCTGTCGCCGCCACCGCCGCTGTCGCCGCCGCTGTTACACCAGCTCCAGCGGCGGTGGCTGAGGAGGGGGGTGCGATGTCGGAATAATGGTTTCCTATCACCGCATCCTCCAGGCGAACACCAATCACTGCAGAGCGGCCCAGGACCTGCTGGTGCAGGCCATGGCTGAGTGGTTGGTGAACGTAGCGGTGGTCGCCGAGCCCTACTCGATCCCCGGCAGTTGGCTGGGTGACGAGGACGGCTTGGTGGCACTAGCGGCGCGGTCATCCACAGACTCCCCTCCCCTCTCGCTATTAGAGAGGGGACCGGGATACGTGGCCGCCGCGTGGGGAGAGATAGCCCTCGTGGGCGTCTATTTCTCCCCAAACCGCCCTCTCCGGGACTTCGAGAACTATCTCGGAGCCCTGGCCGCCGTGGTCGGCAGGGCGGCGCCGCGTCAGGTCTGTAACGATCTCTACCATATTTAAAATAGAGGGTAAGCAGACCGTCCAATAATTTTTATTAGGGAAGATAAAATACAGAAAGTTATAAAAACAGCTAGTTATAAAAATACTAAATAGCACGCACTCTCGGAAGTTTATAGTTCACACACGCGCGCACTCACTGGAGTTTTATAGTTCACGTTATGGAATCAGCTCAGCACTGTAGGAACGGGTATCAGGCGTCAGGGTAGCAAGTTATACGAGGTTAGCTCGCGAAGATTAGAAGTAGAAGGTCCCAGGTGGAATCTTTAGCTGGATCCCCTGGGTTAGTCAAAGATGTCGCAGCAGAACCAAGCAGTTCAAGATGTCACAGCAAAACCAAGCAGTTTTCTGATGCTTAATGTCTCAGTCCCAAGACTCGAATGCCAGCAGCCTCCAGCTGTTCATGAGCTCGTTTCTAAGTAGTCTTCCTTTTTCAAATATCAGTTTTCTTCTATGTGGCCATCATCTAATCTGACAAGTGTATCCGGCCAAGACATATCCACGAGTGCGTAAAGAATATTATAAATCTAATTTAAAATTAAGTTATTTAGACTAAACAATCGTAATAATCTTAATAATACAAAAGCTAAACATATTGATAAAAATAATTTAAGTTATTTAGACCAAAGAGTAATTACCATAGACTAAGCCAGAAAGACATTTAAAAAGTAATTGACAGTTTGACAATTGACGTGTCACAACATGAAAATTGAGTAAAAGTATAATGTAAACATATAAACAAATAAAAAGGATGATAAATAGTATTAAAGTGTAAATAATGATAAATAGTATTATGCGTGATGAAAGTAAAGTGTAAGTAAGCATAAATACTATATTTCCCCAACGACCCCGAGAAAATTTTTGGCCTAGAACAAAAATTTTGCTAAGGTTAAAATATTACAACATTCACAAAACTTACATAACTCATTCAAACACACCGACATCTTACGAAGTTAGGTCAGGTAGGATTCACATTCAATGATCACTACTCAACCTGATAAGTCATAACTTTAAGGCTTATTTAAGGAGTTGTAATCCGCTCGCGTCTAAAACCACTAATGAGATGAAAATATAAAGATTTAACAAAGGCTTATTTTTAAAGGAGTTGTCATCCGCTCCTAATCAACTTTTAAGAGTCGATAGACAGAAAATCAACTTTTAGAGTCGATAGTCAGAAAATCAACTTTTAGAGTCGATAGTCAGAAAATCAACTTTTAGAGTCGATAGTTAACAAAGGCATATTTTTATGGAGTTGTCATCCGCTCCAATCAACTTTTAGAGTTGATAGTTAACAAAGGCTTATTTATATGGAGTTGTCATCCGCTCCAATCAACTTTTAGAGTCGATAGATAACAAGGGCTTATTTATATGGAGTTGTCAACCGCTCCAATCAACTTTTAGAGTTGATAGAAATAGACAAGTTATCATATTAACTTGTAGAAAAGAATAGATATATACGAAAGATTAAAATTAATCTTTTAATGGTTTAAGAACCGATGAATGAATTAAAAAACAAATAGAGTTTTAATAAATCAAAAGGAACTCTATTATAGAGGAAGGAAAGAAGAAAGGGATGAGTTATGAATATAGTATAATACGAAAAAAAAAGTACAAATATAGGGATAGCAAACGAGTGTAAAAGAATAAAAATATGCGAGTCTATATAGGATCTGAGTTAAAGAAAACTCGAATGTTAGAAAGGTCTCAAGAGTGTTACGAGTTAAGAGGGAAGGAGGGATAGAGGGATCTGAGTCAAAGAAAACTCGAGGACTCAAGTGTCATCTCAAGAGTGTCATGAGTTAAGAGAGGGGTCAGAGTTAGAGAAAACTCGAATGTTAGAAAGGACTCAAGTGTCGTCTCAAGAGTGTTAAGTTAAGAGGCAAGGAAGGATAAAGGGGTTAGGTCTGAACCGCAACACCGCAGTTAGAAAAAACGCTAGGGCAGCTCCCATAATACAGAAGACGAAAAGCTCCGAGTAAAACGTCAAGAGAGTAGTGTTGGACACGGTCCAAAAGTGTATATAAATTTAAGAGTAAGACACAGTCTACAGAAAATAAAAATCGAAAACCAATGAAAACTTTTTTTTTGCGTTGGTGGTGAAAATCGGAACTAATGCATAAAGTTTAGTACCTACTTTTGCCACCGCGCAAAAAGACTAATACTCAATGCAAATGCTCTATGGCTAGTTACCTAGCAACCAATGTCAAACAATAACAATTAGAAAAATATTTTGAGAGCCCACGATATACTTATTTCGGTATGATTCCCAGATATAAGTATAAATATATTATTATATAAGTGTTTAGGAGAATAGTGGAGTATTTGTTATAGGAGTAGTGTAGATGTATAGGTTTGTAAAAACATCCACAGGATATTCTCCTGTTTCAGTCGTGAAGTGTCTCAATCCCCTAACTTGGTAGTGACCACGAGGTGGTTTTAAAAACACGCCAAGCGAAGAATGAGTACGATTACCAATGGGTAAACGCTGTAGTGTGCAAGTATGTGGGGTGCAGTGTAGTGATGTATTGGTAAAGAGTTAAGTGTAGGAGGAAACGACTACGGGATATTGTCCAATAGTACGTCGTAGAGTAAGCCAAACCCCAACTTGTAAGTGACCACGAATGGTTTTAAAAACACTGACAAGCGAAGAATGGATGCCAACTACCTTTCGGTAGTGGGATGTATGAGAATGAAGTATAAGATGATGTTCAGTATGAAGAAGTGTTGAGTCGAATATAGGAGTCTTCAAGAAGAGAGCTGAAGAAGAAAAATAAGTTAGTTAGTATTCAAAAGACTAAGCCAAATAAGGAGTTCAAAAATAGATACCTAGTGCTAGTTTTTTTTAGAATTTAGAAAAAGGGGGTGAGTTCGAGTTATTTTAACGTTGTGGCGCCAAACTGTAACGATCTCTACCATATTTAAAATAGAGGGTAAGCAGACCGTCCAATAATTTTTATTAGGGAAGATAAAATACAGAAAGTTATAAAAACAGCTAGTTATAAAAATACTAAATAGCACGCACTCTCGGAAGTTTATAGTTCACACACGCGCGCACTCACTGGAGTTTTATAGTTCACGTTATGGAATCAGCTCAGCACTGTAGGAACGGGTATCAGGCGTCAGGGTAGCAAGTTATACGAGGTTAGCTCGCGAAGATTAGAAGTAGAAGGTCCCAGGTGGAATCTTTAGCTGGATCCCCTGGGTTAGTCAAAGATGTCGCAGCAGAACCAAGCAGTTCAAGATGTCACAGCAAAACCAAGCAGTTTTCTGATGCTTAATGTCTCAGTCCCAAGACTCGAATGCCAGCAGCCTCCAGCTGTTCATGAGCTCGTTTCTAAGTAGTCTTCCTTTTTCAAATATCAGTTTTCTTCTATGTGGCCATCATCTAATCTGACAAGTGTATCCGGCCAAGACATATCCACGAGTGCGTAAAGAATATTATAAATCTAATTTAAAATTAAGTTATTTAGACTAAACAATCGTAATAATCTTAATAATACAAAAGCTAAACATATTGATAAAAATAATTTAAGTTATTTAGACCAAAGAGTAATTACCATAGACTAAGCCAGAAAGACATTTAAAAAGTAATTGACAGTTTGACAATTGACGTGTCACAACATGAAAATTGAGTAAAAGTATAATGTAAACATATAAACAAATAAAAAGGATGATAAATAGTATTAAAGTGTAAATAATGATAAATAGTATTATGCGTGATGAAAGTAAAGTGTAAGTAAGCATAAATACTATAGGTCTCCGTATTGGGAGACCTGAATGCCAAGTCGGTGACCTGGGGCAACCCGGCCACCGACCATCGCGGGCGGGCAGTGGAGCAGTGGGCAGCCTCCTCTGGGCTCTCCCTCCTCAACAGAGGGAACGTCCAGACATGCGTGCGGCGACAGGGTGGCTCGATAGTGGACGTCACTTTTGCCACCCCTGCGCTGGCCGCGCGCGTGCTGAACTGGCGGGTGGATTTGGTGGAGACCATGTCGGACCACCGCTACGTGCGGTTCGACATCTCCACCGGTGGCCCCGGAGGGACGCGGCCCCTCTCGGGGCGGTCAGCGTTCCCACGGTGGGCTCTCACCCGCCTGGACAGGGAGGCGGCGGCGGAGGCGGCGTTTATCCAGGACTGGCTTTCGCCGCCTTCCGCCGGCTTGGACGTAGACATCGCGGCGGGACACCTGAGGGAGTCTCTGACCGAGGTGTGCAATTCCAGCATGCCTCGGTCCGGCCGACCGCTGCCCAATAGGGCGGTGTACTGGTGGTCGGCCGAGCTGGAGAGGCTTCGAGCGGGGTGCGTGGTGGCCAGAAGGGCCTATGCGCGGAGCCGGCGGCGGCGTCGAC
Source organism: Luperina nickerlii (assembly GCA_963855955.1). Taxonomy (NCBI): domain Eukaryota; kingdom Metazoa; phylum Arthropoda; class Insecta; order Lepidoptera; family Noctuidae; genus Luperina; species Luperina nickerlii. Next base: position 22,919,647 of record OY979677.1, read on the forward strand.
GAGACCTCGCCCACGAGGACCACCTCTATGAGGTGTACATAGAGGCAAAACGGGTCTTCGAGCGGGCCATCGCCGACGCCAGGGACTCGGCGAGAGCGGAGATGCTGGAGGGTCTCGACAGAGATCCCTACGGGAGGCCATACAAGGCGGCGCGAAACAAGCTGCGCCCCTTTGGTCCCCCGGTGGCCGAGACCCTGGAGCCCTCATTCCTGGATGGGGTGGTTCAGTCTCTGTTCCCGTGCAGGGACAACTTCACCCCACCAGTGATGGACCCTCCGCGGGGGATAGCTCCGCCAGCCGAGGAGGAAGAGGAGGCCCCTCCTGTCACGGAGTCGGAACTCAGCGCGGCGATTGTGCATATCCGCGCCAAGAAGACGGCTCCGGGCCCCGACGGTGTCCCGGCGAGAGTGGTGGCAATTGCCGCCACTCAAATGGAGGAGCGGTTTCGGGACCTCTTTAGCGCATGTCTTGCGTCTGGGAGGTTCCCGAAACCGTGGAAGGAGGGACAGCTGTGCCTCCTTCGCAAGGAAGGCCGCCCCGCAGACTCGCCCTCGGCATACCGACCCATCGTCCTGCTCGATGAGGTCGGAAAAATGTTCGAGGGGATAATCGCTGCCCGCCTAAAGAGCCACCTGCGGAATGTGGGGCCGGACTTGTCGGACGCTCAGTTCGGTTTTCGGGCTGAGCGTTCCACAGTGGACGCGCTGGCCCGCCTTAAGGGCCAGGTGAAGGATGCGATGGAGGCGGGGGACGGATTGTTGGCGGTGTCATTCGACATAGCCAACGCCTTCAACTCTGTTCCCCACAGCACCATCCTAGAGGCACTCCGATTCCACGGGGTGCCTCTATACATGCGGCGTCTACTGGCCAGCTACCTGGAGGATCGGGCGATCGTCCTCGTGAACAGGGCTGGCCAAGTCCGGCGGTACGCAGTCGAGGCCGGCGTTCCACAGGGGTCGGTAGTGGGACCTCTCCTCTGGAACGTTGGCTACGATTGGCTCTTGCGGGGAACTCTCCTCCGAGGCACGAGTGTCATCTGCTACGCGGATGACACTCTCCTCACCGCCCGGGGGGAGAGTTTCAGGGAGGCGGCCAACTTGGCCTCGGCAGGCGGATCCTTGGTCGCAGGGAGGATCCGCCGCCTAGGATTGACGGTGGCGCTGCACAAGACCGAGGCCGTGTTCTTCCACAGGCCTCGGCAGCGCCAACCACCAGACGCCCACATCTTCGTGGAGGGCGTCCGAATCGAGGTGAAGGCCCAGATGAAATATCTGGGCCTTGTACTCGACAGCAGGTGGCGCTTCGGCCCGCATTTTAGCGGGCTGTCGACGCGCCTGCTGAAGACTGCGGGCGCCCTCTCGTGGCTGCTCCCCAACTTGGGGGGGCCAAGCGCGCGATGCCGGCAGCTCTACGCCGGCATCTTGAGGAGTATGGCCCTTTACGGGGCCCCTATCTGGGAGGACTCCCTCCACAGGAGGGAGAACGCCGCCGCATTGCGGGCCCCCCAAAGGGCCATAGCCCAGCGGGTGGCGAGGGCCTACCGCACGGTCGCCTTCTCGGCGGCATGCGCTCTGGCCGGCACCCCGCCTTGGGAACTCGAGGCGTGGGTGCTCGCCAGAGTGTATGAATGGACGGCGGGGCGGAGGGCGAGAGGAGAACGCCCCGCCCCTGAAGAGCGGGAGGCCGTCCGGCGGGAGGCGAAGGACGCCATAGTCGTCCACTGGACGCGGGACCTCGCCGCCGCAGCCTTCGGCCGCCGAACTCTAGACGCGATTGGGCCGGTCCTGCGAGACTGGCTCGAGCGGTCGCACGGGTTCCTCTCCTTCCGTCTGGTGCAGGTGCTGTCCGGGCACGGTTGCTTTGGATCGTACCTGCACCGTATCGGGCGGGAGGAGACGCCGTCGTGTCACGGCTGTGGCGCGGCGGAGGACACGGCGCAGCACACTCTTGAGGTGTGCCCGTCGTGGTCCGAGCCGCGCCGCAGTCTCACCGCGGCGATCGGAACGGACCTCTCGCTCCCCGGCCTGGTCAACGCCATGCTGAGGGACGAGGGGTCCTGGGCGGCAGTCGCCTCCTTCTGCGAACACGTCATGTCCCAGAAGGAGGCGGCGGAGCGCGCGCGGGAGGAAGACCCCCTCGCGGCGCCGCTCCGAAGGCGGAGGAGGGGTCGAAGACGACGTCAGTATGACAGTCACCTCCGACTCCTCCCAGGTGGAAGCCAGCAGGCGACGGGTGCGGGGGCACCCTCGCCTGTATCGCACAGGCTTCCACCAGTGCCGGACGGGAATGGCCAGGTGTTCCCGGCCATTCCCGTAGCCCCCCAGCCGGGGGGACATGCGGGGCCCGCCAGTTAGGCGGGCATGCGCCGGGGGGGTTGTGGACGCAAAGGCTGAGCCGGATTCCCATGACCCCTCCATCAAGGCGACGAGGGAACACCGCTGAGTTTTAGTGGGTATACTGCCACCTTGGCAGGGAGTCCCACATACTCCGTATCGTCCCCCGACGATCGGAGAAACGTAATGTCATTTCTCAGCGACAAAAAAAAACAAAAAAAAAAAAAAAAAAAAAAAAAGGTTCCCCCCCGGTGGGTTCCCGCATTGTCGAGGCGGGGGGGCTCAGTAGCCGTGGCTTGGACACCCACGGTGAAGCTAAGAGGAACCCGAGGAGGGGCCGCTCGTCAGGGCTTCTGCTGACAAGCCGACGACGTAGCGGCCAAAGGTAGGTTGCGGTGTCGCTTGGGCGACATCGCAACTGAGGCGGGCCGCGATGTCGTACGTACCGGAGGCATCGCGGTTGAGGGTTGGAGGCCGCGGCGGGAGAGGAGTGCCGGTATTACGGTGCGCCGCTCTCCCTACCTTCCGCGGCCTTGACGGGGTCGCCACCGTTAGATGGCGGACGCGGTGGGGCTGCAGGGGAAGAGGAGTGTCGGTATTGCGTTGGCCGCTCTCCCTATCCTCTGCAGCCGAAAATTGGCAGGCGGCGGGGCCAATGTCCTGACCCGTCGCAGGGGGGACCAAGGGTGCCCAGACACGGGGTCGTCTGGCGCCCATGTGCTGGTTTGGTCCCTGGGGTGGTCACGGCGTGCTATGTGTTCTGGTGCGCCGGTGATGGGGAGTACTCCCCAGAGGAGGGTCCGGTAACGGACGGCCGCGGCGGGTTCACGGATGAGTGCTAACGCGTGCCCGTGTTCCCGCCGTAAGCGGCAGAGGAGGACACCGTGGAGTTTTAGTGGGTTAGAGTCCCACATAACTGCACTATCTCCCCGTGGTAGTGTAGTATGCATGAGCATTTCTCCACGTGAAAAAAAAAAAAAAAAAAGGTTAGGTTAGGTTCCCCCCCGGTGGGTTCCCGCATTGTCGAGGCGGGGGGGCTCAGTAGCCGTGGCTTGGACACCCACGGTGAAGCGAAGAGGAACCCGAGGAGGGGCCGCTCGTCAGGGCTTTTGCTGCCAAGCCAACGACGAAGCGGCCAAAAGTAGGTTGCGGTGCCGCTTGGGCAGCATCGCAACTGAGGCGGGCCGCGATGTCGTATCGGGGGCATCGCGGCTGAGGGTTGGAGGCCGCGGCGGGAGAGGAGTGCCGGTATTACGGTGCGCCGCTCTCCCTACCTTCCGCGGCCTTGACGGGGTCGCCACCGTAAGATGGCGGACGCGGTGGGGCTGCAGGGGAAGAGGAGTGTCGGTATTGCGTTGGCCGCTCTCCCTATCCTCTGCAGCCGAAAATTGGCAGGCGGCGGGGCCAATGTCCTGACCCGTCGCAGGGGGACCAAGGGTGCCCAGACACGGGGTCGTCTGGCGCCCATGTGCTGGTTTGGTCCCTGGGGTGGTCACGGCGTGCTATGTGTTCTAGTGCGCCGGTGATGGGGAGTACTCCCCAGAGGAGGGTCCGGCAACGGACAGCCGCGGCGGGTTCACGGATGAGTGCTAACGCGTGCCCGTGTTCCCGCCGTAAGCGGCAGAGGTGGACACCGTGGAGTTTTAGTGGGTTAGAGTCCCACATAACTGCACTATCTCCCCGTGGTAGTGTAGTATGCATGAGCATTTCTCCACGTGAAAAAAAAAAAAAAAAAAAAAAAAAAAAAAAAAAAAGGTTAGGTTAGGTTAGGTTAGGTTCCCTACCGCCGGCCTCGGTACCATCGAGGCGGTCCGGCCAGTACTCGAGCGCTGGCTCGGGAGGAGGCACGGCTCCCTGTCGTTTCGGGTGACGCAGGTGCTCTCGGGGCATGGTTGCTTCGGGAAGTACCTGTGTCGCATAAACAGGGAGCCGGACGCCCGGTGTCACCACTGCGTCGACTGCCGGGAGGACACGGCGTGGCATACGCTGGCAGAGTGTGCCGCTTGGGAGGAGCCGCGCCGTGCCCTCATTTCAGAAGTAGGCAGTGACCTCTCGCTGCCGGCCATGGTCGAGTCCATGGTCGACAGCGAGGAGTCCTGGGACGCGGTGGTTTCCTTCTGCGAAACGGTCGTCTCGCAGAAGGAGGCTGCGGAAAGGGAGAGGGAGATCTCGTCCACTCACCCTGCCCGCAGCAGGCGCACCGGGCGTCGGCGGAGGGCGGACAACGCCCTCTTCCAGCCCCCCTAAACGGGTCCAGGGGCGACGGACTCGGGGACGTCCGTCGCCCCCCACACATCAGGACCCGAGGTGGCGGCGCGATGTGTTCCACGCGCGCCCCTCTTAGACGTCGCGGGGGGAGTCAAACACCTCACTCCCCCCCCCGACCAGACGGGGCCCGCTGAGGCGGGCCGGCACCAGCCGGGGGTTGCGGAAGGATCGTACGTTCCCGCGACCCCCGGCGTAGGTGTGAGATGGAACACCCGGGGTGGTTTTTAGTCAGTAAGAGTCTGACAGACCCCGCCGCCCGCCCCAGGGCGGCGGACATCCATGAGGATTTTCCACCCCGGATCAAAAAAAAAAAAAAAAAAAAGGTTAGGTTAGGTTAGGTTTTTTTTTTTTTTTTTTTTTTTGTTTTGGCAGGAGTGGGAAATCCTCATGGACGCCCAGGCTGCCTCCCGTCGGAGCCAGTCTGGGCAGTGCCGGACTCTTACCGGCTAAAACCACACTCCTGCCTTACAGCGTCCCTCTGACTTGATCAGAGACCTTATTTACAATCCATTGTTACTTTCCTTACATTTCTAAACTACAGTCTTAATACTATTACATTTTTTATTTTAGCCTATTTGTGGGTACTTTACATTTTCAATATCCTTCTATACAAATATCCTTATATTTAACAAACATATTTTCTATATCCTTATATCTGTAGTATTTTACTTCTTACACTCTAAATTACCCTATTACATACACCATTTCAGCAGAATCGAAACGCCTCTTAGTCTAGATGTAATACATGTTTATTGGTTCATTCACTCACTACAATTTCGGACATTTTCAACGACTTTTGTACATATGCTACTGTTATATATTATAGACAAATATGAATCCTAAGCATATATTCATTTACTTATTCCTAGTAATAGTTTTCCTAGCTACTTTCATGCAGAAACCAATAAACTTGTCTCTGGTATCTTTGTTTGCAATTAGTGCACTCAAGTTTGCCATCGTTACCTCAATTCCTAACTCTTGCTCAATCTCATACCTCTCCCGACAGTAAGCAGGGCAGTCAGTCAGTATGTGTACTACAGTTTCCTGTTGGTCATAGTCACATATGCACGATGAGCTCTCCTTGCACTTAAACCTATTAAGGTATTCGGAGAACCCACCGTGCCCTGTCAATAATTGGGTCAGTACTCCTGTCGGTTTCAGTACCTTAACTACACTAAATGCTTGGATGGCGTCCGGGAAAAACATTTTTGTCACTCCGGCTGTTTCTTCGGATCTGTATCTCTGATTCCATTCGTCAAGCGTATCTGCACGAATCTGCCGCTTGACGAATGAAATCGGGCATTGGTCATAATCTGGCCTTGTTTTTGTCGTAAGGGCGGCGTCCTTAGCCAGCTGGTCTGCTCTCTCATTGCCCTCCAGTCCTGCATGAGCTTTGACCCAAAAGAGTTCAACTCTTTTGGATCGATCCCTACTTAGTCGCAGATTTTCGCGAATTTCGACTGCGAGGGGGTGGAGAGAGTGGTGGTTGGTGACCGCTTCCAGTGACGACTTGGAGTCACTATAAATGCCGAAACTGTGTTTTGGACTACGCAAAATTTCCCTTGTGGCCTTGCATATAGCCAGCAGTTCAGCCTGGAAGACGGTACAGTGGGGCGACAGCTTAAGTTTTTGGGTTTTGGTTTCAGCATCATTGCTCCAATGAGACAATGATGCCCCAACCTTGCCCTCGATCTTGCTGCCGTCCGTGTATATCCGCACTGCTTGAGTACAGTGGTTGTTGTGTTGCTCCTGGTCTGCCAGGCATATGAACTGAAGGCTTATATGTTTGGCTGGGTGGGGAAGTCTGTCAAACGCGGTTCGTCGCTCGACCTCCTTATCTCCTAGTGCTGGCCGAGGTACCCCCCTCCTTGCCTCATACAGGGCCGCTGCCTCTTGTATTCGGAGGTCAAGGGGTAGTATCCCAGCCAGCACCAGTGCCGAGTTCAAGGAAACCGTACGGTAGGATTTGCACAGTTTCTGTGCAAACCCTCTTTGGACCGCGTTTAACTGTTTGCGCACCGTCAGCTTTTCGGCTGCTGGTGCCCACGCACTTGCCGCAAGATTGTTGGTTCGACTACTGCCGTGTAGATGGAGCGTATGACATCCGGATTGAGTCCCCAGCTAATCCTGGCTGCCCTCGACAACTGCTTGTTTAGGTTTAATGCCTTTTTGCATACATTAGATGCATGGGCATTATACGTTAGCTTGTCATCGATGATCAGCCCCTGGAGTTTGATTTCCCGCGACTTACCAACATCGATCCCGCCCATGCTCAGCAGTGGGGTGTCATATTTAAGTTTCCGCGTGATGACCATCGCATTCGTCTTTTGCGGTGCGAATCTTAACTTATTTTTGACTCCCCACTGATGTACATACTCGAGAGCGTCATTGGCACGTCGCTAGACTTCCCTCGCTGAGTCCCCATCGAACATTAAAACTACGTCATCAGCGAAAGCTTGGCAGTAGTCTCCCCTTTGTACCAGGCCTTTGAGTAGGGGTCAAGTAGTAGATTCCAAAGAATCGGGCCCCCAATCGATCCTTGCACACAGCCTTTGTTTGTTGCCCTGGTAACCTCCTGCCCCGCATATCTCACCCTGACCTTCCGGTGTTCCAGGTAACTGTCCATCACTCTTCTAATGTTCACCGGACATTTAGTTTCCGCCAGCCTTGTTTTTATAGCCGGCCACCATGCACTGTCAAAGGCTCCCTCTATGTCCAGCGATATCATAACGATCAATTTCTTGTCTCTTAACTTTTTGCGTATGAGTTCGAGCAGGTCATAGAGGGAGTCTTCGGTGCTTCTCTGTGGCATAAACCCATACTGGCGTGTGCTAAGTCCGGGTATGATGTGCCATTTCACCCTTCCTATTAGCATTTTTTCCAGAACTTTTCCCATCACTGGCAACAGTCCTATTGGCCTATATGATTTAGGAGCTGTATAGCTCTCCTTCCCGGGTTTCCTCAGGATGACTACTGTCGCTTCCTTCCAGATTCTCGGGAAGTAACGGTTAGGTTAGGTTAGGTTAGGTTCCCCCCCGGTGGGTTCCCGCATTGTCGAGGCGGGGGGGCTCAGTAGCCGTGGCTTGGACACCCACGGTGAAGCGAAGAGGAACCCGAGGAGGGGCCGCTCGTCAGGGCTTTTGCTGACAAGCCGACGACGTAGCGGCCAAAGGTAGGTTGCGGTGTCGCTTGGGTGACATCGCAACTGAGGCGGGCCGCGATGTCGTACGTACCGGAGGCATCGCGGTTGAGGGTTGGAGGCCGCGGCGGGAGAGGAGTGCCGGTATTACGGTGCGCCGCTCTCCCTACCTTCCGCGGCCTTGACGGGGTCGCCACCGTACGATGGCGGACGCGGTGGGGCTGCAGAGGAAGAGGAGTGTCGGTATTGCGTTGGCCGCTCTCCCTATCCTCTGCAGCCGAAAATTGGCAGGCGGCGGGGCCAATGTCCTGACCCGTCGCAGGGGGGACCAAGGGTGCCCAGACACGGGGTCGTCTGGCGCCCATGTGCTGGTTTGGTCCCTGGGGTGGTCACGGCGTGCTATGTGTTCTGGTGCGCCGGTGATGGGGAGTACTCCCCAGAGGAGGGTCCGGTAACGGACGGCCGCGGCGGGTTCACGGATGAGTGCTAACGCGTGCCCGTGTTCCCGCCGTAAGCGGCAGAGGAGGACACCGTGGAGTTTTAGTGGGTTAGAGTCCCACATAACTGCACTATCTCCCCGTGGTAGTGTAGTATGCATGAGCATTTCTCCACGTGAAAAAAAAAAAAAAAAAAAAAAAGTTAGGTTAGGTTGGGGTGCACGTTGAAAAGCCTCCTCGTGGCGCACCCTGGGCAACGACGGCTCCAATTGCCCACCAGGTTTTGGTGGACAATTGGGGCCGGCGGCTAATTTTCAACACACGGGGGAAGGTCATGGTTCCAATCACCGATCATCTTTGATTGTCGGTGAAGGGAACCGGGCTACAGATGGGCGGTCGTACGTCCACTCCTCCTCTGCTTACAGAGGGATGTGAGTGGGCGTAGACTGGGAAGGGGCGGTTCGCGCCGCAGTACCCACGAGGGCGTGGGTGGTGAGGGTGTCCATTGACCACGCTGCGTCTGTTCGGCATCCGGCGGCAGCGTGGGGACGCCCGCGCCGGGGCGGCGGTTGGTTCTGCCCAATCGTCGGCCACCCCGTAATCCTGAGTTTTCAGGACCGGGGGTCCGGGCCACTGAGGCTCGGGCCACGAGGAAGACAACCTCTATAAAAAATTACCCCAATCCTAAGGTCTAGCGTGCCGAGGGGATGTATGGCCGGAGGGCATCCGGTAAGCTAGCGCTAACAAGGGACCTCACCCTTAAAAAGGAACAAAAAATGGAAAAGACTGGTGCCAAAACAATTCCCCAGGCGGGTACCCTCCTACCCAAGGAGGGAGAATCCCGCCCTTCCTCGGAAGGCAGCCCCTTCGTATCTGGGGGGGGCAACATTAGTCTCGTGGGCCGGCAGACCACTGCCGACCTGCGTCAACCTGCGCTTGCCTCGCAAGAAAAGGCGCTCCGGGTTAGCCTGGAGCGCCTGTGCGACGCAAGCGAACCGCTTGCCGTCGTGGACAGCAACAAGAGCCGAGGAGGCTCAGGTCCTGAAAAGGACCAAGACTTGCAGGGGTGCACCTCCAAATCTCGGAGGAAGCGCCCACTAAGCAGGGACTCGGGGTCGATGGGCCTCTCCTCCAGTGAGGAGAATCTGTCGGCCCCCAAGGTGCCAACGGCACAGAGAGGGCGGGGTCGGGCGAGCGGAGCCTCCGCTCGGTTGCCGAGCCGTGACCGAGTGGGTCGCTTTGTGCCGATCTCTCGGCCCGCAACACCGGCTCCCGTAGAGCGTGCGGCGGAGGGCGTGGAGAGTGACCCCGGGCCCTCAATAGTGGACCTGAGCGAGGACTCCTCGCTGACCTCGCTGGGTTCCAATAGGGCGGAGGCGAATGCTGCCAAGCGGGCGCAAAAGAAGGCTGTCGCGGCTGACGAAGTCAGCGAGTTGGCCCGACAGGCCCGAGAGCGGCGATCCGCTCGGATGGCTGCCGGGGGCAGCGTATCGGCGGTGGCGCTCAGCCGCCAAGTTATGGACAGCGTGGATGTCGTCCTGAAGGTTGCCACCAAATCGGGCAACCTGAAGGGCACGTTCACGCGCGCCCTAAAGGAGGCGGCTGACGGGATCAAGGAGGCGGTTGAGGTCCTCCTTAGTCGCACAAGCACGGAGGAGACGGCGAAGTTGTGGGAGGAGAACAGCCGTCTCCGAGCCGAGCTGGAGGACCTCAAACGCCAGTTTGCCGCCCAGAGCGCAACTCCCCTGGCCGCTGGCACCTCTCCCGGCGCGGCCCCGGCGCTGGCCCCGTTTTCGGCTCCGTCGTCGGCCCCTGCACTTGCGGATGCGGAGGTCGAGAGGATCGCGCGCATCTGCATGATGCAGTGCGGGAGTATGGTGGGTGCCCGGTTGGAGGCCATAGAGGCGAGACTCCCGGCCGAAAACCTTCGCCCACCGCTCGCTGCGGACAGACGGAGGGAAGAGGGGCCACCAAAATCGGGGTCAAAAGCCGCCGCGGCTGGGTCGAATCAGGCCGGGAAGGAGACCAAAAAGTCCGCGCCCACCTCCCGGACGGCCGCACCCCGGGCGACCGGGACCCCACCAACCGCGCCCCCGCCGACCGCACCCCCGCGGACCGCACCCCCGGCGACACCCTCAGCGACCGCACCCGGGTCCACTACGGAGACCTGGACGACGGTCGTCAAGAGGGGCCGCCGTAGGAAGAAGACGACGGCGCCGCCACCACCGGAACCCGCTGGAGCACCGGCACCCAACAAGGCGAAGGGACCGCCTAGGATCAGAGCCCCACGCTCCGCGGCTGTAGTGATTACGCTGCAGCCCGGAGCCATCGAAAGGGGCGTCTCCTATAAGGCGGTCCTTACAGAGGCGAAAGCTAAAGTCGCGTTCCCCGACCTTGGCATACCGTCCGGCCTTAAAATGAGGCCGGCGATTACGGGGGCGCGACTGCTGGAGGTGTCGGGTGCCTCTAGCGGCGAAAAGGCGGACGTCCTGGCCGCCAAGCTGCGGGAGGTCCTGAACCCGGAGGACGTTCGGGTGTCCAGGCCGATGAAGACCGCTGAACTGCGCGTCGACGGCCTGGACGACTCGACGACTCCGGCTGAGGTCGCGGCGGCCGTCGCCAAAGCCGGTGGATGTCCGCCCGGGGACGTGCGGACGGGCGAGATTCGCGCCGACGCCTCCGGGCTCGGCGCGATCTGGGTGCGGTGCCCGGTGGCGGCGGCTAACAAAGTCGCCGACGCTGGGCGTCTGTTGGTGGGGTGGGTTGCAGCGAGGGTGAGGCAGCTGCAACCCAGGGCACTGCGGTGCTACCGTTGCCTTGACATTGGGCATGTCAGGGCACGGTGCACCTCGTGCGTAGACCGCAGCGAGCTGTGCTATCGCTGCGGTCAGGCCGGCCACAAGGCGGCCCAGTGCTCCGCGGCGCCAAACTGCAGCCTCTGTACAGCTGCAGGGAGGCCCGCTGGGCACAGAGCGGGCGGAAAGGCTTGTGGCGGGCCTGCCCAAAAGGGGAAGAGAAGGGGTGCCAAGGCTGCCGGGGGCTCTTTACCCCCCCCTCAGCCTGGCCTCCCTTCGGCCGACTCCCGGCCTAGGAATGGTGCGGAGGGAATGGACTGTGCCTAATGGCGCTGTACCATTTCCTCCAGGGCAACATCAACCACTCTGCCAGAGCTCAGGATCTCTTGCTCCAGAGCATGGCAGAGTGGTCGATTCACGTGGCTGTGGTCGCCGAACCGTACTTTGTCCCCCCCAGGGATAACTGGGTGGGAGACCTGGACGGTTTGGTGGCCATCATTGGCGGGGCTCTTGCCAACCCGTCCCGAGGTCACGGCTGGGTGGCCGCCCTCGTGGACGGCATTGGCACGGTTGGGGCGTATTTTTCGCCCAACAAGAGTCTCGCCGACTTCGAGAGGTTTCTTGTCGAGTTGGGTGCCGTCGTGGGCCGACTCCACCCTCGCCCGGTGCTGTTGCTGGGGGATCTCAACGCCAAATCTGCGGCGTGGGGATCTCCAGTGACCGATGCTAGGGGCGAGGTACTGGAGGAGTGGGCGGTCACGACTGGCTTGACCGTCCTAAATCGGGGCACGGAGCACACGTGCGTGCGGCAGCGGGGCGGTTCAATAGTGGACGTCTCGTTCGCTAGCCCCGTTGTCGCGAGCCGTGTCCGCGACTGGCGTGTCGCCGCGGAGGTGGAGACGTTGTCGGATCATCGATACATCCGTTTCGACGTCTCCGCCCAGACCGCAGGCGGCCGCGGTTTACCGGCCCCGCGTGCGGACGGTCCGCGCTGGGCGCGTAAGCGCATCGACAGGGAGCTTCTCGAGGAGGCCGCTATTGTCCAGGCCTGGTTCCGGGAGTCGGCGACGAACGGACCCGTTGACGTCGAGCAGGAGGCGCTGTGGTTCCGCGGGGCGATGACGCAAATCAGCGACGCGTCCATGCCCCGGGTCCACACACAGTCAGCAAGGCGCCAGGTGTACTGGTGGACCGCCGAGATCGCGCAGTTGCGCGTCGCGTGCGTGGCGGTCAGGCGCCAGTACACCCGATACCGGAGGAGACGTCTTCGGGTCCCTGACGAAGAAGCCGCGTTGTATGAGGTGTACCGCGCGGCGAAGAGGACTCTGTGGCTGGCCATCGGCGAGGCGAAGTCGCGAGCCAGGGAGGAGATGTTGGAGACTCTAGAGGGGGATCCGTGGGGGCGCCCTTATCGCGCGGTTCGAGGGAAACTTCGAGCCGCGGCGCCCCCGCTTACGGAGAGTCTCCAACCCGAGCTGCTGGAACAGGTGGTCGCAGCCCTCTTCCCGGCGAGAGCGGAGCACACTCCGCCGCCGATGGCATTGCCCACGGCCGCAGAGTCCACCGAAGAGAACGCCATCAGCGTCCCAGAGGTGACACAGGCAGAGATGGGGGCAGCCGTGATGAGGCTCCGGGCCAAGAACGTGGCTCCGGGGCCCGACGGGATCCACGGCTGCGTGTTAGCCCTCGCTCTGAAGGAGCTTGAGCCCCAACTGAGAGGACTCTACACAGCGTGCCTTGAGCGGGGCCAGTTTCCCACTTTGTGGAAATCTGGTCGTCTGGTCCTGCTCAGGAAGGCGGGGCGCCCTGCGGACTCGCCGTCCGCGTACCGGCCCACAGTGCTGCTAGACGAGGTGGGTAAGCTGTTCGAGCGGATAATCGCTGCCCGCCTCGTCGGCCACTTGTGCGGAGAGGGGCCGGATCTGGACGGCAGCCAGTTCGGCTTTCGGCACGGGCGCTCTACCATTCACGCTGTGTCGCGAGTGAGAGTCCTGGCGGAGGAAGCAGTGGCCCGGGGCGGGGTGATGTTGGCGGTGTCCTTGGACATATCCAACGCCTTCAACACCCTGCCCTGGAGTTGTATTCGGGAGGCACTGCGGTACCATCGAGTGCCTCCCTACCTCCGCCACATCGTTGGGGCTTATCTGTCGGAGAGGTGTGTCACCTACGTGGGACGTGATGGCGGATACCAGCACCGCATGTCGTGCGGTGTTCCGCAGGGCTCGGTCTTGGGCCCGCTCCTGTGGAACATCGGGTACGACTGGGTGTTGAGGGGCGAGCTCCAACCGGGCGTGGACCTTACGTGTTATGCTGACGACACGCTGGTCACTGCCCGGGGGAGCTCGCACAGGGAGGCAACGTTGCTGGCGACGGCTGCGGTGTCACAGGTGGTGAGCCGCATACGTCGCCTGGGCCTGGAGGTGGCCCTCAACAAGTCGGAGGCCATGGTGTTTCATGGCCCCCGGCGGGCGCCGCCGCCCGGATCACACATCGTGGTCGGGGGGGCTCGGATCGCTGTCGAGTCCACCATGAAGTACCTGGGATTGGTGCTCGACAGCCGGTGGGATTTCGGCCCCCACTTCCGGCGGCTGGCGCCCAAGTTGTTGGGCGCTGCTGGGGCGCTGTCAACGTTGCTTCCCAATCTGGGGGGCCCGAGCGCCGCCTGTAGGCGGCTCTACGTGGGGATCGTGCGATCCATGGCCCTGTATGGGGCCCCGATCTGGGCGACTGACCTGACGGCCGGTAGCATCGCAGTCCTGCGGAGGCCGCAGAGGGCGATGGCCGTCAGGGTCGTCCGGGGGTATCGCACGATCTCCTACGAGGTGGCTTGTGTACTGGCTGGATCCCCGCCCTGGGACCTGGAGGCGAAAGTACTCGCGTCACTGTACCGGTGGCGCGAGGAAGCGCGGGCGCGTGGCGAGGGGCTGACGCAGCGCCATATGGAGCTGCGCCGGTCTCAGCTTCGCGAGGTCCTGGTGGCGGAATGGCGGGACAGGCTTTCGCGCCCTACCGCCGGCCTCGGTACCATCGAGGCGGTCCGGCCAGTACTCGAGCGCTGGCTCGGGAGGAGGCACGGCTCCCTGTCGTTTCGAGTGACGCAGGTGCTCTCGGGGCATGGTTGCTTCGGGAAGTACCTGTGTCGCATTAACAGGGAGCCGGACGCCCGGTGTCACCACTGCGTCGACTGCCGGGAGGACACGGCGTGGCATACGCTGGCAGAGTGTGCCGCTTGGGAGGAGCCGCGCCGTGCCCTCATTTCAGAAGTAGGCAGTGACCTCTCGCTGCCGGCCGTGGTCGAGTCCATGGTCGACAGCGAGGAGTCCTGGGACGCGGTGGTTTCCTTCTGCGAAACGGTCGTCTCGCAGAAGGAGGCTGCGGAAAGGGAGAGGGAGATCTCGTCCACTCACCCTGCCCGCAGCAGGCGCACCGGGCGTCGGCGGAGGGCGGACAACGCCCTCTTCCGGCCCCCCTAAACGGGTCCAGGGGCGACGGACTCGGGGACGGCCGTCGCCCCCCACACATCAGGACCCGAGGTGGCGGCGATGTGTTCCACGCGCGCCCCTCTTAGACGTCGCGGGGGGAGTCAAACACCTCACTCCCCCCCCCGACCAGACGGGGCCCGCTGAGGCGGGCCGGCACCAGCCGGGGGTTGCGGAAGGATCGTACGTTCCCGCGACCCCCGGCGTAGGTGTGAGATGGAACACCCGGGGTGGTTTTTAGTCAGTAAGAGTCTGACAGACCCCGCCGCCCGCCCCAGGGCGGCGGACATCCATGAGGATTTTCCACCCCGGATCAAAAAAAAAAAAAAAAAAAGGTTAGGTTAGGTTAGGTTAGGTTCCCCCCCCGGTGGGTTCCCGCATTGTCGAGGCGGGGGGGCTCAGTAGCCGTGGCTTGGACACCCACGGTGAAGCGAAGAGGAACCCGAGGAGGGGCCGCTCGTCAGGGCTTCTGCTGACAAGCCGACGACGTAGCGGCCAAAGGTAGGTTGCGGTGTCGCTTGGGTGACATCGCAACTGAGGCGGGCCGCGATGTCGTACGTACCGGAGGCATCGCGGTTGAGGGTTGGAGGCCGCGGCGGGAGAGGAGTGCCGGTATTACGGTGCGCCGCTCTCCCTACCTTCCGCGGCCTTGACGGGGTCGCCACCGTACGATGGCGGACGCGGTGGGGCTGCAGGGGAAGAGGAATGTCGGTATTGCGTTGGCCGCTCTCCCTATCCTCTGCAGCCGAAAATTGGCAGGCGGCGGGGCCAATGTCCTGACCCGTCGCAGGGGGGACCAAGGGTGCCCAGACACGGGGTCGTCTGGCGCCCATGTGCTGGTTTGGTCCCTGGGGTGGTCACGGCGTGCTATGTGTTCTGGTGCGCCGGTGATGGGGAGTACTCCCCAGAGGAGGGTCCGGTAACGGACGGCCGCGGCGGGTTCACGGATGAGTGCTAACGCGTGCCCGTGTTCCCGCCGTAAGCGGCAGAGGAGGACACCGTGGAGTTTTAGTGGGTTAGAGTCCCACATAACTGCACTATCTCCCCGTGGTAGTGTAGTATGCATGAGCATTTCTCCACGTGAAAAAAAAAAAAAAAAAAAAAAAAAGGTTAGGTTAGGTTCCCCCCCGGTGGGTTCCCGCATTGTCGAGGCGGGGGGGCTCAGTAGCCGTGGCTTGGACACCCACGGTGAAGCGAAGAGGGACCTGAGGAGGGGCCGCTCGTCAGGGCTTTTGCTGCCAAGCCAACGACGAAGCGGCCAAAAGTAGGTTGCGGTGCCGCTTGGGCAGCATCGCAACTGAGGCGGGCCGCGATGTCGTATCGGGGGCATCGCGGCTGAGGGTTGGAGGCCGCGGCGGGAGAGGAGTGCCGGTATTACGGTGCGCCGCTCTCCCTACCTTCCGCGGCCTTGACGGGGTCGCCACCGTAAGATGGCGGACGCGGTGGGGCTGCAGGGGAAGAGGAGTGTCGGTATTGCGTTGGCCGCTCTCCCTATCCTCTGCAGCCGAAAATTGGCAGGCGGCGGGGCCAATGTCCTGACCCGTCGCAGGGGGACCAAGGGTGCCCAGACACGGGGTCGTCTGGCGCCCATGTGCTGGTTTGGTCCCTGGGGTGGTCACAGCGTGCTATGTGTTCTAGTGCGCCGGTGATGGGGAGTACTCCCCAGAGGAGGGTCCGGCAACGGACAGCCGCGGCGGGTTCACGGATGAGTGCTAACGCGTGCCCGTGTTCCCGCCGTAAGCGGCAGAGGAGGACACCGTGGAGTTTTAGTGGGTTAGAGTCCCACATAACTGCACTATCTCCCCGTGGTAGTGTAGTATGCATGAGCATTTCTCCACGTGAAAAAAAAAAAAAAAAAAAAAAAAAAAAAAAGGTTAGGTTAGGTTAGGTTAGGTTCCCCCCCGGTGGGTTCCCGCATTGTCGAGGCGGGGGGGCTCAGTAGCCGTGGCTTGGACACCCACGGTGAAGCGAAGAGGAACCCGAGGAGGGGCCGCTCGTCAGGGCTTCTGCTGACAAGCCGACGACGTAGCGGCCAAAGGTAGGTTGCGGTGTCGCTTGGGTGACATCGCAACTGAGGCGGGCCGCGATGTCGTACGTACCGGAGGCATCGCGGTTGAGGGTTGGAGGCCGCGGCGGGAGAGGAGTGCCGGTATTACGGTGCGCCGCTCTCCCTACCTTCCGCGGCCTTGACGGGGTCGCCACCGTACGATGGCGGACGCGGTGGGGCTGCAGGGGAAGAGGAGTGTCGGTATTGCGTTGGCCGCTCTCCCTATCCTCTGCAGCCGAAAATTGGCAGGCGGCGGGGCCAATGTCCTGACCCGTCGCAGGGGGGACCAAGGGTGCCCAGACACGGGGTCGTCTGGCGCCCATGTGCTGGTTTGGTCCCTGGGGTGGTCACGGCGTGCTATGTGTTCTGGTGCGCCGGTGATGGGGAGTACTCCCCAGAGGAGGGTCCGGTAACGGACGGCCGCGGCGGGTTCACGGATGAGTGCTAACGCGTGCCCGTGTTCCCGCCGTAAGCGGCAGAGGAGGACACCGTGGAGTTTTAGTGGGTTAGAGTCCCACATAACTGCACTATCTCCCCGTGGTAGTGTAGTATGCATGAGCATTTCTCCACGTGAAAAAAAAAAAAAAAAAAAAAAAAAAGGTTAGGTTAGGTTAGGTTAGGTTTTCCCCACCGAAGTGATCCCCACGTTGTCGTCGTGGTGGGGCTTGCGTGTCCCGATCCTGGATCTCGCTTTGAGGTTCAGGTGAGGGGCATTACCAAGAGGGACACAGGGAAGGGTCGCTCCTGCGCCGTCGACGCTCGTCGACCAGGCAAGAACGCGGCCGCCGCCGCTGAGGTGCAGGCGCACCGAAGCGGCGTTCGTTTGTCTCCTCGTTCATCGAGGAGCAAACCTTTCGGCGGGTCCGCTGAGTCGGGTTGGCCGGACAGCGGACGGAGGCATGTTTAATGCCGCCGCCGGGGGCTTGGCTTAACCGCCTGGCCCAGAGGAAGGACACCTCTAAGATAAAAAACCACCCAATCCCAAGTTTTGGGAGCGCGGCGAGGGGATGAATGGCCGTTGGGAGAACGGTCGTTAGCGCTCCCACCTGTTGGTACCTCCCGCCCCCAACAGTATATAGGGCTACGTTTAAGGGTATGGAGCCACTGCCCGCGAAGGACCCCAATAATTGCTTCCATTCTCGTGGGAATAAAATGGATGAAAATTTAAATAAAACCAAAACAACAAAAGACGTTGAAGGAGAAAACGTACTTCGTGTACTTGTGGAGAGGATTGGAGGTGCGCTCTCGGACTCGGACTCTGCGTCGAGTCTGATGACCGTCGCAAGCGCTGCGAGTTCCAACTCAAAGCGCCCGAGCAAGCGCCCTCGTAGTGGTACGGACTCGGGGTCGGATTCGGCCCTGAGTGATGCTTCGGTACCGGCTGCCAAGGTCGGTGCCAAAAAAGGCGGGAGAGGTAGGCCGGTGTCGACGGGCAAGTACGTTGGCATCGGCTTGTCCAGGCGCGAGGTTGCGGCTGCCAAGAAGGCTGCAGCCGACGCCGACAAACAAGCGGAGGATGAGCGGCAGATTGCGGCTCTGACAAAAAGGGTGACGGAAGGGAGGGTCACCCGCCTGTCGGAGTCGTCTTCTGTTGCCTCTGACATGGTCGTCGAGGCGGAAGACCTACCTGCTTCCGACCTCAACCAAAGATTGGTTGATGCCGTGGCTGCCATCAAGAGGGTCCAAAAGGTATCGAAGGGCCTCAGTGGCGTAAGCCAGAAGGCACTCAAAGAGGCTACGGCCTCGATACTGGAGAGTGCCGAGGTGCTACTCAGCCGCACCTCCAGCGAAGAGGCGGCTTTATTAACGGCCCAAAATGTTAAGTTGGCGGCCCAAATGGCGGAACTCCGCAAGGAGTACGAGGAGCTCAAGGCGGAGATGGCGTCCTTCCGCCGCGAGCACCTCCGGAAGGAGTTGGGCTCGCCACAGCCGCAGCAGCAGCCACAGCAGCAGCCGACACAGCAGCAGCCGCCACCAGAGTCGGAGTTGGTTCGCCTGGTCCGTCAGGAGCTGGCGAGCCTAAGCGCCCGATTCTCGGTGCTAGAGGGGAGGATCTTACGCCCTCCCCTAGCTGCAGACCAACGCAGCGCACCGGCGCCGTCTTATGCGGCCAAAGCCGCAGCGCCTCGTGCCCAACAGCAACAGCAACAGGCACAAGCGGCTGCTGCGGCTATAACGGAGAAGACACCCCCCATAGGCTCGTCTCAAGATGGGGCGAATGGGGAAAAAAAGAAAAAGAAGAAGAAGAAGAAAAACAAAAACAACCAGTCGGGTGTAGCGGCTAACTCTACAAAGCCGCCAACACAATCCATGAACCAGGGCGACCCTAAATCCGCCTCTTCTCAGAAGGAGGCGGAATGGACAACTGCGGGCGCCAAGCAAAACAATAAAAAGGCGCGCCGCAAGGCCAGGCGACATGCCCAAAAGGCGAAGACGGCGGCCCAAGCACAGGCTGCGCGACTCCGTGCCCCACGATCAACGGCTGTGGTTTTGACGCTGCAGCCGGGGGCGGAGGAGCGCGGTCAGACATATGCCGGGATCCTCGCAAAGGCAAAAGCCGAAATATCCTTGAGTGATCTCGGCATAACGGGCCTCCGGTGCAAGCCTACGGCTACCGGAGCCCGGCTTCTGGAGATTTCGGGGGCTACAAGTGCCCCCAAAGCAGACGCCCTTGCCGAAAGGCTAAGGGCGTCTCTCGGAACCGACGACGTCAGAGTGTCCAGGCCCACTAAGTGTGCAGATTTGCGAATCTCGGGCCTGGACGACTCTGTCACCTCAGATGAAGTCGCCGCTGCCATCTCGAAGGCCGGCAACTGCCCGCCAGAACAAGTCAAGGCGGGCACAATCCGTAGGGGTGTCTCTGGCCTCGGGACAGTGCAAGTGAGTTGTCCCGTAGCGGCGGCCAATAAACTTAAGGAGGGCAGAAGGCTGCTGGTAGGATGGGTCTCGGCGCAGGTGACGCTCCTGACGCCCAAGCCCTTGCGGTGCTATCGTTGTCTCGAGCCGGGACACGTGGGTGTACGGTGCACCGCGGGGGTCGACCGCAGCCGACTGTGCTTCCGCTGCGGTCAACCGGATCATAAAGCTGGCTCTTGCACAGCCGCGCCGCACTGCGTACTCTGTGCGGCATCCGGCAAGCCAGCTGATCACCGGACCGGGACTAAGGCCTGCGCCAGGCCCACAAAGAAGAGCTCCGGGGCCAAGACACAGCCGATTCATCCGTCGGCTTCTACGGACACATCGATGGAGGCAACCGGTTCCTCGCAACCGGCTCACCCACCGGTTGCGGCAGCAGATCCGCCGGGGACTGGGGAGGAGGAGACAACAATGGATACCCAATAATGGCCCCAGGTCATCTATGTCTCCTCCAAAGCAACATAAACCACTGCGCCAGAGCTCAGGATCTCTTGCTCCAGAGCATGGCGCAGTGGTCCATCGATGTGGCAGTCGTCGCC
This sequence comes from Luperina nickerlii, assembly GCA_963855955.1. Classification (NCBI taxonomy): domain Eukaryota; kingdom Metazoa; phylum Arthropoda; class Insecta; order Lepidoptera; family Noctuidae; genus Luperina; species Luperina nickerlii. The sequence goes on from OY979677.1 coordinate 22,939,600, forward strand.
GAGCCGTATTTTGTGCCGCCCAGGGATGACTGGGTGTGCGACACTAACGGCTCGGTGGCGATTGTAAGGAGATCTGCCGTGGACACCCCGCTCTTTGAAGCCGTCACCCGGGGGCGGGGCTATGTTGCGGCAGTTTGGGGCGATATTATGGTCGCGGGGGTGTATTTCGCCCCCAGCCTATCTCTCGCTGACCTCGAGGTGGTCATCTCAGATTTGGGCACGGTCGTCAGTCGTAGTCGTCCTCGTCCCGTTCTCGTTTTGGGGGACTTCAATGCCAAGTCTGCGGCATGGGGTTCCCCGACAACTGATGTGCGGGGCGAGTTGGTGGAGGAGTGGGCGGTCGAGCAGGGCCTGCTTCTTCTGAACCGGGGTTGCGTGCAGACATGCGTGCGACAGTGGGGCGGGTCAATAGTGGACCTCACGTTCGCTAGCCCCGCTCTCGCGCGCCGTGTCCATGGCTGGCACGTAGTGGAGGACGTGGAGACGCTGTCGGATCACAGATACATCCGATTCAGTGTCTCCACCCACACCTCGGTCGTGCCGGTCCAAGCAGCCCCGGTGGGTGTTGGAGACGGTCCGCGTTGGGCAACGAAGCGGCTGGACAGGGAGGCTCTCCTGGAGGCCTCTATCGTGCAGGCCTGGTTGGATGCTCCCGACAGGCCTGTCGACATTGAGGAGGAGGCGGAGTGGTTCCGGGAGAGCATGTCGCACATCTGCGACGCTGCGATGCCCCGAGTCCGGCCGGTACCATCCAGGCGCCAGGTGTACTGGTGGTCGCAGCAAATTGCGCACTTGCGCATCGTCTGCGTTGAGAGGAGACGCCAGTATGCCAGGTGCCGAAGACGACGCCGCCGCTCCCCGTCAGCGGTGGCCACCGAGGCGGAACTATACCAGAGCTACAGGGAGGCGAAGAGCGCCCTCCAGTTAGCTATCGTGAGGGCAAAGTCATTGGCCCGCGAAGAACTGCTGGAGACTCTGGATCGAGATCCGTGGGGACGCCCCTACCGTATGGTGAGGGGCAAGATGCGCCAGTGGGCGCCCCCACTGTCCCAGAGTCTTCAGCCACAGTTATTGGAGGACGTGGTCAATGCTTTGTTTCCCTCACGACCAGAGCATACGCCACCGGCTATGGTTCCGCCTTGGAATGTGCCCGACGCGGAAGACGACGACGACGACGTGCCCGAAGTGACCCGGGTAGAGTTGAGAGTGGCGGTTTCTCGCATTAAAAACACCGCCCCAGGGCCCGACGGCATTCCAGGCCGTGCATGGGTCCTGGCCTTGAGGGCTCTCGGGCCCCGACTAGAAGGACTCTTAAGCGCATGTTTGGAGCGGGGCCAGCTTCCACGCCGGTGGAAGACCGGAAAGCTGGTCCTGCTAAAGAAGGAGGGGCGCCCGGCAGACTCACCGTCTGCCTACCGGCCCATTGTGCTTCTGGACGAGGTGTGTAAGATCTTTGAGCGAATCATCGCCGACCGCCTCGTCCAGCACATGACCAACGAGGGGCCGGACCTGGCGGACAACCAATTTGGTTTCCGTCAGGGGCGCTCCACAGTGGACGCAATCATGCGCGTGAGGGTCCTGGCGGAGGAGGCAGTCGCCCGGGGCGAGGTGGTCTTGGCGGTGTCGCTCGACATCGCCAACGCATTCAACACCTTGCCCTGGAATACCATCAGAGAGGCACTCCGGTATCACGGGGTGCCAGGTTACCTCCGCCGCATTATCGGGGCCTATTTATCCGAAAGATCGGTTGTTTACCCGGGTCGTGAAGGATGGGGTCAGCGAGAGATGTCGTGCGGTGTTCCGCAGGGGTCGGTATTGGGGCCACCCCTGTGGAACATAGGGTACGACTGGGCTCTGCGCGGTGCTCTTCTCCACGGAGTCGGCGTGACATGCTACGCCGACGACACGCTCGTAACAGCCCGTGGGAAGACGTACCGGCAGGCGGCCATACTGGCGACGGCCGGGGTCGCGCATGTCGTGGGTAGGATCCGGCGGTTGGGCCTGGAGGTGGCCTTGCACAAATCCGAGGCACTCTGTTTTCATGGGCCGAGGAATAAGCCACCTCCGGGTTCAAGCATAGTGGTAGGAGGGGTCTCCATAGCTGTCGAGACGACGATGAAATACTTAGGACTCGTCCTCGACAGTCGGTGGAGCTTCGGGCCGCACTTCCAGCGGCTCGCACCCCGCTTGTTGGGCGCCGCTTCAGCGCTCTCGCGCTTGCTGCCCAACTTGGGGGGTCCAAATACCTCCTGCCGGAGGCTCTACACAGGGATCGTACGGTCAATGGCGCTTTACGCCGCGCCAGTGTGGGCGGATGCCCTGACGGCCCGTAACATCGCCTTGCTGCGAAGGCCGCAAAGAGCGATGGCCGTCAGGGTGATAAGGGGATACCGTACGATCTCCTTCGAGGCGGCGAGCCTCCTAGCCGGATCCCCGCCGTGGGACCTAGAGGCGGATCTCCTCGCGTCGCTATATAAATGGCGCGAGGAAGCAGTTGGGCGGGGCGAGCGCCTGGTGCCTCGACAAGTTGAGGCGCGCAGGGCAGAGCTCCGCCAGGTCCTAGTGGCGGAATGGGAGCAGCGACTTGCGCGACCCTCGGCAGGGCACGCCGCGACAGCGGCGGTAAGACCCGTGATGAAGGAGTGGCTGGAGAGACGCCACGGTGCCCTCAGCTTCCGGCTGACGCAGGTGCTTACCGGACATGGGTGTTTCGGGAAGTACCTGTGTCGGATAGGCCGGGAGCCGACGCCCGAATGTCACCATTGTGACAGCTGCCGCGAGGACACGGCGCTGCACACGTTGGAGGAGTGCCCAGCTTGGGCAGTACAGCGCCGTGACCTGGTCGCGGCAGTCGATGCTGCGGGCGACCTCTCGCTTCCGGCCGTTATTTCATACATGGTCGGGAGTGAGAGCGGCTGGACGGCCGTCGCCTCCTTTTGTGAGGACGTAATGTCGCTAAAGGAGGCGGCGGAAAGGGAGAGAGAAGCTGTTACCTCTCTCCCGGCCCGCAGCAGGCGCACCGGGCGTCGCAGGGTGGCGGACGATCTCCGGCCACCGTAGGGCGCGGCCTGCGGGCGACAGACTAGGGGCGTCTGTTGCCCGATCAGAAACAGGCCTCGAGGCGGCGGCGTAGTGTTCCGCGCGCGCCTCTTAGTGGGAGTTCCTGCGGCCACTGGGTGGCATCCGCAGAGGGTGACGGGGCCCGCCTACGATCATCTGGCGGGCCAATACCTGCCGGGGGCGCGGACGAATGCGCAAGCGATACCCGTACCCCCGACAATAGGTACAGGAAGGGAACACCGGGGTGGTTTTTAGCCGGTAAGAGTCCGGCATGCCCCTCCGCCTTCCCCAAGGCGGAGGATGTCCATGAGGATTTTCCCCCCGAGAACAAAAAAAAAAAAAAAAAAAAAAAAGGTTAGGTTAGGTTAGGTTGAGGGTCCTGGCGGAGGAAACGGTGGCCCGGGGCGGGGTGATGTTGGCGGTGTCCTTGGACATTTCCAACGCCTTCAACACCCTGCCCTGGAGTTGTATTCGGGAGGCACTGCGGTACCATCGGGTGCCTCCCTACCTCCGCCACATCGTTGGGGCTTATCTGTCGGAGAGGTGTGTCACCTACGTGGGACGTGATGGTGGAAACCAGCACCGCATGTCGTGCGGTGTTCCACAGGGCTCGGTCTTGGGCCCGCTCCTGTGGAACATCGGGTACGACTGGGTGTTGAGGGGCGAGCTCCAACCGGGCGTGGACCTTACGTGTTATGCTGACGACACGCTGGTCACTGCCCGGGGGAGCTCGCACAGGGAAGCAGCGTTGCTGGCGACGGCTGCGGTGTCACAGGTGGTGAGCCGCATACGTCGCCTGGGCCTGGAGGTGGCCCTCAACAAGTCGGAGGCCATGGTGTTTCATGGCCCCCGGCGGGCGCCGCCGCCCGGATCACACATCGTGGTCGGGGGGGCTCGGATCGCTGTCGAGTCCACCATGACGTACCTGGGATTGGTGCTCGACAGCCGGTGGGATTTCGGCCCCCACTTCCGGCGGCTGGCGCCCAAGTTGTTGGGCGCTGCTGGGGCGCTGTCAACGCTGCTTCCCAATCTGGGGGGCCCGAGCGCCGCCTGTAGGCGGCTCTACGTGGGGATCGTGCGATCCATGGCCCTGTATGGGGCCCCGATCTGGGCGACCGACCTGACGGCCGGTAGCATCGCAGTCCTGCGAAGGCCGCAGAGAGCGATGGCCGTCAGGGTCGTCCGGGGGTATCGCACGATCTCCTACGAGGCGGCTTGCGTACTGGCTGGATCCCCGCCCTGGGACCTGGAGGCGAAAGTACTCGCGTCACTGTACCGGTGGCGCGAGGAAGCGCGGGCGCGTGGCGAGGGGCTGACGCAGCGCCATATGGAGCTGCGTCGGTCTCAGCTTCGCGAGGTCCTGGTGGCGGAATGGCGGGACAGGCTTTCGCGCCCTACCGCCGGCCTCGGTACCATCGAGGCGGTCCGGCCAGTACTCGAGCGCTGGCTCGGGAGGAGGCACGGCTCCCTGTCGTTTCGGGTGGCGCAGGTGCTCTCGGGGCATGGTTGCTTCGGGAAGTACCTGTGTCGCATTAACAGGGAGCCGGACGCCCGGTGTCACCACTGCGTCGACTGCCGGGAGGACACGGCGTGGCATACGCTGGCAGAGTGTGCCGCTTGGGAGGAGCCGCGCCGTGCCCTCATCTCAGAAGTAGGCAGTGACCTCTCGCTGCCGGCCGTGGTCGAGTCCATGGTCGACAGCGAGGAGTCCTGGGACGCGGTGGTTTCCTTCTGCGAAACTGTCGTCTCACAGAAGGAGGCTGCGGAAAGGGAGAGGGAGATCTCGTCCACTCACCCTGCCCGCAGCAGGCGCACCGGGCGTCGGCGGAGGGCGGACAACGCCCTCTTCCAGCCCCCCTAAACGGGTCCAGGGGCGACGGACTCGGGGACGTCCGTCGCCCCCCACACATCAGGACCCGAGGTGGCGGCGCGACGTGTTCCACGCGCGCCCCTCTTAGACGTCGCGGGGGGAGTCAAACACCTCACTCCCCCCCCCGACCAGACGGGGCCCGCTAAGGCGGGCCGGCACCAGCCGGGGGTTGCGGAAGGATCGTACGTTCCCGCGACCCCCGGCGTAGGTGTGAGATGGAACACCCGGGGTGGTTTTTAGTCAGTAAGAGTCTGACAGACCCCGCCGCCCGCCCCAGGGCGGCGGACATCCATGAGGATTTTCCACCCCGGATCAAAAAAAAAAAAAAAAAAAAAAAAAAAAAAAAAAAAAAAAAAGTTAGGTTAGGTTAGGTTGAGGGTCCTGGCGGAGGAAACGGTGGCCCGGGGCGGGGTGATGTTGGCGGTGTCCTTGGACATTTCCAACGCCTTCAACACCCTGCCCTGGAGTTGTATTCGGGAGGCACTGCGGTACCATCGGGTGCCTCCCTACCTCCGCCACATCGTTGGGGCTTATCTGTCGGAGAGGTGTGTCACCTACGTGGGACGTGATGGTGGAAACCAGCACCGCATGTCGTGCGGTGTTCCACAGGGCTCGGTCTTGGGCCCGCTCCTGTGGAACATCGGGTACGACTGGGTGTTGAGGGGCGAGCTCCAACCGGGCGTGGACCTTACGTGTTATGCTGACGACACGCTGGTCACTGCCCGGGGGAGCTCGCACAGGGAAGCAGCGTTGCTGGCGACGGCTGCGGTGTCACAGGTGGTGAGCCGCATACGTCGCCTGGGCCTGGAGGTGGCCCTCAACAAGTCGGAGGCCATGGTGTTTCATGGCCCCCGGCGGGCGCCGCCGCCCGGATCACACATCGTGGTCGGGGGGGCTCGGATCGCTGTCGAGTCCACCATGACGTACCTGGGATTGGTGCTCGACAGCCGGTGGGATTTCGGCCCCCACTTCCGGCGGCTGGCGCCCAAGTTGTTGGGCGCTGCTGGGGCGCTGTCAACGCTGCTTCCCAATCTGGGGGGCCCGAGCGCCGCCTGTAGGCGGCTCTACGTGGGGATCGTGCGATCCATGGCCCTGTATGGGGCCCCGATCTGGGCGACCGACCTGACGGCCGGTAGCATCGCAGTCCTGCGAAGGCCGCAGAGAGCGATGGCCGTCAGGGTCGTCCGGGGGTATCGCACGATCTCCTACGAGGCGGCTTGCGTACTGGCTGGATCCCCGCCCTGGGACCTGGAGGCGAAAGTACTCGCGTCACTGTACCGGTGGCGCGAGGAAGCGCGGGCGCGAGGCGAGGGGCTGACGCAGCGCCACATGGAGCTGCGTCGGTCTCAGCTTCGCGAGGTCCTGGTGGCGGATTGGCGGGACAGGCTTTCGCGCCCTACCGCCGGCCTCGGTACCATCGAGGCGGTCCGGCCAGTACTCGAGCGCTGGCTCGGGAGGAGGCACGGCTCCCTGTCGTTTCGGGTGACACAGGTGCTCTCGGGGCATGGTTGCTTCGGGAAGTACCTGTGTCGCATTAACAGGGAGCCGGACGCCCGGTGTCACCACTGCGTCGACTGCCGGGAGGACACGGCGTGGCATACGCTGGCAGAGTGTGCCGCTTGGGAGGAGCCGCGCCGTGCCCTCATTTCAGAAGTAGGCAGTGACCTCTCGCTGCCGGCCGTGGTGGAGTCCATGGTCGACAGCGAGGAGTCCTGGGACGCGGTGGTTTCCTTCTGCGAAACGGTCGTCTCGCAGAAGGAGGCTGCGGAAAGGGAGAGGGAGATCTCGTCCACTCACCCTGCCCGCAGCAGGCGCACCGGGCGTCGGCGGAGGGCGGACAACGCCCTCTTCCGGCCCCCCTAAACGGGTCCAGGGGCGACGGACTCGGGGACGTCCGTCGCCCCCCACACATCAGGACCCGAGGTGGCGGCGCGATGTGTTCCACGCGCGCCCCTCTTAGACGTCGCGGGGGGAGTCAAACACCTCACTCCCCCCCCCGACCAGACGGGGCCCGCTGAGGCGGGCCGGCACCAGCCGGGGGTTGCGGAAGTATCGTACGTTCCCGCGACCCCCGGCGTAGGTGTGAGATGGAACACCCGGGGTGGTTTTTAGTCAGTAAGAGTCTGACAGACCCCGCCGCCCGCCCCAGGGCGGCGGACATCCATGAGGATTTTCCACCCCGGATCAAAAAAAAAAAAAAAAAAAAAAAAGGTTAGGTTAAGGTTAGGTTGGGGTGCACGTTGAAAAGCCTCCTCGTGGCGCACCCTGGGCAACGACGGCTCCAATTGCCCACCAGGTTTTGGTGGACAATTGGGGCCGGCGGCTAATTTTCAACACACGGGGGAAGGTCATGGTTCCAATCACCGATCATCTTTGATTGTCGGTGAAGGGAACCGGGCTACAGATGGGCGGTCGTACGTCCACTCCTCCTCTGCTTACAGAGGGATGTGAGTGGGCGTAGACTGGGAAGGGGCGGTTCGCGCCGCAGTACCCACGAGGGCGTGGGTGGTGAGGGTGTCCATTGACCACGCTGCGTCTGTTCGGCATCCGGCGGCAGCGTGGGGACGCCCGCGCCGGGGCGGCGGTTGGTTCTGCCCAATCGTCGGCCACCCCGTAATCCTGAGTTTTCAGGACCGGGGGTCCGGGCCACTGAGGCTCGGGCCACGAGGAAGACAACCTCTATAAAAAATTACCCCAATCCTAAGGTCTAGCGTGCCGAGGGGATGTATGGCCGGAGGGCATCCGGTAAGCTAGCGCTAACAAGGGACCTCACCCTTAAAAAGGAACAAAAAATGAAAAAGACTGGTGCCAAAACAATTCCCCAGGCGGGTACCCTCCTACCCAAGGAGGGAGAATCCCGCCCTTCCTCGGAAGGCAGCCCCTTCGTATCTGGGGGGGGCAACATTAGTCTCGTGGGCCGGCAGACCACTGCCGACCTGCGTCAACCTGCGCTTGCCTCGCAAGAAAAGGCGCTCCGGGTTAGCCTGGAGCGCCTGTGCGACGCAAGCGAACCGCTTGCCGTCGTGGACAGCAACAAGAGCCGAGGAGGCTCAGGTCCTGAAAAGGACCAAGACTTGCAGGGGTGCACCTCCAAATCTCGGAGGAAGCGCCCACTAAGCAGGGACTCGGGGTCGATGGGCCTCTCCTCCAGTGAGGAGAATCTGTCGGCCCCCAAGGTGCCAACGGCACAGAGAGGGCGGGGTCGGGCGAGCGGAGCCTCCGCTCGGTTGCCGAGCCGTGACCGAGTGGGTCGCTTTGTGCCGATCTCTCGGCCCGCAACACCGGCTCCCGTAGAGCGTGCGGCGGAGGGCGTGGAGAGTGACCCCGGGCCCTCAATAGTGGACCTGAGCGAGGACTCCTCGCTGACCTCGCTGGGTTCCAATAGGGCGGAGGCGAATGCTGCCAAGCGGGCGCAAAAGAAGGCTGTCGCGGCTGACGAAGTCAGCGAGTTGGCCCGACAGGCCCGAGAGCGGCGATCCGCTCGGATGGCTGCCGGGGGCAGCGTATCGGCGGTGGCGCTCAGCCGCCAAGTTATGGACAGCGTGGATGTCGTCCTGAAGGTTATAGTATTTATGCTTACTTACACTTTACTTTCATCACGCATAATACTATTTATCATTATTTACACTTTAATACTATTTATCATCCTTTTTATTTGTTTATATGTTTACATTATACTTTTACTCAATTTTCATGTTGTGACACGTCAATTGTCAAACTGTCAATTACTTTTTTAATGTCTTTCTGGCTTAGTCTATGGTAATTACTCTTTGGTCTAAATAACTTAAATTATTTTTATCAATATGTTTAGCTTTTGTATTATTAAGATTATTACGATTGTTTAGTCTAAATAACTTAATTTTAAATTAGATTTATAATATTCTTTACGCACTCGTGGATATGTCTTGGCCGGATACACTTGTCAGATTAGATGATGGCCACATAGAAGAAAACTGATATTTGAAAAAGGAAGACTACTTAGAAACGAGCTCATGAACAGCTGGAGGCTGCGGGCATTCGAGTCTTGGGACTGAGACATTAAGCATCAGAAAACTGCTTGGTTTTGCTGTGACATCTTGAACTGCTTGGTTCTGCTGCGACATCTTTGACTAACCCAGGGGATCCAGCTAAAGATTCCACCTGGGACCTTCTACTTCTAATCTTCGCGAGCTAACCACGTATAACTTGTTACCCTGACGCCTGATACCCGTTCCTACAGTGCTGAGCTGATTTCATAACGTGAACTATAAAACTCCAGTGAGTGCGCGCGTGTGTGAACTATAAACTTCCGAGAGTGCGTGCTATTAGTACTTTTATAACTAGCTGTTTTTTATAACTTTCTGTATTTTATCTTCCCTAATAAAAATTATTGGACGGTCTGCTTACCCTCTATTTTAATAGGTGTACAGATCGTTACAGTTTGGCGCCACAACGTTAAAATAACTCGAACTCACCCCCTTTTTCTAAATTCTAAAAAAAAACTAGCACTAGGTATCTATTTTTGAACTCCTTATTTGGCTTAGTCTTTTGAATACTAACTAACTTATTTTTCTTCTTCAGCTCTCTTCTTGAAGACTCCTATATTCGACTCAACACTTCTTCATACTGAACATCATCTTATACTTCATTCTCATACATCCCACTACCGAAAGGTAGTTGGCATCCATTCTTCGCTTGTCAGTGTTTTTAAAACCATTCGTGGTCACTTACAAGTTGGGGTTTGGCTTACTCTACGACGTACTATTGGACAATATCCCGTAGTCGTTTCCTCCTACACTTAACTCTTTACCAATACATCACTACACTGCACCCCACATACTTGCACACTACAGCGTTTACCCATTGGTAATCGTACTCAGTCTTCGCTTGGCGTGTTTTTAAAACCACCTCGTGGTCACTACCAAGTTAGGGGATTGAGACACTTCACGACTGAAACAGGAGAATATCCTGTGGATGTTTATTCAAACCTATACATCTACACAACTCCTATAACAAATACTCCACTATCCTCTTAAACACTTATTATATAATATATTTATACTTATATCTGGGAATCATACCGAAATAAGTATATCGTGGGCTCTCAAAATATTTTTCTAATTGTTATTGTTTGACATTGGTTGCTAGGTAACTAGCCATAGAGCATTTGCATTGAGTATTAGTCTTTTTGCGCGGTGGCAAAAGTAGGTACTAAACTTTATGCATTAGTTCCGATTTTCACCACCAACGCAAAAAAAGTTTTCATTGGTTTTCGATTTTTATTTTCTGTAGACTGTGTCTTACTCTTAAATTTATATACACTTTTGGACCGTATCCAACACTCACTCTCTTGACGTTTTACTCGGAGCTTACCGACTACTGTATTACGGGAGCTGCCCTGACGTTTACTCGGAGCTAACTTACTGCTGCCCTTGACGTTTTACTCGGAGCTTTCCGTCTACTGTTTTACGGGAGCTGCCCTAGCGTTTTCTGACTGCGGTGTTGCGGTTCAGACCTAACCCCTTTATCCCTCCTTGCCTCTTATTATAACTCATAGCACTCTTGAGACAATACTTGAGTCCTTCCTAACATTAGTTTTCTTTAACTCTGACTGCTCTCTTAACTCATGACACTCTTGAGATGACACTTGAGTCCTCGAGTTTTCTTTAACTCTGACCCCTCTCTTAACTCATGACACTCTTAAGATGACACTTGAGTCCTCGAGTTTTCTTTGACTCAGACCCCTCTATCTCTCCTTCCCTCTTAACTCATAACACTACTTAATCCTTCTTCTTAACTCAGATCCTATAGATTCGCATATTTTTACTCTTTTACACTCGTTTGCTATCCCTATATTTGTACTTTTTTTTTTCGTATTATACTATATTCATAACTCATCCCTTTCTTCTTTCCTTCCTCTATAATAGAGTTCCTTTTGATTTATTAAAACTCTATTTGTTTTTTAATTCATTCATCGGTTCTTAAACCATTAAAAGATTAATTTTAATCTTTCCTATATATCTATTCTTTTCTACAAGTTAATATGATAACTTGTCTATATCTATCGACTCTAAAAGTTGATTGGAGCGGATGACAACTCCATATAAATAAGCCCTTGTTAACTATCGACTCTAAAAGTTGATTGGAGCGGATGACAACTCCATATAAATAAGCCCTTGTTAACTATCGACTCTAAAAGTTGATTGGAGCGGATGACAACTCCATAAAAATATGCCTTTGTTGACTATCGACTCTAAAAGTTGATTTTCTGTCTATCGACTCTAAAAGTTGATTGGAGCGGATGACAACTCCATAAAAATAAGCCCTTGTTGACTATCGACTCTAAAAGTTGATTTTCTGTCTATCGACTCTAAAAGTTGATTAGGAGCGGATGACAACTCCTTTAAAAATAAGCCTTTGTTAAATCTTTATATTTTCATCTCATTAGTGGTTTTAGACGCGAGCGGATTACAACTCCTTAAATAAGCCTTAAAGTTATGACTTATCAGGTTGAGTAGTGATCATTGAATGTGAATCCTACCTGACCTAACTTCGTAAGATGTCGGTGTGTTTGAATGAGTTATGTAAGTTTTGTGAATGTTGTAATATTTTAACCTTAGCAAAATTTTTGTTCTAGGCCAAAAATTTTCTCGGGGTCGTTGGGGAAATATAGTATTTATGCTTACTTACACTTTACTTTCATCACGCATAATACTATTTATCATTATTTACACTTTAATACTATTTATCATCCTTTTTATTTGTTTATATGTTTACATTATACTTTTACTCAATTTTCATGTTGTGACACGTCAATTGTCAAACTGTCAATTACTTTTTTAATGTCTTTCTGGCTTAGTCTATGGTAATTACTCTTTGGTCTAAATAACTTAAATTATTTTTATCAATATGTTTAGCTTTTGTATTATTAAGATTATTACGATTGTTTAGTCTAAATAACTTAATTTTAAATTAGATTTATAATATTCTTTACGCACTCGTGGATATGTCTTGGCCGGATACACTTGTCAGATTAGATGATGGCCACATAGAAGAAAACTGATATTTGAAAAAGGAAGACTACTTAGAAACGAGCTCATGAACAGCTGGAGGCTGCGGGCATTCGAGTCTTGGGACTGAGACATTAAGCATCAGAAAACTGCTTGGTTTTGCTGTGACATCTTGAACTGCTTGGTTCTGCTGCGACATCTTTGACTAACCCAGGGGATCCAGCTAAAGATTCCACCTGGGACCTTCTACTTCTAATCTTCGCGAGCTAACCACGTATAACTTGTTACCCTGACGCCTGATACCCGTTCCTACAGTGCTGAGCTGATTTCATAACGTGAACTATAAAACTCCAGTGAGTGCGCGCGTGTGTGAACTATAAACTTCCGAGAGTGCGTGCTATTAGTACTTTTATAACTAGCTGTTTTTTATAACTTTCTGTATTTTATCTTCCCTAATAAAAATTATTGGACGGTCTGCTTACCCTCTATTTTAATAGGTGTACAGATCGTTACAAGGTTGCCACCAAATCGGGCAACCTGAAGGGCACGTTCACGCGCGCCCTAAAGGAGGCGGCTGACGGGATCAAGGAGGCGGTTGAGGTCCTCCTTAGTCGCACAAGCACGGAGGAGACGGCGAAGTTGTGGGAGGAGAACAGCCGTCTCCGAGCCGAGCTGGAGGACCTCAAACGCCAGTTTGCCGCCCAGAGCGCAACTCCCCTGGCCGCTGGCACCTCTCCCGGCGCGGCCCCGGCGCTGGCCCCGTTTTCGGCTCCGTTGTCGGCCCCTGCACTTGCGGATGCGGAGGTCGAGAGGATCGCGCGCATCTGCATGATGCAGTGCGGGAGTATGGTGGGTGCCCGGTTGGAGGCCATAGAGGCGAGACTCCCGGCCGAAAACCTTCGCCCACCGCTCGCTGCGGACAGACGGAGGGAAGAGGGGCCACCAAAATCGGGGTCAAAAGCCGCCGCGGCTGGGTCGAATCAGGCCGGGAAGGAGACCAAAAAGTCCGCGCCCACCTCCCGGACGGCCGCACCCCGGGCGACCGGGACCCCATCAACCGCGCCCCCGCCGACCGCACCCCCGCGGACCGCACCCCCGGCGACACCCTCAGCGACCGCACCCGGGTCCACTACGGAGACCTGGACGACGGTCGTCAAGAGGGGCCGCCGTAGGAAGAAGACGACGGCGCCGCCACCACCGGAACCCGCTGGAGCACCGGCACCCAACAAGGCGAAGGGACCGCCTAGGATCAGAGCCCCACGCTCCGCGGCTGTAGTGATTACGCTGCAGCCCGGAGCCATCGAAAGGGGCGTCTCCTATAAGGCGGTCCTTACGGAGGCGAAAGCTAAAGTCGCGTTCCCCGACCTTGGCATACCGTCCGGCCTTAAAATGAGGCCGGCGATTACGGGGGCGCGACTGCTGGAGGTGTCGGGTGCCTCTAGCGGCGAAAAGGCGGACGTCCTGGCCGCCAAGCTGCGGGAGGTCCTGAACCCGGAGGACGTTCGGGTGTCCAGGCCGATGAAGACCGCTGAACTGCGCGTCGACGGCCTGGACGACTCGACGACTCCGGCTGAGGTCGCGGCGGCCGTCGCCAAAGCCGGTGGATGTCCGCCCGGGGACGTGCGGACGGGCGAGATTCGCGCCGACGCCTCCGGGCTCGGCGCGATCTGGGTGCGGTGCCCGGTGGCGGCGGCTAACAAAGTCGCCGACGCTGGGCGTCTGTTGGTGGGGTGGGTTGCAGCGAGGGTGAGGCAGCTGCAACCCAGGGCACTGCGGTGCTACCGTTGCCTTGACATTGGGCATGTCAGGGCACGGTGCACCTCGTGCGTAGACCGCAGCGAGCTGTGCTATCGCTGCGGTCAGGCCGGCCACAAGGCGGCCCAGTGCTCCGCGGCGCCAAACTGCAGCCTCTGTACAGCTGCAGGGAGGCCCGCTGGGCACAGAGCGGGCGGAAAGGCTTGTGGCGGGCCTGCCCAAAAGGGGAAGAGAAGGGGTGCCAAGGCTGCCGGGGGCTCTTTACCCCCCCCTCAGCCTGGCCTCCCTTCGGCCGACTCCCGGCCTAGGAATGGTGCGGAGGGAATGGACTGTGCCTAATGGCGCTGTACCATTTCCTCCAGGGCAACATCAACCACTCTGCCAGAGCTCAGGATCTCTTGCTCCAGAGCATGGCAGAGTGGTCGATTCACGTGGCTGTGGTCGCCGAACCGTACTTTGTCCCCCCCAGGGATAACTGGGTGGGAGACCTGGACGGTTTGGTGGCCATCATTGGCGGGGCTCTTGCCAACCCGTCCCGAGGTCACGGCTGGGTGGCCGCCCTCGTGGACGGCATTGGCACGGTTGGGGCGTATTTTTCGCCCAACAAGAGTCTCGCCGACTTCGAGAGGTTTCTTGTCGAGTTGGGTGCCGTCGTGGGCCGACTCCACCCTCGCCCGGTGCTGTTGCTGGGGGATCTCAACGCCAAATCTGCGGCGTGGGGATCTCCAGTGACCGATGCTAGGGGCGAGGTACTGGAGGAGTGGGCGGTCACGACTGGCTTGACCGTCCTAAATCGGGGCACGGAGCACACGTGCGTGCGGCAGCGGGGCGGTTCAATAGTGGACGTCTCGTTCGCTAGCCCCGTTGTCGCGAGCCGTGTCCGCGACTGGCGTGTCGCCGCGGAGGTGGAGACGTTGTCGGATCATCGATACATCCGTTTCGACGTCTCCGCCCAGACCGCAGGCGGCCGCGGTTTACCGGCCCCGCGTGCGGACGGTCCGCGCTGGGCGCGTAAGCGCATCGACAGGGAGCTTCTCGAGGAGGCCGCTATTGTCCAGGCCTGGTTCCGGGAGTCGGCGACGAACGGACCCGTTGACGTCGAGCAGGAGGCGCTGTGGTTCCGCGGGGCGATGACGCAAATCAGCGACGCGTCCATGCCCCGGGTCCACACACAGTCAGCAAGGCGCCAGGTGTACTGGTGGACCGCCGAGATCGCGCAGTTGCGCGTCGCGTGCGTGGCGGTCAGGCGCCAGTACACCCGATACCGGAGGAGACGTCTTCGGGTCCCTGACGAAGAAGCCGCGCTGTATGAGGTGTACCGCGCGGCGAAGAGGACTCTGTGGCTGGCCATCGGCGAGGCGAAGTCGCGAGCCAGGGAGGAGATGTTGGAGACTCTAGACGGGGATCCGTGGGGGCGCCCTTATCGCGCGGTTCGAGGGAAACTTCGAGCCGCGGCGCCCCCGCTTACGGAGAGTCTCCAACCCGAGCTGCTGGAACAGGTGGTCGCAGCCCTCTTCCCGGCGAGAGCGGAGCACACTCCGCCGCCGATGGCTTTGCCCACAGCCGCAGAGTCCACCGAAGAGAACGCCATCAGCGTCCCAGAGGTGACACAGGCAGAGATGGGGGCAGCCGTGATGCGGCTCCGGGCCAAGAACGTGGCTCCGGGGCCCGACGGGATCCACGGCTGCGTGTTAGCCCTCGCTCTGAAGGAGCTTGAGCCCCAACTGAGAGGACTCTACACAGCGTGCCTTGAGCGGGGCCAGTTTCCCACTTTGTGGAAATCTGGTCGTCTGGTCCTGCTCAGGAAGGCGGGGCGCCCTGCGGACTCGCCGTCCGCGTACCGGCCCATAGTGCTGCTAGACGAGGTGGGTAAGCTGTTCGAGCGGATAATCGCTGCCCGCCTCGTCGGCCACTTGTGCGGAGAGGGGCCGGACCTGGACGGCAGCCAGTTCGGCTTTCGGCATGGGCGCTCCACCATTCACGCTGTGTCGCGAGTGAGGGTCCTGGCGGAGGAAACGGTGGCCCGGGGCGGGGTGATGTTGGCGGTGTCCTTGGACATTTCCAACGCCTTCAACACCCTGCCCTGGAGTTGTATTCGGGAGGCACTGCGGTACCATCGGGTGCCTCCCTACCTCCGCCACATCGTTGGGGCTTATCTGTCGGAGAGGTGTGTCACCTACGTGGGACGTGATGGCGGAAACCAGCACCGCATGTCGTGCGGTGTTCCACAGGGCTCGGTCTTGGGCCCGCTCCTGTGGAACATCGGGTACGACTGGGTGTTGAGGGGCGAGCTCCAACCGGGCGTAGACCTTACGTGTTACGCTGACGACACGCTGGTCACTGCCCGGGGGAGCTCGCACAGGGAAGCAGCGTTGCTGGCGACGGCTGCGGTGTCACAGGTGGTGAGCCGCATACGTCGCCTGGGCCTGGAGGTGGCCCTCAACAAGTCGGAGGCCATGGTGTTTCATGGCCCCCGGCGGGCGCCGCCGCCCGGATCACACATCGTGGTCGGGGGGGCTCGGATCGCTGTCGAGTCCACCATGAAGTACCTGGGATTGGTGCTCGACAGCCGGTGGGATTTCGGCCCCCACTTCCGGCGGCTGGCGCCCAAGTTGTTGGGCGCTGCTGGGGCGCTGTCAACGTTGCTTCCCAATCTGGGGGGCCCGAGCGCCGCCTGTAGGCGGCTCTACGTGGGGATCGTGCGATCCATGGCCCTGTATGGGGCCCCGATCTGGGCGACTGACCTGACGGCCGGAAGCATCGCAGTACTGCGAAAGCCGCAGAGAGCGATGGCCGTCAGAGTCGTCCGGGGGTATCGCACGATCTCCTACGAGGCGGCTTGTGTACTGGCTGGATCCCCGCCCTGGGACCTGGAGGCGAAAGTACTCGCGTCACTGTACCGGTGGCGCGAGGAAGCGCGGGCGCGAGGCGAGGGGCTGACGCAGCGCCACATGGAGCTGCGTCGGTCTCAGCTTCGCGAGGTCCTGGTGGCGGAATGGCGGGACAGGCTTTCGCGCCCTACCGCCGGCCTCGGTACCATCGAGGCGGTCCAGCCAGTACTCGAGCGCTGGCTCGGGAGGAGGCACGGCTCCCTGTCGTTTCGGGTGACGCAGGTGCTCTCGGGGCATGGTTGCTTCGGGAAGTACCTGTGTCGCATTAACAGGGAGCCGGACGCCCGGTGTCACCACTGCGTCGACTGCCGGGAGGACACGGCGTGGCATACGCTGGCAGAGTGTGCCGCTTGGGAGGAGCCGCGCCGTGCCCTCATCTCAGAAGTAGGCAGTGACCTCTCGCTGCCGGCCGTGGTCGAGTCCATGGTCGACAGCGAGGAGTCCTGGGACGCGGTGGTTTCCTTCTGCGAAACAGTCGTCTCGCAGAAGGAGGCTGCGGAAAGGGAGAGGGAGATCTCGTCCACTCACCCTGCCCGCAGCAGGCGCACCGGGCGTCGGCGGAGGGCGGACAACGCCCTCTTCCAGCCCCCCTAAACGGGTCCAGGGGCGACGGACTCGGGGACGTCCGTCGCCCCCCACACATCAGGACCCGAGGTGGCGGCGCGATGTGTTCCACGCGCGCCCCTCTTAGACGTCGCGGGGGGAGTCAAACACCTCACTCCCCCCCCCCGACCAGACGGGGCCCGCTGAGGCGGGCCGGCACCAGCCGGGGGTTGCGGAAGGATCGTACGTTCCCGCGACCCCCGGCGTAGGTGTGAGATGGAACACCCGGGGTGGTTTTTAGTCAGTAAGAGTCTGACAGACCCCGCCGCCCGCCCCAGGGCGGCGGACATCCATGAGGATTTTCCACCCCGGATCAAAAAAAAAAAAAAAAAAAAAAGGTTAGGTTAGGTTAGGTTAGGTTACCGAAGAGAACGCCATCAGCGTCCCAGAGGTGACACAGGCAGAGATGGGGGCAGCCGTGATGCGGCTCCGGGCCAAGAACGTGGCTCCGGGGCCCGACGGGATCCACGGCTGCGTGTTAGCCCTCGCTCTGAAGGAGCTTGAGCCCCAACTGAGAGGACTCTACACAGCGTGCCTTGAGCAGGGCCAGTTTCCCACTTTGTGGAAATCTGGTCGTCTGGTCCTGCTCAGGAAGGCGGGGCGCCCTGCGGACTCGCCGTCCGCGTACCGGCCCATAGTGCTGCTAGACGAGGTGGGTAAGCTGTTCGAGCGGATAATCGCTGCCCGCCTCGTCGGCCACTTGTGCGGAGAGGGGCCGGACCTGGACGGCAGCCAGTTCGGCTTTCGGCATGGGCGCTCCACCATTCACGCTGTGTCGCGAGTGAGGGTCCTGGCGGAGGAAACGGTGGCCCGGGGCGGGGTGATGTTGGCGGTGTCCTTGGACATTTCCAACGCCTTCAACACCCTGCCCTGGAGTTGTATTCGGGAGGCACTGCGGTACCATCGGGTGCCTCCCTACCTCCGCCACATCGTTGGGGCTTATCTGTCGGAGAGGTGTGTCACCTACGTGGGACGTGATGGTGGAAACCAGCACCGCATGTCGTGCGGTGTTCCACAGGGCTCGGTCTTGGGCCCGCTCCTGTGGAACATCGGGTACGACTGGGTGTTGAGGGGCGAGCTCCAACCGGGCGTGGACCTTACGTGTTATGCTGACGACACGCTGGTCACTGCCCGGGGGAGCTCGCACAGGGAAGCAGCGTTGCTGGCGACGGCTGCGGTGTCACAGGTGGTGAGCCGCATACGTCGCCTGGGCCTGGAGGTGGCCCTCAACAAGTCGGAGGCCATGGTGTTTCATGGCCCCCGGCGGGCGCCGCCGCCCGGATCACACATCGTGGTCGGGGGGGCTCGGATCGCTGTCGAGTCCACCATGAAGTACCTGGGATTGGTGCTCGACAGCCGGTGGGATTTCGGCCCCCACTTCCGGCGGCTGGCGCCCAAGTTGTTGGGCGCTGCTGGGGCGCTGTCAACGTTGCTTCCCAATCTGGGGGGCCCGAGCGCCGCCTGTAGGCGGCTCTACGTGGGGATCGTGCGATCCATGGCCCTGTATGGGGCCCCGATCTGGGCGACTGACCTGACGGCCGGAAGCATCGCAGTACTGCGAAAGCCGCAGAGAGCGATGGCCGTCAGAGTCGTCCGGGGGTATCGCACGATCTCCTACGAGGCGGCTTGCGTACTGGCTGGATCCCCGCCCTGGGACCTGGAGGCGAAAGTACTCGCGTCACTGTACCGGTGGCGCGAGGAAGCGCGGGCGCGAGGCGAGGGGCTGACGCAGCGCCACATGGAGCTGCGTCGGTCTCAGCTTCGCGAGGTCCTGGTGGCGGAATGGCGGGACAGGCTTTCGCGCCCTACCGCCGGCCTCGGTACAATCGAGGCGGTCCGGCCAGTACTCGAGCGCTGGCTCGGGAGGAGGCACGGCTCCCTGTCGTTTCGGGTGACGCAGGTGCTCTCGGGGCATGGTTGCTTCGGGAAGTACCTGTGTCGCATTAACAGGGAGCCGGACGCCCGGTGTCACCACTGCGTCGACTGCCGGGAGGACACGGCGTGGCATACGCTGGCAGAGTGTGCCGCTTGGGAGGAGCCGCGCCGTGCCCTCATCTCAGAAGTAGGCAGTGACCTCTCGCTGCCGGCCGTGGTCGAGTCCATGGTCGACAGCGAGGAGTCCTGGGACGCGGTGGTTTCTTTCTGCGAAACAGTCGTCTCGCAGAAGGAGGCTGCGGAAAGGGAGAGGGAGATCTCGTCCACTCACCCTGCCCGCAGCAGGCGCACCGGGCGTCGGCGGAGGGCGGACAACGCCCTCTTCCAGCCCCCCTAAACGGGTCCAGGGGCGACGGACTCGGGGACGTCCGTCGCCCCCCACACATCAGGACCCGAGGTGGCGGCGCGATGTGTTCCACGCGCGCCCCTCTTAGACGTCGCGGGGGGAGTCAAACACCTCACTCCCCCCCCTGACCAGACGGGGCCCGCTGCGGCGGGCCGGCACCAGCCGGGGGTTGCGGAAGGATCGTACGTTCCCGCGACCCCCGGCGTAGGTGTGAGATGGAACACCGGGGTGGTTTTTAGTCAGTAAGAGTCTGACAGACCCCGCCGCCCGCCCCAGGGCGGCGGACATCCATGAGGATTTTCCACCCCGGGAACAAAAAAAAAAAAAAAAAAAAAAAAAAAAAAAGGTTAGGTTAGGTTAGGTTCCCCCCCGGTGGGTTCCCGCATTGTCGAGGCGGGGGGGCTCAGTAGCCGTGGCTTGGACACCCACGGTGAAGCTAAGAGGAACCCGAGGAGGGGCCGCTCGTCAGGGCTTTTGCTACCAAGCCGACGATGTAGCGGCCAACAGTAGGTTGCGGTGCCGCTTGAGCAGCATCGCAACTGAGGCGGGCCGCGATGTCGTAACGGGGGCGTCGCGGTTGAGGGTTGGAGGCCGCGGCGGGAGAGGAGTGCCGGTATTACGGTGCGCCGCTCTCCCTACCTTCCGCGGCCTTGACCGGGTCGCCACCGTACGATGGCGGACGCGGTGGGGCTGCAGGGGAAGAGGAGTGTCGGTATTACGTTGGCCGCTCTCCCTATCCTCTGCAGCCGAAAATTGGCAGGCGGCGGGGCCAATGTCCTGACCCGTCGCAGGGGGGATCAAGGGTGCCCAGACACGGGGTCGTTTGGCGCCCATGTGCTGGTTTGGTCCCTGGGGTGGTCACGGCGTGCTAGGTGTTCTGGTGCGCCGGTGATGGGGAGTACTCCCCAGAGGAGGGTCCGGTAACGGACGGCCGCGGCGGGTTCACGGATGAGTGCTAACGCGTCCCCGTGTTCCCGCCGTAAGCGGCAGAGGAGGACACCGTGGAGTTTTAGTGGGTTAGAGTCCCACATAACTGCACTATCTCCCCGTGGTAGTGTAGTATGCATGAGCATTTCTCCACGTGAAAAAAAAAAAAAAAAAAAAAAAAAGGTTAGGTTAGGTTAGGTTAGGTTCCCCCCCGGTGGGTTCCCGCATTGTCGAGGCGGGGGGGCTCAGTAGCCGTGGCTTGGACACCCACGGTGAAGCGAAGAGGAACCCGAGGAGGGGCCGCTCGTCAGGGCTTTTGCTGACAAGCCGACGACGTAGCGGCCAAAGGTAGGTTGCGGTGTCGCTTGGGCGACATCGCAACTGAGGCGGGCCGCGATGTCGTACCTGAGGCATCGCGGCTGAGGGTTGGAGGCCGCGGCGGGAGAGGAGTGCCGGTATTACGGTGCGCCGCTCTCCCTACCTTCCGCGGCCTTGACGGGGTCGCCACCGTACGATGGCGGACGCGGTGGGGCTGCAGGGGAAGAGGAGTGTCGGTATTACGTTGGCCGCTCTCCCTATCCTCTGCAGCCGAAAATTGGCAGGCGGCGGGGCCAATGTCCTGACCCGTCGCAAGGGGGACCACGGGTGCCCAGACACGGGGACGTCTGGCGCCCATGTGCTGGTTTGGTCCCTGGGGTGGTCACGGCGTGCTATGTGTTCTAGTGCGCCGGTGATGGGGAGTACTCCCCAGAGGAGGGTCCGGCAACGGACAGCCGCGGCGGGTTCGCGGATGAGTGCTAACGCGTGCCCGTGTTCCCGCCGTAAGCGGCAGAGGAGGACACCGTGGAGTTTTAGTGGGTTAGAGTCCCACATAACTGCACTATCTCCCCGTGGTAGTGCAGTATGCATGAGCATTTCTCCACGATAAAAAAAAAAAAAAAAAAAAAAAAGGTTAGGTTAGGTTAGGTTAGGTTCCCCCCCGGTGGGTTCCCGCATTGTCGAGGCGGGGGGGCTCAGTAGCCGTGGCTTGGACACCCACGGTGAAGCGAAGAGGAACCCGAGGAGGGGCCGCTCGTCAGGGCTTTTGCTGACAAGCCGACGACGTAGCGGCCAAAGGTAGGTTGCGGTGTCGCTTGGGCGACATCGCAACTGAGGCGGGCCGCGATGTCGTACGTACCGAAGGCATCGCGGTTGAGGGTTGGAGGCCGCGGCGGGAGAGGAGTGCCGGTATTACGGTGCGCCGCTCTCCCT
This sequence comes from Luperina nickerlii, assembly GCA_963855955.1. Classification (NCBI taxonomy): domain Eukaryota; kingdom Metazoa; phylum Arthropoda; class Insecta; order Lepidoptera; family Noctuidae; genus Luperina; species Luperina nickerlii. The sequence continues at coordinate 22,961,227 of OY979677.1, forward strand.
ACCTTCCGCGGCCTTGACGGGGTCGCCACCGTTAGATGGCGGACGTGGTGGGGCTGCAGGGGAAGAGGAGTGTCGGTATTGCGTTGGCCGCTCTCCCTATCCTCTGCAGCCGAAAATTGGCAGGCGGCGGGGCCAATGTCCTGACCCGTCGCAGGGGGGACCAAGGGTGCTCAGACACGGGGTCGTCTGGCGCCCATGTGCTGGTTTGGTCCCTGGGGTGGTCACGGCGTGCTATGTGTTCTAGTGCGCCGGTGATGGGGAGTACTCCCCAGAGGAGGGTCCGGTAACGGACGGCCGCGGCGGGTTCACGGATGAGTGCTAACGCGTGCCCGTGTTCCCGCCGTAAGCGGCAGAGGAGGACACCGTGGAGTTTTAGTGGGTTAGAGTCCCACATAACTGCACTATCTCCCCGTGGTAGTGTAGTATGCATGAGCATTTCTCCACGTGAAAAAAAAAAAAAAAAAAAAAAAGGTTAGGTTAGGTTCCCCCCCGGTGGGTTTCCGCATTGTCGAGGCGGGGGGGCTCAGTAGCCGTGGCTTGGACACCCACGGTGAAGCTAAGAGGAACCCGAGGAGGGGCCGCTCGTCAGGGCTTCTGCTGACAAGCCGACGACGTAGCGGCCAAAGGTAGGTTGCGGTGTCGCTTGGGCGACATCGCAACTGAGGCGGGCCGCGATGTCGTACGTAGCGGAGGCATCGCGGTTGAGGGTTGGAGGCCGCGGCGGGAGAGGAGTGCCGGTATTACGGTGCGCCGCTCTCCCTACCTTCCGCGGCCTTGACGGGGTCGCCACCGTTAGATGGCGGACGCGGTGGGGCTGCAGGGGAAGAGGAGTGTCGGTATTGCGTTGGCCGCTCTCCCTATCCTCTGCAGCCGAAAATTGGCAGGCGGCGGGGCCAATGTCCTGACCCGTCGCAGGGGGGACCAAGGGTGCCCAGACACGGGGTCGTCTGGCGCCCACGTGCTGGTTTGGTCCCTGGGGTGGTCACGGCGTGCTATGTGTTCTGGTGCGCCGGTGATGGGGAGTACTCCCCAGAGGAGGGTCCGGTAACGGACGGCCGCGGCGGGTTCACGGATGAGTGCTAACGCGTGCCCGTGTTCCCGCCGTAAGCGGCAGAGGTGGACACCGTGGAGTTTTAGTGGGTTAGAGTCCCACATAACTGCACTATCTCCCCGTGGTAGTGTAGTATGCATGAGCATTTCTCCACGTGAAAAAAAAAAAAAAAAAAAAAAAAAAAAAAAAAAAAGGTTAGGTTAGGTTCCCCACCGAAGTGATCCCCACGTTGTCGTCGTGGTGGGGCTTGCGTGTCCCGATCCTGGATCTCGCTTTGAGGTTCAGGTGAGGGGCATTACCAAGAGGGACACAGGGAGGGTTCGCTCCTGCTCCGTCGACGCTCGTCGACCAGGCAAGAACGCGGCCGCCGCCGCTGAGGTGCAGGCGCACCGAAGCGGCGTTCGTTTGTCTCCTCGTTCATCGAGGAGCAAACCTTTCGGGTTAGGTTAGGTTAGGTTAGGTTAGGTTCCCCCCCGGTGGGTTCCCGCATTGTCGAGGCGGGGGGGCTCAGTAGCCGTGGCTTGGACACCCACGGTGAAGCGAAGAGGAACCCGAGGAGGGGCCGCTCGTCAGGGCTTTTGCTGACAAGCCGACGACGTAGCGGCCAAAGGTAGGTTGCGGTGTCGCTTGGGCGACATCGCAACTGAGGCGGGCCGCGATGTCGTACGTACCGAAGGCATCGCGGTTGAGGGTTGGAGGCCGCGGCGGGAGAGGAGTGCCGGTATTACGGTGCGCCGCTCTCCCTACCTTCCGCGGCCTTGACGGGGTCGCCACCGTACGATGGCGGACGCGGTGGGGCTGCAGGGGAAGAGGAGTGTCGGTATTACGTTGGCCGCTCTCCCTATCCTCTGCAGCCGAAAATTGGCAGGCGGCGGGGCCGTCATTTGAGGGTAATCTCGGATTCTGAATGGGATATCCTCGAACGTCTTCATGACCTCCTGGAGGAGTTGGTCGTTTGATGTGGCAGTGTAGATATTCGTCTGCTTTTTATATGCCTCCATGTTATCCACGGATCTCCTCCTCCGTTCCGGCCTCCGGATGAAAGTTCTGGCGGCGTCCAGCGCTTGTCCAGGCGGGCCCACAGGGCTGGGAGTGGTGGTGAGAGCTACAGCGTCAGAGGTCCCCGCCGATGACGACAGTGGCTCCTTAGCTGTTCCCTTTAGGGTTCCTCGGACAGCGTCTTTACTGCCGAATTTCAGGGATATCCCCTTCGGCGCTTCACGCGGCCCAGAGGTTCCCTCATTTCCCGGGTGGTCTGGCGACGTGGACCCTCGTGGTTTGCTGGCGCCGGCTTCCGGCCTTTTACCTTTCCCTGGGGTGTGGAACATTTTCTGTCTGGTTTTGGTTCCGTGTATTTAGTGTTTCGTGTATTGGCTTGTGTGTATAGGGCACAGCGATAAGACGGGGAAAGTTGTCTGTTGTGTAAAATGTTATGAAATAATATAATATAATATTAATTATATAAAGTGTAAAGAAGGAAGTAAAGTAAAATAAAGTAAATAATGTGCTAGTTTCAAAATCGAAACAGCACGAGTCTTAAAACCTATAGCAGACTTGCTATAAAAGTCTTTTGTTTTAAATATCTACTAAAAAATGTATATATACTATATTCTACTATATCGGGACTACGCGCACCACACACGCAAGATGCACTACAGCACCAGAGGGGTAAATATATATTATTATGTTAAAGTAAATAGAATAAATAGAATAAATAAAAGAGGAATCGTTTTCCTGCAATTCCTCCGGAGCCAAAAGGGAGGTCTATTCCAGCTGATTTCGGAGACCCCAAACTCGGTGGGTCTGTGACTACGGGTTCCGAAGTTATGGCTCGGGGGGGCTGAGGTAACGTGAAGGGTTGGGGGGGGGTTAATGTGGATAGATATTTAGAGGATTTAGGAATTACAGGGAGCCGCCAATAGGGGGATCAAAGAATGTTCTGTGAGTCTAAGGAGTCACAGTGTCCCGGGGGTCTCGTTAGAGGCGGGGGGAGGGGGGGAGGAAAATGTAACAAGGTGCAATTACGATAAAAACGCGCGCGATTTTATCGTAATTGCAAGTGCTGTATGGGATATAGAGTATAAATAATTAAATATGTACTAGGTAAAAAAATTTTTAGGTCAATAATGGGGGGGGTAAAAAGGGGGGTCTAAGGGTCTTATATATATATAGGTATGTTGTAGATGAGAGGAGGGTTATAGGGGGGGGGAAAATTTGCTCAGAATTTCGATATTCCCAGCCGTTTCGGAGATAATGGGGGGGAAAGCTACTTTTGGGGTAAAATATGGGGGGGGTACAAAATGTTAGGCCTGGGTTAAAAATTTATAATATGGCAAGTGACCGATGATAAGGGTATGGTTCAAGAGTACTTCACAGAGGGTGTTTGAGGGGGGCCGGTGGGGGGGGATATGTAATAAATTAAAAAAAAAAATTAAATAAAAAGGGGGTTCGAGGGAGGATGGTTAGGGAAGTGCTGCAGTATATCTATACTACGTATAGATCTACAGGGTGGCGTTAAAAATGGGCTAACTCGCTCCGTTCCCGAGATACGAGCGTTTTTGATGTTAGTCAGGTCTCGGGTTCGAGTCCCGGTTGATGACAATTATTTTTAAAAAAAATTTTTTATTAAACAATATTAAAATTAAATTAAGTTGGTCCACGAGATTAACATAACTATTAAGAGGTATAATAAATTAGAAACAAAATAAAACAGGAATAAAAGTCAGATATGTGGGTAAATTGTGGGGAGAAAGAACAACAGTGGGGAGAAACCTTAAAATTACGAAAATTTACCCCGAAATTTTTTCGGGAAAGTCGCAGGCGGATGGGACAAAGTTCTATAGGTAGCCCTTATGGAGAAAACTAATAGTTTTTTACTATTTACCCCCTACGACTTTCCGTTTGGACGCTATAGCCACCACCATTCAGCTTGTTAACAAGTTGAGATCGGGGAAATTTCCTCAATCTGGAAGAGGCTATAGCTGGCAAACTAACTACTAAATTTCTAAAAAGATTTCACAATTATATCACTACTATCTAAAGGCTACTGTTCCAATATTAAAAAATAAATAAAAACTATAATTTTGTAATTTTTCCTATTTTATTTTGCCAACAATAACAACTCACTTGCGGCCGGAATTTATTTGGTTGTCACGTAAATTGTTTATAACTTCTAAAATATGAGTCCAAAAATTTTTCTTTTTGCAGGTCTGGTTTTTGGGGCGTCCAAGCAGTCTTTCCCAAAAGTTTCGGCCTAGGTCGTCACTGAGAATTTTGTTTTTTCCTGATCGGAAAATTTTCCCAACGTTTCCGCAACCGCACGTTAAGTTGGTTCGTGAATAAATTGGTATTCCTTTGTATAAATTTAAAATTCGAAATACCTCCTGGGTCTACTCTTCTTCCTCCTTCCCGGTAAGTGGTCAGCGATGCTAGGTTGTGACAGGGGACAGCTTTATGGCCCTAAGAAGGGACCTCGTCGCGTGGCTCGCTGTTTTCCTCAGTTTTTCCGCGCGCCTGCGCGAAAAAAATCTGGACTTTCTTCAATTTTGTAGGTCTTCAAGTGGGTGACCTGACGGTAATTTAAAAACACACTGTCACCGCTTTAGTTTTTAAGATAATACACTTATTAGTTTTTGTGTTCCAGAATTTATAGTTTTTTGTGTATAACTTTCACCAGCTTTCACCGATCACGACACTTTTTTCACTATTGTAACCGCGTCGCGATTCCGCGTATTTTGATGTATGACAACCGTATTTTGTAGCACTTTTTACTATTTTTAGCATTTTTAGCTTGCGGAGCGCGGTTTTTTCGTGGCGTTCGGGGCGGCGGTTGGAGCCAGACTGGGGGTTAGGTTAGGTTAGGTTAGGTTTTTTTTTTTATATTAGATTTATTCGCTTTTTGTTTTGGTGATTTTTCATCATTTATTTGATTCTATATAAGTATGACAATATCTGCTATTTGATACAGAAATTGTTTTTTGGGAAGTTTTATTCGCGATGAAGATAATAATATTAATTAGAGATAAGTGATATATATTATCGTAAAATTTTTATCATAATTATATATACAGAGTTGATATGACAGAGGGGCATTAAATTACACTACGTATACTATACGTGTATAGTATTAATTCGATACAGTACAAAAATAGAAAGCGCCAAAAATGAGATTTTTTTTTTTTCAAACAAACTAAATAGCTTAAAGTCAGAGTGAAACGCAACCACCCTTTATAAATAAATTTGACTGACCTTAGATGCCTAGTAACAAAGTCGCGCAGGAGCGCGTGAGTGTGTTATCTCTCTTGGCGGGGGGCGGGGGGGGGGGGGGGGGGGGCGGGGAGCGGGCGGTTTAGACCGCTCGCTCGCGCGGCTTTTATGTTAGGTAAGTTGTAAAGTACGCGCACACACAAAAACACAAAATTTTTAAGTTCTCGATGTGTCCTCGATTCATATTAAAGCACAAATTATACCGACGGAGAATATTGTTATTTATTTTTCTAATTAAATCACTGTCCGTCGCTAAGCACTTTAATTCCCGTAATCTTTGTACTGCCAATTGTATGGTGCCGGCGTTCCTAGGGCTATTGCGCCGGTCACCATACCTTTCTCGGTATGTTCGCAGAGCTAAATCTGTGTTTCCACGGCATTCACCGTAAATTAAAATCATGTAAGTGTATTCTGACGCCGTGTAAGTTACACGAGGCATTGCTGAACACTTTAATTTTACACACACATACAACCAACGTTTAATTACGTATCCTATCACAATAAAAACAGTCAATCACAAAAAAAAAAACACTAACACTAAATAATAATATTCCCAAGTTACGTATCCTGTCACAATAAAAAAAAATACTGGATTAAACTTATTTAGTGTCTATCACAATAAAAAACAAAATCACAATTATTGTCAGCGAGTTCGACAAAACATAACGGCGCGGCGGCGGCGCCGGGGCTCCCGTGTTACGTAACGTACGTCCCGATGACGCTTGCGCACTGTCCACTGAAAGAACAAGTTTTTTTAGCAAATTCGCAAGTATCTATACCCCATTCGCAATAAGATTAGACATTGAAATAAATCTTTTTTACAGTCCGTTCAACCGATTTTGACTTCTATTGCGTTGGTGGCATGACAAATGGCAGCTGCAATAAACAGTTGGTATTATAATCACGTTTTTGCTTTTAATGCCGTCCTTATGCCTACGGAATAGAAGTAAAAATCGGTTGAACGGACTGTAAAAAGTTTTGTTTAAATGTCTAATCTTATTGTAAATGGAGTATAGGATACAATAGCAACACACTGACCTATTTCTATTCCTTTTACGCGCGGGAAAAAGGCGCGGGGGTTTTGCTATGTTTGTCACTCTCATAGTGAAAGTGCAAGTGTGTGTGTATTTATTGCTTCGTGAAATATTTGGTTGTACTTGTGCGACAACAATGTATCTTATACTCAGATTATCGTTTTAAGGTGCATGACCTATGCGTATGAGATAATCAGCTGTTAGGAAATATACATCGTGTTCAAACGTAGCAAAAACTTCAAAAATCATTTGTGACTAAACTACTGCTCCTATTTAATTGATTTTTGGTACAGAGCTTGAAAATGGTATCTAGTATAGGCAGTTTAAAGGAAAGCCCCTCTGTCGTATCAACTTTGTATATATATATATATATATATTTTTTTTTTTTTTTTTTTTTAATAGTGTATATGTATTGTATTTATTATCTATGTGTCATTGTAATGCTTCAATTCGCTTAAAATTTTAGTGATGTATTTAGTGAACGCGAGTAGGACTTCTGGTTTGCGCGTTTGCACCTCGATGTCATATGCCGTGATACCAAATCTCTCAGAGATTGCCTCATACTGCATGCGATCCATGGCGAATCTGGGGCAATCCCTGAGGAGGTGGTCGAGGCTTTGTACCGTGTCGTCGTGGCAGGGACAGTTGTCGTTTGCAGTGATTTTGAAACGGTGTAGGTACTTTTTATGAAATCCGTGGCCTGTGAGGATTTGAGTTAGGTAAAAGTTTGGTTCGGTATGTTTTCGGAATTTGCGTATGTCTGTTATCGTTGGGAATATCGATTTGGTATGTTGTCCCTGCTCACTAGATGCATACCTGGCTTGCCACTTAGCCAAGTTAGCTTGCCTTAATTCGCGTTTGACATATGACATCGGGTATTTATTGTAGTCTGGAGTTTTGTGGAGTCGAGTGGCCAGTTTTGCTGCAGCATCTACAGCTTCGTTGCCGGCAACTCCACTGTGCCCTTTCACCCACTTGATGGATATAACGTTTGGTGGTGTATTTGCGCGTTCATGTGTGTGAGTGTAAATGGTTTTGTGTATTTGTGTGACAAGTGGGTGAGTGTTGCTTCGGTCTGTGATCGCCTGTATTGCAGACTGGGAGTCCGAGAAGATTGTGGTGTTTTTGTGTCCCTTTTTTTGTGCCCATTTGCTACCTTCCAGGATGGCGAATAGTTCGGCCTGGAAAACTGTGCAGGTATTGTGGAGTTTGAACTTTTTGGTGACAATCGCTCCTCCCGGATCGTAGCAAACGAAAGCCGCTCCGACGGCACCATCGTCCTGTTTGCTGCCGTCGGTGTAAATGTGGTGCTGCGGTTGGGCAGCTTCAGCTTCAGCGTGTCTACGGGTGCTAGTGACTGCTCTAGGCAGTCTTACTGCCGGGTGTAGTAGCTCGCGTACGGGCGTGGGGCATTCAGGGGTGACGTCCGCTGGCAGAAGGTGGCTCGTGCCTGTGAGGCGAACAGTTTCGACGTGGTGGACTTCTTGGATTTTAAAATCGAGAGGCATAAGGTCTGCGAGTGCCAGGGCAGCAGTGGTCGAGACGGTCCGGAAGGCACGGATGGCCTTTAGTGCGAATCCTCGCTGGATGCTGGCGAGTTGCTTCTTTACGCACTTCCTGTTGACTATATGTCCCCATATACCAGCAGCGTACGTGACAATCGGTTCTATAACGTGCAAATATATTGTGCGAGCGTTTTCCGGATGTGCGCCCCACGTGCATCTGATGTACATTCGTAATTTGTTAAATATGCGAGTGGCTTTGCCCAGCACATATTTAAGGTGGCTATTAAATCTAAGTTTTTCGTCTAGGATGACGCCAAGCAGTTTTATTTCTGGCACAAATGCCAAGTCGGTGCCGTCCATTTTTAGTTTCGCGGTTTTTGCTTTGGGTGTGAAGGCGATGACTTGGGTTTTTGCCGGGCCAAAGGTCAGTTTCACGCGTTTGCCCCATTCACTGATGTTAGCGAGAATGCTGTTGGCGAGTTGTTCCACTGCATCAGGTGTGTCTGCCGTAACCACCAGCAGGACGTCATCCGCGAAGGCTTGCATATGACAGCCCGATGGTAGTTGCATGTCCAGGAGTTCATCGAGGATCAGATTCCATAAGACCGGGCCACACGCGGATCCCTGAATGCAGCCCTTTGTCAAGGTTTTTTGGACTCGGACTCCCGCGTGGTCCAACGTGGCGGTTCTGTCCTGCACGTAGTTTCTGATTAGCCCATAGATGTTTTGCGGCGTTCCAATGTGTTTGAGGCGATGGAAAAGAGCGGGCCACCAAGCGTTATCAAACGCCGCTCTTATGTCTAGTGATATAGCTATGGCTAGTTTGTGGTTCTGTTTGGCGTGGTGTACGTGATTTAGAGCGGTATGGATGGCTTGGGTGGTGTTCCTTTGTTGTCGGAAGCCGTATTGTTGAGGGTTTAATTGATTTCCGACTTCAGCGTGGTGGGCTACCCTTTTGATGAAAAGTTTTTCCAAGAGCTTCCCGAATACTGGAATGAGGCCTATGGGGCGGAATGATTTTAGATCGGTTTGATCATCCTTTCCCGGTTTGGGAATGATCTTGACATAGGCCTCCTTCCAGATTCGGGGGAAATGGTGTAGGGCGAGGCATCTGTTCATAATGTCGGTTATCAATTGCGGGTAATGTGCGGTGAATTGAAGGCAGATATCGGATGTGAGGTTGTCGAGGCCGGGGGCTTTACTGGGACTTATCTGTTTAAGTTGCTCGAGAACCTCTTCTTCTGTGAACGGATGGTCGTCTATTGTGTTGGTCGTAGGGCTATGGTATTGATGTCGAAGTTGTGCTTGTATTGGCATATGGTCGCAGGTGTCGTCAGGATAGAAGTGATTTAGAAGAACAGTGGCTGTCTCCTCTCCATCGGCGGTAAACTTGTCTCCTACTTTGAGAGTGATGGGTGGTCTTCTGGGCGCAGTCTCTTTCAGAAGTCGGTTGGTCAGCGACCAGACGTTCTCTTTCTGCTGAAGTTCACAGAACTTTCGAAAGTTTTTCGTGGACTCCTTTTTGAGTTCTTCCGAGTAGACCGCTTTCTTGTTTTGACTCTCTTCCAGAAGAGCTTCGAGAGGGAGCCTTCGCCGTTTCGCGGTGTGGATGCGTCTGTGGAGATTTATAATGTCTCTCTTTTGGGTTTCGAGGCTCTCAGTCCACCATGGAGCTTTGTGCCTATGGTTCTGACCTTTAATAGGCATGGTCTCACTGCAGCTATCGCGTATCAGATCAGTAATTTGGTGGACGAGGCACTCCAGCTGATCGACATCAAGGTTGGGAACATCCTTATCGAGCACGTCCGATAACGTCATTCTGCGCAGCACAGCATCTTTAAACTCTGCCCAGTCTGCTCCTTTGGTGTTAAATACGAAGGTTGAGTTGTTGTTGTTTCCTTTCGTTGTGGGTCTGCGGGTAGCGATGCTAAAATCGATGGCGTTGTGCTGCGATGACGTGCAACAGTCTAGGTTGACCCTCCAATCGCGTACTAGGTCGTACATTGAGGCAGATGCAAGCGTCACATCAATGATAGACGACCGGTCGCGCCCGTGCGTTACTGTTTCGAAAGTCGGGGTGGTTCCGTTGTTGCAGATGTACATGTCGTTGGCGTAGACGAGTTCCAGAAGACTGATTCCTCTGGGGTTTGATTTTTCACTTCCCCACGCAGGGTGCCAGCCATTGAAGTCTCCCCCCAGTATGCACTTATGATGCGATGTGGTTTTGAGGAAGCAGTCTATTGCTTCAAGCGTGCAGGAAGTGTCGTCTCTTGGCTCTACGTAAGCTGAGGCGAGGTACAGTTTCTGGTGGTCGGTTTGTAATTGGATAACGCTTAGGTTGGCCGAAGACATTCCGGACTCCCCCAACACCACACCACATCCAGGTTTGACGAGGATGCATGCCTTTACATTGCATCCGTTAGAGAATTGAAAAATATCGATACCGGAAATAGGTTTTACCTCCTTGCCAGATCCTATGTAAGGTTCGGACAAGAAGGCAATGTCGTAGTGGCCATTATAAAAATATGTAAGGAATTCGTGGAAACTGTTTTTCGAGCGATCAATGTTACACTGTACTACTTTGATGAGGGACTTATACATAATCGGTGCGGCTGATGATTTTAATTTTAAGTGATTTCACTCTGGGGCAATTTTGTGAGGTGGCCATGTGCCCAACGTCGTAGTTGGTGCTGAATTTAGAGTTGTGCAAGTGACAATTGATACATTTGGGCGTGCCTTTTTTCTCCCGAATCGGGCAGCTTTCAATGGTGTGGCCTTCTTCGGAGCAGTAGGCGCAAGGGGATTGATTCGCAGTGCATTTGGTTCGCATGTGCCCAAACTGTAGGCACTTTTTGCATTGGATGAACGGCGAGAAGTCTTCTGAATGGACGCGTTGGTGGTCGACGCAAACTCTTCCCATGTCGACTATCTTGCGCCATAGGATGGGGTGAGCAATTAGGATGGCGTTGTATAGGTTTGGGTTTCTGTTGTTTCTTTTGAAGGCGAGTCGCAGGTCGTCATTCTTCTCAAAGAGAGGCGATAGCTCTTCGTTCTGGCCGCGAATGATGTCGATTAGCTCTTCCGAGGGCGTGTCTATTGAGATTCCCTTGAGGATGAGCATGGGTCGCAGTTTCCTTGCCGGTTCCGCGGTAAGCTGGGTGGAAGTTTCCAATTTCTTAAGGGTCTCGTCGCGCTGTTTCTCCGTTTCGAACTCAACTCTTAGTTTGTTGTTGGACACAGACTGGATTTTTGAAGGCGCATAGGTGGTGGTGCGGAAATTGACGCTGTTCCGAAAAGACTCCACGACTTCCTGGCGCGTTTGTGTTTCGCATTTAGCCGAGACGATAAGGGCGGGTCTGTTAGGTGGTGTGTCCTTGATTGGACGACTAAATGCAGGTGCGCTAGCAGCCTGTGCGTAAGTCGGTGACGCTGGTGGACTCGTGATAGTAGTGAGGTGCTTGGTCAACTCCTCTCGCACGCAAGTCGCAATCTCCTTTCGGAGTGCCCCATTATCATCGTCGCCTCTGACGAGGTTTTTCATGGCTTGGACTTCTGTCTTTACACTCGTGATGATTTCGTTTTTGAGGTCACCGATGTAAGATGGGGGTTGGCCTTCCTGGCCGAGTTCATTTTGAGAAGAACGAGCGAAGTTAGGGAGCTTTGATATCGCTATGCGTATTTCATCCGACGCCAGAGCGATGGTCTTTTTATTGGTGGTCGTGACACTTTTGTTTTCGTTTACGCTGGTTTTAATACATTCAGCAAGTTTGCATATGACGGCGATGCATGATTCTATGCTGGTGGCCTCTGAGGAGTCTGCGGGGAGGGGAGGAACTTTGATCGGGGGTGGGGGGATGACAGAGCGAGGCGGAGTATGAACTAATGCCATTTTCCATTAGCTTTTTTTTTTTTATTTTTTTTATTTATTTTTTTTTTTTTTTTTAATTATATCGAAAAAAATGGGTCTATAGTGGCTTAGGGGTGGGTGTTTTGATGGTGCTTGACAGCTGTCAGTTTCAAAAGATACAGGGAACGCTAAAATGGAATAAAAATATTTTCGTAAAAATCCCCAAGTTTATCTACCCGTCTCTATAGGGCGGGTGGGAGGGCAAATTTTTGGATTTTTGAGCTAGACAGGCGTGAGTGGTGTCAAAACACGCGTCTGCGCGCGGGCTGATCAACTATCGACTGAGGTTGAGGTTGAGGTTGAGGTTGAGGTTGGAGTCTCAAGGTGTTACGGGGGTCTCGTTACAGGCGGGGGGAGGGGGGGGGGGGGGGGGGGGAAGATGTAATAAGGCTCGAGGCGCGATATAATCGTGCGCGATTTTATCGTTCAAGCTGTTTGAGGATATACTGTAAAATTTAATTATGTACCTACTTGGTAAAAATTTTTTGGGGTCAATAATGGGGGGGTCAAAAAGGGGGGTTTAGGGGTCTTATGTCAATGTATGTACAAGATGAGAGGTGGGTTATAGGGGGGGGGAAAATTTTATCAAAATCTTGATATTCCCAGCCGTTTCCGAGATAATGGGGGGGGAAGCTAATTTTAGGGTAAGGTATGGAAGGGGGTACAAAATGTTAGAACTGGGTTACAAAATTTTATGTGCAAAGAGCAAAGAGAAAAAATATGGTTCAAGAGAGTGAAGGCCGATGGGGGGGGGGGTATATGAAATAAATAAATGAATATATGAAATAAATAAATGAATAAATAAAATACAATTTATTATAAAATAAGAAGGAGGGTTCGTAGGAGGATGGTCAGGGAAGTGCTGCAGTATATCTATGCAGATTTCTTTAACGGATTGTCAACCTTATCGCTAGAGGATAAGGTTCAAAATTGGATGGGAAAATTTTGGTGGCGTTTAAATCGAGTTATCTCGCTCTGTTCTCGCGATACGAGTGTTTCCAATATTTATGAGTCCCAGGTTCGAGTCATGGTTGGTGAAAATATTTTTAAAAAGAAAAAAGGAAAAATTTTTTATTAGATAATATTAAAAATGTAAGTTGGTCCAAGTTTAAATATCTATTTAGAGGTATCATGAATTAACAAACATAAAACTGGAGTAAGATCAAATATATGGGTAAATTGTGGGGAAAATACACAGAAATGGGGAGAATCCTTAAAACTACGTAAAGTTACCCCGAAATTTTTTCAAAAAAGTCGTAGAGGGATGGAATAAAGTTCCATGGGTAGCCCCTTAGGAGAAAACTAATAGTTTTTTGTTATTTTCTCTCTACGACTTCTCGTCTGGAAGTTATAGCCTGTATCCTTCAACTTTTAAATAAGTTGAAGTCGGGGAAAATTCCCTCGATCTGGGAGAGGCTATAACTTTCAAACTAATAGCTATATTTCTAAAAAGATTTTACAATTATATTACTATTTACTAGAGGCTACTGTTACAATATTAAGAAATAAATAAAAACTAAAATTTTGCTATTTTTCCTGATATATTTTGCCAACAATAACAGCTTACTTGCGGCCGGAAATTATTTCGTGGTCGCGTAAATTTCTAATAATTTCTAAAATATAAGTCCAAAAATTTTTCTTTTTGCTGATATGTTTTCGGGGACGTCCAAGCTGTCTTCCCCAGGAGTTTCAGCCTGGGTCGTCGCTGAAGATTTTGGTTTTTCGTGGTCGGAAAGTGTAGTGTATAGACATTTATAGTCTGTTGTGTACGACTCTGTCGTCTCGAGCAGCGCACGCGCGGTGTCGCGGGGCGGGGGGCAATAGCCTACCGACCGCCGGGAAGAGAAGACGTGGACGCTTGCTGCGAGCCGATATCAGTGTAATTTAGTTACTTGTTCTTTCCTAATATCAACTCTCGAGTCTTATGGTACATTACATGTGGCGACGAGGACAAACTGTGAGTTTTTAAGGTTATTTACATTAAAAAACAAAAGAAAGTAGAGGAAGGCAAGCATGGACAAGGTATTTATACTATCCGACTACAATCGTTAAATAAATAAAACTTACGAATAACGAGGCACCGGCTGTAAATTCATGTATGACAGGCTACCTACCAAGCTTTTATCAAAGTGATTATTATGTAGGTGACTAAGTGACCACCCGCTAGGTTTCTTCAAAGATGTTGTTTCATTCGGTTACGCCCGTGGTGGGTGAATATGATACCTAACCTACAAGTTACCTACCTACTTGAGTTCGAGCCCCAATATTTATTACCTTGATAGCTGTATAAGAAATGTTAATAGGTAAAACAAATCACAGAGCCTTACGAGTTTCGTTAATCAATTTAGGTAGGTAATAGTTACTATTCTAAAGTTAATGAATTAGTCCACAGTATTAATTAGTTACTAACCTAAAAAAAAAAAGTGGTTATTTACTGTTATCATTGTTTTGTTACTAACTGATGTTGACTGTTTAGAACATTTTTAACTAAGAAAATAGAAGGAAATGTAAAGTAACTAGGTACCTACTCACTTGGCCGCGATCAGTTGCGTAGGCATTCTTTTGTTCGCGTTTTAGGTATCTAGGTTTCTATTGATTTATTTTTTTTATTTATTAAACTTTATGCACAAGTAAAAAAAAACTGTACAAAGGCGGACTTAATGCCTTGGGCATTTTCTACCAGTCTACCTTAGGGTGATGCAGAAACAACATTCAGTAGGTGCAATAGCAAAAAAACATAGAAAATATTTATAATTAAAATATAAGAATAAATACATATATACATACATATAAAAATATATATACAACAAAACAAAAGAAAAAGTTAAGAGAGATAAACAAGGAAACCTACAACAACTTAGTTCTGAGACGAATCTGCTAACTTCTTGCGTAAGTGTTCTCGAGCTTTCACTTTAAATGTGAACCGGTTGGAAACCGTCCTGATATTCTGAGGTAGCGCATTCCAAAGGAAAACCGCCTGGACAAAGAAAGAAGACTTTATAAAACCAGAGCGATGAGAAGGACAACGAAGAAGACAATTATTCTCGGAACGAAGATTCTTGCTGTGTGCTGAGCATAAATATTGACAAAGAGAAGTCAGATAAGAAGGAGAAGTGGGTTTGTGAAGAATAGAAAACAGGGTTGTCAAAGCCCTCAACGCTCTACGCTGCCGGATAGGTAACCACTTTAAAAGCGATCGATGTGCAGATACATGATCATACTTGCGGAGATTAAAAACGAATCGAATGCAGCTATTAAGAAGTCGGTCAAGTTTATTGAGGAGATCTGCATTCAGGTCGTAGTAGCATACATCACCATAGTCAATTATGGGGAAAATAAGGGACTGTACAAGCATTGCCTTAATGTGTGATGGGAGAATATTTTTCAACCGATAGAGCGACCGCAACGTTCCAGTGACCTTCTTGCTCACAATCGCGACCTGCTTACGCCAGTCAAGGCAAGTGTCAACATGCAAACCCAGATCCTTAACGTCAGAGCTAAACGGAATCACTGTGCCATCAAAGGTAACCGCTGGCACCGTTAAACCATTCAGCCTCCTCAAGCTATGGGGACTCCCTATAATGATAGCCTGACACTTGGTTGGGTTAACCGCCACCCCAAAACGATCAGACCAGTTCTTGACAACTCTTAAATCCCGATTTAGCTCCTCGACCGCACCGGATAAGCTGTCAACACCCGCCTGACAGTAGAGCTGTAAGTCGTCAGCGTAAAGATGATACGCACACTGAAGCTCGGAAGTTATGAGATCTATAAAGATAGAGAACAAAAGTGGAGATAGAATGCCGCCTTGAGGGACGCCAGTTTCAAGATCACACCAGCTGGAGTTAGAGTCACCGGCAAGAACTGATTGCTGACGCCCCCGAAGATAGGAAGAAAACCATTCCAGAACCTCGGGAGAGACCATGCGATAGGAGAGGATGGATAAAAGGACTTCGTGACTGACGGTATTGAAAGCATTGGAAAAATCGATCAACACTAAAACCGTAACTTTAGTGTCTTCCATTCCTCGCCTTATATCGTCAGTCACTTTAAGGAGAGCAGAAACGGTACTGTGCCCGGGCCTGAACCCGGATTGGAATGGGCTGATGAGGGAGTTTTTGTGAATGAAGTTGGAGAATTGTTTATGTACACAGGCCTCGAGTACTTTGGATAAAAAGGGAAGGATGGAAATTGGACGAAAGTGACTGAGAAGAGTGGGATTAGGGATTTTAGGTAGTGGTCGAACATGGGCTTTCCGCCACAGGGAAGGGAAAACACCAGAGTAAAGGGAGAAGTTGACTATATGGGAAATTGCAGGAAGGAGCTGATCAACCACTGTCACGATCATGTGTCGACTGATGTTATCACAACCAATGGCTTTGGACTTAATGGATAGGATAATCTTTTTGATCTCTCCCGGGTCGACTGGGGTGAAGGCAAAGGGGGTAATATTGGGTCGCGTCAGACCAGCAAGGTAGTCAAGGGTTAGGCATTTGGTTGGATTATCAAGGGTGGGAACAGTGGAGAAATGACGATTTAGATCATCCAAGCCAAATGCGTTAGGAAGGTCTGAATGTCGCGATTTGCCGATACCTAGAGTTCCAAGGAATTTCCAGATATCAGCAGGAGAAGTTGAAGTGATGTTATCAAGAATGTGACGACGTTTAGCGTTGCGTATCATCTGGTTACAACGATTGCGAGCAGTTTTGAAGAGGGTCCAATTGTCATCGGACCGATCTTTTTTAAACTTCCGAAACGCGCGGTCCCTTCGTCGCATCGCCATCCGAACTCCCACATTCATCCATGGCGCTGGTGGGCGCTTCAGCTTAACTCTCCTGATAGGAGCGTGGGTGTCGTACAGCTTAACTACAACATTGTTAAAAAACGTAACTTTATCGTCAACTGTAGTGGCTTCCTCCAGGGGTGTCCAATCAATATTAGAAGTATCTTGTGCAAGCTTTTCACTATTCATCCGCGCGAAGGCACGCCTGTACTGGAATGTAGGTTTGGGTTTAGGAGATTTAAGGACATAAGAGAGGAAAAGAAGGTCGTGATGGGAAAAACCAGGAGCGTCAAGCTGACCATGTGAGGAGACTAGGGAAGGATTTGAGGTAAGGATCAAGTCGAGCCAAGTATCATCGCCGGCAGTGTTATGATGAGTTGGTTGGAGAGGCAACACATGCAGATTAGCTGACTCGACCAGATGTAGAAGTTTACGGGATCGATGGGAGTTGTGGGCAAGGAGATTGGTGTTGAAATCACCCATGATTATGTGATGTGCATACTCCGAACCTAAAGATTCTAGAACCGATTCGAATTCGGTGAAGTAATCAAGTGAGGGGGGACAATACACAACACCAAGAACGGTTTTAGGTCCTTTGACACTGACTTCTAGAAAAAGAAACTCAGCCGAAGTATTACAGGAAGAAGTAGAGAGAACTTTAAATGGAAGATCAGCACGGAGGTATATAGCTACACCACCCCCTCTCCTACCGACTCGGTCATTGATGTACATCAAGGGAGTGACATACCTACATTTTTGTCAACCATACCTACCTACTTATTAAAATAAATGTTCTTCGAGAATCACCGAAAGTATCGTGCGGTGAGCGGTTTTAGCGACGAGACATAAAGGCGACTGGGCATTTAATTGCGACTGAGCATTTAAAGGCGGCCGGGCATTCAATTGCGGCTGGGCATTAAATTGCGGCTGAGCATTAAATTGCGACTGAGCATTCAATTGCGACTGAGCATTTAATTGCGGTACGGTAAAGCATTAAATTGCGGATATCGATGAATACTTAGGGTAAAGCTCGCATTAAATTGCGGAGATTTACCGGTATAGCATTAAATTGCGGACATACCCACATGGCATTAAATTGCGGAGATTTACTGGTATAGCATTAAATTGCGGACATACCCACATGGCATTAAATTGCGGAGATTTACTGGTATAGCATTAAATTGCGGACATACCCACATGGCATTAAATTGCGGAGATTTACTGGTATAGCATTAAATTGCGGACATACCCACATGACATTAAATTGCGATCATACTTACATGGCATTAAATTGCGGAGATTTACTGGTATAGCATTAAATTGCGGACATACCCACATGGCATTAAATTGCGAAGATTTACCGGTATAGCATTAAATTGCGGACATACCCACATGGCATTAAATTGCGGAGATTTACTGGTATAGCATTAAATTGCGGACATACCCACATGACATTAAATTGCGATCATACTTACATGGCATTAAATTGCGAATATACCTACATGGCATTAAATTGCGGACATACCTACATGGCATTAAATTGCGGACATACCTACATGGCATTAAATTGCGGACATACCTACATGCATTAAATTGCGGACATACCTACATGGAATTAAATTGCGGACATACCTACATGGCATAATTGCGAAGGTTTCACGGTTTAAAATTTTATGTTTACACATTGATTTATTAAATAAAGCAGCGCCGGTTCCTACTAAAGTGAGTGATTGTACTCACTAAGCTGACTAAGCACTCAGTACCGCACGGAACATCGTTGATCACACAGCTCGATAATTTCAGTTTTTTTGTTGCAATAAATACGCATTAAAATGACTTTTGTGCAGCTAAACAGTGTTTTAATAATACGAGGAAGGAAAATAAGACACAGATTACTTACCACAGGTAAATACAAAAAAAAAAAATGTTAATTTGTTGATAATTATAACAACATTTAATGTTTGCTTTTGTTATGTTTGTAAGAGCGAGACAGATAATACAAAAAAGCGTGAGAAACACGATGCGACGCATCACGCGTGACGTACTATCAAAGATCACAATCATCAGCATTTGGCGACTAACGTGATTTCGCTTGCACGACAGCGTCGGCTCCTATCGCTGTCGAAACTGTAGGTCTGCGACTATCATCACAGATGTGCGAGTTTCGGTGCATGTAGTCGTGCGAGTGGTTGCGATATTAGCGCGTCACGTATCTGCGAAAATAATATATCAACGTTTACACTTTGAGCATCCATTCGCCACTTGGCGGCCGCGCGCTGGCGCCACAGTACAGCACAGCATGACGACAACGTGTCGTCATGTGCGCACAGGGTGTTTGCCATGACGACCACGTATTGTCATAAGCGCCGATGGTGTACTGCGGGCGTAGATTTATAGCCAGGGTACAGTCGC
This sequence comes from Luperina nickerlii, assembly GCA_963855955.1. NCBI lineage: Eukaryota > Metazoa > Arthropoda > Insecta > Lepidoptera > Noctuidae > Luperina > Luperina nickerlii. The sequence continues at coordinate 22,980,185 of OY979677.1, forward strand.
GTACAGTAGACGCTTTATTACCAGCATTAGATTGCGATAGCGTGTTAAAAATCTATAAATATGCAACATAGTTACTTACCTTGTCAACAGATAGCCCCAAATAGCACAGTACACTTTAGAGAAGTTCGAATGTGAATAGGAGGTTGGTTCAGTATCTGTCCGTTGGCAACGAGGGATAAGAAGTCTGAACATTTATGAACTCGAGGCGGCAGGCATAGACGGAAAAGAAAGAAATAGTCTTTTACATTTCGGTGGTCCTGAGTTACAATGGATTTAGACTGCAGTTTCAGACTGGCCTAAAAAAAAAAAAAAAAAAAAAGTATGGTGTAGAACTGTTTCGCACAGGATAATTCCCTGCGTATAGCAAGAACTACCTATGGAGTACTACTGAGTTCTAGGGTAACATAATTTAGGTTGGTAGTGTTGGTATCAACAGACTAAGTAAAAGACAAAAGCTATGCAGTTAAATTAATAAGTATACATAGGTACTTTGAAATAAAATGTGTGCAAAGTGAAAATAAGAAGTAACAATAACAGTAAACTGCTGGTTGATATTATTGCAATGATTAATTAGAATAACATAATATTTTCTTATGATATGATGAAGGTATGAGGTATCGGTAAACAAGAGAAGGAGGGAACTCCTTCTGTTAGAGTATAACTCCTTAATGTGGGAAAGGTCAAAGGTCACTAAGTTACAGGTGCCATGTAACATGTAATAAACATGCAACAAATGTACTTATAACAATAAAGATTGCTTACCTATTCAAACATAGGTACCTACATCTTTCTATTTATAAAGCGGAGCCGGGTTGGTTGCACCATTTGTAGCTCGAGAGTGCCTGGACCGATTTTGTGGTCTTTGATTTGTTGGATTTGTCTCCGCCCCGAGTGGCGGAGTGGCTGTTGAAGCACGGAAAAAAATCACGAAAAGACAATGGAGATGATTCATTTTTCTCATACATTTTGTGTTTTGACTCTGGGGCGATGCGGGACCAACTAGTAAATACATAAATGTTGCTGTGAGTGTCTAGCTTTTAAGATTTTCATTATCTTAATAATAACTAATTATTATAATAGTGGTCTAGTTCGTCCACTATTTGCAAGCGCTACTGTTCAGTGTAGGGTCCTGTATTCAATGCCAGGTGGCACCAGGGGTTGTGGGGTTTTCCATCAAGAAGTTATTAGAGTTTTGTGCAGAATTCACGGCTGTAGACTCGCTCCCTGTTGCATGGGATTTAGCCAGGACTGGCTAAGGTACCTATACGATACTCTATTTCCCTGTCTGGGGTGGTAACTGGTAACAAGCGTGATGTTGGGTTATAAGATTATAATTCTTATTTTATCATAAACTTGATAATACTGCCCTCTGTGAGGTCCTGTTACAAGTATTACAATAGTCAGTGTGAAAGTATTGATACCTTTAATATGAGATCAGCGCCATCTTTTGTATTGTTTGTCACATTAGGAGTCAGCATGTATTGCTGGAAGATCTGTTGAAATTAGAATGCATTTATTTGTACACATAGGTACACCATAGTGGTACATGATGGTATAAAATCAAAAAATATGTTTTTCACTATGTGCTGCCTTGCAAGGCGTACAAGTATTGCTTACACAGTAGGTAATAGGGGTACAAGAAGGCCTAAATAATTATAAAAATACTGCAAGTTATTGAAGTAATTTTGACGTCTTATTTAATATAAGTACTAAAATTTCAAGGTAACATTCTGTATTGTTACTTGGGTTTTAGAGGTAATTAACAATTGCACAGTATAGTACCTAGTTATATCGAAATATGGGAAGCTCTTTATTTCTGTTTGGAAGTTTTAATCAAGTGAGTAATATAAGAAGTTTCAGTATATGTGAATTCAGACTCTCAGATAATTATCAAGTTTTGGGAACCCAAACTTAATGCCATACCGGCATTATAAGGTTCAAATTCCATGGCAACTGTTAGGACCTTATTATAGAAATACAAGCGGTGAATCTAAAAGTAGGTTCTAGAATATAGAAAAAAACCAAGTAAGATATATATTCGATAAGAAGCGTAAGGACACAACCACATCCACAATGACAGAAGTAAAATAATAGAAGGAATAAAAACACTCGCGTGCAGCCTCTGCGGTGTCATTGGCCTCGTGTGAATTTGAAGTTATGTTAAAAAGATCTAAATGATCACTGTTTACCAAACAAGTTATGTCAAATCAGTGTGATTTAAACTCAACTATGTACTTACTCACCAAATAAAAAAAAGTACAGGTCACTTACCGTGTCATGCTTACATACACATAACAATAGCATTTAATTTCAGCACAACAGTGGTGGTGGTCTAGCCCGACTAAAGTCGTGGGTTCGAAACCAGGCAGACATTTTGTGTATTTTCACTCATCACCACTGTTCATCAACGGTGAAGGAAAACACCGTGAGGAAACCGGCATGTCCGAGAACCAGTACTTCGAAGACATGTGACATTACCAGTACGGAGAGTTTCCGCGTGGTAGATAAGACATCCATTAAATTGGAAGCAATGGGCATCCATTAAATTGGACGTATTTGATATCCATTAAATTGGATGTATCAAAACGGTGAAGTATCGGTGACTGAAAGCGTCGTGAGGAAATCATAATGTCTCCATTAAATTGGATTTATCAAAGCGACAAAGGGAAAATCGTGGGGGGCCGGCGTGTCCGGGAGCGAATACTTCAATTCAATATTTCAACAAACATGACAACAGCAAACATCTCAATTCAATAATAATAAGGGAGGGATGTAGTGTATAGACATTTATAGTCTGTTGTGTACGACTCTGTCGTCTCGAGCAGCGCACGCGCGGTGTCGCGGGGCGGGGGGCAATAGCCTACCGACCGCCGGGAAGAGAAGACGTGGACGCTTGCTGCGAGCCGATATCAGTGTAATTTAGTTACTTGTTCTTTCCTAATATCAACTCTCGAGTCTTATGGTACATTACAGAAAGTATTTTCAACGTTTTCGCGACCGCACGTTAAGTTGGAACATGAATAAAATGGTTTTCCTTAACGGAAAATTTAAATTGAAAATACCTCCAGGGTCTCCTCCTCTTCCTCCTTCCCGGTGAGTAATCAGCGATGCTGGATTTTGTACAGGGATAACTTTGTGGCCCTAAATAGGGACCTCACCTCGTGGCTGGTTGTTTTCCTCTGTAATTCCGCGCGGCGGGGCGGAAAAAATCTGGATTTCCTTTTGATTTGAAGGTCTTCAGGTGGGCGACCTGATGGTAATTTAAAATTACACTGTCACCGCTTTACTTTTGAAGATATTACACTTTTTAGTTTTTGTGTTCCAGAATTTACAGTTTTTCGTTAATAACTTTCACCAGCTTTCACTTATCACAATACTTTTTACACCACCGTGACCGCCTTGCGATTCCGCGTGTTTTGATGTATGACACTTGTACTTTTAATCACTTTTTACTATTTTTCGCGTTTTTAACTTGCGGAGCGCGGTTTTTCCGTGGCGTTCGGGGCGGCGGTTGGAGCCAGACTGGTTAGGTTAGGTTAGGTTAGGTTCCCCCCCGGTGGGTTCCCGCATTGTCGAGGCGGGGGGGCTCAGTAGCCGTGGCTTGGACACCCACGGTGAAGCTAAGAGGAACCCGAGGAGGGGCCGCTCGTCAGGGCTTCTGCTGACAAGCCGACGACGTAGCGGCCAAAGGTAGGTTGCGGTGTCGCTTGGGCGACATCGCAACTGAGGCGGGCCGCGATGTCGTACGTACCGGAGGCATCGCGGTTGAGGGTTGGAGGCCGCGGCGGGAGAGGAGTGCCGGTATTACGGTGCGCCGCTCTCCCTACCTTCCGCGGCCTTGACGGGGTCGCCACCGTACGATGGCGGACGCGGTGGGGCTGCAGGGGAAGAGGAGTGTCGGTATTACGTTGGCCGCTCTCCCTATCCTCTGCAGCCGAAAATTGGCAGGCGGCGGGGCCAATGTCCTGACCCGTCGCAGGGGGGACCAAGGGTGCCCAGACACGGGGTCGTCTGGCGCCCATGTGCTGGTTTGGTCCCTGGGGTGGTCACGGCGTGCTATGTGTTCTGGTGCGCCGGTGATGGGGAGTACTCCCCAGAGGAGGGTCCGGTAACGGACGGCCGCGGCGGGTTCACGGATGAGTGCTAACGCGTGCCCGTGTTCCCGCCGTAAGCGGCAGAGGTGGACACCGTGGAGTTTTAGTGGGTTAGAGTCCCACATAACTGCACTATCTCCCCGTGGTAGTGTAGTATGCATGAGCATTTCTCCACGTGAAAAAAAAAAAAAAAAAAAAAAAAAAAAAAGGTTAGGTTAGGTTAGGTTAGGTTCGGGGTGCACGTTGAAAAGCCTCCTCGTGGCGCACCCTGGGCAACGACGGCTCCAATTGCCCACCAGGTTTTGGTGGGCAATTGAGGCCGGCGGCTAATTTTCAACACACGGGGGAAGGTCATGGTTCCAGTCACCGATCATCCTTGATTGTCGGTGAAGGGAACCGGGCTACAGACGGGCGGTCGTACGTCCACTCCTCCTCTGCTTACAGAGGGATGTGAGTGGGCGTAGACTGGGAAGGGGCGGTTCGCGCCGCTGTGCCCGCGAGGGCGTGGGTGGTGGAGGGTGTCCATTGTCCGCGCTGCGTCTGTCCGGCATCCGGCGGCAGCGTGGGGACGCCCGCGCCGGGGCGGCGGTTGGTTCTGCCCAATCGTCGGCCAACCCGTAATCCTGATTTCAGGACCGGGGGTCCGGGCCACTGAGGCTCGGGCCGCGAGGAAGACAACCTCTATAAAAAATTACCCCAATCCTAAGGTCTAGCGTGCCGAGGGGATGTATGACCGGAGGGCATCCGGTAAGCTAGCGCTAACAAGGGACCTCACCCTTAAAAAGGAACAAAAATGGAACAGGCTGATGTCAAAACTATTCCCCAGGCGGGTACCCTCCTACCCAAGGAGGGAGAATCCCGCCCTTCTTCGGAAGGCAGCCCCTTCGTATCTGGGGGGGGCAACACTAGCCTCGTGGGCCGGCAGACTACTGCCGACCTGCGTCAACCTGCGCTTGCCTCGCAAAAAAAGGTGCTCCGGGTTAGCCTGGAGCGCCTGTGCGACGCAAGCGAACCGCTTGCCGTCGTGGACGTCGTGGACGGCAACAAGAGCCGAGGAGGCTCCGGTCTTGGCGAGGACCGACTGTCTGGCCAGGACACGTGTGGGCGTAACCCCTTGAGGAAGCGCCCACACAGCGAGGATTTGGGGTCGACAGGGCTCTCTTCTAGCGAGGAGAATCTGTCGGCCCCCAAGGTGCCAACGGCACAGAGAGGGCGGGGTCGTACGAAGGCGAGCGGAGCTCCTGCTCGGCTGCCGAGCCGAGACCGAACGGGTCGCTTTCTGCCGATCTCTCGGCCCCCAACACCAGTTCCCGTGGAGCGCCCGGCGGAAAGCGCGGAGAGTGACCCGGGGCCCTCGATGGTGGACCTGAGTGAGGACTCCTCGATGACCTCACTGGGGTCCAATAAGGCGGAGGCGAACGCTGCTAAGCGGGCGCAAAGGAAGGCTGTCGCGGCTGACGAAGTCAACGAGTTGGCCCGACAGGCCCGAGAGCGGCGATCCGCTCGGATGGCTGCCGGGGGAAGCGTATCGGCGGTGGCGCTCAGCCGCCAAGCTATGGACGGCGTGGATGTCGTCCTGAAGGTTGCCACCAAATCGGGCAACCTGAAGGGCACGTTCACGCGCGCCCTGAAGGAGGCGGCTGACGGCATTAAGGAGGCGGTTGAGGTCCTCCTTAATCGTACAAACACGGAGGAGACGGCGAAGTTGTGGGAGGAGAACAGCCGTCTCCGAGCCGAGCTGGAGGACCTCAAACGCCAGTTTGCCGCGCAGAGCGCAACTCCCCTGGCCGCTGGCACCTCTCCCGGCGCGGCCCCGGCGTTGGCCCCGTTTTCGGCTCCGTCGTCGGCCCCTGCACTTGCGGATGCGGAGGTCGAGAGAATCGCGCGCATCTGCATGATGCAGTGCGGGAGTATGGTGGGTGCCCGGTTGGAGGCCATAGAGGCTAGACTCCCGGCCGAAAACCTTCGCCCACCACTCGCTGCGGACAGACGTAGGGAGGAGGGGCCACCGAATCGGGCCACAAAAGCCGCCGCGGCTGGCTCGAATCAGGCCGGGAAGGAGATCAAAAAGTCCGCGCCCACCTCCCGGACGGCCGAGCCCCGGGCGACCGGAGCCCCGCCAACCGCACCCCCGCCTACCGCACCCCCGCCGACCGCACCTTCGGCGGCTTCCTCAGCGACCGCACCCGGGTCCACCATGGAGACCTGGACGACGGTCGTCAAGAGGGGCCGCCGCAGCAAGAAGAAGAAGAAGACGGCGCCGCCGCCACCGGAACCCGCTGGAGCACCGACACCCAACAAGGCAAAGGGACCGCCTAGAGCCAGAGCCCCACGCTCCGCGGCTGTAGTCATTACGCTGCAGCCCGGAGCTGTCGAAAGGGGCGTCTCGTATAAGGCGGTCCTTATGGAGGCCAAAGCCAAGGTCGCGTTCCCCGACCTGGGCATACCATCCGGCCTCAAAATGAGGCCGGCGATTACGGGGGCGCGACTGCTGGAGGTGTCGGGTGCCTCTAGCGGCGAAAAGGCAGACGTCCTGGCCGCGAAGCTGCGGGACGTCCTCAACCCGGAGGACGTTCGGGTGTCCAGGCCGATGAAGACCGCTGAACTGCGCATCGACGGCCTGGACGACTCGACGACTCCGGCTGAGGTCGCGGCGGCCGTCGCCAAGACCGGTGGATGTCCGCCCGGGGACGTGCGGACGGGGGACATTCGCGTCGACGCCTCCGGGCTCGGCGCGATTTGGGTGCGGTGCCCGGTGGCGGCGGCGAACAAAGTCGTCGACGCTGGGCGTCTGTTGGTGGGTTGGGTTGCGGCGAGGGTGAGGCAGCTGCAACCCAGGGCTTTGCGGTGCTACCGTTGCCTTGACATTGGGCATGTCAGGGCACGGTGCACCTCGTGCGTAGACCGCAGCGAGCTGTGCTATCGCTGCGGTCAGGCCGGCCACAAGGCGGCCCAGTGCTCCGCGGCGCCAAACTGCAGCCTCTGTACAGCTGCAGGGAGGCCCGCTGGGCACAGAGCGGGCGGAAAGGCTTGTGGCGGGCCTGCCCAAAAGGGGAAGAGAAGGGGTGCCAAGGCTGCCGGGGGCTCTTTACCCCCCCCTCAGCCTGGCCTCCCTTCGGCCGACTCCCGGCCTAGGAATGGTGCGGAGGGAATGGACTGTGCCTAATGGCGCTGTACCATTTCCTCCAGGGCAACATCAACCACTCTGCCAGAGCTCAGGATCTCTTGCTCCAGAGCATGGCAGAGTGGTCGATTCACGTGGCTGTGGTCGCCGAACCGTACTTTGTCCCCCCCAGGGATAACTGGGTGGGAGACCTGGACGGTTTGGTGGCCATCATTGGCGGGGCTCTTGCCAACCCGTCCCGAGGTCACGGCTGGGTGGCCGCCCTCGTGGACGGCATCGGCACGGTTGGGGCGTATTTTTCGCCCAACAAGAGTCTCGCCGACTTCGAGAGGTTCCTTGTCGAGTTGGGTGCCGTCGTGGGCCGACTCCACCCTCGCCCGGTGCTGTTGCTGGGGGATCTCAACGCCAAATCTGCGGCGTGGGGATCTCCAGTGACCGATGCTAGGGGCGAGGTACTGGAGGAGTGGGCGGTCACGACTGGCTTGACCGTCCTAAATCGGGGCACGGAGTACACGTGCGTGCGGCAGCGGGGCGGTTCAATAGTGGACGTCTCGTTCGCTAGCCCCGTTGTCGCGAGCCGTGTCCGCGACTGGCGTGTCGCCGCGGAGGTGGAGACGTTGTCGGATCATCGATACATCCGTTTCGACGTCTCCGCCCAGACCGCAGGCGGCCGCGGTTTACCGGCCCCGCGTGCGGACGGTCCGCGCTGGGCGCGTAAGCGCATCGACAGGGAGCTTCTCGAGGAGGCCGCTATTGTCCAGGCCTGGTTCCGGGAGTCGGCGACGAACGGACCCGTTGACGTCGAGCAGGAGGCGCTGTGGTTCCGCGGGGCGATGACGCAAATCAGCGACGCGTCCATGCCCCGGGTCCACACACAGTCAGCAAGGCGCCAGGTGTACTGGTGGACCGCCGAGATCGCGCAGTTGCGCGTCGCGTGCGTGGCGGTCAGGCGCCAGTACACCCGATACCGGAGGAGACGTCTTCGGGTCCCTGACGAAGAAGCCGCGCTGTATGAGGTGTACCGCGCGGCGAAGAGGACTCTGTGGCTGGCCATCGGCGAGGCGAAGTCGCGAGCCAGGGAGGAGATGTTGGAGACTCTAGACGGGGATCCGTGGGGGCGCCCTTATCGCGCGGTTCGAGGGAAACTTCGAGCCGCGGCGCCCCCGCTTACGGAGAGTCTCCAACCCGAGCTGCTGGAACAGGTGGTCGCAGCCCTCTTCCCGGCGAGAGCGGAGCACACTCCGCCGCCGATGGCTTTGCCCACAGCCGCAGAGTCCACCGAAGAGAACGCCATCAGCGTCCCAGAGGTGACACAGGCAGAGATGGGGGCAGCCGTGATGAGGCTCCGGGCCAAGAACGTGGCTCCGGGGCCCGACGGGATCCACGGCTGCGTGTTAGCCCTCGCTCTGAAGGAGCTTGAGCCCCAACTGAGAGGACTCTACACAGCGTGCCTTGAGCGGGGCCAGTTTCCCACTTTGTGGAAATCTGGTCGTCTGGTCCTGCTCAAGAAGGCGGGGCGCCCTGCGGACTCGCCGTCCGCGTACCGGCCCATAGTGTTGCTAGACGAGGTGGGTAAGCTGTTCGAGCGGATAATCGCTGCCCGCCTCGTCGGCCACTTGTGCGGAGAGGGGCCGGATCTGGACGGCAGCCAGTTCGGCTTTCGGCACGGGCGCTCTACCATTCACGCTGTGTCGCGAGTGAGAGTCCTGGCGGAGGAAGCGGTGGCCCGGGGCGGGGTGATGTTGGCGGTGTCCTTGGACATATCCAACGCCTTCAACACCCTGCCCTGGAGTTGTATTCGGGAGGCACTGCGGTACCATCGGGTGCCTCCCTACCTCCGCCACATCGTTGGGGCTTATCTGTCGGAGAGGTGTGTCACCTACGTGGGACGTGATGGCGGAAACCAGCACCGCATGTCGTGCGGTGTTCCACAGGGCTCGGTCTTGGGCCCGCTCCTGTGGAACATCGGGTACGACTGGGTGTTGAGGGGCGAGCTCCAACCGGGCGTGGACCTTACGTGTTATGCTGACGACACGCTGGTCACTGCCCGGGGGAGCTCGCACAGGGAGGCAACGTTGCTGGCGACGGCTGCGGTGTCACAGGTGGTGAGCCGCATACGTCGCCTGGGCCTGGAGGTGGCCCTCAACAAGTCGGAGGCCATGGTGTTTCATGGCCCCCGGCGGGCGCCGCCGCCCGGATCACACATCGTGGTCGGGGGGGCTCGGATCGCTGTCGAGTCCACCATGAAGTACCTGGGATTGGTGCTCGACAGCCGGTGGGATTTCGGCCCCCACTTCCGGCGGCTGGCGCCCAAGTTGTTGGGCGCTGCTGGGGCGCTGTCAACGTTGCTTCCCAATCTGGGGGGCCCGAGCGCCACCTGTAGGCGGCTCTACGTGGGGATCGTGCGATCCATGGCCCTGTATGGGGCCCCAATCTGGGCGACTGACCTGACGGCCGGAAGCATCGCAGTACTGCGAAAGCCGCAGAGAGCGATGGCCGTCAGAGTCGTCCGGGGGTATCGCACGATCTCCTACGAGGCGGCTTGCGTACTGGCTGGATCCCCGCCCTGGGACCTGGAGGCGAAAGTACTCGCGTCACTGTACCGGTGGCGCGAGGAAGCGCGGGCGCGAGGCGAGGGGCTGACGCAGCGCCACATGGAGCTGCGTCGGTCTCAGCTTCGCGAGGTCCTGGTGGCGGAATGGCGGGACAGGCTTTCGCGCCCTACCGCCGGCCTCGGTACAATCGAGGCGGTCCGGCCAGTACTCGAGCGCTGGCTCGGGAGGAGGCACGGCTCCCTGTCGTTTCGGGTGACGCAGGTGCTCTCGGGGCATGGTTGCTTCGGGAAGTACCTGTGTCGCATTAACAGGGAGCCGGACGCCCGGTGTCACCACTGCGTCGACTGCCGGGAGGACACGGCGTGGCATACGCTGGCAGAGTGTGCCGCTTGGGAGGAGCCGCGCCGTGCCCTCATCTCAGAAGTAGGCAGTGACCTCTCGCTGCCGGCCGTGGTCGAGTCCATGGTCGACAGCGAGGAGTCCTGGGACGCGGTGGTTTCCTTCTGCGAAACAGTCGTCTCGCAGAAGGAGGCTGCGGAAAGGGAGAGGGAGATCTCGTCCACTCACCCTGCCCGCAGCAGGCGCACCGGGCGTCGGCGGAGGGCGGACAACGCCCTCTTCCAGCCCCCCTAAACGGGTCCAGGGGCGACGGACTCGGGGACGTCCGTCGCCCCCCACACATCAGGACCCGAGGTGGCGGCGCGATGTGTTCCACGCGCGCCCCTCTTAGACGTCGCGGGGGGAGTCAAACACCTCACTCCCCCCCCCCGACCAGACGGGGCCCGCTGAGGCGGGCCGGCACCAGCCGGGGGTTGCGGAAGGATCGTACGTTCCCGCGACCCCCGGCGTAGGTGTGAGATGGAACACCCGGGGTGGTTTTTAGTCAGTAAGAGTCTGACAGACCCCGCCGCCCGCCCCAGGGCGGCGGACATCCATGAGGATTTTCCACCCCGGATCAAAAAAAAAAAAAAAAAAAAAAAAGGTTAGGTTAGGTTGTACCTGGGACCTGTGGAACATCGGGTACGACTGGGTGTTGAGGGGCGAGCTCCAACCGGGCGTGGACCTTACGTGTTATGCTGACGACACGCTGGTCACTGCCCGGGGGAGCTCGCACAGGGAAGCAGCGTTGCTGGCGACGGCTGCGGTGTCACAGGTGGTGAGCCGCATACGTCGCCTGGGCCTGGAGGTGGCCCTCAACAAGTCGGAGGCCATGGTGTTTCATGGCCCCCGGCGGGCGCCGCCGCCCGGATCACACATCGTGGTCGGGGGGGCTCGGATCGCTGTCGAGTCCACCATGAAGTACCTGGGATTGGTGCTCGACAGCCGGTGGGATTTCGGCCCCCACTTCCGGCGGCTGGCGCCCAAGTTGTTGGGCGCTGCTGGGGCGCTGTCAACGCTGCTTCCCAATCTGGGGGGCCCGAGCGCCGCCTGTAGGCGGCTCTACGTGGGGATCGTGCGATCCATGGCCCTGTATGGGGCCCCGATCTGGGCGACCGACCTGACGGCCGGTAGCATCGCAGTCCTGCGAAGGCCGCAGAGAGCGATGGCCGTCAGAGTCGTCCGGGGGTATCGCACGATCTCCTACGAGGCGGCTTGTGTACTGGCTGGATCCCCGCCCTGGGACCTCGAGGCGAAAGTACTCGCGTCACTGTACCGGTGGCGCGAGGAAGCGCGGGCGCGAGGCGAAGGGCTGACGCAGCGCCATATGGAGCTGCGTCGGTCTCAGCTTCGCGAGGTCCTGGTGGCGGAATGGCGGGACAGGCTTTCACGCCCTACCGCCGGCCTCGGTACCATCGAGGCGGTCCGGCCAGTGCTCGAGCGCTGGCTCGGGAGGAGGCACGGCTCCCTGTCGTTTCGGGTGACGCAGGTGCTCTCGGGGCATGGTTGCTTCGGGAAGTACCTGTGTCGCATTAACAGGGAGCCGGACGCCCGGTGTCACCACTGCGTCGACTGCCGGGAGGACACGGCGTTGCATACGCTGGCAGAGTGTGCCGCTTGGGAGGAGCCGCGCCGTGCCCTCATCTCAGAAGTAGGCAGTGATCTCTCGCTGCCGGCCGTGGTCGAGTCCATGGTCGACAGCGAGGAGTCCTGGGACGCGGTGGTTTCCTTCTGCGAAACGGTCGTCTCGCAGAAGGAGGCTGCGGAAAGGGAGAGGGAGATCTCGTCCGCTCACCCTGCCCGCAGCAGGCGCACCGGGCGTCGGCGGAGGGCGGACAACGCCCTCTTCCAGCCCCCCTAAACGGGTCCAGGGGCGACGGACTCGGGGACGTCCGTCGCCCCCCACACATCAGGACCCGAGGTGGCGGCGCGATGTGTTCCACGCGCGCCCCTCTTAGACGTCGCGGGGGGAGTCAAACACCTCACTCCCCCCCCCCGACCAGACGGGGCCCGCTGAGGCGGGCCGGCACCAGCCGGGGGTTGCGGAAGGATCGTACGTTCCCGCGACCCCCGGCGTAGGTGTGAGATGGAACACCCGGGGTGGTTTTTAGTCAGTAAGAGTCTGACAGACCCCGCCGCCCGCCCCAGGGCGGCGGACATCCATGAGGATTTTCCACCCCGGATCAAAAAAAAAAAAAAAAAAAAAAAAAAAGGTTGTACCTGGGATTGGTGCTCGACAGCCGGTGGGATTTCGGCCCCCACTTCCGGCGGCTGGCGCCCAAGTTGTTGGGCGCTGCTGGGGCGCTGTCAACGCTGCTTCCCAATCTGGGGGGCCCGAGCGCCGCCTGTAGGTGGCTCTACGTGGGGATCGTGCGATCCATGGCCCTGTATGGGGCCCCGATCTGGGCGACCGACCTGACGGCCGGTAGCATCGCAGTCCTGCGAAGGCCGCAGAGAGCGATGGCCGTCAGGGTCGTCCGGGGGTATCGCACGATCTCCTACGAGGCGGCTTGCGTACTGGCTGGATCCCCGCCCTGGGACCTGGAGGCGAAAGTACTCGCGTCACTGTACCGGTGGCGCGAGGAAGCGCGGGCGCGAGGCGAGGGGCTGACGCAGCGCCACATGGAGCTGCGTCGGTCTCAGCTTCGCGAGGTCCTGGTGGCGGATTGGCGGGACAGGCTTTCGCGCCCTACCGCCGGCCTCGGTACCATCGAGGCGGTCCGGCCAGTACTCGAGCGCTGGCTCGGGAGGAGGCACGGCTCCCTGTCGTTTCGGGTGACACAGGTGCTCTCGGGGCATGGTTGCTTCGGGAAGTACCTGTGTCGCATTAACAGGGAGCCGGACGCCCGGTGTCACCACTGCGTCGACTGCCGGGAGGACACGGCGTGGCATACGCTGGCAGAGTGTGCCGCTTGGGAGGAGCCGCGCCGTGCCCTCATTTCAGAAGTAGGCAGTGACCTCTCGCTGCCGGCCGTGGTGGAGTCCATGGTCGACAGCGAGGAGTCCTGGGACGCGGTGGTTTCCTTCTGCGAAACGGTCGTCTCGCAGAAGGAGGCTGCGGAAAGGGAGAGGGAGATCTCGTCCACTCACCCTGCCCGCAGCAGGCGCACCGGGCGTCGGCGGAGGGCGGACAACGCCCTCTTCCGGCCTCCCTAAACGGGTCCAGGGGCGACGGACTCGGGGACGTCCGTCGCCCCCCACACATCAGGACCCGAGGTGGCGGCGCGATGTGTTCCACGCGCGCCCCTCTTAGACGTCGCGGGGGGAGTCAAACACCTCACTCCCCCCCCCGACCAGACGGGGCCCGCTGAGGCGGGCCGGCACCAGCCGGGGGTTGCGGAAGTATCGTACGTTCCCGCGACCCCCGGCGTAGGTGTGAGATGGAACACCCGGGGTGGTTTTTAGTCAGTAAGAGTCTGACAGACCCCGCCGCCCGCCCCAGGGCGGCGGACATCCATGAGGATTTTCCACCCCGGATCAAAAAAAAAAAAAAAAAAAAAGGTTAGGTTAGGTTAGGTTCCAGCCGGGGGTTGCGGAAGGATCGTACGTTCCCGCGACCCCCGGCGTAGGTGTGAGATGGAACACCCGGGGTGGTTTTTAGTCAGTAAGAGTCTGACAGACCCCGCCGCCCGCCCCAGGGCGGCGGACATCCATGAGGATTTTCCACCCCGGATCAAAAAAAAAAAAAAAAAAAAGGTTCCCCCCCGGTGGGTTCCCGCATTGTCGAGGCGGGGGGGCTCAGTAGCCGTGGCTTGGACACCCACGGTGAAGCTAAGAGGAACCTGAGGAGGGGCCGCTCGTCAGGGCTTTTGCTGACAAGCCGACGACGTAGCGGCCAAAAGTAGGTTGCGGTGCCGCTTGGGCGGCATCGCAACTGAGGCGGGCCGCGATGTCGTAACGGGGGCGTCGCGGCTGAGGGTTGAAGGCCGCGGCGGGAGAGGAGTGCCGGTATTACGGTGCGCCGCTCTCCCTACCTTCCGCGGCCTTGACGGGGTCGCCACCGTAAGATGGCGGACGCGGTGGGGCTGCAGGGGAAGAGGAGTGCCGGTATTGCGTTGGCCGCTCTCCCTATCCCCTGCAGCCGAAAATTGGCAGGCGGCGGGGCCAATGTTCTGACCCGTCACAGGGGGACCAAGGGTGTCCAGACACGGGGTCGTCTGGCGCCCATGTGCTGGTTTGGTCCCTGGGGTGGTCACGGCGTGCTATGTGTTCTGGTGCGCCAGTGACGGGGAGTACTCCCCAGAGGAGGGTCCGGTAACGGACGGCCGCGGCGGGTTCACGGATGAGTGCTAACGCGTGCCCGTGTTCCCGCCGTAAGCGGCAGAGGAGGACACCGTGGAGTTTTAGTGGGTTAGAGTCCCACATAACTGCACTATCTCCCCGTGGTAGTGTAGTATGCATGAGCATTTCTCCACGTGAAAAAAAAAAAAAAAAAAAAAAGGTTAGGTTAGGTTAGGTTAGGTTTACCTGTGTCGCATTAACAGGGAGCCGGACGCCCGGTGTCACCACTGCGTCGACTGCCGGGAGGACACGGCGTGGCATACGCTGGCAGAGTGTGCCGCTTGGGAGGAGCCGCGCCGTGCCCTCATCTCAGAAGTAGGCAGTGACCTCTCGCTGCCGGCCGTGGTCGAGTCCATGGTCGACAGCGAGGAGTCCTGGGACGCGGTGGTTTCCTTCTGCGAAACAGTCGTCTCGCAGAAGGAGGCTGCGGAAAGGGAGAGGGAGATCTCGTCCACTCACCCTGCCCGCAGCAGGCGCACCGGGCGTCGGCGGAGGGCGGACAACGCCCTCTTCCAGCCCCCCTAAACGGGTCCAGGGGCGACGGACTCGGGGACGTCCGTCGCCCCCCACACACCAGGACCCGAGGTGGCGGCGCGATGTGTTCCACGCGCGCCCCTCTTAGACGTCGCGGGGGGAGTCAAACACCTCACTCACTCCCCCCCCCGACCAGACGGGGCCCGCTGAGGCGGGCCGGCACCAGCCGGGGGTTGCGGAAGGATCGTACGTTCCCGCGACCCCCGGCGTAGGTGTGAGATGGAACACCCGGGGTGGTTTTTAGTCAGTAAGAGTCTGACAGACCCCGCCGCCCGCCCCAGGGCGGCGGACATCCATGAGGATTTTCCACCCCGGATCAAAAAAAAAAAAAAAAAAAAAAAGGTTAGGTTAGGTTAGGTTAGGTTAGGTTAGGTTCCCCCCCGGTGGGTTCCCGCATTGTCGAGGCGGGGGGGCTCAGTAGCCGTGGCTTGGACACCCACGGTGAAGCGAAGAGGAACCCGAGGAGGGGCCGCTCGTCAGGGCTTTTGCCGACAAGCCAACGACGTAGCGGCCAAAAGTAGGTTGCGGTGTCGCTTGGGCGACATCGCAACTGAGGCGGGCCGCGATGTCGTGCCTGAGGCATCGCGGCTGAGGGTTGGAGGCCGCGGCGGGAGAGGAGTGCCGGTATTACGGTGCGCCGCTCTCCCTACCTTCCGCGGCCTTGACGGGGTCGCCACCGTACGATGGCGGACGCGGTGGGGCTGCAGGGGAAGAGGAGTGTCGGTATTACGTTGGCCGCTCTCCCTATCCTCTGCAGCCGAAAATTGGCAGGCGGCGGGGCCAATGTCCTGACCCGTCGCAGGGGGGACCAAGGGTGCCCAGACACGGGGACGTCTGGCGCCCATGTGCTGGTTTGGTCCCTGGGGTGGTCACGGCGTGCTATGTGTTCTAGTGCGCCGGTGATGGGGAGTACTCCCCAGAGGAGGGTCCGGCAACGGACAGCCGCGGCGGGTTCGCGGATGAGTGCTAACGCGTGCCCGTGTTCCCGCCGTAAGCGGCAGAGGAGGACACCGTGGAGTTTTAGTGGGTTAGAGTCCCACATAACTGCACTATCTCCCCGTGGTAGTGTAGTATGCATGAGCATTTCTCCACGTGAAAAAAAAAAAAAAAAAAAAAAAAAAAAGGTTAGGTTAGGTTAGGTTAGGTTCAGCCGGGGGTTGCGGAAGGATCGTACGTTCCCGCGACCCCCGGCGTAGGTGTGAGATGGAACACCGGGGTGGTTTTTAGTCAGTAAGAGTCTGACAGACCCCGCCGCCCGCCCCAGGGCGGCGGACATCCATGAGGATTTTCCACCCCGGATCAAAAAAAAAAAAAAAAAAAAAAAAGGTTAGGTTAGGTTAGGTTGGGGTGGGGCATGGTTGCTTCGGGAAGTACCTGTGTCGCATTAACAGGGAGCCGGACGCCCGGTGTCACCACTGCGTCGACTGCCGGGAGGACACGGCGTGGCATACGCTGGCAGAGTGTGCCGCTTGGGAGGAGCCGCGCCGTGCCCTCATTTCAGAAGTAGGCAGTGACCTCTCGCTGCCGGCCGTGGTGGAGTCCATGGTCGACAGCGAGGAGTCCTGGGACGCGGTGGTTTCCTTCTGCGAAACGGTCGTCTCGCAGAAGGAGGCTGCGGAAAGGGAGAGGGAGATCTCGTCCACTCACCCTGCCCGCAGCAGGCGCACCGGGCGTCGGCGGAGGGCGGACAACGCCCTCTTCCGGCCCCCCTAAACGGGTCCAGGGGCGACGGACTCGGGGACGTCCGTCGCCCCCCACACATCAGGACCCGAGGTGGCGGCGCGATGTGTTCCACGCGCGCCCCTCTTAGACGTCGCGGGGGGAGTCAAACACCTCACTCCCCCCCCCGACCAGACGGGGCCCGCTGAGGCGGGCCGGCACCAGCCGGGGGTTGCGGAAGTATCGTACGTTCCCGCGACCCCCGGCGTAGGTGTGAGATGGAACACCCGGGGTGGTTTTTAGTCAGTAAGAGTCTGACAGACCCCGCCGCCCGCCCCAGGGCGGCGGACATCCATGAGGATTTTCCACCCCGGATCAAAAAAAAAAAAAAAAAAAAGGTTAGGTTGGGGTGCACGTTGAAAAGCCTCCTCGTGGCGCACCCTGGGCAACGACGGCTCCAATTGCCCACCACGTTTTGGTGGACAATTGGGGCAGGCGGCTAATTTTCAACACACGGGGGAAGGTCATGGTTCCAATCACCGATCATCTTTGATTGTCGGTGAAGGGAACCGGGCTACAGACGGGCGGTCGTACGTCCACTCCTCCTCTGCTTACAGAGGGATGTGAGTGGGCGTAGACTGGGAAGGGGCGGTTCGCGCCGCAGTACCCACGAGGGCGTGGGTGGTGAGGGTGTCCATTGTCCACGCTGCGTCTGTCCGGCATCCGGCGGCAGCGTGGGGACGCCCGCGCCGGGGCGGCGATTGGTTCTGTCCAATCGTCGGCCACCCCGTAATCCTGAGTTCAGGACCGGGGGTCCGGGCCACTGAGGCTCGGGCCGCGAGGAAGACAACCTCTATAAAAAATTACCCCAATCCTAAGGTCTAGCGTGCCGAGGGGATGTATGACCGGAGGGCATCCGGTAAGCTAGCGCTAACAAGGGACCTCACCCTTAAAAAGGAAAAAATGAAAAAGACTGGTGCCAAAACAATTCCCCAGGCGGGTACCCTCCTACCCAAGGAGGGAGAATCCCGCCCTTCCTCGGAAGGCAGCCCCTTCGTATCTGGGGGGGGCAACATTAGTCTCGCGGGCCGGCAGACCACTGCCGACCTGCGTCAACCTGCGCTTGCCTCGCAAGAAAAGGTGCTCCGGGTTAGCCTGGAGCGCCTGTGCGACGCAAGCGAACCGCTTGCCGTCGTGGACGTCGTGGACGGCAACAAGAGCCGAGGAGGCTCCGGTCTTGGCGAGGACCGACTGTCTGGCCAGGACACGTGTGGGCGTAACCCCTTGAGGAAGCGCCCACACAGCGAGGATTTGGGGTCGACAGGGCTCTCTTCTAGCGAGGAGAATCTGTCGGCCCCCAAGGTGCCAACGGCACAGAGAGGGCGGGGTCGGGCGAGCGGAGCCACCGCTCGGTTGCCGAGCCGTGACCGAACGGGTCGGTTCATGCCGATCTCGCGGCCCGCAACGCCAGCTCCTGTAGAGCGTTCGGCGGAGGGCGTGGAGAGTGACCCCGGGCCCTCAATAGGGGACCTAAGCGAGGACTCCTCGCTGATCTCGCTGGGGTCCAATAAGGCGGAGGCGAACGCCGCAAAGCGGGCGCAGCGGAAGGCGGTGGCGGCTGACGAGGTCAGTGAAATGGCCCGACTGGCCCGAGAGCGACGCTCTGCTCTGGCGGCTACCGGAGAGAGCTTGTCGGCGGTGGCGCTCAGTCGCCAAGTTTTGGACGGCGTGGACGTCGTCCTGAAGGTTGCCACTAAGTCCGGCAGCCTGAAGGGCACGTTCACGCGCGCCCTGAAGGAGGCGGCTGATGGCATCAAGGAGGCAGTTGGGGTCCTCCTTGATCGCACGAGCTCGGAGGAGACGGCGAAGCTGTGGGAGGAGAACAGCCGTCTCCGATCCGAGCTCGAGGACCTCAAGCGGGAGCTTGCCGCGCAGAGGACGGAATGGCAGCAGAGGCGTCCTGCGGCTGCCGGTTTCGCTCCCGTCAGTGCCCCGCCACCGTCGGCTCCGTCGTTGGTCCCTGCCCCTACGCAGCATGCGGATGCGGAGATCGAGAAGATCGTTCGCATCTGCATGATGCAGTGTGGGGGCATGATGAATGCCCGGCTGCAGGGCCTAGAGTCGAGGCTCCTCCCGGCGAAGAATCTCCGGCCGCCGCTCACTGCTGACGGGCAGAGGGAGGGGGAGCCCGCTAAGCTGGGCCCGACAGCCGGCAAACCCAAGGGGGCCCAAAAGCCCGCGGAAGGACGCGGAAAGCCCGTGGGGGGCAAGTCTGCACCCCCGCCGACCGCACCACCAGCGACCGCACCTCCTGCGACCGCACCCTCGGCGACCGCACCCCCGGCGACCGCACCCTCGGCGACCGAACCCGGGTCCACTACGGAGACCTGGACGACGGTCGTCAAGAGGGGCCGCCGTAAGAAAAGGAAGACGGCGACGACGCCACCGGAACCCGCTGGAGAACCCGCACCAAACAAGGCAAAGGGACCGCCTAGAGCCAGAGCTCCACGCTCCGCGGCTGTAGTGATTACGCTGCAGCCCGGAGCCGTCGAAAGGGGCGTCTCATATAAGGCGGTCCTTATGGAGGCCAAAGCCAAGGTCGCGTTCCCCGACCTGGGCATACCGTCCGGCCTCAGAATGAGGCCGGCGATTACGGGGGCGCGACTGCTGGAGGTGTCGGGTGCCTCTAGCGGCGAAAAGGCGGACGTCCTGGCCGCCAAGCTGCGGGAGGTCCTGAACCCGGAGGACGTTCGGGTGTCCAGGCCGATGAAGACCGCTGAACTGCGCGTCGACGGCCTGGACGACTCGACGACTCCGGCTGAGGTCGCGGCGGCCGTCGCCAAGGCCGGTGGATGTCCGCCCGGGGACGTGCGGACGGGGGACATTCGCGTCGACGCCTCCGGGCTCGGCGCGATTTGGGTGCGGTGCCCGGTGGCGGCGGCGAACAAAGTCGCCGACGCTGGGCGTCTGTTAGTGGGGTGGGTTGCGGCGAGGGTGAGGCAGCTGCAACCCAGGGCTTTGCGGTGCTACCGTTGCCTTGACATTGGGCATGTCAGGGCACGGTGCACCTCGTGCGTAGACCGCAGCGAGCTGTGCTATCGCTGCGGTCAGGCCGGCCACAAGGCGGCCCAGTGCTCCGCGGCGCCAAACTGCAGCCTCTGCACAGCTGCAGGGAGGCCCGCTGGGCACAGAGCGGGCGGAAAGGCTTGTGGCGGGCCTGCCCAAAAGGGGAAGAGAAGGGGTGCCAAGGCTGCCGGGGGCTCTTTACCCCCCCCTCAGCCTGGTCCCCCTTCGGCCGACTCCCGGCCTAGGAATGGTGCGGAGGGAATAATAATAATAATAATAATAATATCGTTTATTTATAAAAATGGTGCAGTTTACAGTAACATAACTTAAAAATTATAGTGGACACAGTCGCTCATTTGCCTGAACTAGGTAGAACCTGTGTTTCAGGCTAGAAAAAAGCTAACAATTTTAAAATATAAAAATAAAAACTGATAAGACTAATTAAAACTAATATTAACTTAAAAGACTAACATGTTTTATTTACAGACAACGAGTAAATCCTCTGTCTTACTGTATGATATGCTAAGTAAAAATTGCAGAATACTCTTTTTACAGTCGTAATTATTTAATTTATAAATACTTAATTTCCTATTTAATTTATTGTACAGAAATGGGCCTAAAAAAGTATAGAATCTGTTTACAAAGACATACTTAGAGGGTGCATTTGACTCACATACAATATCATTCCGTCTCTTATTAGTACTTTCAATGTTATAGGAGAGCATGGTGTGCTGTTTTAATACCAAGTGCATTATGAAAAGCTGGCGAACAGTCAGCACGTTACAGGATTTGTAAAGCAGATCTGTAGGATAGAGAAAGGGATGGAAGTTTGCTACTTTTAAAATTGCTCTCTGTGCTCTTTCAAGAGGCAGTAAGTAAGTTTTTGGTGCTCCACCCCATGAAGTGATACAGTACTGTATTACAGATTGACCTAGGGCCAAGTAAACTTGTGACACTAGTTTTTTATCTGCAATTTCTCGCAATTTTTTAAAAACAAAAATTAACTTGCGCACTCTTGTAACCAAACTGTCAATATGTGGTCTAAATGAGAGCGACTCGTCTATTATAACCCCGAGATATTTTATGTTACAAGTTTTGAGGATAAAAGGACACTTACATATGCTGACTGAGCGGAGTCCGCAGTGATGGGCGTACAGATGAGAGTTAGTAATATTAAAATGGGGTTTGCGGATGGAGAAGTGAATATATTTTGTCTTGTCGGCATTTAATGTTAGCAAGTTGCTTTGAAGCCAGTTACACACAGTGTTGAAACCTATTTGAGCAAATTCGTACAATTCGCTATTTGTTTTAGCGGTGAAAATTAACGCCGTGTCATCAGCATACGATATAATTTTGCCTTGTTTAATGTTTAAACTACACAGATCATTCATATATATCAGGAAAAGGGTGGGGCCCAAAATACTTCCCTGGGGAACACCAAAACCTGTGTTTTTTTGCTCGTCGCTACTAATATTGTCAATTTTAACACATTGACAGCGATCGTCTAAGTAGTCAGCAAAAAGTTTCAGCGGCGATCCTCTTATTCCTATGGCCTCTAATTTATACAAAAGCTTCGAAACAGAGACTGTATCAAAAGCCTTCGCCAGATCAAGGAAGATCCCCAGGGTCTGGTTTCCTTTACCAAGTTCTTCTGAGACATAATCTGTTAGACTGTGCATTGCATCGGCTGTGGATAATTTGGCTCTAAAACCAAATTGCGCAGATGATAAGAATTCATTTTTCTCTAGATAGTTAACTAGTCTACTGTTTATAATTTTTTCTAGTATTTTAGATATTGAGGGGAGTAGTGATATTGGTCGATAATTGTTAACTAGGTCTTTGTTTCCGGATTTAAAGATAGGGATTACAATTGCTTTTTTTAGACATTTAGGGAAAATGCCTTCAGAAAAACACATACGAAAAATATGTGTTAAGGGAGGTACAAGGATATGCTTATAGAGTTTAAGGGTCTTATTGCTAATGTTATCCCATCCAACAGCACAGTCATCTTTTAGTCCACAGATTATTCGGGTAATTTCGTCTTCGTCGGTGTCTAGCAAGGCAAAAGATTTTAGGGTACGTCTATTTTCACTCTTTTGTGAAGATAGTTGAACACAGTCAGGTTTTGGAATCTGCTCAGCAAGAGTTTTCCCAACATTTACGAAAAAATTATTCACTTCGTTGGCTGACAGTATAGGTGAAGTATTAGAAAGCAGTAAACTCGAACTTGATTCACGCTGTTTTGACATATAGGTGACGTTTTTGATATGTTTCCAAAGTTGCTTGCTATTGTTTCCCGCTCTATTTAATTCATTTTTATCGTAATTTCTCTTTAAATCCTTTAGGAGTTTGTTACAAAAATTCCTGTATCTGGTATAGGTAATTTTAGTGACTAGATTATCTGGGTCCCTCCTATATCTTTGATGAAGTTTATCTCGCTGTCTTATGCACCGAATTAGGCCAGGAGTAATCCAAGGTTTGATATTATAATTTTTCTTGTTTACTGTAACAACGGTCGTGTTGTGTAATATAGCTGATTGAACATTTTTTATTAAGTACGATAAAGCAAAATTTGGGTCAGGTGTATTGAAAACTGGGCTAAAATCAATGTTGCGTAAATCATGTTCAAGTTTGTTTGTGTTTAGTTGCGTTTTGGTCTGTGGGCGATTTTGCTTAGGCAGCGTTAGGTTGAGGGTCAGTAAAACTGCGTGATGGTCGGTAATTGTAGAGTTAGTAACAAGCGTAATAAACGAAAAACTGGATTTGACTATCATATGATCGAGGCAGGAACCACTTTGATGAGTAGGCAGTGTATGTGCGGACAGAAAACCATGGAAAGAGCAGATATTAAGATAGTCTTGGATTCCTGCATTGCAGTTATCAGAGTTAATGTTTATATTTATATCTCCTGTTAGTATAACATTCTTAAAAGTGCCTACTGCTTGTAAAATTTGGTTTAAGGAAGCATGAAATGCATCCAAGTTTCTAGCAGATGGGGATCTATATATAGCAATTATTGCTGCGGTTGTACCAATTTTGATAATCAAGCAATTACTCTTACAGTCGTGTAGATTAGGTTCCTCGACTATGACCATTAAAGAATCTTTTGAATAGACAACCACACCATCATTTTGATTGTTATTGATTCTGGTAAAAGATACGTTGTACCCTGGTATTACTGGTAGGTGATCCTGGCTATTAGATAACCAGCACTCGGTTAGTATTAATATATCACAATTAAAGTTAAGTCTATGTAGAAAAATGTTGAAGCTATCCATGTTCTTATAAATGCTACGAATGTTTTGGGTTAATATGGTTAGTGACTTTTGATACACGGAAAGATATTGTCTGCAGTCCTCAACCTTACATGACTTTGAAACAGTTTGAAAACTATTATCTATGTCCGTAATTAAGGTACTATCCATAGTATATCTAATAAAAGTAGAGTCTTAAATAAAAACAGGTAAGTGGCGCTCTTAGGCGCCTTCATAATCGATTGAGTTGATGTACCTGTTTTCGGCAGACTTTTTTGCTGGACAATCTAGATCTCCCGTTTTGTGGCTCGCTGGTTTTTTGTAGCGCAGACATGTTGCACATTTTGGCGCTTCTGCTTTCTTTGTGCAGTCTTGAATGGTGTGCCCTTCTTCACCGCAATGACCACACGTAGGGGCAGTGGATTTGCAGAACTTGGCTGCGTGGCCGTACTGCTGGCACTTGTAACATCTGGTCACCAGAGTGAAATCACGTACTGGACAGGACGTCCAATTAATAAAAAGTCGTTCCTGGGTGATCAGGGCCTTACGAATGACGGCTGGAACTTCTAATATATAATTACAGTTTTCAGTATCTTTTCTCCCAGATTTGTGGCTTAGTTTTAATGAGGTCATAAAAGTATCTCGGGACATAGTTGTTGTTGGAATGGACTGTGCCTAATGGCGCTGTACCATTTCCTCCAGGGCAACATCAACCACTCTGCCAGAGCTCAGGATCTCTTGCTCCAGAGCATGGCAGAGTGGTCGATTCACGTGGCTGTGGTCGCCGAACCGTACTTTGTCCCCCCCAGGGATAACTGGGTGGGAGACCTGGACGGTTTGGTGGCCATCATTGGCGGGGCTCTTGCCAACCCGTCCCGAGGTCACGGCTGGGTGGCCGCCCTCGTGGACGGCATCGGCACGGTTGGGGCGTATTTTTCGCCCAACAAGAGTCTCGCCGACTTCGAGAGGTTCCTTGTCGAGTTGGGTGCCGTCGTGGGCCGACTCCACCCTCGCCCGGTGCTGTTGCTGGGGGATCTCAACGCCAAATCTGCGGCGTGGGGATCTCCAGTGACCGATGCCAGGGGCGAGGTGCTGGAGGAGTGGGCGGTCACGACTGGCTTGACCGTCCTAAATCGGGGCACGGAGCACACGTGCGTGCGGCAGCGGGGCGGTTCAATAGTGGACGTCTCGTTCGCTAGCCCCGCTGTCGCGAGCCGTGTCTGCGACTGGCGTGTCGCAGCGGAGGTGGAGACGTTGTCGGATCATCGATACATCCGTTTCGACGTCTCCGCCCAGACCGCAGGCGGCCGCGGTTTACCGGCCCCGCGTGCGGACGGTCCGCGCTGGGCGCGTAAGCGCATCGACAGGGAGCTTCTCGAGGAGGCCGCTATTGTCCAGGCCTGGTTCCGGGAGTCGGCGACGAACGGACCCGTTGACGTCGAGCAGGAGGCGCTGTGGTTCCGCGGGGCGATGACGCAAATCAGCGACGCGTCCATGCCCCGGGTCCACACACAGTCAGCAAGGCGCCAGGTGTACTGGTGGACCGCCGAGATCGCGCAGTTGCGCGTCGCGTGCGTGGCGGTCAGGCGCCAGTACACCCGATACCGGAGGAGACGTCTTCGGGTCCCTGACGAAGAAGCCGCGCTGTATGAGGTGTACTGCGCGGCGAAGAGGACTCTGTGGCTGGCCATCGGCGAGGCGAAGTCGCGAGCCAGGGAGGAGATGTTGGAGACTCTAGACGGGGATCCGTGGGGGCGCCCTTATCGCGCGGTTCGAGGGAAACTTCGAGCCGCGGCGCCCCCGCTTACGGAGAGTCTCCAACCCGAGCTGCTGGAGGAGGTGGTCGCAGCCCTCTTCCCGGCGAGAGCGGAGCACACTCCGCCGCCGATGGCTTTGCCCACAGCCGCAGAGTCCACCGAAGAGAACGCCATCAGCGTCCCAGAGGTGACACAGGCAGAGATGGGGGCAGCCGTGATGCGGCTCCGGGCCAAGAACGTGGCTCCGGGGCCCGACGGGATCCACGGCTGCGTGTTAGCCCTCGCTCTGAAGGAGCTTGAGCCCCAACTGAGAGGACTCTACACAGCGTGCCTTGAGCAGGGCCAGTTTCCCACTTTGTGGAAATCTGGTCGTCTGGTCCTGCTCAGGAAGGCGGGGCGCCCTGCGGACTCGCCGTCCGCGTACCGGCCCATAGTGCTGCTAGACGAGGTGGGTAAGCTGTTCGAGCGGATAATCGCTGCCCGCCTCGTCGGCCACTTGTGCGGAGAGGGGCCGGACCTGGACGGCAGCCAGTTCGGCTTTCGGCATGGGCGCTCCACCATTCACGCTGTGTCGCGAGTGAGGGTCCTGGCGGAGGAAACGGTGGCCCGGGGCGGGGTGATGTTGGCGGTGTCCTTGGACATTTCCAACGCCTTCAACACCCTGCCCTGGAGTTGTATTCGGGAGGCACTGCGGTACCATCGGGTGCCTCCCTACCTCCGCCACATCGTTGGGGCTTATCTGTCGGAGAGGTGTGTCACCTACGTGGGACGTGATGGTGGAAACCAGCACCGCATGTCGTGCGGTGTTCCACAGGGCTCGGTCTTGGGCCCGCTCCTGTGGAACATCGGGTACGACTGGGTGTTGAGGGGCGAGCTCCAACCGGGCGTGGACCTTACGTGTTATGCTGACGACACGCTGGTCACTGCCCGGGGGAGCTCGCACAGGGAAGCAGCGTTGCTGGCGACGGCTGCGGTGTCACAGGTGGTGAGCCGCATACGTCGCCTGGGCCTGGAGGTGGCCCTCAACAAGTCGGAGGCCATGGTGTTTCATGGCCCCCGGCGGGCGCCGCCGCCCGGATCACACATCGTGGTCGGGGGGGCTCGGATCGCTGTCGAGTCCACCATGAAGTACCTGGGATTGGTGCTCGACAGCCGGTGGGATTTCGGCCCCCACTTCCGGCGGCTGGCGCCCAAGTTGTTGGGCGCTGCTGGGGCGCTGTCAACGTTGCTTCCCAATCTGGGGGGCCCGAGCGCCGCCTGTAGGCGGCTCTACGTGGGGATCGTGCGATCCATGGCCCTGTATGGGGCCCCGATCTGGGCGACCGACCTGACGGCCGGTAGCATCGCAGTCCTGCGAAGGCCGCAGAGAGCGATGGCCGTCAGGGTCGTCCGGGGGTATCGCACGATCTCCTACGAGGCGGCTTGCGTACTGGCTGGATCCCCGCCCTGGGACCTGGAGGCGAAAGTACTCGCGTCACTGTACCGGTGGCGCGAGGAAGCGCGGGCGCGAGGCGAGGGGCTGACGCAGCGCCACATGGAGCTGCGTCGGTCTCAGCTTCGCGAGGTCCTGGTGGCGGATTGGCGGGACAGGCTTTCGCGCCCTACCGCCGGCCTCGGTACCATCGAGGCGGTCCGGCCAGTACTCGAGCGCTGGCTCGGGAGGAGGCACGGCTCCCTGTCGTTTCGGGTGACACAGGTGCTCTCGGGGCATGGTTGCTTCGGGAAGTACCTGTGTCGCATTAACAGGGAGCCGGACGCCCGGTGTCACCACTGCGTCGACTGCCGGGAGGACACGGCGTGGCATACGCTGGCAGAGTGTGCCGCTTGGGAGGAGCCGCGCCGTGCCCTCATTTCAGAAGTAGGCAGTGACCTCTCGCTGCCGGCCGTGGTGGAGTCCATGGTCGACAGCGAGGAGTCCTGGGACGCGGTGGTTTCCTTCTGCGAAACGGTCGTCTCGCAGAAGGAGGCTGCGGAAAGGGAGAGGGAGATCTCGTCCACTCACCCTGCCCGCAGCAGGCGCACCGGGCGTCGGCGGAGGGCGGACAACGCCCTCTTCCGGCCCCCCTAAACGGGTCCAGGGGCGACGGACTCGGGGACGTCCGTCGCCCCCCACACATCAGGACCCGAGGTGGCGGCGCGATGTGTTCCACGCGCGCCCCTCTTAGACGTCGCGGGGGGAGTCAAACACCTCACTCCCCCCCCCGACCAGACGGGGCCCGCTGAGGCGGGCCGGCACCAGCCGGGGGTTGCGCAAGTATCGTACGTTCCCGCGACCCCCGGCGTAGGTGTGAGATGGAACACCCGGGGTGGTTTTTAGTCAGTAAGAGTCTGACAGACCCCGCCGCCCGCCCCAGGGCGGCGGACATCCATGAGGATTTTCCACCCCGGATCAAAAAAAAAAAAAAAAAAAAGGTTAGGTTAGGTTAGGTTGGGGGTCCCCCCACAGCGCATACGTCCTCGTCGTGATCCCCGGGCAACGCCGTGTCTGACCACCGTAACGGAGTGGCAGACCGGCGGCTAAAGTGCGCTGTGACTTGCAGCCAACACGCGGACGACTGCAAGGATGCGGAAACAACAAACTCGAGACGCCTCCGGGCGATTTTTAACAGAATGTCCCTCCGGGGACGATACAAACGGCCCTTCTCAGGGCCAACACAGTGGCCCTTCCCAGGGCCAATCCACCGGCCCTTCTAAGGGCCACGTCGAAGCTGGCCGCGCACCATCTGTGGCCAGTTTATCAAGTCTGCAGGCGGAGTTTTCGGACTCCGGCGAGTCCGCCATGGACACGTCGGCGGCCGAAAACGACCGCGTCCAGCGGAAGCGGGCCTACCTGAGGCTCGGGTCCGGAGGCTCCTCGGGGTCTGTGGGCAAGTCGGGGAAGAGGCCGAAGTCGAAAAAGGCCTCGACTCCTGCTCCGACTCCTGCTTCGAGTCCGACCCACGACGTGGGTCTGGTGGACGCCGAGCGTCAGTTAGGCCTGGCAAGGAGAGAGCAGCTGCAGCAGGACCTTGAGGAGAAGGTCGCTGCCAGGGAGCAGCAGGCGCGGTCCGCCAGGTCGAGGGCTGGCTATGGCACATCCAATGTGCTGTACGCCGACCACTCCCTGGCGGAGCTGGAGCGCATGGCACTCCAGGACAAGGAGGAGGTACTGGAGGTCGCCTCCAAGTCTTCAAACCTGAAGGGGACCTTCCAGAAGGCCCTCAAATGCCGGGCCGTGAGCTTGCACGGCATTGTCACCGAGCTGGTGCAGCGCACGGCCACAGAGGAGACGCGGCAGCTGCAGGCGAGGGTGGATCGCCTGCAGCTGGAGGTCAGCCAGCTGCACCAGAAGCTGGCTGAGGCTACGGCCCGGCAGGCCCTACCTGCGCCTGCTCCTGCGCCTGCCCCTGGTCCGGCAGAGGGAGGCTCCTCCCCCCCTGGCAACCTCGTGGAAATAATCCGCGGGGTTGTCATGGAGGAGAGGGCCTTCATCAGGAGCTGCTTCGCCGGTATTGAGGACCGGCTCCTGCCGGAAAAGCGGCTCCGCCCGCCGCTAGCGGCGGATAAGAGTCCGCCACCGACGGAGCCGGTGCCTGTACCTGCGCAGCCTGCGGGAGACCCGAAACCGGATGCGCAGACCCAGGCCCCGAAGCCCTCCAAGGGCAAGGGGAAGGGCAAGGGGAAGGGCAAGAGGAACACGGTGGCCCCCCAAACCCCCACCACAAGCGCGGAGGGAGCGTCTGCCTCTCCGGCAGCCCCCCAGAACACGCAGCGGGAGGACGCCATGCTCCCTTCCACCACCCCGTCCAACCAGGCGTGGACGGAAGTGGTCAGGGGGGGAAAGGCCAAAAAGTCCAAGCCCGCTGCGACTGCTTCGGCAACCCAGAAGGCTTCGGCGGGCGGGAGGAAGTTGGTTCCTCCCAAAACTGCGGCGGTCGTGGTGACCATCACCCCGGAGGCCGCAGAGCGGGGCGAGACGTACGAGTCCGTCCTAAGACGGGCTCGTGCTAACGCGGATCCCTCCCGGTTGGGGATCGGCAACATCACGTGCCGCCGCACCCAGGCCGGAGCCCGAATTTTTGAGTTCGGGGGGGAGCAGCGCGGCGCAAACGCGGACCTCTTTGCAACAAAGTTGCAAGAGGCCATCGCGGATGTGGCGACGGTCGCCAGACCAGTCAAGACCGCATCCTTGGAGGTGATCGATATGGACGATTCGGTCACCAAAGAGGATGTGGTGGCGGCCGTTGCCGCTGCGGGAGGTTGCAGCGCCAGCGCCGTGAAGGGGGGAGCCATCAGGCCCGGCCGTCGCGGCATGGGCGCAATCCGCGTCGAGTGCCCAGTCGCCGCGGCGGTGGCCGCCCTAAAGGCGACCAAGGGACGGCTGCTCGTGGGCTTCAGCTCGGCTGTGGTCCGGCCGCTTGAGGACAAGCCTGCGCGGTGCTTCAAGTGCTTCGCGCCGGGCCACACCCGATCTACGTGTCCCTCCAAGTCCGACTGGGGAGAGTCTTGCTTCCAGTGCGGACAGGAGGGACACAGGAGTGCCACTTGCAGCGTCGCCACGCCACACTGCCCGGCGTGTGCTGCCAGCGGCCGCCCTGCGGGGCACAGGATGGGGGGCAGGAATTGCCAGCCTCCCGCGAGGAAGGGCATAGTGCCGGCGCAGGTTCGCCCTGTCGCCGCCACCGCCGCTGTCGCCGCCGCTGTTACTCCAGCTCAAGCGGCGGTGGCTGAGGAGGGGGGTGCGATGTCGGAATAATGGTTTCCTATCACCGCATCCTCCAGGCGAACACCAATCACTGCAGAGCGGCCCAGGACCTGCTGGTGCAGGCCATGGCTGAGTGGTTGGTGAACGTAGCGGTGGTCGCCGAGCCCTACTCGATCCCCGGCAGTTGGCTGGGTGACGAGGACGGCTTGGTGGCACTAGCGGCGCGGTCCTCCACAGACTCCCCTCCCCTCTCGCTATTAGAGAGGGGACCGGGATACGTGGCCGCCGCGTGGGGAGAGATAGCCCTCGTGGGCGTCTATTTCTCCCCAAACCGCCCTCTCCGGGACTTCGAGAACTATCTCGGAGCCCTGGCCGCCGTGGTCGGCAGGGCGGCGCCGCGTCAGGTCTCCGTATTGGGAGACCTGAATGCCAAGTCGGTGACCTGGGGCAACCCGGCCACCGACCATCGCGGGCGGGCAGTGGAGCAGTGGGCAGCCTCCTCTGGGCTCTCCCTCCTCAACAGAGGGAACGTCCAGACATGCGTGCGGCGACAGGGTGGCTCGATAGTGGACGTCACTTTTGCCACCCCTGCGCTGGCCGCGCGCGTGCTGAACTGGCGGGTGGATTTGGTGGAGACCATGTCGGACCACCGCTACGTGCGGTTCGACATCTCCACCGGTGGCCCCGGAGGGACGCGGCCCCTCTCGGGGCGGTCAGCGTTCCCACGGTGGGCTCTCACCCGCCTGGACAGGGAGGCGGCGGCGGAGGCGGCGTTTATCCAGGACTGGCTTTCGCCGCCTTCCGCCGGCTTGGACGTAGACATCGCGGCGGGACACCTGAGGGAGTCTCTGACCGAGGTGTGCAATTCCAGCATGCCTCGGTCCGGCCGACCGCTGCCCAATAGGGCGGTGTACTGGTGGTCGGCCGAGCTGGAGAGGCTTCGAGCGGGGTGCGTGGTGGCCAGAAGGGCCTACGCGCGGAGCCGGCGGCGGCGTCAACGAGACCTCGCCCACGAGGACCACCTCTATGAGGTGTACATAGAGGCAAAACGGGTCCTCGAGCGGGCCATCGCCGACGCCAGGGACTCGGCGAGAGCGGAGATGCTGGAGGGTCTCGACAGAGATCCCTACGGGCGGCCATACAAGGCGGCGCGAAACAAGCTGCGCCCCTTTGGTCCCCCGGTGGCCGAGACCCTGGAGCCCTCATTCCTGGATGGGGTGGTTCAGTCTCTGTTCCCGTGCAGGGACAACTTCACCCCACCAGTGATGGACCCTCCGCGGGGGATAGCTCCGCCAGCCGAGGAGGAAGAGGAGGCCCCTCCTGTCACGGAGTCGGAACTCAGCGCGGCGATTGTGCATATCCGCGCCAAGAAGACGGCTCCGGGCCCCGACGGTGTCCCGGCGAGAGTGGTGGCAATTGCCGCCACTCAAATGGAGGAGCGGTTTCGGGACCTCTTTAGCGCATGTCTTGCGTCTGGGAGGTTCCCGAAACCGTGGAAGGAGGGACAGCTGTGCCTCCTTCGCAAGGAAGGCCGCCCCGCAGAATCGCCCTCGGCATACCGACCCATCGTCCTGCTCGATGAGGTCGGCAAAATGTTCGAGGGGATAATCGCTGCCCGCCTAAAGAGCCACCTGCGGAATGTGGGGCCGGACTTGTCGGACGCTCAGTTCGGTTTTCGGGCTGAGCGTTCCACAGTGGACGCGCTGGCCCGCCTTAAGGGCCAGGTGAAGGATGCGATGGAGGCGGGGGACGGATTGTTGGCGGTGTCATTCGACATAGCCAACGCCTTCAACTCTGTTCCCCACAGCACCATCCTAGAGGCACTCCGATTCCACGGGGTGCCTCTATACATGCGGCGTCTACTGGCCAGCTACCTGGAGGATCGGGCGATCGTCCTCGTGAACAGGGCTGGCCAAGTCCGGCGGTACGCAGTCGAGGCCGGCGTTCCACAGGGGTCGGTAGTGGGACCTCTCCTCTGGAACGTTGGCTACGATTGGCTCTTGCGGGGAACTCTCCTCCGAGGCACGAGTGTCATCTGCTACGCGGATGACACTCTCCTCACGGCCCGGGGGGAGAGTTTCAGGGAGGCGGCCAACTTGGCCTCGGCAGGCGGATCCTTGGTCGCAGGGAGGATCCGCCGCCTAGGATTGACGGTGGCGCTGCACAAGACCGAGGCCGTGTTCTTCCACGGGCCTCGGCAGCGCCAACCACCAGACGCCCACATCTTCGTGGAGGGCGTCCGAATCGAGGTGAAGGCCCAGATGAAATATCTGGGCCTTGTACTCGACAGCAGGTGGCGTTTCGGCCCGCATTTTAGCGGGCTGTCGACGCGCCTGCTGAAGACTGCGGGCGCCCTCTCGTGGCTGCTCCCCAACCTGGGGGGGCCCCGCGCGCGATGCCGGCTGCTCTACGCCGGCATCTTGAGGAGTATGGCCCTTTACGGGGCCCCTATCTGGGAGGACTCCCTCCGCAGGAGGGAGAACGCCGCCGCATTGCGGGCCCCCCAAAGGGCCATAGCCCAGCGGGTGGCGAGGGCCTACCGCACGGTAAGCTTCTCGGCGGCATGCGCTCTGGCCGGCACCCCGCCTTGGGAACTCGAGGCGTGGGTGCTCGCCAGAGTGTATGAATGGACGGCGGGGCGGAGGGCGAGAGGAGAACGCCCCGCCCCCGAAGAGCGGGAGGCCGTCCGGCGGGAGGCGAAGGACGCCATTGTCGTCCACTGGACGCGGGACCTCGCCGCCGCAGCCTTCGGCCGCCGTACCCTAGACGCGATTGGGCCGGTCCTGCGAGACTGGCTCGAGCGGTCGCACGGGTTCGTCTCCTTCCGTCTGGTGCAGGTGCTGTCCGGGCACGGTTGCTTTGGATCGTACCTGCACCGTATCGGGCGGGAGGAGACGCCGTCGTGTCACGGCTGTGGCGCGGCGGAGGACACGGCGCAGCACACTCTTGAGGTGTGCCCGTCGTGGTCCGAGCCGCGCCGCAGTCTCACCGCGGCGATCGGAACGGACCTCTCGCTCCCCGGCTTGGTCAATGCCATGCTTGGTGACGAGGGGTCCTGGGCGGCAGTCGCCTCCTTCTGCGAACACGTCATGTCCCAGAAAGAGGCGGCGGAGCGCGCGCGGGAGGAAGACCCTCTCGCGCCGCCGCTCCGAAGGCGGAGGAGGGGTCGAAGACGACGTCAGTATGACAGTCACCTCCGACTCCTCCCAGGTGGAAGCCAGCAGGCGACGGGTGCGGGGGCACCCTCGCCTGTATTGCACAGGCTTCCACCAGTGCCGGACGGGAATGGCCAGGTGTTCCCGGCCATTCCCGTAGCCCCCCAACTGGGGGGACATGCGGGGCCCGCCAGTTAGGCGGGCATGCGCCGGGGGGGGGTTGTGGACGCAAAGGCTGAGCCGGATTCCCATGACCCCTCCATCAAGGCGACGAGGGAACACCGCTGAGTTTTAGTGGGTATACTGCCACCTTGGCAGGGAGTCCCACATACTCCGTATCGTCCCCCGACGATCGGAGATGCGTAATGTCATTTCTCAGCGACAAAAAAAAAAAAAAAAAAAAAAAGGTTAGGTTAGGTTAGGTTAGGTTAGGTTTTTTTTTTTTTTTTTTTTTTTTTTTTTTTTTTTTTTTTTTTTTTTTTAATCAACTACCTCCAACATAATCGGAGCCTATGCTAAGCTTTACATTCATACCAGTTCTCGCATTTATTCCTCTCGCACTTTCATTCCTCATACTTAATCTTTCTTGTATTCTATCATCGTTCTGTCTTAAGGGTAGGACGCCCTTCTATTTTCCCTATTCTGTACTCTAAGTCATGTTTTTTGTTTTATTTTGGGTATAACGCAATACAGCTCTTTCTTTTATTACTTTTCACAATTTCACAAAAAATATAACAATCCTGATTTTATTCTTATTTCTATTACATGTTTCTTACTTCTAAATTTATTTTCTATTTCTTACTCCTATTACAATTTTACAGCTTCCTTATATTCTATTCTTACCTCTATTTACATGGTTCTTAAGACTACTTTTGTTTTATATTTCTTAAGTTCTAGTACAGTGTTTTGTGGGTACACACCATAAGCCATCTTTTTTCAGTTTTGGTTCATGCGACTACTAACACTAGTTTTAAGTATGGCAGCATTTTATTATTTATAAATATTTTTTCAATTTCTTAGCGTTTCGGAGTTTATTTAATTACTTCTGTTTTTAATGCTTAACCCTAATATACTATACGATATTATGAAAGCATTTTTTCTTATACTATTTTATTTCCTTTTATTTCCTTTTCACATATTTTAACGCGAAATTTCAATAGCAACTCTCTCTTTTTACTCTTTATAATTAGCCACACCTTTTCAGAACCTAATTTGATGTCAAGTTTATGCTCAGCCACACTCTCGACCATATCTTTGGCTGCTTCTGTTTCATACTCAAAATTCTGTTTCGGGTACTCTTCAACGACTTTCGATCTTCGGGCCGGTGCAGCACATCTGATTCCGCGTTTCCTGGTTACGACTTCCTGCTTCAACCTCCCGAGTTTCTCGGACCACCACGGCATTATATTAGGGTTTTTGACTATATCTAATGTATCTATTTCTAATTTATTAATATTATTCTCTTGCATTAATTGGCTGAGTTTCTCATGAAACTCAGACCAATTAGCTTTTTTAAAGTTGAAAATTCTGGTAGTTCTGCTAATTTGTACGCCTTTTGACATTTTCAGTTTTATGTTGAAAGCAATGCCGTTGTGATCCGAGCTCGCGAGGCCCTCATCTATCCTCCAGTCGTCAACCAGGTCCAGAGTATCCGTCAAGCATGCTGTGGTGTCAACGTAGCTGCAGTAACGTTTTCCCTTTCTGTTCGTTTCGAAAGTCGGAATTTCCCCTCTATTGAGTATGTGCAGACCGATCTCATCGATGGCTCCGGTTTCTTCTTCGCCTTTGGTGCCCTTAGCAATACGCCACCGTCGATCTAGCGATTTCGTCCCACTTGCGGCGTGTTGGGCAAGTGGAGCTAAAGGCGTTGTGGTCAGCGTCATCGTGCTTTGCTCTTATGCAGTTTTGGCATTTGGGCGGAACACCTGCAAGGCAATCGGCGCATTCCGACTTCAAGTGTGGTCCGCCGCAATGGCTGCACAGGTCGGTTGTCTCCTTGCAGAACCGCCTGCCATGCCCGTAGCCTAGGCAGCGCGTGCACTGAACCAAGGGGGTTTGATCTTCTACCCTAACGCGCTGGAGGTCAACGTGCAGGCTTCCGATTTCCGTAGCCCTCCTCCAGATGGTCGGTGAGACGCTGACCACAATGTGGTTTGTGTGCGGATTCCTGGTCCTTCTTCTGTATTTCACTTCCACTCTGTCCTCCTCTTTGTCGAGGTTATGGAAAACACCCTTATTCTGATTCCTCAGTGCTTTGAGAACATCCTCGTCTGTGTTAGCAGAGAGGACGCTCTTAAGGATCAGTAACGGGTCTCTGTTTTTCATTTCCTCGACATTGAGGTCCTGTCTTTCTCCTTCCAATTTGTTCTTAATTTTTGTCCTTTCTTCCCTGGTCTGGAACCCCATTATGATTTTTCTGTCTTTTGCCTTTCTCACCCTTTCAACTTTAATCCATCCCTCTTTTGCATCCACTGCCGCTCGGATTTTATTTAATACTTCGTCCCCTGTTTCCGTATCGTCCTTAGACGTAACTACGATAGAGTGCAGCGTACTCCTTAATGGATGCGACTTTTCGCTGTGTGCGGCCACAGTCGCGTACGTCCTCTCCCCAACGGAGTCCCTCGTCGCCAGGGCATCTCGCAGCGACTCCATTTCTCTGAGGTTTTCCTTCAGGAGAGCACTGTTCTCTTCGAGTCGCTTAGCGAGATCCCCGCCGACTCCGGTTTCCTCATTTGGGGAGGGCAGGCTGGTCGGGATGACGAACGGAGCGGAGGCAGCAGTGATAGGGGGTCTCGATTTCTCTGACTCCTTTACGATCTCGTAAAGCCGAGTGATGGCCCCCAGAACCTCCGTCTTGATCTCGGTTTTCAGATTTCGAGAGTTGCCCAGGTGCAGCTTCGCTCTACCTAGACAAGCTCTCGCCTCCGCTGTCAAGCTGGGGTACTTAAAGTTGGGCTTATTGTTGGGACCCGCGGTGTCCGCGGGGTCCCGCCGCGTCCCCAGAGAGCCTGGGATTTTTTGTGCAGCCGGCGAAGTTGTATCAGGTTTTGGGTTGGCCGGGGACTTTGCCTTGGGCTCTAATTTCCCGGCTTCGCATTCTCCACTGCTGCGTCTCACACTTTGCTGCGAGGTTCCAGCTTTCTCTGCAGATCGCGGCGAAACCCCGAAGACAAGCGAGACCGGGGTTTTCTTTGCCGGCGTGTGAATCATGGCGGTGCTTTTGGTAAAGGTGAGGTTCATAGACTCCGATGTCAGAGGTTGTTGGTTCTCTTCTATGTCCCTGTAGAGGGGGGGTCAAAGAGAGAGATACTAAGATACGAGTCCTGTAAAAAGGGACTTGGTCAAAAATTTAAATAAGATAAACAAGAAATAAAAGGAAATAGACCAAAGTGCCAAAAAGCAGTCACAAAGAAAGTAAATTTGCGTCAGGCTCAATAGAGCCTTCGTGCCACACTAATAAGTGAAAATAAAATTATATAAAATAAATAAAATAAATAGAACGAACAGGAATAACTTTTTCGTGATTTCTCCGGAGCCGGAAGAGAGATCTTTTTCTCCTGAATTCGGAGAGCCCAAGCTCGGTGGGTCTATGTCTTCCGGTTCCGAAGTTATGACTCGGGGGGGTGAAGTAGCGTGAAGTTATTCGAGGGGGGTGGGGGGTTATATTGTAGATAAATAATTAAAATTTTTGAGTGCTCTATAGGGATACGATGTATGATTAATTTGTTAAAGTACTGAAATAAATTTTGGGGTCAATAACGGGGGGGTCAAAAAAGGGGGGTCTAGGGGTCTTATCCCAATGTAGGTACAAGATGAGAGGAGGGCTATAGGGGGGGGGAAAATTTCGTCAAAATTTTGATATTCCCAGCCGTTTCCGAGATATCTGGTTTTTAGTGGGGGAAGGGGGAATATGTAACGTAAATGGTACTATAACTATGGTCACAGATGACTATGCGGGCTGGGGGGGGAGGGGCGGGGGGGGTCAGCCTGGTAAATAGTAATATATAATTATACAATGTGGGGCAGGACGATTGACATTCCTTTAAACCACGTAAAGAGTGGCATCCACTTTACCCGTATACAAAAAATCAATCAAATCCAATGAATACTTTAGCCACAGGAAATTATTTTTCATTTTCTTATTTTTCAACATGATGTAGAACTGAGTCCGTAATAATAGGTAAACATTGTAAGGTCAAGAACCTGTGCAAAACCGTACGATTCTATTCTCTACTTCGCAATAGATAGATGCTTGAAAGACAGAGAAAAGTGTCATACGATCCCTATCTGACACGCCCCGCCCACTTCCGCAAAATACTACAATTAGAAAGAAAAAGAAATATTACTTACGCAAATAATGCATTAGTGGTGCATAGAAAATTGCGAGTGTGTGTGTGTGAGCGGAATTTTTCGGCAAAAAGTCCTTGACTCGGTAACTATGTCAGTCAGTGCATAGCGGCGCCCTTTGAGGGTAGCACACGCCGACTTTTTTATCACAAGACGAGCCGCGCGCGCATTGTCGTTATTTTATGAAAAGTTTTAGTTGTTATTGTGATTAAAGACGATTTATGATAGTTGGATTAGTGCATAGTATGTGTAGTTTAGTGTGACTTATTGTTAAGTGATAGTGTAATATTAGTACTTAAGTTATTTAGGCATTTAGTTAGTTTTGTGATTTAGGTTAGGTTTGTAAGTTTCTTAGTTTAATTATGCCTCAAATAAGCTGCCGAGTACACCGACATGGTACTTACGTACGGAGAATGTCACCAAAATGCGGCTTTAGCATTGCGTACATATCGGGAGAGATATGGTAACACAAAAACGTGCCCTACCAATAGCCGTGTTTTTACCCTGGCCGTTCAGAGGTTACGAGAGCATCAGCCTGTTCATAGAATTTTGAAACGGCATGCACGGCGACCTTACAAGTTCAGAAAAGTTCAACAACTTTTATCCAGAGATATGCCATGGACGATTTAAAAATTAAAATAATTAATGCCTTCGACAAACTTAAAAGAATGGCAGATGGGGACTTGTTAAGACGAGTCCGTGAAAATTTAATAAGACGATGTCGCTTGTGCATAATGAACAACGGGGGGACACTTTGAAAATTTGACTATTGATGATTTAAAGATTGTGATGTGATATTATGTGATTAATTATTCAATCAGTGATCTTTTATTAATTAACAACTCGCAACTTAGTGAATTTATGCCGCTGATTTGTTGAAAGTACCTCCGCCCAACACCGCGGCCAGCGCCGCCCGTGCCGCCCGCTGCACCCCGCATCACGCCGCGCAATAGGTCAGTGACTTTTCGTAGATAAAGCGTGTTTACTTTTTATGCAGTTGATTCTGCCATTTATTTTGTTTGAAAATTGAAATTTTTAAATTTTCCATATCCTACTAATCTTCATGTTTTAAAATGTTTTGATGGACTAGTACTGTGCTCGTTTTAATTTAATGTCGTAATTCCTGTTCCACATTGTATAAATAATTAGTATATAAATAATTAATATATATAATAGATAATAAAGTAAGAGTGTCACAAGGGGTGGCCTGGGTATAGTGAGCGCGTATGCAAGTCAGTGTCAATTAAAATTATCAATAACAACAATAACAACGATAACAATCAGTAACAATATTGTTATTTGGTGTAACAATTTTACTGTTGCAGTTTTCGCCGATAACTGCTTACACTCAAAACGATGATGCACTTCTCCTATCTATGGCGCGCGGGTCCAGATAGTGTCGGCTGAAAGGGGGTGAAGTGGCCTTTCGTCACACCTGTGTCCCAGATTTTTCGGCTAAGGGGCTCGCGTAGGGGGTAGTAGAAAACAAAAAATTTGTTTTTTCACAGCCGCAAAACAGGTGGTAACTAACGCTCCCCTGCACCGAAAAATCCGAATTCACTCAATAGTATGGGTCAGGCTGGTGTTTATACCCTCTCAAAACTTGGAGGGTGCAGCTCCCAATTTCAGCCCCTAACTTTATCAAAGGTCTTTGAGACACTCGTCAGTCTAATAAAGAAAAACCTATTTTATATAATAAAACTAAAATTTAAAAATGATTTTGAATTTCTAATCTATATACTATATACTGCTTTAGGTTATTTTAATTTAATTTATGCAATTTTTTACCTTATTTAGTTTCTAGGGGGGTTTTTATTCTAATAGATTCCGTGATTAACTGTGTTTACCTTTTATTATTGTTAATATCTAATTCAATAATTGGTTCGGGTGGGTTTAATATATTTCACTGGATAGAGGATGAGTTTCCCCATCCAGTGATACTACATACAGATTTTTAAGTTGTCCTGAGAGGGTGTATTTCAATTTTAAAAAGGGGTGTGTGTTAGAAGCTAATACTACAAATTTGTTTTTTGGCACTAATTAGGGATAAAAATAGCACAACGAACAATAAACACAGCTAATAACCGAAGATCTATGACTAAGAATTTTTGGGACTTTTTTGGGGTTGATTTAACCAACCCCCAAATTTTTGAAAATTTAAAAACGTTATAACTTTAAAACTACTTATCATACAAACACAAAATTTAATACACTTATAGAGATGCTTATATTAGATTTTTCAAGTCCATAAAAAACATATGTCGTCGCTTTACTTTTTCTGGAATTTAATCTTGAAAATTAGTAAATTTTTTAACCTTATTTTTTCAGGTTTTCCGGAACGGTTTTCTTCGATGTCAATGTGTCTCCCGGCTCCTCGTCTGTGCTGTTTTTAGGAAGTGCTTCCCGATCCAAGAAATTCCCTCGGGATCCCTGACCACGTTGCACGTGGTTGTCAGTTTTTCTTTAATATCTCCGGAACCACAACTCGGAAAATTCCGAGATTGGTGTCCAGAGATAGGTCTTCGCTCGGCGCACCCTGCTACAGTGACCGATTTTTGAGTCTACACTCAAAATCGTGCAGCGTTGAGCTGTAAAGGCTCAACGGAACGGTTTTTCACGTATAACTTTCACAATTTTCCACTTAGCACAAATTTTCTTTCACTATCGCGTGCGTCTCAGCAGCGCGCTTCGAATGACGTATAACACTTGTCACTTTTCGCGAAAAAACCGTTTTTTAAGATTTTTCGACCGCGGAGCGACTTAAAAATGATCTGCTCGCGGTGAGGGGTGCCGCGCGACTGGGTTAGGTTAGGTTAGGTTAGGTTAGGTTAGGTTAGGTTAGGTTAGGTTAGGTTAGGTTAGGTTAGGTTAGGTTAGGTTAGGTTAGGTTAGGTTAGGTTAGGTTAGGTTAGGTTAGGTTAGGTTAGGTTAGGTTTTTTTTTTTTTTTTTTTTTTTTTTTAATTTTTTATCAACTACCTCCAACATAATCGGAGCCTATGCTAAGCTTTACATTCATACCAGTTCTCGCATTTATTCCTCTCGCACTTTCATTCCTCATACTTAATCTTTCTTGTATTCTATCATCGTTCTGTCTTAAGGGTAGGACGCCCTTCTATTTTCCCTATTCTGTACTCTAAGTCATGTTTTTTGTTTTATTTTGGGTATAACGCAATACAGCTCTTTCTTTTATTACTTTTCACAATTTCACAAAAAATATAACAATCCTGATTTTATTCTTATTTCTATTACATGTTTCTTACTTCTAAATTTATTTTCTATTTCTTACTCCTATTACAATTTTACAGCTTCCTTATATTCTATTCTTACCTCTATTTACATGGTTCTTAAGACTACTTTTGTTTTATATTTCTTAATTTCTAGTACAGTGTTTTGTGGGTACACACCATAAGCCATCTTTTTTCAGTTTTGGTTCATGCGACTACTAACACTAGTTTTAAGTATGGCAGCATTTTATTATTTATAAATATTTTTTCAATTTCTTAGCGTTTCGGAGTTTATTTAATTACTTCTATTTTTAATGCTTAACCCTAATATACTATACGATATTATGAAAGCATTTTTTCTTATACTATTTTATTTCCTTTTATTTCCTTTTCACATATTTTAACGCGAAATTTCAATAGCAACTCTCTCTTTTTACTCTTTATAATTAGCCACACCTTTTCAGAACCTAATTTGATGTCAAGTTTATGCTCAGCCACACTCTCGACCATATCTTTGGCTGCTTCTGTTTCATACTCAAAATTCTGTTTCGGGTACTCTTCAACGACTTTCGATCTTCGGGCCGGTGCAGCACATCTGATTCCGCGTTTCCTGGTTACGACTTCCTGCTTCAACCTCCCGAGTTTCTCGGACCACCACGGCATTATATTAGGGTTTTTGACTATATCTAATGTATCTATTTCTAATTTATTAATATTATTCTCTTGCATTAATTGGCTGAGTTTCTCATGAAACTCAGACCAATTAGCTTTTTTAAAGTTGAAAATTCTGGTAGTTCTGCTAATTTGTACGCCTTTTGACATTTTCAGTTTTATGTTGAAAGCAATGCCGTTGTGATCCGAGCTCGCGAGGCCCTCATCTATCCTCCAGTCGTCAACCAGGTCCAGAGTATCCGTCAAGCATGCTGTGGTGTCAACGTAGCTGCAGTAACGTTTTCCCTTTCTGTTCGTTTCGAAAGTCGGAATTTCCCCTCTATTGAGTATGTGCAGACCGATCTCATCGATGGCTCCGGTTTCTTCTTCGCCTTTGGTGCCCTTAGCAATACGCCACCGTCGATCTAGCGATTTCGTCCCACTTGCGGCGTGTTGGGCAAGTGGAGCTAAAGGCGTTGTGGTCAGCGTCATCGTGCTTTGCTCTTATGCAGTTTTGGCATTTGGGCGGAACACCTGCAAGGCAATCGGCGCATTCCGACTTCAAGTGTGGTCCGCCGCAATGGCTGCACAGGTCGGTTGTCTCCTTGCAGAACCGCCTGCCATGCCCGTAGCCTAGGCAGCGCGTGCACTGAACCAAGGGGGTTTGATCTTCTACCCTAACGCGCTGGAGGTCAACGTGCAGGCTTCCGATTTCCGTAGCCCTCCTCCAGATGGTCGGTGAGACGCTGACCACAATGTGGTTTGTGTGCGGATTCCTGGTCCTTCTTCTGTATTTCACTTCCACTCTGTCCTCCTCTTTGTCGAGGTTATGGAAAACACCCTTATTCTGATTCCTCAGTGCTTTGAGAACATCCTCGTCTGTGTTAGCAGAGAGGACGCTCTTAAGGATCAGTAACGGGTCTCTGTTTTTCATTTCCTCGACATTGAGGTCCTGTCTTTCTCCTTCCAATTTGTTCTTAATTTTTGTCCTTTCTTCCCTGGTCTGGAACCCCATTATGATTTTTCTGTCTTTTGCCTTTCTCACCCTTTCAACTTTAATCCATCCCTCTTTTGCATCCACTGCCGCTCGGATTTTATTTAATACTTCGTCCCCTGTTTCCGTATCGTCCTTAGACGTAACTACGATAGAGTGCAGCGTACTCCTTAATGGATGCGACTTTTCGCTGTGTGCGGCCACAGTCGCGTACGTCCTCTCCCCAACGGAGTCCCTCGTCGCCAGGGCATCTCGCAGCGACTCCATTTCTCTGAGGTTTTCCTTCAGGAGAGCACTGTTCTCTTCGAGTCGCTTAGCGAGATCCCCGCCGACTCCGGTTTCCTCATTTGGGGAGGGCAGGCTGGTCGGGATGACGAACGGAGCGGAGGCAGCAGTGATAGGGGGTCTCGATTTCTCTGACTCCTTTACGATCTCGTAAAGCCGAGTGATGGCCCCCAGAACCTCCGTCTTGATCTCGGTTTTCAGATTTCGAGAGTTGCCCAGGTGCAGCTTCGCTCTACCTAGACAAGCTCTCGCCTCCGCTGTCAAGCTGGGGTACTTAAAGTTGGGCTTATTGTTGGGACCCGCGGTGTCCGCGGGGTCCCGCCGCGTCCCCAGAGGGC
Organism: Luperina nickerlii; assembly: GCA_963855955.1. NCBI lineage: Eukaryota > Metazoa > Arthropoda > Insecta > Lepidoptera > Noctuidae > Luperina > Luperina nickerlii. The sequence continues at coordinate 23,022,566 of OY979677.1, forward strand.
CTGGGATTTTTTGTGCAGCCGGCGAAGTTGTATCAGGTTTTGGGTTGGCCGGGGACTTTGCCTTGGGCTCTAATTTCCCGGCTTCGCATTCTCCACTGCTGCGTCTCACACTTTGCTGCGAGGTTCCAGCTTTCTCTGCAGATCGCGGCGAAACCCCGAAGACAAGCGAGACCGGGGTTTTCTTTGCCGGCGTGTGAATCATGGCGGTGCTTTTGGTAAAGGTGAGGTTCATAGACTCCGATGTCAGAGGTTGTTGGTTCTCTTCTATGTCCCTGTAGAGGGGGGGTCAAAGAGAGAGATACTAAGATACGAGTCCTGTAAAAAGGGACTTGGTCAAAAATTTAAATAAGATAAACAAGAAATAAAAGGAAATAGACCAAAGTGCCAGAAAGCAGTCACAAAGAAAGTAAATTTGCGTCAGGCTCAATAGAGCCTTCGTGCCACACTAATAAGTGAAAATAAAATTATATAAAATAAATAAAATAAATAGAACGAACAGGAATAACTTTTTCGTGATTTCTCCGGAGCCGGAAGAGAGATCTTTTTCTCCTGAATTCGGAGAGCCCAAGCTCGGTGGGTCTATGTCTTCCGGTTCCGAAGTTATGACTCGGGGGGGTGAAGTAGCGTGAAGTTATTCGAGGGGGGTGGGGGGTTATATTGTAGATAAATAATTAAAATTTTTGAGTGCTCTATAGGGATACGATGTATGATTAATTTGTTAAAGTACTGAAATAAATTTTGGGGTCAATAACGGGGGGGTCAAAAAAGGGGGGTCTAGGGGTCTTATCCCAATGTAGGTACAAGATGAGAGGGGGGTTATAGGGGGGGGGAAAATTTCGTCAAAATTTTGATATTCCCAGCCGTTTCCGAGATATCTGGTTTTTAGTGGGGGAAGGGGGAATATGTAACGTAAATGGTACTATAACTATGGTCACAGATGACTATGCGGGCTGGGGGGGGAGGGGCGGGGGGGGGGGTCAGCCTGGTAAATAGTAATATATAATTATATAAATAATTAGTATATAAATAATTAATATATATAATAGATAATAAAGTAAGAGTGTCACAAGGGGTGGCCTGGGTATAGTGAGCGCGTATGCAAGTCAGTGTCAATTAAAATTATCAATAACAACAATAACAACGATAACAATCAGTAACAATATTGTTATTTGGTGTAACAATTTTACTGTTGCAGTTTTCGCCGATAACTGCTTACACTCAAAACGATGATGCACTTCTCCTATCTATGGCGCGCGGGTCCAGATAGTGTCGGCTGAAAGGGGGTGAAGTGGCCTTTCGTCACACCTGTGTCCCAGATTTTTCGGCTAAGGGGCTCGCGTAGGGGGTAGTAGAAAACAAAAAATTTGTTTTTTCACAGCCGCAAAACAGGTGGTAACTAACGCTCCCCTGCACCGAAAAATCCGAATTCACTCAATAGTATGGGTCAGGCTGGTGTTTATACCCTCTCAAAACTTGGAGGGTGCAGCTCCCAATTTCAGCCCCTAACTTTATCAAAGGTCTTTGAGACACTCGTCAGTCTAATAAAGAAAAACCTATTTTATATAATAAAACTAAAATTTAAAAATGATTTTGAATTTCTAATCTATATACTATATACTGCTTTAGGTTATTTTAATTTAATTTATGCAATTTTTTACCTTATTTAGTTTCTAGGGGGGTTTTTATTCTAATAGATTCCGTGATTAACTGTGTTTACCTTTTATTATTGTTAATATCTAATTCAATAATTGGTTCGGGTGGGTTTAATATATTTCACTGGATAGAGGATGAGTTTCCCCATCCAGTGATACTACATACAGATTTTTAAGTTGTCCTGAGAGGGTGTATTTCAATTTTAAAAAGGGGTGTGTGTCAGAAGCTAATACTACAAATTTGTTTTTTGGCACTAATTAGGGATAAAAATAGCACAACGAACAATAAACACAGCTAATAACCGAAGATCTATGACTAAGAATTTTTGGGACTTTTTTGGGGTTGATTTAACCAACCCCCAAATTTTTGAAAATTTAAAAACGTTATAACTTTAAAACTACTTATCATACAAACACAAAATTTAATACACTTATAGAGATGCTTATATTAGATTTTTCAAGTCCATAAAAAACATATGTCGTCGCTTTACTTTTTCTGGAATTTAATCTTGAAAATTAGTAAATTTTTTAACCTTATTTTTTCAGGTTTTCCGGAACGGTTTTCTTCGATGTCAATGTGTCTCCCGGCTCCTCGTCTGTGCTGTTTTTAGGAAGTGCTTCCAGATCCAAGAAATTCCCTCGGGATCCCTGACCACGTTGCACGTGGTTGTCAGTTTTTCTTTAATATCTCCGGAACCACAACTCGGAAAATTCCGAGATTGGTGTCCAGAGATAGGTCTTCGCTCGGCGCACCCTGCTACAGTGACCGATTTTTGAGTCTACACTCAAAATCGTGCAGCGTTGAGCTGTAAAGGCTCAACGGAACGGTTTTTCACGTATAACTTTCACAATTTTCCACTTAGCACAAATTTTCTTTCACTATCGCGTGCGTCTCAGCAGCGCGCTTCGAATGACGTATAACACTTGTCACTTTTCGCGAAAAAACCGTTTTTTAAGATTTTTCGACCGCGGAGCGACTTAAAAATGATCTGCTCGCGGTGAGGGGTGCCGCGCGACTGGTTAGGTTAGGTTAGGTTAGGTTAGGTTGTGCGGGAGTATGGTGGGTGCCCGGTTGGAGGCCATAGAGGCTAGACTCCCGGCCGAAAACCTTCGCCCACCACTCGCTGCGGACAGACGTAGGGAGGAGGGGCCACCGAATCGGGCCACAAAAGCCGCCGCGGCTGGCTCGAATCAGGCCGGGAAGGAGACCAAAAAGTCCGCGCCCACCTCCCGGACGGCCGCGCCCCGGGCGACCGGAGCCCCGCCAACCGCACCCCCGCCTACCGCACCCCCGCCGACCGCACCTTCGGCGGCTTCCTCAGCGACCGCACCCGGGTCCACTACGGAGACCTGGACCACGGTCGTCAAGAGGGGCCGCCGCAAGAAGAAGAAGACGGAGCCGACGCCACAGGAACCCGCTGGAGCACCGGCACCCAACAAGGCAAAGGGACCGCCTAGGATCAGAGCCCCACGCTCCGCGGCTGTAGTGATTACGCTGCAGCCCGGAGCCATCGAAAGGGGCGTCTCCTATAAGGCGGTCCTTACGGAGGCGAAAGCTAAAGTCGCGTTCCCCGACCTTGGCATACCGTCCGGCCTCAGAATGAGGCCGGCGATTACGGGGGCGCGACTTCTAGAGGTGTCGGGTGCCTCTAGCGGGGAAAAGGCGGACGTCCTGGCCGCCAAGCTGCGGGAGGTCCTGAACCCGGAGGACGTTCGGGTGTCCAGGCCGATGAAGACCGCTGAACTGCGCGTCGACGGCCTGGATGACTCGACGACTCCGGCTGAGGTCGCGGCGGCCGTCGCCAAAGCCGGTGGATGTCCGCCCGGGGACGTGCGGACGGGCGAGATTCGCGTCGACGCCTCCGGGCTCGGCGCGATCTGGGTGCGGTGCCCGGTGGCGGCGGCTAACAAAGTCGCCGACGCTGGGCGTCTGTTGGTGGGGTGGGTTGCAGCGAGGGTGAGGCAGCTGCAACCCAGGGCTTTGCGGTGCTACCGTTGCCTTGACATTGGGCATGTCAGGGCACGGTGCACCTCGTGCGTAGACCGCAGCGAGCTGTGCTATCGCTGCGGTCAGGCCGGCCACAAGGCGGCCCAGTGCTCCGCGGCGCCAAACTGCAGCCTCTGTACAGCTGCAGGGAGGCCCGCTGGGCACAGAGCGGGCGGGAAGGCTTGTGGCGGGCCTGCCCAAAAGGGGAAGAGAAGGGGTGCCAAGGCTGCCGGGGGCTCTTTACCCCCCCCTCAGCCTGGCCTCCCTTCGGCCGACTCCCGGCCTAGGAATGGTGCGGAGGGAATGGACTGTGCCTAATGGCGCTGTACCATTTCCTCCAGGGCAACATCAACCACTCTGCCAGAGCTCAGGATCTCTTGCTCCAGAGCATGGCAGAGTGGTCGATTCACGTGGCTGTGGTCGCCGAACCGTACTTTGTCCCCCCCAGGGATAACTGGGTGGGAGACCTGGACGGTTTGGTGGCCATCATTGGCGGGGCTCTTGCCAACCCGTCCCGAGGTCACGGCTGGGTGGCCGCCCTCGTGGACGGCATTGGCACGGTTGGGGCGTATTTTTCTCCCAACAAGAGTCTCGCCGACTTCGAGAGGTTCCTTGTCGAGTTGGGTGCCGTCGTGGGCCGACTCCACCCTCGCCCGGTGCTGTTGCTGGGGGATCTCAACGCCAAATCTGCGGCGTGGGGGTCTCCGGTGACGGATGCCAGGGGCGAGGTGCTGGAGGAGTGGGCGGTCACGACTGGCTTGACCGTCCTAAATCGGGGCACGGAGTACACGTGCGTGCGGCAGCGGGGTGGATCAATAGTGGACGTCTCGTTCGCTAGCCCCGCTGTCGCGAGCCGTGTCCGCGACTGGCGTGTCGCCGCGGAGGTGGAGACGTTGTCGGATCACCGCTACATCCGTTTCGACGTCTCCGCCCAGACCGCAGGCGGCCGCGGTTTACCGGCCCCGCGTGCGGACGGTCCGCGCTGGGCGCGTAAGCGCATCGACAGGGAGCTTCTCGAGGAGGCCGCTATTGTCCAGGCCTGGTTCCGGGAGTCGGCGACGAACGGACCCGTTGACGTCGAGCAGGAGGCGCTGTGGTTCCGCGGGGCGATGACGCAAATCAGCGACGCGTCCATGCCCCGGGTCCACACACAGTCAGCAAGGCGCCAGGTGTACTGGTGGACCGCCGAGATCGCGCAGTTGCGCGTCGCGTGCGTGGCGGTCAGGCGCCAGTACACCCGATACCGGAGGAGACGTCTTCGGGTCCCTGACGAAGAAGCCGCGCTGTATGAGGTGTACCGCGCGGCGAAGAGGACTCTGTGGCTGGCCATCGGCGAGGCGAAGTCGCGAGCCAGGGAGGAGATGTTGGAGACTCTAGACGGGGATCCGTGGGGGCGCCCTTATCGCGCGGTTCGAGGGAAACTTCGAGCCGCGGCGCCCCCGCTTACGGAGAGTCTCCAACCCGAGCTGCTGGAACAGGTGGTCGCAGCCCTCTTCCCGGCGAGAGCGGAGCACACTCCGCCGCCGATGGCATTGCCCACGGCCGCAGAGTCCACCGAAGAGAACGCCATCAGCGTCCCAGAGGTGACACAGGCAGAGATGGGGGCAGCCGTGATGAGGCTCCGGGCCAAGAACGTGGCTCCGGGGCCCGACGGGATCCACGGCTGCGTGTTAGCCCTCGCTCTGAAGGAGCTTGAGCCCCAACTGAGAGGACTCTACACAGCGTGCCTTGAGCGGGGCCAGTTTCCCACTTTGTGGAAATCTGGTCGTCTGGTCCTGCTCAGGAAGGCGGGGCGCCCTGCGGACTCGCCGTCCGCGTACCGGCCCATAGTGCTGCTAGACGAGGTGGGTAAGCTGTTCGAGCGGATAATCGCTGCCCGCCTCGTCGGCCACTTGTGCGGAGAGGGGCCGGATCTGGACGGCAGCCAGTTCGGCTTTCGGCACGGGCGCTCTACCATTCACGCTGTGTCGCGAGTGAGAGTCCTGGCGGAGGAAGCAGTGGCCCGGGGCGGGGTGATGTTGGCGGTGTCCTTGGACATATCCAACGCCTTCAACACCCTGCCCTGGAGTTGTATTCGGGAGGCACTGCGGTACCATCGAGTGCCTCCCTACCTCCGCCACATCGTTGGGGCTTATCTGTCGGAGAGGTGTGTCACCTACGTGGGACGTGATGGCGGATACCAGCACCGCATGTCGTGCGGTGTTCCACAGGGCTCGGTCTTGGGCCCGCTCCTGTGGAACATCGGGTACGACTGGGTGTTGAGGGGCGAGCTCCAACCGGGCGTGGACCTTACGTGTTATGCTGACGACACGCTGGTCACTGCCCGGGGGAGCTCGCACAGGGAGGCAACGTTGCTGGCGACGGCTGCGGTGTCACAGGTGGTGAGCCGCATACGTCGCCTGGGCCTGGAGGTGGCCCTCAACAAGTCGGAGGCCATGGTGTTTCATGGCCCCCGGCGGGCGCCGCCGCCCGGATCACACATCGTGGTCGGGGGGGCTCGGATCGCTGTCGAGTCCACCATGAAGTACCTGGGATTGGTGCTCGACAGCCGGTGGGATTTCGGCCCCCACTTCCGGCGGCTGGCGCCCAAGTTGTTGGGCGCTGCTGGGGCGCTGTCAACGTTGCTTCCCAATCTGGGGGGCCCGAGCGCCGCCTGTAGGCGGCTCTACGTGGGGATCGTGCGATCCATGGCCCTGTATGGGGCCCCGATCTGGGCGACTGACCTGACGGCCGGTAGCATCGCAGTCCTGCGGAGGCCGCAGAGGGCGATGGCCGTCAGGGTCGTCCGGGGGTATCGCACGATCTCCTACGAGGCGGCTTGTGTACTGGCTGGATCCCCGCCCTGGGACCTGGATGCGAAAGTACTCGCGTCACTGTACCGGTGGCGCGAGGAAGCGCGGGCGCGTGGCGAGGGGCTGACGCAGCGCCATATGGAGCTGCGTCGGTCTCAGCTTCGCGAGGTCCTGGTGGCGGAATGGCGGGACAGGCTTTCGCGCCCTACCGCCGGCCTCGGTACCATCGAGGCGGTCCGGCCAGTACTCGAGCGCTGGCTCGGGAGGAGGCACGGCTCCCTGTCGTTTCGGGTGACGCAGGTGCTCTCGGGGCATGGTTGCTTCGGGAAGTACCTGTGTCGCATTAACAGGGAGCCGGACGCCCGGTGTCACTACTGCGTCGACTGCCGGGAGGACACGGCGTGGCATACGCTGGCAGAGTGTGCCGCTTGGGAGGAGCCGCGCCGTGCCCTCATTTCAGAAGTAGGCAGTGACCTCTCGCTGCCGGCCGTGGTCGAGTCCATGGTCGACAGCGAGGAGTCCTGGGACGCGGTGGTTTCCTTCTGCGAAACTGTCGTCTCACAGAAGGAGGCTGCGGAAAGGGAGAGGGAGATCTCGTCCACTCACCCTGCCCGCAGCAGGCGCACCGGGCGTCGGCGGAGGGCGGACAACGCCCTCTTCCAGCCCCCCTAAACGGGTCCAGGGGCGACGGACTCGGGGACGTCCGTCGCCCCCCACACATCAGGACCCGAGGTGGCGGCGCGATGTGTTCCACGCGCGCCCCTCTTAGACGTCGCGGGGGGAGTCAAACACCTCACTCCCCCCCCCGACCAGACGGGGCCCGCTGCGGCGGGCCGGCACCAGCCGGGGGTTGCGGAAGGATCGTACGTTCCCGCGACCCCCGGCGTAGGTGTGAGATGGAACACCCGGGGTGGTTTTTAGTCAGTAAGAGTCTGACAGACCCCGCCGCCCGCCCCAGGGCGGCGGACATCCATGAGGATTTTCCACCCCGGATCAAAAAAAAAAAAAAAAAAAAAAGGTTAGGTTAGGTTAGGTTAGGTTGTACCTGGGATTGGTGCTCGACAGCCGGTGGGATTTCGGCCCCCACTTCCGGCGGCTGGCGCCCAAGTTGTTGGGCGCTGCTGGGGCGCTGTCAACGCTGCTTCCCAATCTGGGGGGCCCGAGCGCCGCCTGTAGGCGGCTCTACGTGGGGATCGTGCGATCCATGGCCCTGTATGGGGCCCCGATCTGGGCGACCGACCTGACGGCCGGTAGCATCGCAGTCCTGCGAAGGCCGCAGAGAGCGATGGCCGTCAGGGTCGTCCGGGGGTATCGCACGATCTCCTACGAGGCGGCTTGCGTACTGGCTGGATCCCCGCCCTGGGACCTGGAGGCGAAAGTACTCGCGTCACTGTACCGGTGGCGCGAGGAAGCGCGGGCGCGAGGCGAGGGGCTGACGCAGCGCCACATGGAGCTGCGTCGGTCTCAGCTTCGCGAGGTCCTGGTGGCGGATTGGCGGGACAGGCTTTCGCGCCCTACCGCCGGCCTCGGTACCATCGAGGCGGTCCGGCCAGTACTCGAGCGCTGGCTCGGGAGGAGGCACGGCTCCCTGTCGTTTCGGGTGACACAGGTGCTCTCGGGGCATGGTTGCTTCGGGAAGTACCTGTGTCGCATTAACAGGGAGCCGGACGCCCGGTGTCACCACTGCGTCGACTGCCGGGAGGACACGGCGTGGCATACGCTGGCAGAGTGTGCCGCTTGGGAGGAGCCGCGCCGTGCCCTCATTTCAGAAGTAGGCAGTGACCTCTCGCTGCCGGCCGTGGTGGAGTCCATGGTCGACAGCGAGGAGTCCTGGGACGCGGTGGTTTCCTTCTGCGAAACGGTCGTCTCGCAGAAGGAGGCTGCGGAAAGGGAGAGGGAGATCTCGTCCACTCACCCTGCCCGCAGCAGGCGCACCGGGCGTCGGCGGAGGGCGGACAACGCCCTCTTCCGGCCCCCCTAAACGGGTCCAGGGGCGACGGACTCGGGGACGTCCGTCGCCCCCCACACATCAGGACCCGAGGTGGCGGCGCGATGTGTTCCACGCGCGCCCCTCTTAGACGTCGCGGGGGGAGTCAAACACCTCACTCCCCCCCCCGACCAGACGGGGCCCGCTGAGGCGGGCCGGCACCAGCCGGGGGTTGCGGAAGTATCGTACGTTCCCGCGACCCCCGGCGTAGGTGTGAGATGGAACACCCGGGGTGGTTTTTAGTCAGTAAGAGTCTGACAGACCCCGCCGCCCGCCCCAGGGCGGCGGACATCCATGAGGATTTTCCACCCCGGATCAAAAAAAAAAAAAAAAGGTTAGGTTGGGGTGCACGTTGAAAAGCCTCCTCGTGGCGCACCCTGGGCAACGACGGCTCCAATTGCCCACCAGGTTTTGGTGGACAATTGGGGCCGGCGGCTAATTTTCAACACACGGGGGAAGGTCATGGTTCCAATCACCGATCATCTTTGATTGTCGGTGAAGGGAACCGGGCTACAGACGGGCGGTCGTACGTCCACTCCTCCTCTGCTTACAGAGGGATGTGAGTGGGCGTAGACTGGGAAGGGGCGGTTCGCGCCGCAGTACCCACGAGGGCGTGGGTGGTGAGGGTGTCCATTGTCCACGCTGCGTCTGTCCGGCATCCGGCGGCAGCGTGGGGACGCCCGCGCCGGGGCGGCGATTGGTTCTGCCCAATCGTCGGCCACCCCGTAATCCTGAGTTCAGGACCGGGGGCCCGGGCCACTGAGGCTCGGGCCGCGAGGAAGACAACCTCTATAAAAAATTACCCCAATCCTAAGGTCTAGCGTGCCGAGGGGATGTATGACCGGAGGGTATCCGGTAAGCTAGCGCGAACAAGGGACCTCACCCTTAAAAAGGAACAAAAAAACATGAACAAGGCTAAGGTTAAAACTATTCCCCAGGCGGGTACCCTCCTACCCAAGGAGGGAGAATCCCGCCCTTCTTCGGAAGGCAGCCCCTTCGTATCTGGGGGGGGCAACACTAGCCTCGTGGGCCGGCAGACTACTGCCGACCTGCGTCAACCTGCGCTTGCCTCGCAAGAAAAGGTGCTCCGGGTTAGCCTGGAGCGCCTGTGCGACGCAAGCGAACCGCTTGCCGTCGTGGACGTCGTGGACGGCAACAAGAGCCGAGGAGGCTCCGGTCTTGGCGAGGACCGACTGTCTGGCCAGGACACGTGTGGGCGTAACCCCTTGAGGAAGCGCCCACACAGCGAGGATTTGGGGTCGACAGGGCTCTCTTCTAGCGAGGAGAATCTGTCGGCCCCCAAGGTGCCAACGGCACAGAGAGGGCGGGGTCGTACGAAGGCGAGCGGAGCTCCTGCTCGGCTGCCGAGCCGAGACCGAACGGGTCGCTTTCTGCCGATCTCTCGGCCCCCAACACCAGTTCCCGTGGAGCGCCCGGCGGAAAGCGCGGAGAGTGACCCGGGGCCCTCGATGGTGGACCTGAGTGAGGACTCCTCGATGACCTCACTGGGGTCCAATAAGGCGGAGGCGAACGCTGCTAAGCGGGCGCAAAGGAAGGCTGTCGCGGCTGACGAAGTCAACGAGTTGGCCCGACAGGCCCGAGAGCGGCGATCCGCTCGGATGGCTGCCGGGGGGAGCGTATCGGCGGTGGCGCTCAGCCGCCAAGCTATGGACGGCGTGGATGTCGTCCTGAAGGTTGCCACCAAATCGGGCAACCTGAAGGGCACGTTCACGCGCGCCCTAAAGGAGGCGGCTGACGGCATTAAGGAGGCGGTTGAGGTCCTCCTTAATCGTACAAACACGGAGGAGACGGCGAAGTTGTGGGAGGAGAACAGCCGTCTCCGAGCCGAGCTGGAGGACCTCAAACGCCAGTTTGCCGCGCAGAGCGCAACTCCCCTGGCCGCTGGCACCTCTCCCGGCGCGGCCCCGGCGTTGGCCCCGTTTTCGGCTCCGTCGTCGGCCCCTGCACTTGCGGATGCGGAGGTCGAGAGAATCGCGCGCATCTGCATGATGCAGTGCGGGAGTATGGTGGGTGCCCGGTTGGAGGCCATAGAGGCTAGACTGCCGGCCGAAAACCTTCGCCCACCACTCGCTGCGGACAGACGTAGGGAGGAGGGGCCACCGAATCGGGCCACAAAAGCCGCCGCGGCTGGCTCGAATCAGGCCGGGAAGGAGACCAAAAAGTCCGCGCCCACCTCCCGGACGGCCGCGCCCCGGGCGACCGGAGCCCCGCCAACCGCACCCCCGCCTACCGCACCCCCGCCGACCGCACCTTCGGCGGCTTCCTCAGCGACCGCACCCGGGTCCACTACGGAGACCTGGACCACGGTCGTCAAGAGGGGCCGCCGCAAGAAGAAGAAGACGGCGCCGACGCCACAGGAACCCGCTGGAGCACCGGCACCCAACAAGGCAAAGGGACCGCCTAGGATCAGAGCCCCACGCTCCGCGGCTGTAGTGATTACGCTGCAGCCCGGAGCCATCGAAAGGGGCGTCTCCTATAAGGCGGTCCTTACGGAGGCGAAAGCTAAAGTCGCGTTCCCCGACCTTGGCATACCGTCCGGCCTCAGAATGAGGCCGGCGATTACGGGGGCGCGACTTCTAGAGGTGTCGGGTGCCTCTAGCGGGGAAAAGGCGGACGTCCTGGCCGCCAAGCTGCGGGAGGTCCTGAACCCGGAGGACGTTCGGGTGTCCAGGCCGATGAAGACCGCTGAACTGCGCGTCGACGGCCTGGATGACTCGACGACTCCGGCTGAGGTCGCGGCGGCCGTCGCCAAAGCCGGTGGATGTCCGCCCGGGGACGTGCGGACGGGCGAGATTCGCGTCGACGCCTCCGGGCTCGGCGCGATCTGGGTGCGGTGCCCGGTGGCGGCGGCTAACAAAGTCGCCGACGCTGGGCGTCTGTTGGTGGGGTGGGTTGCAGCGAGGGTGAGGCAGCTGCAACCCAGGGCTTTGCGGTGCTACCGTTGCCTTGACATTGGGCATGTCAGGGCACGGTGCACCTCGTGCGTAGACCGCAGCGAGCTGTGCTATCGCTGCGGTCAGGCCGGCCACAAGGCGGCCCAGTGCTCCGCGGCGCCAAACTGCAGCCTCTGTACAGCTGCAGGGAGGCCCGCTGGGCACAGAGCGGGCGGGAAGGCTTGTGGCGGGCCTGCCCAAAAGGGGAAGAGAGGGGGTGCCAAGGCTGCCGGGGGCTCTTTACCCCCCCCTCAGCCTGGCCTCCCTTCGGCCGACTCCCGGCCTAGGAATGGTGCGGAGGGAATGGACTGTGCCTAATGGCGCTGTACCATTTCCTCCAGGGCAACATCAACCACTCTGCCAGAGCTCAGGATCTCTTGCTCCAGAGCATGGCAGAGTGGTCGATTCACGTGGCTGTGGTCGCCGAACCGTACTTTGTCCCCCCCAGGGATAACTGGGTGGGAGACCTGGACGGTTTGGTGGCCATCATTGGCGGGGCTCTTGCCAACCCGTCCCGAGGTCACGGCTGGGTGGCCGCCCTCGTGGACGGCATTGGCACGGTTGGGGCGTATTTTTCGCCCAACAAGAGTCTCGCCGACTTCGAGAGGTTCCTTGTCGAGTTGGGTGCCGTCGTGGGCCGACTCCACCCTCGCCCGGTGCTGTTGCTGGGGGATCTCAACGCCAAATCTGCGGCGTGGGGGTCTGCGGTGACGGATGCCAGGGGCGAGGTGCTGGAGGAGTGGGCGGTCACGACTGGCTTGACCGTCCTAAATCGGGGCACGGAGTACACGTGCGTGCGGCAGCGGGGTGGATCAATAGTGGACGTCTCGTTCGCTAGCCCCGCTGTCGCGAGCCGTGTCCGCGACTGGCGTGTCGCCGCGGAGGTGGAGACGTTGTCGGATCACCGCTACATCCGTTTCGACGTCTCCGCCCAGACCGCAGGCGGCCGCGGTTTACCGGCCCCGCGTGCGGACGGTCCGCGCTGGGCGCGTAAGCGCATCGACAGGGAGCTTCTCGAGGAGGCCGCTATTGTCCAGGCCTGGTTCCGGGAGTCGGCGACGAACGGACCCGTTGACGTCGAGCAGGAGGCGCTGTGGTTCCGCGGGGCGATGACGCAAATCAGCGACGCGTCCATGCCCCGGGTCCACACACAGTCAGCAAGGCGCCAGGTGTACTGGTGGACCGCCGAGATTGCGCAGTTGCGCGTCGCGTGCGTGGCGGTCAGGCGCCAGTACACCCGATACCGGAGGAGACGTCTTCGGGTCCCTGACGAAGAAGCCGCGCTGTATGAGGTGTACCGCGCGGCGAAGAGGACTCTGTGGCTGGCCGTCGGCGAGGCGAAGTCGCGAGCCAGGGAGGAGATGTTGGAGACTCTAGACGGGGATCCGTGGGGGCGCCCTTATCGCGCGGTTCGAGGGAAACTTCGAGCCGCGGCGCCCCCGCTCACGGAGAGTCTCCAACCCGAGCTGCTGGAACAGGTGGTCGCAGCCCTCTTCCCGGCGAGAGCGGAGCACACTCCGCCGCCGATGGCATTGCCCACGGCCGCAGAGTCCACCGAAGAGAACGCCATCAGCGTCCCAGAGGTGACACAGGCAGAGATGGGGGCAGCCGTGATGAGGCTCCGGGCCAAGAACGTGGCTCCGGGGCCCGACGGGATCCACGGCTGCGTGTTAGCCCTCGCTCTGAAGGAGCTTGAGCCCCAACTGAGAGGACTCTACACAGCGTGCCTTGAGCGGGGCCAGTTTCCCACTTTGTGGAAATCTGGTCGTCTGGTCCTGCTCAGGAAGGCGGGGCGCCCTGCGGACTCGCCGTCCGCGTACCGGCCCATAGTGCTGCTAGACGAGGTGGGTAAGCTGTTCGAGCGGATAATCGCTGCCCGCCTCGTCGGCCACTTGTGCGGAGAGGGGCCGGATCTGGACGGCAGCCAGTTCGGCTTTCGGCACGGGCGCTCTACCATTCACGCTGTGTCGCGAGTGAGAGTCCTGGCGGAGGAAGCAGTGGCCCGGGGCGGGGTGATGTTGGCGGTGTCCTTGGACATATCCAACGCCTTCAACACCCTGCCCTGGAGTTGTATTCGGGAGGCACTGCGGTACCATCGAGTGCCTCCCTACCTCCGCCACATCGTTGGGGCTTATCTGTCGGAGAGGTGTGTCACCTACGTGGGACGTGATGGCGGATACCAGCACCGCATGTCGTGCGGTGTTCCACAGGGCTCGGTCTTGGGCCCGCTCCTGTGGAACATCGGGTACGACTGGGTGTTGAGGGGCGAGCTCCAACCGGGCGTGGACCTTACGTGTTATGCTGACGACACGCTGGTCACTGCCCGGGGGAGCTCGCACAGGGAGGCAACGTTGCTGGCGACGGCTGCGGTGTCACAGGTGGTGAGCCGCATACGTCGCCTGGGCCTGGAGGTGGCCCTCAACAAGTCGGAGGCCATGGTGTTTCATGGCCCCCGGCGGGCGCCGCCGCCCGGATCACACATCGTGGTCGGGGGGGCTCGGATCGCTGTCGAGTCCACCATGAAGTACCTGGGATTGGTGCTCGACAGCCGGTGGGATTTCGGCCCCCACTTCCGGCGGCTGGCGCCCAAGTTGTTGGGCGCTGCTGGGGCGCTGTCAACGTTGCTTCCCAATCTGGGGGGCCCGAGCGCCGCCTGTAGGCGGCTCTACGTGGGGATCGTGCGATCCATGGCCCTGTATGGGGCCCCGATCTGGGCGACTGACCTGACGGCCGGTAGCATCGCAGTCCTGCGGAGGCCGCAGAGGGCGATGGCCGTCAGGGTCGTCCGGGGGTATCGCACGATCTCCTACGAGGCGGCTTGTGTACTGGCTGGATCCCCGCCCTGGGACCTGGAGGCGAAAGTACTCGCGTCACTGTACCGGTGGCGCGAGGAAGCGCGGGCGCGTGGCGAGGGGCTGACGCAGCGCCATATGGAGCTGCGTCGGTCTCAGCTTCGCGAGGTCCTGGTGGCGGAATGGCGGGACAGGCTTTCGCGCCCTACCGCCGGCCTCGGTACCATCGAGGCGATCCGGCCAGTACTCGAGCGCTGGCTCGGGAGGAGGCACGGCTCCCTGTCGTTTCGGGTGACGCAGGTGCTCTCGGGGCATGGTTGCTTCGGGAAGTACCTGTGTCGCATTAACAGGGAGCCGGACGCCCGGTGTCACCACTGCGTCGACTGCCGGGAGGACACGGCGTGGCATACGCTGGCAGAGTGTGCCGCTTGGGAGGAGCCGCGCCGTGCCCTCATTTCAGAAGTAGGCAGTGACCTCTCGCTGCCGGCCGTGGTCGAGTCCATGGTCGACAGCGAGGAGTCCTGGGACGCGGTGGTTTCCTTCTGCGAAACTGTCGTCTCACAGAAGGAGGCTGCGGAAAGGGAGAGGGAGATCTCGTCCACTCACCCTGCCCGCAGCAGGCGCACCGGGCGTCGGCGGAGGGCGGACAACGCCCTCTTCCAGCCCCCCTAAACGGGTCCAGGGGCGACGGACTCGGGGACGTCCGTCGCCCCCCACACATCAGGACCCGAGGTGGCGGCGCGACGTGTTCCACGCGCGCCCCTCTTAGACGTCGCGGGGGGAGTCAAACACCTCACTCCCCCCCCCCGACCAGACGGGGCCCGCTGCGGCGGGCCGGCACCAGCCGGGGGTTGCGGAAGGATCGTACGTTCCCGCGACCCCCGGCGTAAGTGTGAGATGGAACACCCGGGGTGGTTTTTAGTCAGTAAGAGTCTGACAGACCCCGCCGCCCGCCCCAGGGCGGCGGACATCCATGAGGATTTTCCACCCCGGATCAAAAAAAAAAAAAAAAAAAAAAAAAAAAAAGGTTAGGTTAGGTTAGGTTAGGTTGGGGTGCACGTTGAAAAGCCTCCTCGTGGCGCACCCTGGGCAACGACGGCTCCAATTGCCCACCAGGTTTCGGTGGGCAATTGGGGCCGGCGGCTAATTTTCAACACACGGGGGAAGGTCATGGTTCCAGTCACCGATCATCCTTGATTGTCGGTGAAGGGAACCGGGCTACAGACGGGCGGTCGTACGTCCACTCCTCCTCTGCTTACAGAGGGATGTGAGTGGGCGTAGACTGGGAAGGGGCGGTTCGCGCCGCTGTGCCCGCGAGGGCGTGGGTGGTGGAGGGTGTCCATTGTCCGCGCTGCGTCTGTCCGGCATCCGGCGGCAGCGTGGGGACGCCCGCGCCGGGGCGGCGGTTGGTTCTGCCCAATCGTCGGCCAACCTGTAATCCTGATTTCAGGACCGGGGGTCCGGGCCACTGAGGCTCGGGCCGCGAGGAAGACAACCTCTATAAAAAATTACCCCAATCCTAAGGTCTAGCGTGCCGAGGGGATGTATGACCGGAGGGCATCCGGTAAGCTAGCGCTAACAAGGGACCTCACCCTTAAAAAGGAACAAAAATGGAACAGGCTGATGTCAAAACTATTCCCCAGGCGGGTACCCTCCTACCCAAGGAGGGAGAATCCCGCCCTTCTTCGGAAGGCAGCCCCTTCGTATCTGGGGGGGGCAACACTAGCCTCGTGGGCCGGCAGACTACTGCCGACCTGCGTCAACCTGCGCTTGCCTCGCAAAAAAAGGTGCTCCGGGTTAGCCTGGAGCGCCTGTGCGACGCAAGCGAACCGCTTGCCGTCGTGGACGTCGTGGACGGCAACAAGAGCCGAGGAGGCTCCGGTCTTGGCGAGGACCGACTGTCTGGCCAGGACACGTGTGGGCGTAACCCCTTGAGGAAGCGCCCACACAGCGAGGATTTGGGGTCGACAGGGCTCTCTTCTAGCGAGGAGAATCTGTCGGCCCCCAAGGTGCCAACGGCACAGAGAGGGCGGGGTCGTACGAAGGCGAGCGGAGCTCCTGCTCGGCTGCCGAGCCGAGACCGAACGGGTCGCTTTCTGCCGATCTCTCGGCCCCCAACACCAGTTCCCGTGGAGCGCCCGGCGGAAAGCGCGGAGAGTGACCCGGGGCCCTCGATGGTGGACCTGAGTGAGGACTCCTCGATGACCTCACTGGGGTCCAATAAGGCGGAGGCGAACGCTGCTAAGCGGGCGCAAAGGAAGGCTGTCGCGGCTGACGAAGTCAACGAGTTGGCCCGACAGGCCCGAGAGCGGCGATCCGCTCGGATGGCTGCCGGGGGGAGCGTATCGGCGGTGGCGCTCAGCCGCCAAGCTATGGACGGCGTGGATGTCGTCCTGAAGGTTGCCACCAAATCGGGCAACCTGAAGGGCACGTTCACGCGCGCCCTAAAGGAGGCGGCTGACGGCATTAAGGAGGCGGTTGAGGTCCTCCTTAATCGTACAAACACGGAGGAGACGGCGAAGTTGTGGGAGGAGAACAGCCGTCTCCGAGCCGAGCTGGAGGACCTCAAACGCCAGTTTGCCGCGCAGAGCGCAACTCCCCTGGCCGCTGGCACCTCTCCCGGCGCGGCCCCGGCGTTGGCCCCGTTTTCGGCTCTGTCGTCGGCCCCTGCACTTGCGGATGCGGAGGTCGAGAGAATCGCGCGCATCTGCATGATGCAGTGCGGGAGTATGGTGGGTGCCCGGTTGGAGGCCATAGAGGCTAGACTCCCGGCCGAAAACCTTCGCCCACCACTCGCTGCGGACAGACGTAGGGAGGAGGGGCCACCGAATCGGGCCACAAAAGCCGCCGCGGCTGGCTCGAATCAGGCCGGGAAGGAGACCAAAAAGTCCGCGCCCACCTCCCGGACGGCCGCGCCCCGGGCGACCGGAGCCCCGCCAACCGCACCCCCGCCTACCGCACCCCCGCCGACCGCACCTTCAGCGGCTTCCTCAGCGACCGCACCCGGGTCCACTACGGAGACCTGGACCACGGTCGTCAAGAGGGGCCGCCGCAAGAAGAAGAAGACGGCGCCGACGCCACAGGAACCCGCTGGAGCACCGGCACCCAACAAGGCAAAGGGACCGCCTAGGATCAGAGCCCCACGCTCCGCGGCTGTAGTGATTACGCTGCAGCCCGGAGCCATCGAAAGGGGCGTCTCCTATAAGGCGGTCCTTACGGAGGCGAAAGCTAAAGTCGCGTTCCCCGACCTTGGCATACCGTCCGGCCTCAGAATGAGGCCGGCGATTACGGGGGCGCGACTTCTAGAGGTGTCGGGTGCCTCTAGCGGGGAAAAGGCGGACGTCCTGGCCGCCAAGCTGCGGGAGGTCCTGAACCCGGAGGACGTTCGGGTGTCCAGGCCGATGAAGACCGCTGAACTGCGCGTCGACGGCCTGGATGACTCGACGACTCCGGCTGAGGTCGCGGCGGCCGTCGCCAAAGCCGGTGGATGTCCGCCCGGGGACGTGCGGACGGGCGAGATTCGCGTCGACGCCTCCGGGCTCGGCGCGATCTGGGTGCGGTGCCCGGTGGCGGCGGCTAACAAAGTCGCCGACGCTGGGCGTCTGTTGGTGGGGTGGGTTGCAGCGAGGGTGAGGCAGCTGCAACCCAGGGCTTTGCGGTGCTACCGTTGCCTTGACATTGGGCATGTCAGGGCACGGTGCACCTCGTGCGTAGACCGCAGCGAGCTGTGCTATCGCTGCGGTCAGGCCGGCCACAAGGCGGCCCAGTGCTCCGCGGCGCCAAACTGCAGCCTCTGTACAGCTGCAGGGAGGCCCGCTGGGCACAGAGCGGGCGGGAAGGCTTGTGGCGGGCCTGCCCAAAAGGGGAAGAGAAGGGGTGCCAAGGCTGCCGGGGGCTCTTTACCCCCCCCTCAGCCTGGCCTCCCTTCGGCCGACTCCCGGCCTAGGAATGGTGCGGAGGGAATGGACTGTGCCTAATGGCGCTGTACCATTTCCTCCAGGGCAACATCAACCACTCTGCCAGAGCTCAGGATCTCTTGCTCCAGAGCATGGCAGAGTGGTCGATTCACGTGGCTGTGGTCGCCGAACCGTACTTTGTCCCCCCCAGGGATAACTGGGTGGGAGACCTGGACGGTTTGGTGGCCATCATTGGCGGGGCTCTTGCCAACCCGTCCCGAGGTCACGGCTGGGTGGCCGCCCTCGTGGACGGCATTGGCACGGTTGGGGCGTATTTTTCGCCCAACAAGAGTCTCGCCGACTTCGAGAGGTTCCTTGTCGAGTTGGGTGCCGTCGTGGGCCGACTCCACCCTCGCCCGGTGCTGTTGCTGGGGGATCTCAACGCCAAATCTGCGGCGTGGGGGTCTCCGGTGACGGATGCCAGGGGCGAGGTGCTGGAGGAGTGGGCGGTCACGACTGGCTTGACCGTCCTAAATCGGGGCACGGAGTACACGTGCGTGCGGCAGCGGGGTGGATCAATAGTGGACGTCTCGTTCGCTAGCCCCGCTGTCGCGAGCCGTGTCCGCGACTGGCGTGTCGCCGCGGAGGTGGAGACGTTGTCGGATCACCGCTACATCCGTTTCGACGTCTCCGCCCAGACCGCAGGCGGCCGCGGTTTACCGGCCCCGCGTGCGGACGGTCCGCGCTGGGCGCGTAAGCGCATCGACAGGGAGCTTCTCGAGGAGGCCGCTATTGTCCAGGCCTGGTTCCGGGAGTCGGCGACGAACGGACCCGTTGACGTCGAGCAGGAGGCGCTGTGGTTCCGCGGGGCGATGACGCAAATCAGCGACGCGTCCATGCCCCGGGTCCACACACAGTCAGCAAGGCGCCAGGTGTACTGGTGGACCGCCGAGATCGCGCAGTTGCGCGTCGCGTGCGTGGCGGTCAGGCGCCAGTACACCCGATACCGGAGGAGACGTCTTCGGGTCCCTGACGAAGAAGCCGCGCTGTATGAGGTGTACCGCGCGGCGAAGAGGACTCTGTGGCTGGCCATCGGCGAGGCGAAGTCGCGAGCCAGGGAGGAGATGTTGGAGACTCTAGACGGGGATCCGTGGGGGCGCCCTTATCGCGCGGTTCGAGGGAAACTTCGAGCCGCGGCGCCCCCGCTTACGGAGAGTCTCCAACCCGAGCTGCTGGAACAGGTGGTCGCAGCCCTCTTCCCGGCGAGAGCGGAGCACACTCCGCCGCCGATGGCATTGCCCACGGCCGCAGAGTCCACCGAAGAGAACGCCATCAGCGTCCCAGAGGTGACACAGGCAGAGATGGGGGCAGCCGTGATGAGGCTCCGGGCCAAGAACGTGGCTCCGGGGCCCGACGGGATCCACGGCTGCGTGTTAGCCCTCGCTCTGAAGGAGCTTGAGCCCCAACTGAGAGGACTCTACACAGCGTGCCTTGAGCGGGGCCAGTTTCCCACTTTGTGGAAATCTGGTCGTCTGGTCCTGCTCAGGAAGGCGGGGCGCCCTGCGGACTCGCCGTCCGCGTACCGGCCCATAGTGCTGCTAGACGAGGTGGGTAAGCTGTTCGAGCGGATAATCGCTGCCCGCCTCGTCGGCCACTTGTGCGGAGAGGGGCCGGATCTGGACGGCAGCCAGTTCGGCTTTCGGCACGGGCGCTCTACCATTCACGCTGTGTCGCGAGTGAGAGTCCTGGCGGAGGAAGCAGTGGCCCGGGGCGGGGTGATGTTGGCGGTGTCCTTGGACATATCCAACGCCTTCAACACCCTGCCCTGGAGTTGTATTCGGGAGGCACTGCGGTACCATCGAGTGCCTCCCTACCTCCGCCACATCGTTGGGGCTTATCTGTCGGAGAGGTGTGTCACCTACGTGGGACGTGATGGCGGATACCAGCACCGCATGTCGTGCGGTGTTCCACAGGGCTCGGTCTTGGGCCCGCTCCTGTGGAACATCGGGTACGACTGGGTGTTGAGGGGCGAGCTCCAACCGGGCGTGGACCTTACGTGTTATGCTGACGACACGCTGGTCACTGCCCGGGGGAGCTCGCACAGGGAGGCAACGTTGCTGGCGACGGCTGCGGTGTCACAGGTGGTGAGCCGCATACGTCGCCTGGGCCTGGAGGTGGCCCTCAACAAGTCGGAGGCCATGGTGTTTCATGGCCCCCGGCGGGCGCCGCCGCCCGGATCACACATCGTGGTCGGGGGGGCTCGGATCGCTGTCGAGTCCACCATGAAGTACCTGGGATTGGTGCTCGACAGCCGGTGGGATTTCGGCCCCCACTTCCGGCGGCTGGCGCCCAAGTTGTTGGGCGCTGCTGGGGCGCTGTCAACGTTGCTTCCCAATCTGGGGGGCCCGAGCGCCGCCTGTAGGCGGCTCTACGTGGGGATCGTGCGATCCATGGCCCTGTATGGGGCCCCGATCTGGGCGACTGACCTGACGGCCGGTAGCATCGCAGTCCTGCGGAGGCCGCAGAGGGCGATGGCCGTCAGGGTCGTCCGGGGGTATCGCACGATCTCCTACGAGGCGGCTTGTGTACTGGCTGGATCCCCGCCCTGGGACCTGGAGGCGAAAGTACTCGCGTCACTGTACCGGTGGCGCGAGGAAGCGCGGGCGCGTGGCGAGGGGCTGACGCAGCGCCATATGGAGCTGCGTCGGTCTCAGCTTCGCGAGGTCCTGGTGGCGGAATGGCGGGACAGGCTTTCGCGCCCTACCGCCGGCCTCGGTACCATCGAGGCGGTCCGGCCAGTACTCGAGCGCTGGCTCGGGAGGAGGCACGGCTCCCTGTCGTTTCGGGTGACGCAGGTGCTCTCGGGGCATGGTTGCTTCGGGAAGTACCTGTGTCGCATTAACAGGGAGCCGGACGCCCGGTGTCACCACTGCGTCGACTGCCGGGAGGACACGGCGTGGCATACGCTGGCAGAGTGTGCCGCTTGGGAGGAGCCGCGCCGTGCCCTCATTTCAGAAGTAGGCAGTGACCTCTCGCTGCCGGCCGTGGTCGAGTCCATGGTCGACAGCGAGGAGTCCTGGGACGCGGTGGTTTCCTTCTGCGAAACTGTCGTCTCACAGAAGGAGGCTGCGGAAAGGGAGAGGGAGATCTCGTCCACTCACCCTGCCCGCAGCAGGCGCACCGGGCGTCGGCGGAGGGCGGACAACGCCCTCTTCCAGCCCCCCTAAACGGGTCCAGGGGCGACGGACTCGGGGACGTCCGTCGCCCCCCACACATCAGGACCCGAGGTGGCGGCGCGATGTGTTCCACGCGCGCCCCTCTTAGACGTCGCGGGGGGAGTCAAACACCTCACTCCCCCCCCCGACCAGACGGGGCCCGCTAAGGCGGGCCGGCACCAGCCGGGGGTTGCGGAAGGATCGTACGTTCCCGCGACCCCCGGCGTAGGTGTGAGATGGAACACCCGGGGTGGTTTTTAGTCAGTAAGAGTCTGACAGACCCCGCCGCCCGCCCCAGGGCGGCGGACATCCATGAGGATTTTCCACCCCGGATCAAAAAAAAAAAAAAAAAAAGGTTAGGTTAGGTTAGGTTAGGTTAGGTTAGGTTCTGTGGCTGGCCATCGGCGAGGCGAAGTCGCGAGCCAGGGAGGAGATGTTGGAGACTCTAGACGGGGATCCGTGGGGGCGCCCTTATCGCGCGGTTCGAGGGAAACTTCGAGCCGCGGCGCCCCCGCTTACGGAGAGTCTCCAACCCGAGCTGCTGGAGGAGGTGGTCGCAGCCCTCTTCCCGGCGAGAGCGGAGCACACTCCGCCGCCGATGGCTTTGCCCACAGCCGCAGAGTCCACCGAAGAGAACGCCATCAGCGTCCCAGAGGTGACACAGGCAGAGATGGGGGCAGCCGTGATGCGGCTCCGGGCCAAGAACGTGGCTCCGGGGCCCGACGGGATCCACGGCTGCGTGTTAGCCCTCGCTCTGAAGGAGCTTGAGCCCCAACTGAGAGGACTCTACACAGCGTGCCTTGAGCAGGGCCAGTTTCCCACTTTGTGGAAATCTGGTCGTCTGGTCCTGCTCAGGAAGGCGGGGCGCCCTGCGGACTCGCCGTCCGCGTACCGGCCCATAGTGCTGCTAGACGAGGTGGGTAAGCTGTTCGAGCGGATAATCGCTGCCCGCCTCGTCGGCCACTTGTGCGGAGAGGGGCCGGACCTGGACGGCAGCCAGTTCGGCTTTCGGCATGGGCGCTCCACCATTCACGCTGTGTCGCGAGTGAGGGTCCTGGCGGAGGAAACGGTGGCCCGGGGCGGGGTGATGTTGGCGGTGTCCTTGGACATTTCCAACGCCTTCAACACCCTGCCCTGGAGTTGTATTCGGGAGGCACTGCGGTACCATCGGGTGCCTCCCTACCTCCGCCACATCGTTGGGGCTTATCTGTCGGAGAGGTGTGTCACCTACGTGGGACGTGATGGTGGAAACCAGCACCGCATGTCGTGCGGTGTTCCACAGGGCTCGGTCTTGGGCCCGCTCCTGTGGAACATCGGGTACGACTGGGTGTTGAGGGGCGAGCTCCAACCGGGCGTGGACCTTACGTGTTATGCTGACGACACGCTGGTCACTGCCCGGGGGAGCTCGCACAGGGAAGCAGCGTTGCTGGCGACGGCTGCGGTGTCACAGGTGGTGAGCCGCATACGTCGCCTGGGCCTGGAGGTGGCCCTCAACAAGTCGGAGGCCATGGTGTTTCATGGCCCCCGGCGGGCGCCGCCGCCCGGATCACACATCGTGGTCGGGGGGGCTCGGATCGCTGTCGAGTCCACCATGAAGTACCTGGGATTGGTGCTCGACAGCCGGTGGGATTTCGGCCCCCACTTCCGGCGGCTGGCGCCCAAGTTGTTGGGCGCTGCTGGGGCGCTGTCAACGCTGCTTCCCAATCTGGGGGGCCCGAGCGCCGCCTGTAGGCGGCTCTACGTGGGGATCGTGCGATCCATGGCCCTGTATGGGGCCCCGATCTGGGCGACCGACCTGACGGCCGGTAGCATCGCAGTCCTGCGAAGGCCGCAGAGAGCGATGGCCGTCAGAGTCGTCCGGGGGTATCGCACGATCTCCTACGAGGCGGCTTGCGTACTGGCTGGATCCCCGCCCTGGGACCTGGAGGCGAAAGTACTCGCGTCACTGTACCGGTGGCGCGAGGAAGCGCGGGCGCGAGGCGAGGGGCTGACGCAGCGCCACATGGAGCTGCGTCGGTCTCAGCTTCGCGAGGTCCTGGTGGCGGATTGGCGGGACAGGCTTTCGCGCCCTACCGCCGGCCTCGGTACCATCGAGGCGGTCCGGCCAGTACTCGAGCGCTGGCTCGGGAGGAGGCACGGCTCCCTGTCGTTTCGGGTGACACAGGTGCTCTCGGGGCATGGTTGCTTCGGGAAGTACCTGTGTCGCATTAACAGGGAGCCGGACGCCCGGTGTCACCACTGCGTCGACTGCCGGGAGGACACGGCGTGGCATACGCTGGCAGAGTGTGCCGCTTGGGAGGAGCCGCGCCGTGCCCTCATTTCAGAAGTAGGCAGTGACCTCTCGCTGCCGGCCGTGGTGGAGTCCATGGTCGACAGCGAGGAGTCCTGGGACGCGGTGGTTTCCTTCTGCGAAACGGTCGTCTCGCAGAAGGAGGCTGCGGAAAGGGAGAGGGAGATCTCGTCCACTCACCCTGCCCGCAGCAGGCGCACCGGGCGTCGGCGGAGGGCGGACAACGCCCTCTTCCGGCCCCCCTAAACGGGTCCAGGGGCGACGGACTCGGGGACGTCCGTCGCCCCCCACACATCAGGACCCGAGGTGGCGGCGCGATGTGTTCCACGCGCGCCCCTCTTAGACGTCGCGGGGGGAGTCAAACACCTCACTCCCCCCCCCGACCAGACGGGGCCCGCTGAGGCGGGCCGGCACCAGCCGGGGGTTGCGGAAGTATCGTACGTTCCCGCGACCCCCGGCGTAGGTGTGAGATGGAACACCCGGGGTGGTTTTTAGTCAGTAAGAGTCTGACAGACCCCGCCGCCCGCCCCAGGGCGGCGGACATCCATGAGGATTTTCCACCCCGGATCAAAAAAAAAAAAAAAAAAAGGTTAGGTTAGGTTAGGTTAGGTTAGGTTAGGTTAGGTTAGGTTAGGTTAGGTTAGGTTAGGTTAGGTTAGGTTAGGTTAGGTTAGGTTAGGTTAGGTTAGGTTAGGTTAGGTTAGGTTAGGTTAGGTTAGGTTAGGTTAGGTTAGGTTAGGTTAGGTTAGGTTAGGTTAGGTTAGGTTAGGTTAGGTTAGGTTTTTTTTTTTTTTTTTTTTATATTAGATTTATTCGCTTTTTGTTTTGGTGATTTTTCATCATTTATTTGATTCTATATAAGTATGACAATATCTGCTATTTGATACAGAAATTGTTTTTTGGGAAGTTTTATTCGCGATGAAGATAATAATATTAATTAGAGATAAGTGATATATATTATCGTAAAATTTTTATCATAATTATATATATATATATATTTTTTTTTTTTTTTTTTTTTTTTTTTTTTTTTTTTTTTTTTTTTTTTTTTTTTTAATAGTGTATATGTATTGTATTTATTATCTATGTGTCATTGTAATGCTTCAATTCGCTTAAAATTTTAGTGATGTATTTAGTGAACGCGAGTAGGACTTCTGGTTTGCGCGTTTGCACCTCGATGTCATATGCCGTGATACCAAATCTCTCAGAGATTGCCTCATACTGCATGCGATCCATGGCGAATCTGGGGCAATCCCTGAGGAGGTGGTCGAGGCTTTGTACCGTGTCGTCGTGGCAGGGACAGTTGTCGTTTGCAGTGATTTTGAAACGGTGTAGGTACTTTTTATGAAATCCGTGGCCTGTGAGGATTTGAGTTAGGTAAAAGTTTGGTTCGGTATGTTTTCGGAATTTGCGTATGTCTGTTATCGTTGGGAATATCGATTTGGTATGTTGTCCCTGCTCACTAGATGCATACCTGGCTTGCCACTTAGCCAAGTTAGCTTGCCTTAATTCGCGTTTGACATATGACATCGGGTATTTATTGTAGTCTGGAGTTTTGTGGAGTCGAGTGGCCAGTTTTGCTGCAGCATCTACAGCTTCGTTGCCGGCAACTCCACTGTGCCCTTTCACCCACTTGATGGATATAACGTTTGGTGGTGTATTTGCGCGTTCATGTGTGTGAGTGTAAATGGTTTTGTGTATTTGTGTGACAAGTGGGTGAGTGTTGCTTCGGTCTGTGATCGCCTGTATTGCAGACTGGGAGTCCGAGAAGATTGTGGTGTTTTTGTGTCCCTTTTTTTGTGCCCATTTGCTACCTTCCAGGATGGCGAATAGTTCGGCCTGGAAAACTGTGCAGGTATTGTGGAGTTTGAACTTTTTGGTGACAATCGCTCCTCCCGGATCGTAGCAAACGAAAGCCGCTCCGACGGCACCATCGTCCTGTTTGCTGCCGTCGGTGTAAATGTGGTGCTGCGGTTGGGCAGCTTCAGCTTCAGCGTGTCTACGGGTGCTAGTGACTGCTCTAGGCAGTCTTACTGCCGGGTGTAGTAGCTCGCGTACGGGCGTGGGGCATTCAGGGGTGACGTCCGCTGGCAGAAGGTGGCTCGTGCCTGTGAGGCGAACAGTTTCGACGTGGTGGACTTCTTGGATTTTAAAATCGAGAGGCATAAGGTCTGCGAGTGCCAGGGCAGCAGTGGTCGAGACGGTCCGGAAGGCACGGATGGCCTTTAGTGCGAATCCTCGCTGGATGCTGGCGAGTTGCTTCTTTACGCACTTCCTGTTGACTATATGTCCCCATATACCAGCAGCGTACGTGACAATCGGTTCTATAACGTGCAAATATATTGTGCGAGCGTTTTCCGGATGTGCGCCCCACGTGCATCTGATGTACATTCGTAATTTGTTAAATATGCGAGTGGCTTTGCCCAGCACATATTTAAGGTGGCTATTAAATCTAAGTTTTTCGTCTAGGATGACGCCAAGCAGTTTTATTTCTGGCACAAATGCCAAGTCGGTGCCGTCCATTTTTAGTTTCGCGGTTTTTGCTTTGGGTGTGAAGGCGATGACTTGGGTTTTTGCCGGGCCAAAGGTCAGTTTCACGCGTTTGCCCCATTCACTGATGTTAGCGAGAATGCTGTTGGCGAGTTGTTCCACTGCATCAGGTGTGTCTGCCGTAACCACCAGCAGGACGTCATCCGCGAAGGCTTGCATATGACAGCCCGATGGTAGTTGCATGTCCAGGAGTTCATCGAGGATCAGATTCCATAAGACCGGGCCACACGCGGATCCCTGAATGCAGCCCTTTGTCAAGGTTTTTTGGACTCGGACTCCCGCGTGGTCCAACGTGGCGGTTCTGTCCTGCACGTAGTTTCTGATTAGCCCATAGATGTTTTGCGGCGTTCCAATGTGTTTGAGGCGATGGAAAAGAGCGGGCCACCAAGCGTTATCAAACGCCGCTCTTATGTCTAGTGATATAGCTATGGCTAGTTTGTGGTTCTGTTTGGCGTGGTGTACGTGATTTAGAGCGGTATGGATGGCTTGGGTGGTGTTCCTTTGTTGTCGGAAGCCGTATTGTTGAGGGTTTAATTGATTTCCGACTTCAGCGTGGTGGGCTACCCTTTTGATGAAAAGTTTTTCCAAGAGCTTCCCGAATACTGGAATGAGGCCTATGGGGCGGAATGATTTTAGATCGGTTTGATCATCCTTTCCCGGTTTGGGAATGATCTTGACATAGGCCTCCTTCCAGATTCGGGGGAAATGGTGTAGGGCGAGGCATCTGTTCATAATGTCGGTTATCAATTGCGGGTAATGTGCGGTGAATTGAAGGCAGATATCGGATGTGAGGTTGTCGAGGCCGGGGGCTTTACTGGGACTTATCTGTTTAAGTTGCTCGAGAACCTCTTCTTCTGTGAACGGATGGTCGTCTATTGTGTTGGTCGTAGGGCTATGGTATTGATGTCGAAGTTGTGCTTGTATTGGCATATGGTCGCAGGTGTCGTCAGGATAGAAGTGATTTAGAAGGGCAGTGGCTGTCTCCTCTCCATCGGCGGTAAACTTGTCTCCTACTTTGAGAGTGATGGGTGGTCTTCTGGGCGCAGTCTCTTTCAGAAGTCGGTTGGTCAGCGACCAGACGTTCTCTTTCTGCTGAAGTTCACAGAACTTTCGAAAGTTTTTCGTGGACTCCTTTTTGAGTTCTTCCGAGTAGACCGCTTTCTTGTTTTGACTCTCTTCCAGAAGAGCTTCGAGAGGGAGCCTTCGCCGTTTCGCGGTGTGGATGCGTCTGTGGAGATTTATAATGTCTCTCTTTTGGGTTTCGAGGCTCTCAGTCCACCATGGAGCTTTGTGCCTATGGTTCTGACCTTTAATAGGCATGGTCTCACTGCAGCTATCGCGTATCAGATCAGTAATTTGGTGGACGAGGCACTCCAGCTGATCGACATCAAGGTTGGGAACATCCTTATCGAGCACGTCCGATAACGTCATTCTGCGCAGCACAGCATCTTTAAACTCTGCCCAGTCTGCTCCTTTGGTGTTAAATACGAAGGTTGAGTTGTTGTTGTTTCCTTTCGTTGTGGGTCTGCGGGTAGCGATGCTAAAATCGATGGCGTTGTGCTGCGATGACGTGCAACAGTCTAGGTTGACCCTCCAATCGCGTACTAGGTCGTACATTGAGGCAGATGCAAGCGTCACATCAATGATAGACGACCGGTCGCGCCCGTGCGTTACTGTTTCGAAAGTCGGGGTGGTTCCGTTGTTGCAGATGTACATGTCGTTGGCGTAGACGAGTTCCAGAAGACTGATTCCTCTGGGGTTTGATTTTTCACTTCCCCACGCAGGGTGCCAGCCATTGAAGTCTCCCCCCAGTATGCACTTATGATGCGATGTGGTTTTGAGGAAGCAGTCTATTGCTTCAAGCGTGCAGGAAGTGTCGTCTCTTGGCTCTACGTAAGCTGAGGCGAGGTACAGTTTCTGGTGGTCGGTTTGTAATTGGATAACGCTTAGGTTGGCCGAAGACATTCCGGACTCCCCCAACACCACACCACATCCAGGTTTGACGAGGATGCATGCCTTTACATTGCATCCGTTAGAGAATTGAAAAATATCGATACCGGAAATAGGTTTTACCTCCTTGCCAGATCCTATGTAAGGTTCGGACAAGAAGGCAATGTCGTAGTGGCCATTATAAAAATATGTAAGGAATTCGTGGAAACTGTTTTTCGAGCAAAAATGTGGAACGCTTCACGATTTTGCGTGTCATCCTTGCGCAGGGGCCATGCTAATCTTCTCTGTATCGTTCCAATTTTAGTATATGTACTGCCGAAGCAAGTACGGTTAGGTTAGGTTAGGTTAGGTTAGGTTAGGTTAGGTTAGGTTAGGTTAGGTTAGGTTAGGTTAGGTTAGGTTAGGTTAGGTTAGGTTAGGTTAGGTTAGGTTAGGTTAGGTTAGGTTAGGTTAGGTTAGGTTAGGTTAGGTTAGGTTAGGTTAGGTTAGGTTAGGTTAGGTTAGGTTAGGTTAGGTTAGGTTAGGTTAGGTTAGGTTAGGTTAGGTTAGGTTAGGTTAGGTTAGGTTAGGTTAGGTTAGGTTAGGTTAGGTTAGGTTAGGTTAGGTTAGGTTAGGTTAGGTTAGGTTAGGTTAGGTTAGGTTAGGTTAGGTTAGGTTAGGTTAGGTTAGGTTAGGTTAGGTTAGGTTAGGTTAGGTTAGGTTAGGTTAGGTTAGGTTAGGTTAGGTTAGGTTAGGTTAGGTTAGGTTAGGTTAGGTTAGGTTAGGTTAGGTTAGGTTAGGTTAGGTTAGGTTAGGTTAGGTTAGGTTAGGTTAGGTTAGGTTAGGTTAGGTTAGGTTAGGTTAGGTTTTTTTTTTTTTTTTTTATATTAGATTTATTCGCTTTTTGTTTTGGTGATTTTTCATCATTTATTTGATTCTATATAAGTATGACAATATCTGCTATTTGATACAGAAATTGTTTTTTGGGAAGTTTTATTCGCGATGAAGATAATAATATTAATTAGAGATAAGTGATATATATTATCGTAAAATTTTTATCATAATTATATATATATATATATATTTTTTTTTTTTTTTTTTTTTTTTTTTAATAGTGTATATGTATTGTATTTATTATCTATGTGTCATTGTAATGCTTCAATTCGCTTAAAATTTTAGTGATGTATTTAGTGAACGCGAGTAGGACTTCTGGTTTGCGCGTTTGCACCTCGATGTCATATGCCGTGATACCAAATCTCTCAGAGATTGCCTCATACTGCATGCGATCCATGGCGAATCTGGGGCAATCCCTGAGGAGGTGGTCGAGGCTTTGTACCGTGTCGTCGTGGCAGGGACAGTTGTCGTTTGCAGTGATTTTGAAACGGTGTAGGTACTTTTTATGAAATCCGTGGCCTGTGAGGATTTGAGTTAGGTAAAAGTTTGGTTCGGTATGTTTTCGGAATTTGCGTATGTCTGTTATCGTTGGGAATATCGATTTGGTATGTTGTCCCTGCTCACTAGATGCATACCTGGCTTGCCACTTAGCCAAGTTAGCTTGCCTTAATTCGCGTTTGACATATGACATCGGGTATTTATTGTAGTCTGGAGTTTTGTGGAGTCGAGTGGCCAGTTTTGCTGCAGCATCTACAGCTTCGTTGCCGGCAACTCCACTGTGCCCTTTCACCCACTTGATGGATATAACGTTTGGTGGTGTATTTGCGCGTTCATGTGTGTGAGTGTAAATGGTTTTGTGTATTTGTGTGACAAGTGGGTGAGTGTTGCTTCGGTCTGTGATCGCCTGTATTGCAGACTGGGAGTCCGAGAAGATTGTGGTGTTTTTGTGTCCCTTTTTTTGTGCCCATTTGCTACCTTCCAGGATGGCGAATAGTTCG
Organism: Luperina nickerlii; assembly: GCA_963855955.1. Lineage (NCBI taxonomy): Eukaryota > Metazoa > Arthropoda > Insecta > Lepidoptera > Noctuidae > Luperina > Luperina nickerlii. The sequence continues at coordinate 23,052,499 of OY979677.1, forward strand.
GCCTGGAAAACTGTGCAGGTATTGTGGAGTTTGAACTTTTTGGTGACAATCGCTCCTCCCGGATCGTAGCAAACGAAAGCCGCTCCGACGGCACCATCGTCCTGTTTGCTGCCGTCGGTGTAAATGTGGTGCTGCGGTTGGGCAGCTTCAGCTTCAGCGTGTCTACGGGTGCTAGTGACTGCTCTAGGCAGTCTTACTGCCGGGTGTAGTAGCTCGCGTACGGGCGTGGGGCATTCAGGGGTGACGTCCGCTGGCAGAAGGTGGCTCGTGCCTGTGAGGCGAACAGTTTCGACGTGGTGGACTTCTTGGATTTTAAAATCGAGAGGCATAAGGTCTGCGAGTGCCAGGGCAGCAGTGGTCGAGACGGTCCGGAAGGCACGGATGGCCTTTAGTGCGAATCCTCGCTGGATGCTGGCGAGTTGCTTCTTTACGCACTTCCTGTTGACTATATGTCCCCATATACCAGCAGCGTACGTGACAATCGGTTCTATAACGTGCAAATATATTGTGCGAGCGTTTTCCGGATGTGCGCCCCACGTGCATCTGATGTACATTCGTAATTTGTTAAATATGCGAGTGGCTTTGCCCAGCACATATTTAAGGTGGCTATTAAATCTAAGTTTTTCGTCTAGGATGACGCCAAGCAGTTTTATTTCTGGCACAAATGCCAAGTCGGTGCCGTCCATTTTTAGTTTCGCGGTTTTTGCTTTGGGTGTGAAGGCGATGACTTGGGTTTTTGCCGGGCCAAAGGTCAGTTTCACGCGTTTGCCCCATTCACTGATGTTAGCGAGAATGCTGTTGGCGAGTTGTTCCACTGCATCAGGTGTGTCTGCCGTAACCACCAGCAGGACGTCATCCGCGAAGGCTTGCATATGACAGCCCGATGGTAGTTGCATGTCCAGGAGTTCATCGAGGATCAGATTCCATAAGACCGGGCCACACGCGGATCCCTGAATGCAGCCCTTTGTCAAGGTTTTTTGGACTCGGACTCCCGCGTGGTCCAACGTGGCGGTTCTGTCCTGCACGTAGTTTCTGATTAGCCCATAGATGTTTTGCGGCGTTCCAATGTGTTTGAGGCGATGGAAAAGAGCGGGCCACCAAGCGTTATCAAACGCCGCTCTTATGTCTAGTGATATAGCTATGGCTAGTTTGTGGTTCTGTTTGGCGTGGTGTACGTGATTTAGAGCGGTATGGATGGCTTGGGTGGTGTTCCTTTGTTGTCGGAAGCCGTATTGTTGAGGGTTTAATTGATTTCCGACTTCAGCGTGGTGGGCTACCCTTTTGATGAAAAGTTTTTCCAAGAGCTTCCCGAATACTGGAATGAGGCCTATGGGGCGGAATGATTTTAGATCGGTTTGATCATCCTTTCCCGGTTTGGGAATGATCTTGACATAGGCCTCCTTCCAGATTCGGGGGAAATGGTGTAGGGCGAGGCATCTGTTCATAATGTCGGTTATCAATTGCGGGTAATGTGCGGTGAATTGAAGGCAGATATCGGATGTGAGGTTGTCGAGGCCGGGGGCTTTACTGGGACTTATCTGTTTAAGTTGCTCGAGAACCTCTTCTTCTGTGAACGGATGGTCGTCTATTGTGTTGGTCGTAGGGCTATGGTATTGATGTCGAAGTTGTGCTTGTATTGGCATATGGTCGCAGGTGTCGTCAGGATAGAAGTGATTTAGAAGGGCAGTGGCTGTCTCCTCTCCATCGGCGGTAAACTTGTCTCCTACTTTGAGAGTGATGGGTGGTCTTCTGGGCGCAGTCTCTTTCAGAAGTCGGTTGGTCAGCGACCAGACGTTCTCTTTCTGCTGAAGTTCACAGAACTTTCGAAAGTTTTTCGTGGACTCCTTTTTGAGTTCTTCCGAGTAGACCGCTTTCTTGTTTTGACTCTCTTCCAGAAGAGCTTCGAGAGGGAGCCTTCGCCGTTTCGCGGTGTGGATGCGTCTGTGGAGATTTATAATGTCTCTCTTTTGGGTTTCGAGGCTCTCAGTCCACCATGGAGCTTTGTGCCTATGGTTCTGACCTTTAATAGGCATGGTCTCACTGCAGCTATCGCGTATCAGATCAGTAATTTGGTGGACGAGGCACTCCAGCTGATCGACATCAAGGTTGGGAACATCCTTATCGAGCACGTCCGATAACGTCATTCTGCGCAGCACAGCATCTTTAAACTCTGCCCAGTCTGCTCCTTTGGTGTTAAATACGAAGGTTGAGTTGTTGTTGTTTCCTTTCGTTGTGGGTCTGCGGGTAGCGATGCTAAAATCGATGGCGTTGTGCTGCGATGACGTGCAACAGTCTAGGTTGACCCTCCAATCGCGTACTAGGTCGTACATTGAGGCAGATGCAAGCGTCACATCAATGATAGACGACCGGTCGCGCCCGTGCGTTACTGTTTCGAAAGTCGGGGTGGTTCCGTTGTTGCAGATGTACATGTCGTTGGCGTAGACGAGTTCCAGAAGACTGATTCCTCTGGGGTTTGATTTTTCACTTCCCCACGCAGGGTGCCAGCCATTGAAGTCTCCCCCCAGTATGCACTTATGATGCGATGTGGTTTTGAGGAAGCAGTCTATTGCTTCAAGCGTGCAGGAAGTGTCGTCTCTTGGCTCTACGTAAGCTGAGGCGAGGTACAGTTTCTGGTGGTCGGTTTGTAATTGGATAACGCTTAGGTTGGCCGAAGACATTCCGGACTCCCCCAACACCACACCACATCCAGGTTTGACGAGGATGCATGCCTTTACATTGCATCCGTTAGAGAATTGAAAAATATCGATACCGGAAATAGGTTTTACCTCCTTGCCAGATCCTATGTAAGGTTCGGACAAGAAGGCAATGTCGTAGTGGCCATTATAAAAATATGTAAGGAATTCGTGGAAACTGTTTTTCGAGCGATCAATGTTACACTGTACTACTTTGATGAGGGACTTATACATAATCGGTGCGGCTGATGATTTTAATTTTAAGTGATTTCACTCTGGGGCAATTTTGTGAGGTGGCCATGTGCCCAACGTCGTAGTTGGTGCTGAATTTAGAGTTGTGCAAGTGACAATTGATACATTTGGGCGTGCCTTTTTTCTCCCGAATCGGGCAGCTTTCAATGGTGTGGCCTTCTTCGGAGCAGTAGGCGCAAGGGGATTGATTCGCAGTGCATTTGGTTCGCATGTGCCCAAACTGTAGGCACTTTTTGCATTGGATGAACGGCGAGAAGTCTTCTGAATGGACGCGTTGGTGGTCGACGCAAACTCTTCCCATGTCGACTATCTTGCGCCATAGGATGGGGTGAGCAATTAGGATGGCGTTGTATAGGTTTGGGTTTCTGTTGTTTCTTTTGAAGGCGAGTCGCAGGTCGTCATTCTTCTCAAAGAGAGGCGATAGCTCTTCGTTCTGGCCGCGAATGATGTCGATTAGCTCTTCCGAGGGCGTGTCTATTGAGATTCCCTTGAGGATGAGCATGGGTCGCAGTTTCCTTGCCGGTTCCGCGGTAAGCTGGGTGGAAGTTTCCAATTTCTTAAGGGTCTCGTCGCGCTGTTTCTCCGTTTCGAACTCAACTCTTAGTTTGTTGTTGGACACAGACTGGATTTTTGAAGGCGCATAGGTGGTGGTGCGGAAATTGACGCTGTTCCGAAAAGACTCCACGACTTCCTGGCGCGTTTGTGTTTCGCATTTAGCCGAGACGATAAGGGCGGGTCTGTTAGGTGGTGTGTCCTTGATTGGACGACTAAATGCAGGTGCGCTAGCAGCCTGTGCGTAAGTCGGTGACGCTGGTGGACTCGTGATAGTAGTGAGGTGCTTGGTCAACTCCTCTCGCACGCAAGTCGCAATCTCCTTTCGGAGTGCCCCATTATCATCGTCGCCTCTGACGAGGTTTTTCATGGCTTGGACTTCTGTCTTTACACTCGTGATGATTTCGTTTTTGAGGTCACCGATGTAAGATGGGGGTTGGCCTTCCTGGCCGAGTTCATTTTGAGAAGAACGAGCGAAGTTAGGGAGCTTTGATATCGCTATGCGTATTTCATCCGACGCCAGAGCGATGGTCTTTTTATTGGTGGTCGTGACACTTTTGTTTTCGTTTACGCTGGTTTTAATACATTCAGCAAGTTTGCATATGACGGCGATGCATGATTCTATGCTGGTGGCCTCTGAGGAGTCTGCGGGGAGGGGAGGAACTTTGATCGGGGGTGGGGGGATGACAGAGCGAGGCGGAGTATGAACTAATGCCATTTTCCATTAGCTTTTTTTTTTTTTTTTTTTTTTTTTTTTTTTTTTTTTTTTTTTTTTTTTAATTATATCGAAAAAAATGGGTCTATAGTGGCTTAGGGGTGGGTGTTTTGATGGTGCTTGACAGCTGTCAGTTTCAAAAGATACAGGGAACGCTAAAATGGAATAAAAATATTTTCGTAAAAATCCCCAAGTTTATCTACCCGTCTCTATAGGGCGGGTGGGAGGGCAAATTTTTGGATTTTTGAGCTAGACAGGCGTGAGTGGTGTCAAAACACGCGTCTGCGCGCGGGCTGATCAACTATCGACTGAGGTTGAGGTTGAGGTTGAGGTTGGAGTCTCAAGGTGTTACGGGGGTCTCGTTACAGGCGGGGGGAGGGGGGGGGGGGAAGATGTAATAAGGCTCGAGGCGCGATATAATCGTGCGCGATTTTATCGTTCAAGCTGTTTGAGGATATACTGTAAAATTTAATTATGTACCTACTTGGTAAAAATTTTTTGGGGTCAATAATGGGGGGGTCAAAAAGGGGGGTTTAGGGGTCTTATGTCAATGTATGTACAAGATGAGAGGGGGGTTATAGGGGGGGGGAAAATTTTATCAAAATTTGGATATTCCCAGCCGTTTCCGAGATAATGGGGGGGGAAGCTAATTTTAGGGTAAGGTATGGAAGGGGGTACAAAATGTTAGAACTGGGTTACAAAATTTTATGTGCAAAGAGCAAAGAGAAAAAATATGGTTCAAGAGAGTGAAGGCCGATGGGGGGGGGGGTATATGAAATAAATAAATGAATATATGAAATAAATAAATGAATAAATAAAATACAATTTATTATAAAATAAGAAGGAGGGTTCGTAGGAGGATGGTCAGGGAAGTGCTGCAGTATATCTATGCAGATTTCTTTAACGGATTGTCAACCTTATCGCTAGAGGATAAGGTTCAAAATTGGATGGGAAAATTTTGGTGGCGTTTAAATCGAGTTATCTCGCTCTGTTCTCGCGATACGAGTGTTTCCAATATTTATGAGTCCCAGGTTCGAGTCCCGGTTGGTGAAAATATTTTTAAAAAGAAAAAAGGAAAAATTTTTTATTAGATAATATTAAAAATGTAAGTTGGTCCAAGTTTAAATATCTATTTAGAGGTATCATGAATTAACAAACATAAAACTGGAGTAAGATCAAATATATGGGTAAATTGTGGGGAAAATACACAGAAATGGGGAGAATCCTTAAAACTACGTAAAGTTACCCCGAAATTTTTTCAAAAAAGTCGTAGAGGGATGGAATAAAGTTCCATGGGTAGCCCCTTAGGAGAAAACTAATAGTTTTTTGTTATTTTCCCTCTACGACTTCTCGTCTGGAAGTTATAGCCTGTATCCTTCAACTTTTAAATAAGTTGAAGTCGGGGAAAATTCCCTCGATCTGGGAGAGGCTATAACTTTCAAACTAATAGCTATATTTCTAAAAAGATTTTACAATTATATTACTATTTACTAGAGGCTACTGTTACAATATTAAGAAATAAATAAAAACTAAAATTTTGCTATTTTTCCTGATATATTTTGCCAACAATAACAGCTTACTTGCGGCCGGAAATTATTTCGTGGTCGCGTAAATTTCTAATAATTTCTAAAATATAAGTCCAAAAATTTTTCTTTTTGCTGATATGTTTTCGGGGACGTCCAAGCTGTCTTCCCCAGGAGTTTCAGCCTGGGTCGTCGCTGAAGATTTTGATTTTTCGTGGTCGGAAAGTATTTTCAACGTTTTCGCGACCGCACGTTAAGTTGGAACATGAATAAAATGGTTTTCCTTAACGGAAAATTTAAATTGAAAATACCTCCAGGGTCTCCTCCTCTTCCTCCTTCCCGGTGAGTAATCAGCGATGCTGGATTTTGTACAGGGATAACTTTGTGGCCCTAAATAGGGACCTCACCTCGTGGCTGGTTGTTTTCCTCTGTAATTCCGCGCGGCGGGGCGGAAAAAATCTGGATTTCCTTTTGATTTGAAGGTCTTCAGGTGGGCGACTTGATGGTAATTTAAAATTACACTGTCACCGCTTTACTTTTGAAGATATTACACTTTTTAGTTTTTGTGTTCCAGAATTTACAGTTTTTCGTTAATAACTTTCACCAGCTTTCACTTATCACAATACTTTTTACACCACCGTGACCGCCTTGCGATTCCGCGTGTTTTGATGTATGACACTTGTACTTTTAATCACTTTTTACTATTTTTCGCGTTTTTAACTTGCGGAGCGCGGTTTTTCCGTGGCGTTCGGGGCGGCGGTTGGAGCCAGACTGGTTAGGTTAGGTTAGGTTAGGTTAGGTTAGGTTAGGTTAGGTTAGGTTAGGTTAGGTTAGGTTAGGTTAGGTTAGGTTAGGTTAGGTTAGGTTAGGTTAGGTTAGGTTAGGTTAGGTTAGGTTAGGTTAGGTTAGGTTAGGTTAGGTTAGGTTAGGTTAGGTTAGGTTAGGTTAGGTTAGGTTAGGTTAGGTTAGGTTAGGTTAGGTTAGGTTAGGTTAGGTTAGGTTAGGTTAGGTTAGGTTAGGTTAGGTTAGGTTAGGTTAGGTTAGGTTAGGTTAGGTTAGGTTAGGTTAGGTTAGGTTAGGTTAGGTTAGGTTAGGT